>JAPDPK010000064.1:0-675217 GCA_031772115.1 Heritiera littoralis
CTGACATTCCATAAACCATAGGAGCCAGAACATGACAAATATTTGCTAACTAGAGTAGACTGATCATACGAAGAAATGGTGAATCTAGCAAGAGGAGGCTGTCTAGGTTGGGAAATTATCAGTCACTGTAAGACGGTAGAGACTATATTATCCAGAACAAAGAAAAACAAAATGACATCCTCAATCATCTGCTACGTTATAAAAAGGACAGCGAAAAAATATATATATTTGCATTTCTGATGTATTTCATTCACGTGCACTATAAATAAAACTCCAATCAGTCACAACCCTCATGTCTTCACCATCACAGCAATGCTTATGTAGATGGTCAAAACATATTCCAAAAACTCCTCCATATATGCATATATATTTGTTTATGTGTACATGTGTATGCAGAAATGCTAATATTGTAAAAGACAATCTGTTTAACTAGGTAGCAATCTAAAAAGCCAATATCATTATGTAACCAATTCAAAGAGAAACAGAGAATTAAAAACAAAATGCTTGCAATTAACATGCTCAAAATAGTTGCAATACAAGCTAATGCTAATGTCATTGCTGTGAGCTCAAACAGAAAAAACTTAACACATGTCCTATCCATGTAACCAATCTTGATTTCTATCCAAAAGCTATAAAGTTTCCAAACTGACGAAATTGAGAAACAAAAGAATTTTCTGCTGTATATCTCATTAAGGCTATGTATATATATAATAACCCTAGCAATAGAAAAGGAAACTAACTAGGCTATCAAATCCCATGATTTATGGAATATTCTTAACCAAATCAGCCAAATTCTAGGGATACAAACTGTTGCAAAATCTCCTAAAAATCTGGCTGTACATTAATCATGTTTTCCCACACTCCCCCTCAAGCTGGTGAATAGATGTTTTCCATTCCCAGCTTGGATACAATACTCTGAAACATTGAGCTACTTAACCCTTTAGTAAGCACATCTGCAAGTTGGCCATGTGTAGACACGTAAGGGGTACAAATCAACCCGCTCTCCAGTTTCTCCTTGATGAAGTGTCTGTCAATTTCGATGTGCTTCGTTCGATCATGTTGTACCGGGTTGTGAGCTATGCTAATCGCAGACTTATTATCACAATAAAGTCTCATTGGGCCGTCCTACTTGATCTTCAAGTCTTCCAAGATGATCTTCAACCAAAGTAGTTCACACACACCTTGAGCCATTGCTCGGAATTCTGCCTCTGCACTAGACCGTGCCACCACATGTTGTTTCTTGCTCCTCCACGTCACGAGATTACCACCAAGAAAGGTGCAATATCCTGTGGTTGACCTCCTATCAACTATTGACCCAGCATAATCAGCATCTGTGTCAGCCTCAAGCTCCAAACCTCTGTTTCTTTTAAACATAATACCCTTTCCTGGCGTCCCTTTGAGATACTGCAACACTCGATGAGCTGCTTGCAAATGAACTTCCTTTGGGCTATGCATGAATTGACTAATCACACTTACTACATATGCTATGTCCGGTCGTGTGTGAGATAGATAAATGAGTTTTCCTACCAAGCGCTGATACATTTCCTTATCTATTGCAGCATCTTCCTCTGCCATTCCAAGTCTAAGATTTGGGTCTATTGGAGTACTTGCTGGTTTGCACGCTGTCTTGCCCGTTTCTTTAAGGAGATCTGTAACATACTTTTGTTGGGAGATAAAAATGCCCTGCTTAGAGTGAGCCACCTCAATTCCAAGAAAATATTTCAGCCTTCCTAATGCTTTGATCTCAAACTCATTAGCCAAACGCTGACTTAGAAGCTGTCTCTCCTTATCATCATTCCCTGTCACTATTATGTCATCAACATACACTAAGAGTGCTGTGACTCCCCCTGAAGATGAGTGTTTAATGAACAATGTATGATCTCCTTGGCTTTGACTATGCCCCATGGCAATCATAACTCTCGCAAACCTGCCAAACCATGCCCGTGGTGATTGCTCAAGTCCATATAAAGCTTTCTTCAACTTACACACAGTATGAGCATCCAAATTATTCCTATAACCTGGTGGGACCTCCATATAAATTTCTTCTTCTAGTTCTCCATGCAAAAATGCATTCTTGACATCAAATTGCTGTAACTCCCAACCATAATTAGCTGCTAATGACAGCAAGATTCTAACAGTATTCATTTTCGCAACTGGAGCAAAAGTCTCTAGGTAGTCAATCCCATAGGTTTGAGTATAGCCCTTGGCCACCAACCTTGCCTTATACCTCTCTATTGACCCATCTGCTCTATATTTCACTGTATAGACCCATTTACACCCCACAGGTTTCTTTCCTACTGGTAACTTCACTAACTCCCACGTTTTGTTCTTCTCCAATGCCTCCATTTCTACATTCATAGCTTGTTTCCATTTCTCATTGGACAACGCCTCAGATAAGGTGGTAGGGATGGCAATGGTGTTTAGGCTAACCAGGAAGGCTCTATGTGATGGTGAAAAATGTTTGAAGGACAGGGAGTGTGCAAGAGGATATAAAGGTCGTTTTGTGCACTCTCTAGTTCCTTTTCTAACAGCAATGGGAAGGTCTAGGTCATCATTGCCTAGATGAGATTCAGTATTAACTTGTAATGAAGAATTAGAAATTGTTACCTCATTCTCAGGATTTGGGTTGGATTCTTGGACTTGCATTGATTCAGGGACAGCTGTCTTCTTCCTTGAGTACACCTTGCCAAATCTCACATTTTCAATGGCAGAGTTGGGATTTTCTGAAATTTCGGGCAAATGTTTAGACACAGGGTTTGGCATAGGTTCTGAAATTTCGGATGCAGATTCAAACACAGGTTCTGAAATGTCGGACGTAGGTTCAGACACAGGATTTGACATGGACTTAGATACTGGCACAGACATTGGAAGTGACGACAGATCAAGCAAGAAATCCCTATCCTTATCTTCAAGTATGGAATTCTCCCCTGAAGATAAGGTATGGTGAAGTAAGGCACTTGTTCATTGAAAGAAACGTCCACTGAGACATAGAACTTCTTTGATGGAAGGTGATAACACTTGTACCCTTTTTGAGTTGAGGAATAACCCACAAATACGCATTTTAATGCCCTTGGATCTAGCTTCCCTCTATTTTGACTATGAACATGGACAAATGACACGCACCCAAATATCCTAGGGACAAGATTATTTGTATTCTGTATGTTTGGATAGAATGTTGCGAGTGTTTCCATTGGACTCTTGAATCCCAAGACTCTAGATGGCAAACGATTTATAAGATGAGTGGCTGTAAGAACTGCTTCCCCCCAAAAGGATTTAGGCATGTTTTTTTGGAATAAGAGTGCTAGGGTTGACTGAAGGAGATGACCATTTTTTCTTTCTACAACTCCGTTTTGTTGTGGTGTATTGACACAGGATGACTCATGTACTATCCCATCCTTTTGAAAATAAGGAGTTAGGACTTGATTGAAATAGTCCCTAGCATTATCTGACCTAAACCTTTTGATATTGACTCCAAATTGGTTCCTAATCATGGAACAGAAATTTGGCAGGACAGTACTAACATCAGATTTATGTTTAAGCAAGAAAATCCAAGTAACACGAGTACAATCGTCAATGAATGACACAAATCATTTTGCCCCAGAAACATTAGGAATAGTAGGACCCCAAATATCACTGTGAATGAGATAAAAAGGAAGAGAGCTTCTGTTATTACTTACCGGAAAAGGTACACGTTTATGTTTAGCAAGTTCACACACTTCACAATGAAAGCTCTCAACATCTAGACCTTGAAATAAAGATGGAAACAGAATTTTAATGACTCTAAATGATGGATGTCCAAGTCGACAATGGTGAAGCCAAACTTTGTCTTTATTGGACGAATAAAGTTCTGAAACGAAAGAAGAAGGTAATTTGCCCTTGGTAATATTTGCTTGGCTAAGTGCTTCAAGGTAGTAGAGCCCATCCCATTCTCTAGCATGTCCAATCGTCTTCCCCGAATCCTTGTCCTGAAATACACAATGACTATGATGAAAAATCACATTACAACATAAATCTTGAGTAAGCTTTTGGATAGAGACAAGGTTTGTGGATAATCTAGGGACATGAAGAACATTTTTAAGGTCAATGATGGACTTATTTTAACATCTCCTACACCTGCTACAGTAGTCAAAGAACCATCAGCTGTGGCTATTTTCCTATTGCTTGGACATGGGGAGTATGTGTAAAAGACATTTGGTGAGTGGGTCATATGGTCGGTAGCTCCTGAATCCATGATCCAGGAGTTAGCAAAGGTTGCATCCGAGACATTTAATCCAATAGAGGATGGAAACTTACCTGAATACACCAATGAACAAGTACCTGAAGGTTTGTCAAGGTTACTAATTAGAGATCTCAGCCTCTTGACCTCTTCTTGGTTGAGATTGCGGACTCCTTTGGTGCTGCAGTGGTTGTTTCTGCAACTACTGACATTTTTTACAAATCAATACTTGCTGAAAGACAGGTGAGAATCAGGGATAAATCGGCAACAAAGGCCAAGCAACAAAGAGAAACCGTCAATGATGAAGAAGAGAGGAAAAATCTAGCTATGAAGGCTGGAAAAAGAACACTTGAAATACTCTGTTTTTTCTTTAGAAAACAGAGCAGAACAGAGCAAAAAAAACAGCGATGAAGGCTGGAACAAGAGAATCAGAATCGAGCCAAAAGAGATGAACAGAAACAAATTTTGATGATGAAGGCTGGATGAGAAAATGGCGATGAAGGCCTAAGGTAGAAAAATCAGCAATGAAGGCTAAAGAAGAAACTGCAGAAAATATCAACAATGAAGGTTGAAAAAGAAACTGCAGAAAAATCAGCAATGAAGGCTGAAAAGATGACTGATTTCCAAGAAAAAACCTAAAGCTCTTGATACCATGACATAAATTGAGAAACAAAAGAATTTTCTGCTGTATATCTCATTAAGAAAAAATGTACAAAGCGGCGATGTATATATATAATAACTCTAGCAATAGAAAAGGAAACTAACTAGGCTATCAAATCCCATGATTTATGGAATATTCTTAACCAAATCAGCCAAATTCTAGGGATACAAACTGTTGCAAAATCTCCTAAAAATCTGGCTGTACATTAATCACGTTTTCCCACACAAACGAACATTGAAATTCTCCACAACAGAACTCCCTTTCTCTCCCTCTCCCACAACATGCACACACATATACACATATTCCATAACAGCACCAAAAAAGAGAAATTCCTGATTAATAATAATTAAAAAAAAAAACTGCTAAGAGAGAAGCAAAAGAAAGCAAAAGATTGCATAACACCATTTGCTGTATTCTTTTATTAAACTGCCCGCAAAGATGGGGAACTTTACAAAAGCAAGACATCAGCCAGTATCTTCACTATTCTCACCCAAAAGAGCAAAGCAAATGTAGAAGAAAAAGAAAGAAGAAAGAAAAGAAAACTAATGATTACAGTTAAAAGAGACACTCAGAAGGCAAATATTACATATGGAGCAAATCAGCCCCATAAAACTTGTAAGACCTTGTTCAAATACAGATGCACACCAATGAAATTTCACCAAATAAGAGATCTAACTTCTCAGAAAATAAACTCAAATAAAAAACAAAGGTGAAAAAGAAGTTTGTGTCACATACAGTACAGCAAGGTTGCCCAAAATTCCCTGAATGCTTGTTCCTAACTTGCCTGAGCAGAAGAGACTGCTGCTGTGATAGCATCTTCATTTTTAACCCTTGCACCCTTTGAACCATCAGAAGCAGAACTAGTTCTCTCAATAGCAGTGCCTTCTTTATTACCATCATCCAAGCAGACAACTTGAGCAAAGCTTTTGGACATCTGCTTTATGAAATCACTGGGTAACGTAACAGTATTTCTATGCTCACTTTCTCCAACAACCCCTACAGACATGAGGCTAGCTTGTTGTCTAGCCTTACGCTCCTGCATGGCTTTCTGCCTGTCCTCATAGAAGTCAAAATCATCCAAGATTGATGTATCAGTTTCATAACTTTTAAAGATGTTCAGCACCTCAACTCCTTGCTCTAGTTTCACCTGCAATATTTGATTTCAGCACAGGGAGGCAAAAGAATGGTTGTAAGTGAAATATCCTTAAGAAGTAAAATATTTTAAATCCTCAAAACTAAGAAAGAAGAAGCATGAAGAAAGTCAGATATCAAATAACACATTATCTAATTAATTAAGGAAAAGAAATAGAGGTCTTAGAATGGTAGGACAGCACTAAAACAATAAAATGGTTGGATAATATCCTCAATTGCATCTGAGGGAGAGAGATTGGTGTGGGTGAGGAGCAGATTATAAATCAATAACCCTAGATTCAGGACACAACACTCAACGACTAATGGTCTTGTTGGTAAAAAGAAGCCTTGGTACCAGAAAGTCCAGAACTATCAGAATCAACTCAGTCCGGAGGCTCAATAGGAAAGGACACCTAAACAATTTTTTTTTTAATTTTTTTCACCAATTCATTTGTCAGAGCCAAGATTTTCCCTGACATAAAGGAATATAGAAATTTTTCCAAGAAGTTCAAACTTTGAATTTAGCCAGTAATACCCAGACCACCTACTTCAACAGAGCATTTAATAATAAAGCTTCTCCAGAATTTCATGTAGCTGTCTAACTAAAATGCAGTTCAACAATTTGAAGATCAAAACACTTTCAAATGAATCAACTCTGTCATTTATAATAGATGATAATCTGAAATTGTACCTCCTGAGTGTCTCTACTGTTAGTCACTGGCTTATTATCATTATTTTCCAGTACAATGTGACGGAACTGACTGTTTGGAACATCTTTAATAATATGCCATTTGACAGGAAACTGCCCACTCCATTTATCTTGCTGCCAGTAATCCACACTCTTGTCAAAATCAACAGGTCCAACCATTTCAGCAACCCCACAGAACTGAGCACTAGCATTCACCTGCAACAATTGTGACATACAAATCAGTGAGCTAGTTATCAACGGAAATGAATGGGGCAAAAAGGAACATAATAAAAGTACTACAAGAATGAACAATAAAACTGCAAGAGCTACAATTTTCAATAAGAACAGGACTTCAAAATCATGTTCAGGCAAATACAATTCCTACAAGAGTCATGGGTACAAGCAAAAAAAAAAAAGGGAAGAAAGAAAGAGACAAAGCACTCTATTAACCAGCAACTCAAAGAAATACAAATAAACCATTGATGCTATAGGCGTTCAACTCATCATCTAATTCTAACCCAAGAATACTACAACTAATACATTCACACGTACGAAAACGAACCATTCCTCAGAACCAAAAGAAACCAAGCATATTATAGCGGCTGCAACCACTACAAAAACAAAATAAATGGTGACAGGTCAAATGGCTGGATCAAAAGAAAACAACACCTTAGAACTTGGCATGGTGAATAACATATATTTAACCGAAATGACTGAGACCAAGTAAATAGAAAATTGTTTGTCTGAAATATAATTACCGAAAAGAAGAGAAACACTGGGCAAGTGTCTTGGTTCTCCTTGGCCTCACGATAGGCAGCATCCAATTTTTTGTTCCCATTAGGTGTGCTAGCCCAGACACCATATTTGATACTCTTGTGAACATTATCTTCACTGTATGACTTGATTATGAAAAACCTAGCATCCTTGTAATCAGTAGCTAAATCTGGCCTGTTGTATGACTCATCATGGATCTTGGCTGAAGATTTGTTACTTTTATTATCATCAATGGAAGAATTGTTCTCAGCTGTGATTTGATTCTTAGGTTTTGAGGCCCTTGGTCCTCGGTTTTGCTCACTAAGGATATCAAGAGCACCATTACAACCACATAGAGAGATGCCACTGCCACTGGCTCTTCCACGCCGTCTATTACTATCAAGAGATAGCCAGCCCCTACCGTTTGCTCCCAAACTGGGAACTGATGCACTTGCAAAACCAGCGCCCTGATTGAAACCACTTTGTAGGTAGCCTCTGTTATAGGAGTTCATACCAGAACTTAGTCGATAAAATGACCTTTGCTGCTGAGATGCCTGAAAAAAAAAATTCAAAATTAAAATGCTGGACTTATTTAAAACGTATCAATTTCAACACTAGCTCCGCTACATATACCATCATTACAATGATTTGTGTACAATTCCACACATTTTATTTCCTGTATAAAAATTTAACGGTAAATGAAAGAGAATTACATGGGATTAAAATGACCATGAACATCTGTTATGGAAGCCAAGAATGTTTAAAGAGGTATAAATTTAGAGGCCTTCTAATTTCCAAACAGTCGTTTACATATAAAGGTTAGAATCAGAGTTCCCAGGAAGCAAATACCATATATGAGGCGTTGGAAGTAATATACAAGAAAACTAAGTCATACTTCAGATAACGAAAAAAAAATTCAAGAAATTTCATAGCCATTTAAACACTTCTAGAGCTTAAAATTGCACAATTTGAGCTAAACAAACAACTTTAATTGAAAGAAGAAGAAAAGAAAAAAGTTCAAAAATCCATTCAAGGGAACATGATGACTTCATTTTCCTATTAGATAGCATCTGCATGTTATGTAAAAAGAAATTGATCAAGGACTTTGATTGAAAGTTAAATTCCTTACCATAAGGACTCTCCATATGTCAGGACTTGACAGTAATCGAACGAACCAAATAAATATAAATCGAAGAAGGAACAAAAAAAATTTTTGCAAGTTTTGGAAGGAAAAATAAAAAGTAAAACACACACAAAAATAGAAGTTCAAGGTTCATATCGCAAAATGATAACTGAGTGCTCCATGTTTTCTGAGATATACTTTGTTAATTTGGGTAGTAAAACAAGATGGACTATGCTGTTAAACAACAGCAGAAATAATCATTTCATATTTGATATACTTTTCAGTTATAAGGACACAATGAGTCAATTTAGTCCGTCTATATCAATCTAATTCATGAATCACAGAATAGCAACCAGCCTTTTAAGAAAAAGCATAAACATTAGAACTATTTACGAGGCAAATACACTATAATCTAACTAGCAATAAATGAGAATGAATCTGTGATTCTGATCTATTCCACTATGTATAAACTTCAAAATATTTTGGATAAAAAGAAGAAGTTAAAGAATGGATTAGAAGGTGCTCCTCTCTGCCAACTATTAAAGCGGATGAGGAAGCCTTATTCTTAACGTATTAACTTGCCAAAATTAGCAGCAAAAAAGGAAAAATAAAAGAAGAAACAAAAAAGAATGGTAAATGACATATAATAAGAGCTCCTAAAGTCTACTAACAAATATACATACCATTGGAACATTCTGCCCTATTGGCCCAATGGGCCCAACTGGCTGGGGCGATACTGCGGGAGATATAGGAGTCAAAGATCTCTGTCTGTCAGAAGGCTTTGACCAATCTGACCGAAGTCCTCCAGACCTAAATCCATCAAAATTTTGCTGTAAATCATTAAATCCTAGGGTACCAGGATTTCCAGGATAACTGCCTCTACCAAAAGATCCCAATGGAGTGGAATAACTAGGCCTTGGTCCGAAAAACATGTTATCGCCTTGTTGGTCAACATTAACTAACGTGGTTAGCTCTGGTTGTGAAACTGGAGTAGGTGAAGTAATATAAGGCATACTTGGAGGAACTAACTGCTGATAATATGGTGGCCCAGAGAATGGAAATTGCTGTGGGGAGTACAGCTGTGCATCACCACCTACAGAAGGCAAAGGAGTTGTGACTGGGGAATATGGTCCATATGGCATTTGCGGATTGTAGCCATATCCAGTGTGGAAGACAAGTGACGGATTGTCATTATAGACACCCTGTGACATAAAATGTCAAATAAAATGACAGAAAACTTAATCATTGAAAGAAAATTTCTACACAGATGAAAGGAGAGATTCTTACCGACGACCCAAGTTCTAGTCCTTCAGCATTAACATATGGCAGATATTCATCCCATTCACCAGCACCATTGTCATAGCCTGCTTTCAAATTTGAAAAAGCTCCAAGGTTAATTTCTAATTCAACTATCTAGTGATCAAAAACCTAAAAATGCATTACATTAGGGAAATCAAAAGGTTTCTCCTTGCATAGTTATCAAAATATAGAAATTACTCAAAAGTAATATGCACTATCGTCTAGACTATATAGTAATAATTCATAAAAACAAGATCTATAAAATAAGAATATATTAGAAAAAATCAGCATCTTCAAATGTTTTTAACGGTTATGTGTTTCTGATTTCAAATTCAAAACTCTAAATCTTGCTAACATTAAAGCCAACGGAAGAGGAAGATAAACCAGATTTTGTGGTTCCTCCTTCACATAGAAAACCAAATTAGAAGCCAAAATTAATTCCTTTTAGCGATTTACTAAACTATACAAACAAAAAGAATATTTGATTTTGGTACTTATAGATATGGTAACTCACTGCATTCTTTTTTTCTATCACATGCAATATACAGAATAAACTTTCATATAATCTCCATACTCAAACTATGATTACATAGATCAGAGTGATAAATCCAGGAACTAAAATAATAATAGTAATGGCAACTTAGCACCAAAAGAGAAAAGAACTGCTATTGTATCAGCCTCAAATGCAACCAGAAATTATATTTTCAATTGAAAGTCACGAATGCAAGGTTCAGCCAGACTGGCCCAGCTTTAAGATAGACCCAAGAAGACAGAAGATTAACCTCTGTAATAGAACGCCTGTGCCTGAGGGGCATAAATTGTAGGGGAGTAGACATTCCGATCTCCACCTGAACCAAAGGATCCAGATTGACCAGCACCATCCCTTGGATGACCTACTGGGGCAGCATCCTGGGAGGAATTAGGAGAAACTGACGTCTCATTTTTTGTCAAAAGAGGCTGTTAAATGAGTAATAAATGAAGGTAATTAATAAGAATATTTTCTTCATTGTCCAATAGAAACAAATAAAATAAAATAGGAAAGAAAAAGCAAGGTCATTAACTAACAACTACCTGCTCCTTCACGTTTTCTGGATCAGCATGTTGCTCTTCTGCATCAATGATCAGGATGCTCAGTGACTTAGTCAAGTCTTAGAAACACAGGCAATAGAAATTATTGACCAGCCAAAGCTAAATTCAAGGACGGGTAAAGTTGAAGCTATGAATATCTACAGACATTATAAATACGTATGCACAGCTATGCACACATTATGAATAGAGAAAATGAATATATTTTAAAGGCAAAAGCAGTTGTTTAAAATATCAAATGGCTTAGACTTAGCATTAATTTGCCTGTAGGATAACAACATCAAAATGATATGGCACAAATCCCAAAGCCCATACAAAATACTAAAGAACTAGTCAGTCTTATTATTAAACAGAATTCATACAAGACGAATTCGATGAAGCTTCTTTTAAGAACACAATCATGCACATATCATCTCATTTTCTCCAGTTCTGACACATAAACTAGATAGAAACGACATTGTGATTCTTAAAAATACCACAAGGTCAAATATATAGTATAGGACATGAAGACCAAGGAACATTGTCATGGAACACAAAATTGTTCATCGAATTTCGGGTAAATGCCTAGGATTTTCTGCAATTTGTTTGTTACCAAATATGGTTTGAAGAAGTTCACCGTGACACCAAAGGCTACATTTTTCACCTCGACCTCAATTGACCCTCTTTTCTTAACTTAGAATTAATTGTGCAATTCCCAGTAGCAAAGTACTCAACAATGATCTACCACTACATAATTTAACATTTTCTATAGCAATATCTTCCATAACAACAATCAAGAAAATTAAAGGAAAACGAAAGAAAAAAAAAATGAATATTTGCAAAATTCCTTTAAATTAACAAAACCCAGATCACAGATCTTAACAAAAAGATCAAACCCCTAAATCAAATCAAACCAGCACATGAAATCAATCAAAGTACCCCAAAATTCAGCCACAATAAAATAATTAAATTACAAAAAAAAGGAAACCGACCCATCAAATTCCAATTGACTTGCCATAAAAAGGAGTGAAACCCAGAAAAGAAAAAGAACAGAGTTGAACCCACCAGAAAACAAAAGATCAAAGATCAAAGAGAGAGAAAGAAATAGATTATTTGGTAGTTGACGTACCAGTGGTACGATCTGGGGTTGCCGCCATGAATCTTCAGTAAAACAAAAAGGAAAGAAAGATTGTCTTCAAGAATCTAAGCTACAGAGACAGTATCTTTCCTATTTCCGCTTCATACATTACCATCATTATTTATTTATTTATATCTATATATTTATATTCCCAAAAAAACAAAACGAAAACTGTCTTAGCTTTTTCTTTCTTTATTATAGTTCTAGCTTTCAGTTTCACTTAATATTTAAAAAAGAAGAACAATGTAAAATTGTAAATACAAGCATTTTACATTTTGGGAAAGAACGCGCTTCAATATATTTGTTATTTTACCAATTTTTCAGGTTTTTTTTTTAAACAACCATTTCTTGCTCACATTTCTTTTTTATAATTTTGTTAACTGTTTTCATTTTTTTTGAAATGGTAAATTTTATTTAAAGTTACGATCATAATCAGATATTACATTTCATGAACAGATAACTTGATGAATTGATAAATATAATAATTATATTTAACAAACTAAGTAAACAATAACAAACTAAACAAATCTCACATTTAGTGAGACTCGAACTTGAGATCTCAAAATCTCAAGACGTCTTCTTTATCATCAAACCAAAGTCTCATTGACTGTTAACTGTTTTCATTTAAATAAACAAACTATAATATTCTGAAAAAAAAAAACAAATAATACTATTACCAAAAAAAAATTACACGTGCGTATTTTGGTTGGGTAAATTGTTTTTATGCGTTTCTGGGGCAATAACTCTTAATGCCCTCAAATTTATCTGAAATTGCAATTAAGTTTCTATCCTAAAGTGAAATTTATTATTATATTATAATTCGGTATTTTAACTTTATTATTGTATATAACTAAATTGTTCATTAGTCGGGTCAGGTCGGTTTAAGTTAAGTAAAGGTGTTCATTCGGTCAATTTGGTTAATTTTGAATCAAATTAGTTAAAATCATAGTTATAAATATCGTACGATACGTTTCGATGCACGTATAAAACGATACGTATCTATATACTATATCATTTTTGTTAAGAATCGGAAGCGAATCGTACGATACTCGATACTCTCAATACAGTACGATACATTTTATTTTATCTAATTTAAGTCCAATTAAGTCTTTTTTATTACAAAATTACTAACAGCCCAATTTATTTTATTTTATTTTATTTGGACTCAAATGAAAAAAAAAATCTTTAGATCTTGCAAAAATAATTACCCAATTGAATTTTTAAAAATTTATAAAAATATATAGATAAATTAAATTTTTTAATAAAATATTAGTTTTACCTCCCAAAAATTAAATATTTTAATGAAAATAATAATTTTGTCTCATTTAAATTTATTGAGCATATAAATTTTTTTGAGTAACTTATCAACTTATTTTAATATTTTATTATTGTATAAAAAACATGAAAGATTATATTAAAAAAATAACAAACCATTTATTTAAATAAATTTGCATCCACTGACATATATATTTTTTAGTTGTTCTTGTATATTAGTACATATGAAAAATTGAAAATATCAAATACTCATAAATAAATATATATTACATGTGTATATTATTTGTAATTAAAATTTTTATCCGTATCCTACGATACTCGATGCTCGATTCTCAAAAATAAAATTCCGATATACGATACGTATCTTGATTTAATAACTATGATCAAAATCAGTATTAACCAAAATTTATATTTTCACATTCGCTAATCGAACCGAAATTTATATTTTCAAATTAACCGTATCAAAATAAAATTCAATTAATTTGATTAATTAACTGCAATTTTATAAATTTATTTTTATTTTAGTTCTTTAACTTGAATTTGTAATTAATTAAAGCATCAATTCTATACAATTTAAGTTAATTACAAAGAGTATCAATATAAAATTATAACTATGATTATTAAAAGCATCAATCCATATGTAAGTGGCATTATTTATAGCATCAATGTATATGTTGAGAAGGTAATTTCTAATTTCAAATAAAATTATGGGTGATCAGTTAATTTCGATTTTCGAATCGAATTATAACATAAATTTTATCAAATCATCTTTCTATAACCGACCGAAATTATTTCGGTGACCGATCAATTAATCGAAATAAATTCAATCGGTTGGTTAATTCAATTTTAACCGAAGATTGAACACCCCTAGAGCCAAGTTTAGAAAATGTATTAAAGAGTTGAAAGTAATCCTTAGCCCACTTGGCCCATTTTTTGGACTTAATTTTTTGCTCAAACCTGTTTTACATATAATAAATAAGTTCAAGCCTGTCCAAATAGTATTAATTTTTTAAATTATAAGAAAATATAAAAATTATAATTAATAAGTATAATACAGTAAATTTGAATAAATTCTTACAAAAAGACTACAAGAGACATGAAAATTTAAATTAAAGCATAAAAATACAAATACAAATTAAATTACACAGAAAAATTAAAAAATAATTTAAAAAGCATTAGTATAAGAAATAGTAAAAAATTATTGTTAGTGAGCCAGGCCGAGCTAACTTAAAATGGTAAACCCAAGCCTGACCCACTTTTTGGCAAGTCTCAATTTTTAAACTCAAGTCCATTTAATAGACTTAATATTTTTGTCCGAACCCATTTAAAAAATAAGTGGGCTTTTGGGTTTGGATAGGTATCTCGACTCTCGAACAGTTCTATATATAAATTATTTATTTACTCTTGTAATTTCAATTTTTGTTAGTTTTCTAACAAAAAGTAATAAAGCTAATATGTCACAGAATATTCTATTAACGCAAATGACAAATTTTCATCCGTTCAATTATTTTATGTCTAAAAATCAATGAAATTAAAAATACTAGAAAAATTTCAATGAAAATTAAATCATAGTAATATCATGACAAATTTAATCTTAATCTCTATTTCATATTGTTCAACTCTATCAAATTTCGATATGTTGGTTGACTTTTTAAAATATTCGATATATAACAAGCTAATACAGCTTTTTGATCATGATATATGGAAACCATAGAACAAAGCAAGTTAAAAAAAAAAATAGCATTTGGCATCTATTTCTGGTTCAAAATGTTGTATTCCATCTCTTTCATTTATTTATTTAGTTTTATATTAACTTTTTTGAAAAAATTATTGTTGAAGATGCTTTGAAAGCTTTTTTTTTTCAATCTTGCTGGGCCCGAGATAAAGAACAATGTAAAAAGAAATGACTTTAAGACGTGTTACAAATATCACTTTTCTTTAAACTTATTTTGTCACCAATAGTTACAACATACAATAGGGGTTAAATCAAATAGTTTTAAAATACAATGAAGTCTTATTTGAAAACGCATTGAACTTGCAAAATATAACCACTAAATAATTCTAATGATTGATATGTTGGATTAACTCCATTAATGTGAACTAATTAAGTATAATTAACATCATATAATATTTAATTAGTAGTATATTTTGTATAAAGTGTGACCATAAATATACATAATATATTTATATTATACATGTATTAATCCTTAATTGGACGGATTAATACATGATTCAGAGTATAGGAGATCCCTGCCTTTGGCATATATATAGATAACAGTGTAGCCCATTTCACTGTTGCCATTTTGACATAAAATTTGAACAAGGGCAGTCTCTCCTTTCTCTCGTTTCCTCCTCTTCACCTCACTATCATCCTCTCATTTTCTCCCCACAGAGGCCACCACAAACAGCAACTGGCAATGGTGAAATCGGCGTGTCCCGACGGCATCTTCCTCAGCTGATGGTGGCGGCATTGGTGTGAAAATTAGTGGGTTTTGGCTCAACCCACCCAAGGTTAGATTTCTCTCTATTTGTTGTGCTAATTGGCTTTGGTGGGTGATTTGATTCCAATAATTGGTATCAGAGCATGTCCACAATAAAGTCATTAGCCATTTTCTGAAGAAAAATGAGAATCTATACATTTTTTTATCTTTGGGTATTTTCGGATTTATGTCATACCTAAAAGATTCATGCATTTTTTGAGCCAAATAATGCAAGATATTGATTAAGGATGAATTTTTATTGAAAATGCCATGAAAATGAAGTAAAATGGGTCAAAAACGGGGCTGAAATGGTGAAATTATAGCTAGGTCCGGTAAACACCCGTTTTTTGCTACTTTTGCCTGTTTTTGGGTGAGGAAGACAGCGTTGCACGCGCCAAACACCGCCATTTTAGGTGCCAGCTGCAATAAGGCAGGTGCGTGTGGCGCATTTGAAAACTAAAAAAAAAATCTTTTTTTTCTTTTTTAGCCCCTTTTTTTGGCCTTGTTTGACTTTGGGCCCTCTTTTTTGGTGTTTGGGCCATTAATTTTGGCCAATGGTTTTGGGCCATTTTTTTTTGTTTAGTTTAATTAATCTTGGGCCATTTTTTTGGGTCAAGGGCTGTTTTTTTATTAATTTGATCATATTTTGTGGGCCTTTAATTTTAGAAATTAAAAGGCTAATTGTTTTATTTTAATTAAGCATTATTGTTCTAATTAATTTAGGCCAAAATAAATTTTGTAATATTATGGACATTATTTATTTAGTTATTTTAATTAGCCATTTAGTAATAATTAAATTTGGGTAATTAAAATTAATTAATTTTGAAATCATTTTGCCTAATTAATTTAGGGGCTATATTGATTAATTAATTTTATTTGGCTATTAAATTTAGATTAATTGTTGGCTATTTTACATTATTAATTAAAAGGCCATTTTGAATTATGGTTTTAAGGGCCATTTTGATTAATTAATTATGAGCCATTTAGTTAATTAATCCTTAGTCCAATTTTGTTATAACCAAATTTATTTAATAGCTATAATTAATTGTTGAGCCCAAAATTAATGTGATATAACTGAATTTTAGAGGAATTAATTTTGGAGTAATTTCTAGAAATTGAATTACTCATTTAATTAATAATTCACTTAATTTTGAAATATATACTCATGCCCATGAACTACTAATATTTGGCTTAATTAAATAAGTTTAAATAAATTATTTGAGTATTTTGTTTAGCCATTTTGGATTATGGTCTACTCATTTCGTTAATAATTTATTTAAACAAATAAACTCTCTTAAAATAACATTACCTTATTATTTGAATATTCACATTTATGTTGAATTAATTTAATTAATTAATGTTGGACCTGAAATTACTACATATACTTTAGAAATTGCATATTTTGGGTGTAGTTAATTCTGGTCAATGAATTTTGTGAATATTCTTAAAATTCTAAATCATTAATTGGATGGACTAGTACTTGCCTATCGCAGGAATAGTCATGACGATTTTCTGACGATTTATTCTGATAATTTTAAGGATATAATAATAATAAGGCAATGCATAGTGATAGTTGCAGTTGCAAGATTTACTAAGATCTCTAGAAGTGGCTAGTCTTTCCCTGTCGGATTGTTAGTTGCTTTTAGAGATGTTTGTGATTGAGAGGATTCTGGTTGGGATATGACACGGTCTTCCTACCCTGTCGATGGGCGATCATTAAGGTTATATGCAACTAGTTTTGTCTTATCCTTTATAGTGTATTGTGGAATAAAATTGATATTTATTGAATTATTCCACTAGCCTCCACATTTATGCAACTATCACATATCAAATCTTTAGTAGGATCAAATTAGATAGATAGTGTGATCACTCTCTACGAGAGGGGTATACAAAACTAAGAACTAGCCTCGAGAGCTAATTGATCAATCTTACCCAATAGCATGAGTTTTTTTTTTAGGATAAAATATTTGGAATTTCGGGAACACTCAAGTGAAAGTTCTCTTATTATATAAGGTATACCATAAAAGAATACATCAGAGAAAGTGTTCCAATTAGTGAAAATTAAGAAGTATTTATGGATGCCATCAGGAAATAGTTCGCATAAGATGGATAAAGGTTGCAATAGGAGTTTAATTCCATATATGGCAGATTCAGTATCACTTCCTTATGTGATGGAGAGTGTGAGATCTTCTAAGTTTGTAAGATCTCATTTAATGCAGAAGGAAGTATGGCATTTTAATATCAAAATTGATATTGTCATTCAAAATGGGAGATCTTTCAGGTTAACAAATCTCATTCAGTCATAATGATGACATATGCCAACATTACTGCCGGAAGGAAATATTATTAAAAGGTCTCAATAAAAGGTCACTTTTGAAGAAAAAAATTTGTCAAATCCACTTCCCATTCTGGTTCCACCAATACCTCTAAATATCAATGTGTGCCATTTTGTTATAATCTTAGGCACAAGAGGTAGATTGCAAGAGTCCTCTAGATTGGGATATGTAAAAGGCATTCTGTTAGCTTTTATTTTGATCCAATCTAGAAGATATACTCTCTAACTATTGGTGTTTGGATACTAGTGCTATTATTGACAAAACCATAAGCAACCGGAGATCGAATAAAGGAAAATTATTGTGAATTGGGACAATAGAGTTAGAATCCATACTGAAAACATAGCCAGATTGTTGTTACATTTTGAAAACAGTTTTGGAACTACTGTCAGTCTATTCCTTTCATTCTGATAATAGAAAAGTATTTTGCTTAGTAACAATATATATATTGATTCTAGCATTTTGCGTAATGGATACACAGTAGACTTGTACCCCAATACTTGACAAATTTTCTTCAGTTGTGAATGATGTGACTATCGATTCTAATTATGGTAGAATAGATAAGAAATCTATCAAGTTGTGGTGTTAGAGTCAGGGACATTTTGAGGCACATATAGGATTGTATTAAGGGAGATCTTACTGCTAATATTAAGGACATGATTAGCAAATAGTGACATGATTAGGAATTGATATATACTGACATTTATAGATTATTTCCACATACTGTATTCAGTGGATATAAGTATTTCATCACTTTCACTAAAGACCATTTTGATTTAGGTCATATAGAGTGAAAGATCTGATCTTGTAGAGGCCTTAGGCATTCTGATTAATTCCGCTGCGCTGCTTAAGGCAATGATCAGACGGTAGTGATGAATTTTATGCTCGATATAATGAAGCCAAGCGAAATCCTATACTAGTTTTGAGTTAAGTGCACTGTAGGATTATGTATTGACACCTAGTATGCATGCTTGGAATACCGACAAGGATGAGATTGCAGTAATAATCATTCGTACATTTTGATGTGGTACAATTTCTGTTGAATCACTTCAAATATCCGAAATTTAGATGGAGTGAAATTATAGAAACTGCAATTCACATTCAAGGTTGATCTCCAAGCAAGACCAGTTCCTAAATGCATCCCAAGTTGTAGTCAGACATTAAGCCGATTTTATGCCGCTTCCTGTGTTTAGGGTTATAAGGTAAGGTAAAAGAGCTATAACCCATAGTCAAGAAAACTTGACTAGAAAACTATCAACGACAATTCTGTTGGTTATTATATCGGCTAGAAAGATTTTAGATTTTCTCGTTTCTCGTTTCTCGTTTCTCGTTTTATGATACTAGAATCATTAAGTCTGACAATGCAATCTATTTAGAAGATGACTTAAAGAGTGGAAGTTATGAACTCCACAAAGTTATTATTGAAATACATTTTATTGTGCCAGTCCCATAAATGTGTTATCTTTTGATGGTAAAAAGGCCACAACTAAAGGAATCAACGGTTGATCCTAATACCATATTTTGAACTTGCACCTGACCTTATAGAGGAACATGAATGTGAGGTTCATGTGTCTTCTGTTTCTGATATTTGTCAGGAGACTATACTGATTCGAACTCTTAGAGTTAGATATTAGTCACACAGGAGTGTAAACATTTATGTTGCATAAGGATGCATGGGATTTATTTTAGTTGTCACATCATTATAGACTAAAAGGGACTCTAAAGACTAGGTAGATTTAAAGTCAAATTTGGCCGAGGCTTTAAATAAGGAGAAGGAATTGGTTTTATGAAAACCTAATTTCCTGTTTCTACCTGAGATTCTCTTAGATCATGATGGCGATTAGTAGCTCATTTTGATTAAAAGCTACATCTTGGATAGTAAAACATCTAAATGGAGCAACCTAAAAGTTTGTAGTTCCTAAGGTGGAACATACAGTATGCAAACTCAAGGAGTTCATTTGCAAACATTAAAAGGGCATCCATATTGCAATATGTAAAGTTTGATGAGATTGTCACTTTGAGGAGAACACAGTTGATTATTAGATCCATTACAATGTCAATGGGAGTAATTGTGTGCTTATTGTGCTCTAATTGATGATATCAAATAGCAGCATGCAGTACTGACCTAATGTATGAGACAAATTTCATGTCGCCATATCACTTGAGGATGAAGAATCTAACTGAGGCTTTATTTCGTTTAAGGATTGAGATTCTTTGTGACATATCTATAGGCATATATTATTGGTCTCATAAAACCTACATTGGGTGTTAAGTAGGTTTATTGTATATTGTTCTCCTATTAAGGCGTCATTTAGTGAAAGGTGACATACTAAAAATCTCAAAGTCCTCAAAATGAAAATGAAAGAGCTCATATTGAGTATTGTGTATGCCTTATTGTGGGTTATTACTGTATGCTCAAGTTTATACACATTTGGATATTGTGTATGTTATAAGTGTAATTCGGAGATACTTGAGCAATCCTGCAATAGAGAGCTGGAAGCTGTAAAGTGAGTATTTAGATATGGACCAGTTTGACATTCTGGATTTAGTCAGATATTTTGATGTTAATTTTGCAAGCTATGTGGTTGATAGAAACAAGTTATCTGGTTTTATATTTATGGATATAAAGGAGTTGTATTTTGAAAAGTGTAAAGCAAAAACTTACAGCATCTTTGATTGTAGAGGCTAAATATGTAGCATGCTGTAAAGCTACTTGATGGGCCATTTAGGTTGCAGAATTTTGTCTCAGGGCTGGTTTCTATGGTTGCCATTTCGAAGTCCTGGAGATGTACTACAGTAATGCTGCAGCAAGTACTTGCTCTTTCAAAATGCTAGAAGTTCCTCACACTCCAAATATTGAGATATCATCATTCGGTTTGTTAGAGAGATAATGGAATCCATTGCTTGATTGGATTGTAGAGCAAATGGTTTAAAGAGCTCATTCTGGCTGACTGAAAGTTTGGTTGCTAAAGTGCTTTGACGACATAGCACTTGTATGAGGCATATGGAGCCATTTGCTGTCTTAAGTTAGTAGGAGCTCTATAATGAAATCAATTGCAGTTGTAAGGATGGATTCCTACTTGTCATATATGCATATTCTGTTTACGCGTATTTTGGTGAATATGGCATTCTGTTGGATGAGATATTCCGTATCAGTCTCATGCTTCCGTTGAAGCAATGCATCGTTCAGTTTAGATGCATGTACCTAATGGAAATGGAAATGGATATTGATTTTGTTTTTCATATCATTTCCATTTCACACTAATACTACTATTTTGTTGAAGTCTTTATGAGTTTATGCATTTGTACCCTGTCGGTATGATGCATTCTGAAGCTTGTAAAAGCTTATTGTTGTTAAAGTATTTGTAAGTCTACACATTTGTACCCTTTCGGTACAATGTATTCAGAGGGCTTATGAATACATTTTGATATTATATGATGATTTCTTTAATTAACTTAACTGTCCAAGTAGGAAAATGTTGGATTAACTCCATTAATGTGGACTAATTAAGTGTAATTAACATCATATAACATTTAATTAGTAGTATGTTTTGTATAAAGTGTGACCATAAATATACATAATATATCTATATTATACATGTATTAATCCTTAATGGGACGGATTAATACATGATTCAGAGTTTAGGAGGTCCCTGCCTTTGGCATATATATATAGATAACAGTGTAGCCCATTTCACTGTTGCCATTTTGACATAAAATATGAACAGGGGCAGTCTCTCCTCTCTCTCGTTTCCTCCTCTTCACCTCACTATCATCCTCTCATTTTCTCCCCACAGAGGCCACTACGAACAACAGCTGGCAATGGCGAAATCAGCGTGTCCTGACGGTGTCTTCCTCAGCTGATGGTGGTGGCATTAGCGTAGAAATTGATGGGTTTTGGCTCAACCCACCCAATGTTAGATTTCTCTCTATTTGTTATGCTAATTGGCTTTGGTGGGTGATTTGGTTCCAACATGATAGAAATATCTTTTCTTAGTCACAGTTCTCTATAGCAAACAAAGCTTCAAAAACTTATTTTAAAATGAGAATAAAGGGAAAAAAGTGTCAAAAATTTTTAAAATGATGGGAGAACATTTGATAACATGAAATCTAATCAATGGAAATACGGAACTAATGTTAAGGAAGCTAAGCATTAATTTTAGAAATGTTTCCACGATAAAGGAAGTATACGTTATGGAGGCAATCAACTATTATAAACGAGGATGGCATCGGGTTTTGGGAAAGAACTAGGGCTGCCTTAAGAGAGACAATCGACTGTCCATTCACTTAGTTTGCTTCTATTTAGATATTACAGTAGGGTAATCGATTTCCTTGGGAGGGCATTTGACTCCCCTACCTGGTAGTTGCTTTCTATGTAAAATTACACTAACGAATTTAACTTCCCTATTCGAGCATCTAGTTGCCATAATACAAAATGTTGAAAACAAATGGTTTTCAATTTTGAAGAGTTACATACTCATTCAAATGATGTTATTTCACTTTTGAATAGTTAAAAAGCATAACCATTGGATTTCAGAAGTTGTATTTATGTTAAATAATTGTGTTTATTAGATCAACATAAATGAATAATAATAACATTTTATTAAAGAACCACAATTTTGGAATGGATCTTTATAAATAAAGATGTCAAATTCATATTTAAGACACTAGAAATACTTCAAATTATCAAAATTGGTGATATGTTTTCAATTTCCTCTTATTCTCAAAATAAAAACAAGTTTCTTAATTGTTTACCATAGAAAATAATAGCTAAGACAACATAAGGGTATTTAATGGTTTGATTTTACAAGTGCAATGAGATTTCAAATGGTGGCTTCGTACTATCCTAGTGCAATTCAACAAAATCTTGTTGCACACCATAATTGGTAGGGGCAAAATAAGCAAGGAAAGTGGCATTAGCAACATGCCTTGAAATCATTTCTGGACATAGTTATTAAATCGAGATACGTATCGTGAATCGAAATTTTATTTTTAAGAATCAAGGATCGAGTATCGTATCATATCTATCGTAAGATATGGTAAATAATTTTAAAATTAATTATAAATAATATATACACATGTATATGATAAAAATAAAAAGTTGGTTGTTTTCAAACACTTAACATATTCATTAATAGTATATATTTTTAAATAATATTTTTTATTTTTAATTTTTAATTTTCTAACTCAAAGTTTAATTTTTTTCAATATTTCAAGATTAAATTATATAGAAAATATGTATTTTTAAGTGTTTTTTAGGTTAAAAAATTATTAAAATTGCATTTTTAGCTAATTGGATCAGATCAGATTTTTTTTGAGCTTAGCCCAATTTTACTATAAAGCGTATCGAAATGTATCGGTGTATCAAACGATACGTATCGATTCGCTTGTGTATCGATAGATATGCTACCGATTCATGATAAAATTGATTCTTTGTATCAATACGTATCAAATTGATAGTGAATCGAATCGTATCATACAATACGTATCGCATATCATATGATTTTAATAACAGTGTTTCTGGGATTTTGTTCATTCTTCATCAAAGTTCAACAAAGAGTTCAAAGATCAAGGTGTTGAAAGCACCTAAGGAAGAACAAGTTCATCTTCATCCACCATCTAGGAGGCTCGACCAAACAATAATTATATGCTTAATTTTTACTTGTTTTGAAGATGGTCTCTTGAAGGAGATGGCTACTAATTTCTAAAAATCAAAACAATTTGATGAAGCAACTTTGAGATGAGAAATGGTTTACAAATGAAGCTACACAAGAGGATAATAGTTCATCATCAAGTTACCAAATAAGTTCATTAACTTATTGATATACTCACTTGCTAAATCAATAAATGCATCTTGTAGTTCCTCAAATGAGTAATAATTTGTCTTATAAAATATTAGAAGAATCTAGAGATTCTTCATTAGCCATGAAGTACAAATTTGCAACTTCATTAGGTAAGGATGTATCATTCCTTTAATTGATTTCTCATGCATTATCGATGTTAATCTGTCAAAGACAAGGAAGTAACATTCCCTCGTTTGATCTTCAAAGCATATTGAGTGCTAAACTATGCAAGACAATGAGGTAACATTCCCTCAACCAATCTTTAAAGCACATTTATTGCTAGACTATTCAAGGCGAGGAGGTAACATTCCCTCGACCAATCTCCTTTAAAACATATACAAGTGCTGGACTACGAATCGTGAGGATAGAACATTCCCTCAACCTACCTAGAACGCGTTATGTTCAACATGATCAATCTCAAATGTGAAGGCAATGACGTGACATCCCCTTAACCTAAATCTATCTAAGTCCTCAAAGAGCAAAAGCACTTATGGTAGAGCTCAAGACACAAGAATTTATTTAAGCCCTCCTAAGAGCAGAGACAAACATGCCAAAGCTCGAGGCACCAGCATACACAGAAACTAAGTCCACATAAGTACAAAAAGTTATCAAGTTAAAGACTCGATGCATAAACAAAATAGCTTAATCTTCAAAGAGCAAAAGCTAAAGGTTCAAGGCATGCACAAAACATCGAGTATTTTATGAAAGTGAGAGCTGTAAAGTAAAAACTTTAAGCATGCAAGAATGCAAGCTATGACAACTAATGAAGCTATGTCCAAAGTTAGCAACAATTAGCAAACAAAGCTAGAACCTACTACAAAAGATGGAAAATCAAAAGTAAGAAAGGAAAGGCAGTCACACCAAAAGTGACATCTAAACACATTAAAGACATTGCAATCTTAAAGGTGGAAGAACAAATTTAGCTAACACAAAAGCATAAAGCTATCTCAAAATGGCAACACACCAAGAGTATGGTTGTGATATTTTGATTCTTCTATTGTAGTCACTTTTGCTTCCCATGATTTGGTGAGGCTGTTCAAGATTTTCTAGACCATCTCTATGTTAGAATATGTCTTTCCTAGCCCATTGAAATCATTCACTATGTCCATGAATCTATTGGCCATTTCAACTATAGATTCATTAGGTTTCATTCCAAACATTTCACAATCTCGAGTTACAATCCCAATTTTGGTCTCTTTAACTTGGTTTATTCCCTCATATGTGACAACTATTTTATTCCAAATTTCTTTTACACTTTCACATAAGGTAACTTTATTGTATTCACTAGCTCATAAGGCGTAAAGAATGTGTGCATAAATTTTGCTTTAAGTTGTGTCATCTTGATACCATTTTCATCCTATTCACATTCAGTTTTGATGAACACAATATCTTTCTTTTTTTTTTGTGATGTGAGGACCTTTTACTATGACTCCACGTTTCATAGTCATTTACTTAATGAAGGACAGCATCCTAGTCTTCAATATAAATAATTTTCACCATTAAACATTGAGGGTCTAACAATAAAATGACCTTTTAAGGTCATGAGGTTACCTACATTGAATTGAGCCATTTTTAAAAAATCGTTTCTACTTTAAGGTGGTTAAACATATGCACTAAAATCTAAACTCTGATACTACTTATTGGTTCGCTCACTAAATCGAGAGAAAGGGTGAATCAATTTTGGAACTAACTTAAATTTTCTTTTATACTCTAAGTTCTTTTACATTACTTATCCTAATGATTAAACACTAAGCAAATAAAACAATTATGCAATAAGAAAAGTAAGAGTGTAGAGAAGAAAAAACGTACACAAGTATTTTATAGAGGTTTGGTACCCTTGTCTGCGTATTTTATACTTAGGTTTGGTACTCTAAGTATTTTATAGAGCACATCTCAAGGATTTCACCAAATCTACTACCAAAAATGGTCTTACAAACACACTATCTTTTTGTTGGCTCAAGAGTAACCTTTCTTTTTCCCCAAGCTTAAGAATAACCTTACAACGTCTCTCTTATCACAAGCTTAAGGAGAAAATCGACTACTTACTTTTTGTAGGCTCAAGGAAGAAATTTTTAACAAAGTCTCCCTTTTATTACTCAAGGAGAAAACCTTAGCAATACCCAATCCTTCCTTTACAATTTAGCTCTTAAGGGTTCACTTTTTTTTACAATGATAAAGTGGGTTTAAAAAATGGATTCTTAAGACCTCTACAAGGTAGGATGAATACAAGGAAGGAATTATATTGAGATTAAAGGTTTATATAATGAATCTTTGTCTTTTTTCTTTCTTGTTGATTAAAGCTTGAAATAAGTATAACAAATGATATAGAAAGTTAGATCTTGTTCTTTGAACTCCTAACTTCTTCTTTTTATAGTCTCTCTTAAGTTTATAGGCGTTGGTGTGGTAAGTATGACTTTATTCCCTTTGGCATTCATAGATTTTTTACCATTGGGTGTAAACAGACTTAAGGGTTTCGATATGTTCCTTTTACGTATCAATTTCATGAGGAAATCCTACATATTTAAACAAATGTGTATCAATACAAAACCCTATTGTATCAATACCGATATAGAGCATGAAGCTTTTATTTCATGATAAAGATGGGGTATCAGTATAACCATTAGACCCACCAATATTTACATAAGAAGGTATCAGTACAGATTCAAAGTATATCGATACTCTTATCAGTAAGCATACAATATTGGCATTCAAGGCAGAAACACATCTAAGCTAAATCATCAAACATATAGTATATTTGATAACTCAGTCAACCCTAATCATGTAGTGTGATTCTAAATGATTTATTTCAATCAATTCTTTTGACACAATTATCTTATGATTCAAATTATATTCTTCTTAAATTTATCAAGAGTCATATCAAAATCTTAAGTATTTCAAAGTCAACAATTTTAAATAGGGATGGCAATGGGTACCCTATAAACGGGTACCCGCTGCTATCTGACTCGTTTAAGTAGGATTAGGGTAGTGTATAATCAGGTTCGGGTAGGGTTCGGGTAGTGAAATTACTACCCGTTACGGGTTAGGGTAGGGTTCGGGTAGTTACCTTAGGGTACCCGCTACCCGAACCCGATTATAAATAATAATTAATTAATACAATACTTATATTTTTTATATATCGATTATTTATTATTAATATTTTATTTAATTAAATTAAATCATTATATATTATAATTATGATTTTTAACTTTAATTTATTTTTATTATTAATATAATGTTTTAATTAAGTTATTCTAAAATTAATTTTAATTTTAAATTTAAAAATCAAACTTTGACTTAATAAACGGGTATTTATATTTTATAAGGTTAGGGTTCGGGTAGCATAAATAAAAATAATCGGGTAGTTAATTGGGTTAGGGTATTATTAAAGTTAATCAGGTTCGGGTTTGGGTATCCCTAATCTAGAGGGTACCCGACCCGTTTACATCCCTAATTTTAAATCCATAGATCAAGTTGGGCATTTAATAATACCGCATGACTACTGAAATGTTAGAAAGGTCAAGATGGTTTGGCCAACCTTTTAATGTGTCGTATCGAAGTGTAATTAAATCCTTTCATCACAATATCTCCAAAATAACTAAAGCTTAGTACAATGTCTACTTTATGTACATTTTCATATTTACCTTAGTGCTTCCAATATTAACTTCTTACAATAAGTGCTTTGGCCAAGGACTTTATGAGTTAATATGAGCTAGGATATATGAGATATTATCCCTTTCAATCACTCAAGATAATAAATCCTCATCTTGACTACTTATCCATCTCAATATGATTCAAGCTACACCTAAAAGCACCTTATTTAGGCATTTGGCAATCCAAACACATATAGGTGAAATCAAAGTGTGACGTTTCACATATAAGATAACTTGGCATTTCAAGTCAGAAGGTCACTGACACTATTGTCACGATCCGAAAGCCGTGATGTCCACTTAACGTTTACACTTATACCACTTGTCCAATTTACGAACTAAATTTTTTTTTCACTTTAAGATTTGTATTCTATGTCAGTGTCACCCTAAAACAATTTTTGCCTTTCTCAATTCGATTTAACTTAACTTTACCATTTAAGTTGTTAACTTCTATAGTGAATCAACTTACTTTCTCGATATTTTAATTCAAGATTAACCTAGCAAAAGGAAAAGATGGAAAACCTCCTTCTTATATATAATCAATTTTCCCCAGTTAATTAATCTACACAATATATATTTCCGACATCACATCTCAATTCTACAATCTACAATTTATATCATTATACACTACACACATTCCCAAAATCATCACAATCAACATATCCATATTCCACAAGTTCTATGTTTGTTATACAACAATAATATCTCGGATCGCACTTGATAATCATATTAGTCTATATAATGATCTAGAGCAATCCTAAGTTACATCTCAAAATAATTCCAGTGGCATGTATTGTGCACTTCATAATGTCCATATATGATAACCGACTTATATACAAGGTTTATATACCTAAAAAGTAGCAAAAGTAGTGCTCGGAGAACTTAGAAAAGTACTACTAGTAGATACCATCCCCGAAGGCTTACATAGAACTTCGAAGGTGGTATCTATCTCATATGATCTGCAAGGATGTTAGAAAGGGATGAGCAAACCGTAGCTCAATAAGTAATTTAAGTAAATGCACGCTAGACTCATGTCGATTTATATGCAAGTGTATGAATGAATAGTAAATATGGTGACATCAATACGTGATACTATATCCTGAGGTCGAAAGTACATATACGGACTCACACTTTAAAGGTTGAGGCTGTATGGGGTATCACTCGGAAAGGTACCTTAGATACCTCATTTATCCGAGCCTCAACACAATGCTTAAAAGACACAATCACTTGATACAATACTACATTGCCAACAATATACAAAATACTAAAATGGTCAATATGCTTAGCCCAAGCGAATTACTATACATTGTATTTCAAACAGATTCACTACAATATAATTCAGAACACAAGCATTATGCACTTAATTTGATACACAATCACAATGCACTTGGTTCAAAACACATTCTTATACACTTCGTTCCAATACAGATGAACTTACAAAAGTTGAAAATCAATATAGCTAGGCAAAATGCCTCAAAGTATTAAAAACAAATTTCAAAATCGATTAGTTATCACTTTTAAGCAAAGGCCTTGATTCACTGAAAACAATTTCAAAACTGATCACTTATCATTTTAGTCATAAGCCTTAATTCACTAGAAAATGATATCAAAACGATCACTTGCCACTTTTAGGCAAAAGCCTTAAATTACTGAAAATGATATCAAAACGATCACTTGTCACTTTTTGGCAAAAGCCTCAAATCATTGAAAACAATATCAAAACGATCACTTGTCACTTTTAGGCAAAAGCCCCAAATCATTGAGAACGATATCAAACAGATATCTAATAGAGTTTTGGCAATGACTCCACTCACTGATAATGTTACGACATTTATCCTAATTAGCAATGGAGAAAGTGTCACAATGAGGAACTTGTGTAACACGTAAGTCCTTTAGGATTCTAGAGGTGGCTCCCACAATCCAAAAGGTATTCATGTTGCATGTGAGTCCCTTAGGATTCTAAAGGTGGCTCCCATGGTCCGAGTGATATCCGTGTAATATGTAAGCCTTTCAGGATTCTAGAGGTGGCTCCCGCGATCCAAAAGGTATCCATATAGCATGTAGGTCCCTTAGAATTCTAGAGATGACTCCCACGGTAGAATATCTATGGCCATAGAATACTCTAGTCTTGTTGATCAGTCAAGAACTGAAACCTATCTACTGGTTTTTCAAACAAGTATGATTTGTCTAGAGGACTAGGCTCAATAGGCACACTGCACTGATAGTTTAGAGCACAAAGCTCGATAGACGGGTAATAGAACCTAGAGCAAGCTCAATAGGCTCAAAGTGACCTAGAGGTCAATGAGTCTTCTTGTACTAAAAAATGAATATGAAAACATATGTCTTGTGTAGCAATTAGCTTCCACGGATTTCAAAACACTTATTAAACCAATTCTAAGTTTCAAATATGTGAAATTTTTTATTTATTTCAAAAATCATTTCAAAACCAAGACTTTGCAATTTAAGACATACTGTAATGTCGTTATAAAACTTGTACATGAAGTAGCTTGAATCAAAACATTTTATGCATGAATAGTGTATGCATCAATGATATGCCACTACACATTTTGCATGGCTACCTCGCATAACTAAGGCATGCCATGCACTAGTACACTTAGCTTTTGCATACACAACAACAAAGTTCATACACTTCAATTAACACATGCTCACTTCACTTTCACTAAACATGCAAGCTTGACTGGTCATAACACATAAAGCAGAAAAACAAGGTTTCAATCTAGCCTAAGCATAAACCAAAAGCACGATTCACTTGAATTCTCAAGCTTACCTTTGCTTACCTCAATTGTTGAAGCAATAACATTTCATTGCTAAATGTAAAAATAAATTAATCATTTATATACAAGAGACTTAACCATCTCCTATAAGATGATTCTAGCAAGTTTTACTTAATCCACTTACCTAGATGCTTAGTAATCTTCTTCTTTGATTGTCCAAACTAAAATCAAGCTCCAATATCACTTCGATTCACTACAAACAAATTCGTTTTCCGTCTCAATAACTTATCTTCATTAGATCGAATCACGTACTAAGCATGTACCTTAGATCCACAATTATCTAAGTCATCCCAATGCCAAGAATTTATTCTTCATTAGCCTACAATCTCTATACATGTGTGTGTATTAGTGTGTATATTTTTATATTTATATATGTAAATATACACATATAAAAATATACACACACACACACACACACATCAGCCTTAACCAGATGTATAGTTTCTTTTTCTTCCTTAAATAATTCCAAATTGGAAATCAGGATAAATTTAAGTATATCATCCTCAATATCCATAATTCCTCATCATTCAAATAATTATTATATATATACATATGTTTTTTTTATACGTGTATTTATATATATGCATACATGTATACACACACATAACATACACACACCAACATTAAACTTAAGATATGATTTTCTTACCCTTAATATATCTTTGCCAATATCGTGCCTACTGTGCTATTTCCTATGACCTTTAGCTGTCATTTCACCTCGAACAACACCTATTCATTCCATTTTCAACGTAGGCTTTATTACTCATTTTTATTTCACATCCTAATAATATATATACACATTTATAAACAAACAAATACATATATATACACGTGTGTGTGTATATATATATTTATTGATAAATATATATATTTGAAACAGTAACCATCAAGAGGCTTACCCTTTCGGTTTAAGCCTTCAAGTGGCTACCTTCCCATTCTCTTTTCAGTAGGTTGATCCTTCGATTTTCAACCTTTCCTTCTCCCATTTTTTTTGTTCACACATCTCTTGTTCACTCACACTTTCAGCCCCTTAAACATTCCTATAATGTTGTACAACTTCTGCCCCTTCTAAGTGCCTTGCCCATAGCACTCTATTGTTGCTTTTGATACAAGCCCAAGGAAGTGACTCTGTTGCAACCGTATTTATATCTCAGCTGCTCGATGCCCTCATAGAACATAGCCTTATTTTGCTTTAGATTTTCCTAAATGGCAAACCCTTTTCACTCTTTTTGCTTATTGCCTTCGCTCTTCTTTCTTTCTCCATCAAGCAGCCCATAAAACACCTCAAACATAGTTAAAAAAAATCAATTCAAGCCCTTAAAGTCAGCCTTTCAAATCACTGTGTACTGCCCCTTACCAGCTTAAGAAAATCACCGTACACCTCTATTCTAGTCACCCTGATCAATGGTAGCTTCCTCACATTTGATCATCAATAAAACAACCTTCAACACTGCCTCAAAAGAGCCCCTGCTTCAGCCCTTCGTGGCTGTCTCTTGCTGATGCTGAAAAGACAACACTGGCATCATCGTTTTCAGGCAATGATGGAAGGCCAGTAGCTACCAGTTGCTACTCTCTTCTAGACCAAGAGAAACCTCTCTACCAGTCTCAATCAGCTTCTCCTCTCCTCTTCGTTCTAGCCTTACGCCCATTGTTTTAAATTGCGGTCGCGGCCACGTTTTCGGTCGCATTGCGTTTATCGCGGTTGCGGACATAGCGACGGTTATTGCGGTCATCATGGTCATGAATTTTTTTTAATTTCGCACAATTTTCTATGAAGTGTAATAATCATATTTATAATCATGTAAAGTCTTATTTCATAATTTTTAAAGTAATTTATAATACTTTAAGTCTATTATTTACGTGAAAAAAAGGTTATTCATAATTTTTTAAACTATAATAAAACATTCATATTTAAAAAATTAAAAGAACATAATTACAATTACAATTAAAAGAATATAAAAAATTAATAAATTTATATTAATTTGCCACAATCAATTAACTTAAATAATCACATTTATATTTCAATATCAAATTTTTAATATTAATTATTTTCTTAAGTTATAAAAATATTTAATACCATATGTAACCCATAAAATATTTAATACCATACATTTAATTTCACTACAAAGTTTACTCTAAAAAATTAAATCAATAATCTAAATTCAACATTATCTTTTTTTTCATTCAAATTACCTAATATTTTTTATCATAATTTATGAGATTAACTAATATTAATCTTTAAACATTTAATGCTACACAAAAAATTCTTAAATATTTAAAACCTATCACAAATTACAACAAAAGCAACCCAAGTTACCCAACCGGCAAAGCAAACCCTCCCCCCTCACCCAAACGAAGTCTTCTCCAGTTCTCTTCTCCCCTCAACCCCAAACGACAAAAATCAATTGGAAAAGGAAACAGGAACTTAGATCTGAGATGATCCAAGACAAATTGCTAAGCATGCATATCCCCCACCACCCATCGGCCCTCAATCTGAGTCTTCACTCCTCATCCTTCGATTCCTCAACACCTCACTGCCTCAGCCTTCAGCCGCCGCAGCCTCACGAGTCACGACTCACGTTTCTCAGTCAAGAGCCACCGCGACCGCCACCACCTACCAGTTCTGCGATAGTGAACAGCCAGGGCACCCATGCCGCCCACTGTGCCTCAAGGTCGCCCTCGCCACTGTCACGCTTGCCCCTCAGTCCACAAGTCCTCCCTTTCTCTGATCTAGATCTAACTTTTAAAAGTAAAAATTTTAAATTTGCTTTTATATAATATTTGCTTACCTGAGTTGTGTGTTGGCTCTGTTTCTGTGGTGGTTCTATTTTCTGTGTTGGTTCTATTTCTGTTTCTGGTTTCGTTTTTTTTTTTAACTCTAATTTAGGACAAAACGGTGGATAGCGGCGATAACTATCCGCCGCTACGGTGTTTCCTAACGGCTGCTATCGGCCGTTATGGATGTGATTCAGAATCACATCCGCTATTCCCTCAATAGCGATGGCGACCACTGCCGCTACCACGAGATAGCGGCCGCTATTGCGTTTTGCGGCCGCTATTTGAAACACTGCTTATGCCGTCAAGCTTTATTCTTCTCCAATGTAGCTACTGTGTGCCAAGGTTCAATCCTATATATAGCAACTTATAGTAGCAAGATGAGGGGAAGTGGCACATTTGAAACTCTCTCAAACTTCCTCTCTTTATCATCCTTCTTCCTCCCTCAGTTCTCTCTCTTGATCACGGTCATCCATGGCTCTCTCTCTCTCTCAATTGCTTGAGTCTCAGTTTTGTAAAGGACTTGAGTCCTCTGCCTTTGTTTTAAAATTTTTGCTCCTACGTGGCAGAAGTGATTAGCTTCCACTGGAACCTAATCACAGTTTTTTTTAGTATAAATAAACAATATACCTATATTATAATTGTTTACATATATATTATTTATTTATTTATTTATTATTATCCTTAATATAGTTTTGATATATCTATGTCTATTTGTATTTCATATGGTAATCTATATATTTTTATCTTACTATACTGAAAAATATATATTCTTATTTATCTTTATATCCATGTAACCACATGTATATTTTGTTGATATTACTACAATCATGTCTCTTATTTAATTTAATATATATTTCCATTTAATATATCAATCTCTCTTTATTTATAAGTAGACCTTTAAATTATTTTTGCTTCAATTAATTACTTATGTGTGTGTGTGTGTTTGTGTGTGTGTGTATATATATATAAAAGTGTGTATGTGTGTATACATGTATCCTTGTACATGTATATTTATATATACTTATTCATCATCATCATCATCATCATCATCATCATCATCATCATATTATTATTATTATTATTATTATTATTATTATTATTATTATTATTATTATTATTATTCCACTTAAGTATCCGTTTATATATGTATTTCTAAGCATGCACGCATGCATACATGTAAGTTGCATGCGCTAATTGGGGTATACGTCAACGTTCATATGAAACTCAACATAACACACATATATGGAATATGTGTATATATCCTTTGCGTTCCCGACTTAATTATAATTCAAAATTTCATTCTTGTGTCTCGAGACAAGGTAGATACATTCAAAATTATCGAAATCACTTAATTACACTTAGTACTTATACGAGTTGCACATGAGTACAAAATCAGGGTGAGAGAATTTAGGGTTTTCACAACTATTGACACATGAAATCATATTCCATAGACACTTAAGTGATACCATTAAATGAAGCTTTTATGTCAGGTCTTGTTTAGTGAACTTATTCTCTAACAAGCACAAATTTGCTATCTCAAATATCACGATATTTTAATCTATGAGATTGGTTGCTTATTTCATAAATATGGAGGCTTAGCATGTTCTAATCTTTGAGCATTGTTAATGCCTTGTCTCGACAACACGATGGCTAGGAACATTTTTTAGGAATTAAGCTTTGATGCATATGGATTCTTATAATTGTAACCAAAATCCATGGGCTTCACGTTATATTGCAATCAATAATTCTTATTATTGTATATGTAGATGATGAAGGGAAACCTTTGAGGTTACTTTTGTATATGAACATGCAATTCTATGGTAGCATGCCTTTCACCTAATGAGTTGGCTTTAGGGCATACATTTACAGGCATGTGGTAAGGGAGATATGTTGTGTAGCTTTTATAGCCCCTTATACACAATCTAGGTCTCTTTTTCCCTCCTCCTAGGAATAGCGCCTCTCCTTGTTTCTATATTATTGGCAACTTCAATCTTACCACACTTTACGGTATTCCTTATAATCTCACTGGAGAACACCATCTTAGCAAAATTCTTAGTGGTGTTTTCTATATTCTTTCATAGTACAAAGCCTTGAAAGTGTTTACAAATAAAATTGTAATCTCTTTTTAAGTAAGTGGAGGGTGAACAAGTACAACTACATCTCACTATCTTTGCGCATAGTCTCCAATGCTTTCATTATCTCTTTTTTCCATGCTCTAAAGAGATAAGCAATCTGGTGCCATGTTTGTCACATGCATTGGCTATAAACACTTGTGCCAACTCCTTCTAAGAGGTTATATGACTTTTGTCCAATTAAAATGCACCAATTTATAGCCAAACCTATAAGGCTTTCCTCAAAGACATGAATCAATAAATTATCATGCCCTGAATGGGAAGCCATCTTTCGACAACACATGGTGATATGATCCTTAGCTAAAGAAGTTCCACTAAACTTCTCGAACTTCCATTTTTTGAATTTTGTAGGAATTACAACATTTAAAATCAAACATAAGCCAACAACATTTGTAGATTTATAGAAATCCAATCCCTCCACAGCTCTAAGTCTTTCTTCTAGCAAGTTCATTTTAAGTTGGGCTTTTGAGTACTCTTTCTCCTCCCTTAGCCTTAGTTTCTCAAGCTCTTTTGGATCATCCAAGTTTGACACCTAAGTAGAGTTTGCAAGTTTGCCCCCGAAAAGTGGTTGAGTTTATCCAAAAGTTGGAGGCATCCACCTGCATGAAGAGTATCTTCCTATGCATGGTCCTTAAGATGACATTTGAGAAGTTTGATCTTAATGAGAGCCTATCGGGACATATATTGAATTATTAAGGATCCATTGTTGAGGCTATTCTGTTGCTTGACCGTGATGGGTAGTCAAAACCTAGTATATACACAAGCTTTTCTTAATTAGCTTCTCCAGCTACCCCTTTCCTTGGTTAGAGTTTTCAATAACTCAGTGATTTGGGTTTTTTTTTCCCTTCAATTTATTGGGCTCGCTCCTTCTTCTTTCAACGAGTACCAATTAACTTTTTTAAATTCATCATTGAAATAATTTATATTTACTTTCAGTTTATTTATTTTTAAAAACATTCCAAATGATTAAATTTATAAAAATTAGATATGTTTTTCTAATTCAATCTATCTTTTTAGATCATTTTTGTGTTTTAATATTTTTTTATTTAAATGCTAACCCTAAACAAGAAAATAAATAGCACAAATTAATAACATAAATACATAAATAAAAACATTAAGGAAATTCATCTACAATCTAATTAATCCTAACAAATTTGAACGTATTATATTATCTAATTAATTAAATAAATTACAAATTAAAAAAAATATAATTAGTCAATTAAATAAAATAAATAAAATAAAAAGAAAGACATGCAAATGGATTAGGTCTCAACTAGGTCTAAGCGTGAATCCTGCAATTGGACCATTAGTCATTACGGGTGTTGAACTGGCAAATTCTACAGTAAGGTCACAAAAATTGACCTTATTATAAGGTCATTAAATTAGAACCATTGGATTAGTCAAATCTAATTTAAACCATTGATTAAATTTATAAAATTAAAAAACTCTTTAACCTAGTAACCTACTAAATCAGTTATTAAAATTAAAGATTATTTACTAAATATTATTAAAATTATAGTATTATATTACAAATATAACTTTGTTTTAATTGCAGTAGTATTCTTCTTCTTATATAAACCTTTTTATTGTTTTTAAACCCTAATTCCTAAATCATAAACCCTAAATTCTAAATCATAAATGTCTTTATTTCAATTTTTTTCTGTTTCACCTTTAATTTAGTTTGTAGCTGTTTCAATATTTTATAAATCCTAAACCTTAAATCTAACATCAATCAAATAGTTATTCTTTATTCTCCACTTATATTTTTAACAATGGGTAAGTTTTTGGAAGAGAATTGCATAAACGAAGGAAATTGCGATGAACCAATGATTTACAAACAACGTCTTCTAAAGTGATCCAGGAATCGTTATATTTTTACCAATAAGATTTTTAATTATTTACATGTTTGCAGGCAGTCGACTGCCTGGTTTTATAACTGTTATGCTAAAACGATGATAATTCAATATTTATCAAGCACATGACAAAATTTATTAGGGCAGTCGACTGCTCGATTATAGCATTCGACTGCCTATGAGAAAATTTGTAACAGAATGTTACAATGGCATAAGCAGTTGACTGCTAAATAATCCAGTCGACTGCCTACTGACCCAGTAATGTTCTGTTACGAATTTTCTCATAGGTAGTCAAATGCTATAATAAAGCAGTCGACTGTCATTGTATAGCAGTCGACTGCCATGCATATTTTGCAACTCTTATTAATGTTCTGCTTACAGCCTACTTATGAAAAAATATTAATTCTGTAATGAAAAAAATGATAACTAATCGTAAAATTTATGTGATTCATCGTAAAAGTTATGACATTAATCATAAAATTTATGATATTAATCGTAAAAATTATTAGACTCATCGTAAAATTTATGAGATTTATCGTAAATATTATTAAATTCATCATAAATTTTATAACATTAATCATAAAATAAAATATCGATTCATCAAATTTTATAACATTCATTGTAAAATTTGTAATATTTATCATAAAAATTATTAGACTCATCGTAAAATTTATGAGATTCATCGTAAATTTTATGATATTCATCATAAAATTCATTAGATTCATCGTAAATTTTATAAAATTAATCGTAAAATTTATTCGACTAGTCATAAAATCTATGAGATTTATCATATATTTTATTAGATTTATCGTAAAATTTATGATCATAAAATTTACAGGATTCATTGTAAAATTTATGAAATCCATCGTAAAATTTATCAGATCTATCTTAAAAATGTATAGTATTCATCGTAAAATTTATGAAATTCATTGTAAAATTTATTAGTCTTTGTTGTACAAGAATTAAGTCACTTATGGGGTTTGATGAAAATGAAACAACTTAAATTTGATCTTGAACTTGACATCTCTATTTATAAAGAATAATTCCAAATGATATGATCTTTCAATCAAGCGATATGATTTTTCATTTGTGTTGTTTGATTCAAGAACACAATTGTTTAACAAGATCAAATCTTTTGGAATCCAATGGTCATGTTTCTTAACCATTTAAAGTGAAAGAATAACTTTAGGAGAAGTTTGTAACTCTTTGGGAAGTCGACTGCCTAATAAAAGGATTCGACTGCTTAGATGAAAATTTGTGATAGAACTTTTCAAAAACATAGGCAGTCTACTGTTTAAATATGGCAGTCGACTGCCTATTGCCTAGAAACTTTCTGTTTTAGGATTGCCTTTGGGCAGTCGAATGCTAAACACGGGCATTCGATTGCCAAATGGCTTTTTGGCTATAAACGCCTTAAAAAATCGATAAAATCCCCAAAACTTTGTTAAACTTCTTAAATTATGAGATTCATCGTAAAAATAATGAAATTCATCGCAAATTTAATATGGATCATCATAAAAATTATAAGATTCACCGTAAAATTAACTAGATAGATCGTAAATTTAATAAGGATCATCGTAAAAATCATGAGATATATCACAAATTTAATAAGGATCATCGTAAAAATGATGAGATTCATCGTAAATTTGATCAAATTGATCGTAAATTTAATAAGGATCATCGTAAAAATAATGAGATATATCGTAAATTTAATAAGGATTATCGTAAAAATGATGAGATTCATCGTAAATTTGATCAAATTGATCGTAAATTTAACAAGGATCATAGTTAAAATGATGAGATTTATCGTAAATTTGGTCAGATTGATCGTAAATTTGATAAGGATCATCGTACAAATAATGAGATTCATCGTAAATTTGATTACATTGATCGTAAAATACTATGATAACAATAATAATAATAATAATAATAATAATAATAATAATAATAATAAATAATAATAATAATAATAATAATTAATAAAAAAATAAATAAATAAAAATATAATAATAAAAATAATAACAATATTAATAAATAATAAAAACATATTATAATAAAATTATTTTGAATTTTTTTTCGAGGCAGTCGACTTCTCGTTAAAAGAATTCGACTGCCCTTGTGCATTCTCCGACAGAATGCTTCTGTTGCAACGGCAGTCGACTGCCATAATACAGGCAATGGACTGCTAGGTTGTTTGAAGCATTCTGTTTCAAAAATGTATATGGGCAGTCGAATGCCATTAGAGAAAAACACTAGTTTTAGAGGCGCTTTTTTACGGGATTTCACAAACTGCCTGTGTTTATTGTATTTTAATTAATTTTCTCATCTCAAACAAAATCGCCGGCATAGTTAAACTTTTACTGGCAGCTTAGTTTAACTTTCATTTTCATTTTCACATTTCAAATGAAAGCACTTTCTTCATCTTTCTCGTCTCTCTTTATTTTTCTTCTTCTTAGGATTTTTTAAAGCCTGTTCAACTCTCTCTATTCAAAAGAAATCCCTTCCTTTCTCTTAATTTTCAAAATCGAAATCACCCTCTCTCTCGCCCTCGCCACCTCCGCCACCACCGTCAACATCACTATGATATTTTCTCTACCACCGTCCTCAGGTAGTTGTGCCAAATCAGCCTTTCTGCGCCACCAGAAGAATCTGAGCCTCTTTGCCTAACTAACAGATTGGGCAAGTTCTGGTAAGGTTTTCTTTTTTTTGGTTTCTTATTAGTGATGTAACTTGTAAGAACTGTGAGCTTATTCTTTATGAGATTTGAATTGGTTTTGCCAAAATTAGTTTTTTTTTTGTGAGATTTGAATTGATTTTGCTTTTTTTTTTTTTGAGATTGGGCCAAGTGCTGACAATAGCTAGTGTTGTTGATGTCTTTTCATACAGAGAAAGAATTCTTGCTATATTTGGCGATGTTTGCGATTATGCTATTGGGTATATATCATGACATTTCTTGACAAGTTTCATTGATTCTTTTTATTTTCTTATATAAATTGTTCAATACATGGTTTCCATACTTGTTAAGTTTATTAAAACATATTTCTATCTCAGTAAGTGATAAGCTGATTACGGGTATAATGACGATAGAATGGAGTTTGCAAATGCTCTATTCACTTACAGACTTCTATACCCCTGGTTCCTACTAGCATTATTCTTGCTTTTTATTACTTGAACCGAAGGCTGAGAATGATACAAACAAAAAATAGCCAAAATAAAGCAGTCGACTGCCTTAATAAAGCAGTCATCTTCTATACACTGGCAGTCGACTTCCAAAACTTTTCTTGGCAATTACCTTATATTTTTTAATATTAATGGATAATATTGTAATTTAATTTTGTTTAATGGTTAAAGATGTAAATATAAATATTTTCTTACCTTTTAAAAGGATAAAATTGTAATTTAAATCTTTTAAATTAAATTTTAGTTTACCTGTTAACCTGTTAAGCCATTATTAACCTATTTAAATAATTTTTAAATTTTATTCAATATCTCATGAGATATTCAATATCTCATGAGATATCGTGACCTTACAATAAGATCGATATTTTGCGACTTTACTGTAGAATTTGCCGTGTTGAACTCCCCTCCACTTAAATCCCTCTCTCTCTAAAGAGATTTTCTTTAATTTCTTTCTTACGCACCAAGAATACAAACACTGAAAACACCAACTAGAGCCCTAGTCTATGGTTGATTGTTGGTCATTTTATAGGCATTTTTAATTTAATCCTAGTTGAACTGTGTTCCAATTTTCCTTGATTTATCGTGCTCCTCTTCTTTTATTTGATTTCATCTTATATTTCTTATGTTGAATGTGTTACATGGTTGAAACCGATGAGGGGTCTCTCTCTCTCACTCTTTATTTATTTATTTACTTATTTTATCTCCTAATCTATTTAAATTAATTTAACTAATCCCAATTTAATTACCCATAATCTAATCTAATTGATCCTAATCTAATCCTCATTTAATCCTAATTAATTTTAACTTAAATCAAACAACTAATCCTAACTTAAATCAATCAACAAATCCTAACTTTTAAATAAAACAAACAATAGAAAGACTAGGAAGTGGGCTCGCATTGGACATTGGTAAAATTCAATTGCATTCCAAAACAAAATTCAATCTTAACCTAAGGTTGGAATGAACCAACCGACTTAATTTGCTTGAAAAAACCTTGGACAAAATGAGATATCTACAACAACTATTTATTTTTTTAAATTATTATAAGAAATGCGTGATTATTTCTTTAATTGTATAACTTTATGTCTGCATTCATATTCTTTTACTGCTGTTATTTATATATTTAGAATTATGAAAGGCGACGAACGGTAAGAGTAATTCAAGAAATGAATTTGAAGTTATCAAAAAGATAATGTTTTTAGCCTTCCTTTTCTTCAATATTTAATAATATTTTTAAAATATTTATGAGTGATTAATAACATGTAAACTATTATTTATTCTTTTTTTTTTTGGTGCAAAACTATCATTTATTCTAAACGTGATGCTACCACTCTCTTTTTCCATTCCATATAAAGCCCTTATACTGTTTCTTTAACTAAATAGAAAATTTTATTGTTGATTGCAATCTCTAAGCTATTAAGGGTTCTTTAAAAGAAGTATGAAGCTGCATAGTCTTATTCAAAAGTATTAATTGATAAAAACACTAATATCTTTTCAATTATTTATGACAATAACAGCTAAGAAAGAATATTTTTAAATTTACAAATAGTTATTTATTTTCAGTTTGATTTTTTATATGTTTCAATACATTGTAAAAGTATAAATTTTTTATTTTAAATCAAGAGAAATTAAGTTTTTTAACTTTAAGTTTATGCATAAAAAATTTCATTTAAATAAATTTGTTGATTTTTTATATTAAATATTATTTATAAAATAAATTTAATTAATTCATACTAGAAAATATTACTCTAACGAAGTCAGGTACATGGACAAAGTATTCTGATATTTCAAGATTCTCTCTCCTCTGATTTCCCCCGAAAACAATGGCATCGATGATATCCATGTTGTCCAAAAGTGAAGAATTCTATAAAAGTAATAAATAACCAATGACTATGCATTCATTCTCTGGTCAGCTCATAAACTTCTACATCTTTTCTTAACCTGCTCGCTTTGCAATTGCTTTGCTTCAAAACATGGCTATCGGTATGAAAACAATGGGCTGGATCATTGCGGTATTTGGGGTGAAATCCTTCGTACATGGAATAGTAGCTGAACACAAAAAGGTTCCTTCTTAATCTAAACCAATTACTTTGAGTTTCTCTTCTTTCTGGTTGATAATCATTCTTGTTTCCTTCCATTTCTTTGTTATTTTGTTTGATTCCTTTACAGCCTGCATCTGGCCATCCGCATATTTTGACAGAAGTTGGACGCGTTATTTGCAACTATCCATCCGACCCATCCATTGTTCTAGGCTTCTTGTCTATTGCATCACTTGCTATATCAATCTTGGTCGGATTCTACTCCCTTTTTTATCCTTACAAAGGAAAATCTGTTTCGCGATCTGTTTTCTTCCGAAGCATGGCATTCTTCGTGTTCTTCCTCATCACTTTGTAAGTATATGAGTGTGAATACATTCTCTTCTATTCTGAGCATTGATTCTTCGTCGGTTACTGAAAGCCTGTTGTCTTTGCTGGGCTGCCGGTAACCAGGGCGCTCTCCATGTTGGCTGCAGGGATGTTGGCCTCGGTGACGATCACTGAGCTCCTTCATTTAACCAACAATGTTCATCGAGACATGAAGAAAACATGCCCCACTGCCAAGACCGGTCTCTTTGGTGGTGCTGCTTTCATGGCCCTCAATGCTGCTTTCTTCTGGTTGATCTGCCTCATGCTTGCTGATGATGTCAGAAAAGACTACTTTAAGGAACAAGAGGACAGCCAAGCTCAGCTTCTCACAACGGATGTAGACGCCAAGCAGCAGATCAAGGTTTGAGAGTGGTTCTAGAAAGGGAAAACAATGGCCTACTCTTTTATCTTTGCCTTCACTTTTCTTTCTAGTAAAGACATGAAGTAATGTATTTGGATAACCCTTCCTGCTTGACATGCCTGTCCATGTTGATAAAATAATTAAATCTAGCACAACTTGGATTTGGGTAAATGATGCACAATTCACAAGTGAAGGCCATCATATTTCTAGAATATATTAGGAGCAATCGAGTATCGAATTTTTGCTAGCCAAAACAGTAAGCACCAGCATGGTAATTTTAACAATGCTTAATGTTTTTCATTCAAAACTGAAACTCGGTTCAACATTATAGTTTAGGGTCTTAATTGAATAGATCAAAAATGTCAAGTTAGAAATGCACACTGATAATCAAATTCAAGAATTGCGCATAGCTAAAGAATACAACAATCATGCAATTGCATCCTAAATGTTGTCCACTTATAACTGAATGCAACGATTGCACATGGCTAAACAATCAAAACTCTGATGACAAGCAGGAGTTATCTGTTAATGATAGAGAATGGTTTTGCAATGGAGTTTTCTATGAACTCAAATCGTCAGGCAGGGAAGGAAAGTAGAAAAATTTTGCATAAATGCATCCAGAGGTTAAAGCCAACATACTAAAATATCATATCAGGGATACTTGACAACAATTATCATGATATTCAGAAATAAGTGATTTTTTTTTCTTTGTATTTGGTACATGAAATAAGTGATTCTCCAAGATGGATCCTAAACTTAAATTTCACATGATAATGAAGAATGAAATTTGAAAATATGGATAACCCATACTAAAAAAGTAATACCCGAACGAAGTCGAGTAAGTTTATCTAGTGTTTATGAATTTTATGTAAATTAATTAGGATTAAGATGAGGTCGGATGATTGATTTAGTATTGAGAATATATACTACTTACAGGTGTAAGACCCGAATTTTATTATACTATATACCATATTTGTACATAATTGATAGTGGAAATAAATTTTTTTAGTGAAATTAAAGAATCATTGAATGTGAATTTTCACTTTTCATTTTAAGTTATGATTTACAATATGGTGTACAAAAAAAAGAAAAACAAATATCAAATTGTAACAAGAAATAGATGAGATTTAATCTTGGTAAAGAGGTTGAAGATAGTACTTGTGGTATGCAAGCATTAAATGAAGTGAGAACAAATGTGAAGAATTAAAGCTGGAAACGAAATGGAAAGTGTAAAAAGGGGAATCAATGCTATTGGACAAATGAAGAAAGGATAAGACAAAAGTCAAAAATAGCTGGCTGGAGGTGGGGTGGAGAAGAGAAGAAAAGAAAAGAGGAAAGTCAAGGAAAGGGGCTATAGTGGACTTCTCGCCACTTTGCTTCTCTTGACACATTGGGCTAGGCAATAAATGGCAAGTGAAATTAGTCAAGAATAGATTTGCAGTAGGGACTTCACTACCGTTCCTTTTTGCTGCAGTTTTCTTTGGTTTTAATGCATGAAATGATGAAAGAAAACGGGATAAGAACAGGTGATAGATTTTGAGAGGATTTGAGTGGTTATATAAGAAGGAATTCATGGGAATTATGCAACATTCTTCTTCAAGAAAAACCCTCTGATGCTTCTCGTCCAGCATATGTACTGCAAACTCTAAGTTTTGGTTCTTCCATTCCTCACGTACATGAGCCAGGAAAACTTCATTTTTAGTTAGCCAAACCTTTTCTCCATTGTTGAAAAGCTAAGGAACAAGCAAAGTAAAGCTAAGTGAGGCAAGAAAGCACTCTGTTTTGGAAGTGCAACTCAGTTAAGGTGAGTTCCATATTTTTATGGTTCTCTTGATATTTAATGCTAGATTTCTATGTTTCACAATGTAATAAACATAGATATAGCCTGGTTTTAGTTAAATATTGTTGAATATATAAGAAACTAGATAGAAAAATAACCAAGAATGAGTAAGGAAACACAATGGGCGAACAGAATCTGCTTGCCAAAATGGGTGAGTATTCGCCCAACTGTTGAGGCGAGCTCAAGAGATGTATGAGGCGGTGACACACATGTTCGCTAACTCATTAGATAATCAGACAATTTTCGAACGGGTGAGGGCGAATGGCGAGGACTATGATCGCCCAAAATGTGTGGAATTAATGATCGCCAATGAGGCGAGTAGGAGACAAAGAGGTCGCCAAGAGTTATTCAATTCATGGGCGAGGCCATCTCTGAATGAAAAGCCCCGAATGGCGAACTGAGAAGAATGAGCATGGCGAGTTGAGTTGAAGTGGGGCGAGCTCCCATATTGGGCGAACTCCCATGAATAAACCAGTAATTGAATGGCTAGTAGGATTGGGCTATCTTCTACGTGTAAGCCCAATAACGGATGGCGAGCTTTGTGGGTGAATGGCGATCTTAATCTCGCCAAAATGTCACAAATATTAGGAAGGAAAATATAAATAGTTTTGGATAATATTCGAAAAAGGAATATTAATAGTTTTAATAAATTTTTGCAGACGGGAATTGAGAAAGGCGAGTAGGAAGCAAGGCTTCATCAGACGAGGTAAGGAAGTTTTATGTGAAGTAAAACGCATGTCCTGTGGAGTAGAAATAATATGAAAATATTAGAAATTATTTTGGTTTACGACATGTTATTTGATAAGTTATTTTGACTTGGGCGAGCTAAAAGCCGACCCTTATGTTATGATTTGGTGAAATGGTACAAGGCGGGCGAGCAACGTTGGGCGAACCCTTTTGTGTTGTTTTCATGTGAACAACCCCTATTTTAATAAAAGGCGGGCGAGCCATTTTGGGCGAACCCTTTTATAATGTTTTAGGGTGGGCGACCCCTTTGTTAAGAAAGTTGTAGGCAAGCCACTGAGGGCAAGCCAGTTTTTCTTGTTGTTTTAAAAGGCTAAGATTGGGGGGTGAACACTAGTTCGCCGCATTGTCGAGTTAACCATGGGCGAGCCGTGATGGGCGAGCTGACCATGGCGAACAGGTTTAAACTTTATTTTTCTTATACGAAAAATCAAATATTTTGAAAATTGGAAAATAGAAAATATAAATTCTTTATGGAGGGTGAGTTGAATATTAAGCGAGATTGGGCGAGTTGATCATGGGCGAACTAGCCATGAGCGAGCCAATTTCGCTTGGTTTAAATGCTACATTGGGCGGGCGAACTGATTATGGGCGAGCCACTTGGGCGAGCTGACCCGGGTGAGCTTACCCAATTAAATCCCATATTTTACATATGTAAAATTGGTGAAAATGGGCTATTTTTAATTAATATATTTGTAAACAGAAAATATGAAACCTTTTGGAAAGCAAATCATTTTGAGAAAAATGATAGAAATTATGAAATAATTCCATAAAGGTTTTTAATAAGATATAAAGTGATTTTGAGACTTTAGGCCCTGAGTTCATGCATTATTATTCATATACTTTGCGTGACCCATCTAGGGCGATGGCTCGGGTCAATAGACCAACGAGTGCACTCCAGGGCGTCACAAGGCTGATGGACCCACCAAGTCTTCAGCGGTCTCGAGGTCACTTGGCAAGTGGACCCGAGGACCACCTATAGATTATGGCCATAGATCTAGCAAAGATAGCCGTGAGGGGCGATGGCCTACGGGTGCACCCCAAAAGCGGACGACTTATGTTCCCTGCATGATTAAATTGTTGCCTAGTCTCAATTATATGATTTCTGTTTACTGAAAGGATCTATTGAATCCTGGTTAATGTTAAATACATTCATTGTTTTCCTAATGGGTTTGATCGTTAGGATAATTATGTTGTTTTGGGGATATAGTATTTATCTTTATAAAGCAGCATACGGCATCCTTACTGAGCACGGTGTCGCTCACTCCTTATTTTCCACTCCACAGATTGTTGAGTTAGGACTAAGAGAATTACCTTCCAGAGATTCGATATCGAAGGTATGTTGTATTTCTTTTATATATTCAGTAAAATTATACAGTACTACTTTTAATAGAAGGGAATGTGTATACATCTTAAGAAATCAATTTAATAATTCATATTTCCATATTAGAACGAGGAATAAGAGCACTAATTCTTATTAAAGTGTAGAGAGTTGTTAAGCATCACAGACAGCCCAACCGGTAAGTGAGTGTGATTTATAAGTGAATATTATGTTATACTGTGAATTTGGGATGTTACAACAGGTCTTTTAAAAATAGGAATGTGAAGTTCTTTCATTGATTCCTAAAAATGAACTTTTTAAAACAATCCTAATTAAAGAAACTAAAAGAATGAGAATAACTAGTATGGTGTTTATGTATGTGTCCAAATATGTGCATGCATTTGTTAATTGACTCAAGTATATGGACAAAGTATTCTGATATTTCAAGATTCCAAAAACAATGGCATCGATGATATCCATGACCTCTAAAAGCAATAACCAATGACTATGCGTTCATTCTCTGCTCTGCTCATAATTTTCTACATCTTTTTTAAACCTGCTTGGTCTGCAGTTGCCTTGCTTCAAAATATGGCTATTGTTATGAAAACAATAGTCTATGCCGTTGCAGTATTTGGGGTGATATCCTTCGCATATGGAACGGTAGCTCAATGCAAAAAGGTTCCTTCTAAATCTAAACTAATTACTTTGAGTTTCTCTTCTTTCTGATTGATAAACGTGGCTTGGCAAAGTTGCCAACAAAAACATTTTGTAATTTTCTGGAAATCTCGATCATTCTTGTTTCTTTTCATTTCTTTGTTATTTTGATTTGATTGCTTTACAGCTTGCATCTGGACCTCCACAAAGTTTGATAGAAACTAGTGGCGTTATTTGCATTGTTCTAGATTTTGCATCTGTTGCATTTCTTACTGTATCAATCTTGGTCGGAATCCACTTGGTCTGTGATCATTACAAAGGAAAATCTATTCCCAGCTATGTTTTCTTCCAAAGCACGAAACTCTTGGTGTTTTTCCTCATCAGTTTGTGAGTATATAACTACATATACATTTTTTTTTTCTATTCTGAGCATTGATTCTTCATCAGTTACTGAAAGCCTCTGGTCTGTGCTGGGCTGCCGGTAACCAGGGCACTCTACATGTTGGCTGCGGGGATGCTGGCCTCAGGGATGTTGGCCTCCAGTCTCTCCCCTGCCGCTGCTCTCATGGCCATCAATTCTTCTCATCACTTCTGGTTGAACTTCCACGACCTTGCTGCTGATATCAGAATAAACTATTTTGAGGAACAAGAGGACAGGCAAGCTTAGGTTTTCACAATCGACCTCGACACCGTGCTGCAGATCAGGGTTTCATAGTGGTTCTTGAAAGGGAAAACAATCGCCTGCTCTTTTATTTTTGCTTTCACTTTGCTAGTATAGACATGAAGGAATGTATTTGGAAACTCTTGGATAACCCTTCCCGCTTGGCATAGCTGCCTCTCTAAGTCGATAAAATAATTGAATCTTGCACAACTTGGATTTGGGCAAATGATGCACAATTTACAGATGAAGGCCGTCACACTTCTAGAACATATTAGGAGCAACTGAGTATGGAGTTTTTGTTTGCCAAAACAGTAAGCACCAGCATGGTAATCCAACGACGTTTAACATTTTTCATTCAAAATTGAAACTCGATTCATATTATAGTTTGGGGCATGGTTTTAAATTGCGGTCGCGGTCGCGTATTCGGTCGCGTTGCGTTTATCGCGGTTGCGGACATAACGGCGGTAATTGCGGTCATCGCGGTCATCGCGGTCGTGAATTGTTTTTAATTTCGCACAATTCTATATAAAATGTAGTAATTGTAATTATAATCATGTAAAGTCTTATTTTATAGTTTTTAAAGTAATTTATAATACCTCAAGTCTATTATTTATGTGAAAAATAAATGTTATTTATAATTTTTTGAATTATAATAAAATATTCAAAAATAATTTAATTGGTTACATTTATATTATTAATATTCTCTTGAACTACAATAATTTTTGGTTACATTAAAATTTTAATATTAAATTGCTACTATCAATTAATTTAAGCAATCACATTTATATTATCAAATATCAATATCAAATTATCAATATTTTTTCTTAAGTTATAATAATATTTAATATCATATGTTTAATATGTTTAATTACATTACAAATTTTACCAAAAAAGTTTGCATTACTAGTCTAAATTCAACAATACCTAAGAGTACTTAAAAAATTTTTTTCTAATATTAATTTGTAAACAATTAAAATTAAAAAGAAAAAAACCCACCCAAGTTACCCAACCGATGACACACCACACCCATCACCCATGACCCACCCAACTCATCAGTTCCCCAAAAATCACTCTGTCACTCACTCTCACATCACACACTCACGATTCACAGCTGCAAGTACCAACATTCATTTCACTCTTCACTCATCCTTGCGACCTCAACTTCGTCGTGGCCTCTTCCATCGCTTCTCATGCAGTGCCGACATTCCTTAGGAATGCAAACCCACGACACCCACGATACCCACCGGTTCTGCGACAACAAACAGTTCCTCAAGTGACCCACGATACCTACGGCCACGCCACCAGTCGCCACCACTCCACCACCGACTGCCTTACCCACACCTGGTTGTCGACACCCCCTAGCAGACTACAGAGGCCCTCCACTTATTCGATCTAGATCTAGACTCCAAAGGTTAGAAGTTGTGCTTGAGTACGGTTGAAAGTAACAGAAGATAGCAGCGATAACAGACCGTTATCGCCGCAATCCTCCGATATAGCGTTTTGTAACGGTCGCTATCAACCGTTACGGGTGTGATCCGTTGTCACACCCGCTTTTTCCGCAATAGCGGTGGCGGCTTCCGCCGCTACCGCGAGATAGCGGCCGCTATTTTAAATAGCGGCCGCTATTTAAAACCGTGGTTTGGGGTCTTAATTGAATAGAACAAAACTGGTGGGCACAGATAATCAAATGTAACAAATGCGCATAGCTAAAGAATACAACAATCATGCAATTGTATCCTAGATGTTGTCCACTAATAACCGAATGCAACGATTGCACATAGTTAAACAATACCACAATGACAAGCAGGACTTAACCAATACCACAACTTCGCATGGTTAAACAATCAAAGCCCCTGATAACAAGCAGGAGTTAAACAGTACCACAATCGCACATGACTAAAAGATAAAAGCCACTGATGACAAGCTGGAACTATCTGTTAATGAGGTCAATCACTATTCACTAACCGATCAAAGCCAAACATCAAAACAATTTGGTCACCATAAGTTAATGGTAGAGAAAGGTTTTGCCAATGGAGTTCTCTATGAATAAATGCAGTAAAGATATTCTGAATAAATGCATCCATAGGCTAAAGCAACATATTCAAATATCATATCAGGGATAGTTGACAACATTATCATGATATTCAGAAACAAGTGAATCTTTTTTCTTGTTCTTTTTTTTTATTATTATTTGGCACATGAAATAAGTGAAGGTTTTATCTGTTACAGCATTCTCCAAGAGGATCCCTAACTTAAATTTCACTTGATTAGATATGTAAACGGGTCGGGTATCCGTTAAATTTGAGATATCCGAACCCGAATCCGATTAATTTTAATAATGTCCGAACCCAATTAACTATCCGAACCCGTTAACTACCCGTTTATTAAGTCAAAGTTTGACTTTTAAATTTAAATTTAAAAATCAATTTTGGAATAACTTAATTAAAAAATTATATTAATAAATTTAATTTAACTCATAAAAATAAATTGAAGTTAAAAATCATAATTATAATATTTAATGATTCAATTTAATTAAATACAACATTAATAATAAATAGTTTATATATAAAAAAATATAAATATTGTATTAATTAATTATTATTTATAATCGGATTCGGGTAGCGGGTACCCTAAGATAACTACCTGAACTCGTGACGGGTAGTAATTTCACTACTCGAACTCGATTATACACTACTCTAACCCTACTTAAACGTGTCGGATAGTATCGGGTACCCGTTTATAGGGTACCCATTTGTAACATCCCAAATCTACAATATAATAAAATATTTACTTATAAATTACACTTACTTACTGGTTAGGCTGTCTGTGATGCTTAACAACTCGTAACTCTTTAAGTATGTCATAGTACTTTAACAGAATCATAAATATTGCCTTTAATTTATTTGAGATCATTTACATTCCCTTTTTCTCAAAGCAATACTGTACAAATTCACTGAATATATAAAAGGAAAATCATATACCTTCGATATCGAAAATCTGCTGACTCTAGCAGTCGATAATCTCTGGAAGGTAATTTTCTTAATCCAAGATCAACAATCTGTGGATTAGAAAATAAGGGGTGAGCGACAACGTGCTCAGTAAGGAAGGTGTATGCTGCTTTATAAAAATAAAAACTATATTTCACAAAATGTTTATTTTTCCTAACAACATACCCAGTAGGAAAACAATGTATATAGTAACCAGTCTTTAATATTTAAATCACTGGCTAAACAGTTTACAATATAGTATAGAAAACAGTAAACAGAAATCGATAAGTTGAGACTAAGCATCACCCTACAATTAAATCATGCTATCATCGTTCCCCAAAGGAACATAGTAATCATCCTCCCAGGGATGCAGTAGATCTATGGCCACAATCTATGGGTGGTCCTCGGGTACACTTGCCAGGTGACCTCGAGACCTTTGATGACTTGGCGGGTCAATCAGCCTCGTGAAATAGTAATGCATGAAACTCGAGGCCTAAAGTCTCAAAAATCACTTTATATCTCATAAAGAACTTTTAAGGAATTATTTCACAAATTTCATCATTTTCTCAAAATGATTTATTTCCCAAAAAGGTTTTATATTTTTTGTTTACAACATAATAACACAACCAAAATTTTCATAAAAATTTACGTGAGAAAATATGAGTTAAATTGGCTCGCCCATGGTTAGTTCGCCCATGGTTAGTTCGCCCATTATGGCTCGCCCATGGCCAATTCGCCCATTATGGCGTTGCCCCATGGTCAGCTCGCCCTTAGCGACTCGCTCATGGTCAGTTCGCCCATTATGGCATTGCCCATGGTCAACTCGCCCAATACGGCACGTCCATATGATCACAAAAGGAGTCGCCCATTTTTATTAAAACATGGGTCATTTGTCATAACTGCGAATTTTATACAAGGAAAGTGAAATAAAGGATTTAATTAGTGAATTATTGGGAGAAATTAATTTAATTTATTTGATATGGAGTTGTAGAAATTTAATTATACTAGAAATTTAGTAAATTATAAGAAATAAAGGATTTAAACATATATATGATAAATAAATGATGAGAGCTTAAATAAAATTAATATACAGTATACATGTATTAATCAAGTAAAGAAAATATATATATACATATAAATGTAAAGTATGTATATATATTAAGTGAAATAAAAGAAATATATAAAAAAATATATATTTAACATAATGAATGAAAGAATGTAGAAAATAAAATGTACATATTAATTATAGAAAATATATATTTATATAAATGGAAAGGCTTCTTGAAGAAGCCAACTCAAACCTTACCAACCCCACGTGAGTGGTCTGCCAGAGTAGACCACTATGAATTGATTGGCTTTAAACAAAGCCAATTAATAAGAAAAGAAAAGAAAAGAGTCTGAGAAAGAAAGAAAACAAAAGTAGGGGATGTCTGAAGGAAATGGAAGTAGAAGCAAAGTGAAGGACTGATCGGGAGAGGAAGAGAAAGCAGCAGTGGGCAGAAAAAGGGAGAAATCAGATATGAAACAGGCTGGAATCAAAGCAGAACCGAGAAAGAAATGAGAAAAGAGTGAACTGAAGACAAGAAAGAAAGGAAAAGAACCTAGAGTAAGGAGGTTGACAAAGGAAATAAAATTTGGGAGAGGAAGAGAAGTGACGTGAGGAGCAGCAAAGTGCTGCTAAACGAATCTGTAAGGGGCTGCGATTGATGGCATTTTGAAAGGCTGAAATCAAGGCCAAAACAAGTTGGAAAATGGAAGAAGAAATCGACGTCAGACATGGCTGGAGACAGAGGACCAAAAGGGGGCCAAACCAGGGGGCTGAGTTAGGTTCTTTGGCATTAAAGCAAGGTGAAATAGTGGTCAGCAAGGGAGACCAGATTCGACTGGAATCAGTGATGTTTTAGGGATCGATTGTGGTGACTTTTGGGAGGGACTGAACTCAGCACCAAAGACAAGACTTGAACAGGTAGATGAAGGTTGCTGTCAAGGGCTGGTTGCTGAAGATTTTAGAGGCTGAAATGGCTGTAAAGGTAAGGAGTTTTGAGGTCTCATTGGTACTTGAAAGGGGCTGTAACAGAGGCACCCTCCCCCCCCCCCCCAAAAAAAGAGGACAATGTGGTGGCTGGAACAAGCTGTACTAAGGCTTGAAGCATGGTTTTTGTGTTGGGCTGAGTTTAGAGGCTTAAGTGAGGAAGAAAATTTAAGAAAATGCGAAGAGTGCAAGGCGTGCAAGTTTGATTGTCACCAAAATTTGAATGGAACAAGATAGGTTATAATGTGTTCAAGGAATGCAACCAAAACTAATTGAAGGCAGGAGGCAGGGCAAACCGAGAAGGAATAGGTAAGCTTTTAAATTGACCTTAATTTGTGAAATAAATAAGTTAATGTTGAGGTGAATTATGATGTAGCATTGTTGAAAGAATAGTGAGAAAACTTAGTAAAGGGGTTCAGCATTCTTAGAGATTAAGAATAAGGCCAATTTGTAGTTAAGTAAAATATTTAAATGAATATATTGATGCCAGGATGTAGAGTGATATTAAGTATGGATTTGATAGTGGTTTCTAGGAAAATATTGAAGAGGAAGATTTCCAAATTATGACTAAAATGTAAGGGGTTTAAACTTAATATATATGATGTAAGAGTTCATATATCTATGTTTGTTAAAGTATGATAAATGCTATTTGATGTGGTGATTCTAGTGAGAAAAAGAAATCAAGGAAAAGGAATTTCGAAAGAAAAAGATGAGGATTTCTAAGGTATTTTAAATAATAAAAACGTTGAAAGAGAGTTAAGAATAGGATGTGTACGTGTATAGGTGTGTATATATATATATATATATATATATATATATATATATTCATATAAATGTACTGAATTTAATAAGAAATTGTTTTGTCTTGGTGATTAGTTATAATAAGTGAGATGGATATTAATATTGAAGTATGGATGGTGTAGGTTCTTGGTGGGAACCTTGAATAAATATATAACAAGGAAGAGCTAGAGTTGGGAGACTCTCAAAGGTAAAGGCTTTAAGTAAATGAAATATATTATAAGGATGTAGTATAAATAAATATTTGAGTAAGATATAGTTTGAAAATATACTATGAATAATTATTAAATGGGCTTTGTGCATTTAAATTATAGAGAAAGCTTCCGAGGAGGTGGAGATTGAACAATTGGCTTAAGAGTGCAAAGTGATATTATCTAGGGAAGGGAATTTACGGTAAACGTTTATCAGTCTGCTATGTTGTGTATGTCCAAAGTTCTGTTATTTAATACTTATTGATTTGAAATGCATTCTTGGTTGAATTTCATACGTATTGAACTGAGTTGAAGTACAAATGGTCTTGAATTTGAACTGTGTTGGATTTGTGGATAAAAATACTGTTGGTTGGCATTTTATGCAGGTTGTTTAGTTGTGGATTATGATGCTGGGTAGTGTTCTACCTATGCCGTCATAATGCTGAAATTTCGTTAGAAATTATTAAATAGATTTTCGGCATTTGTTTATATTTTATTATGTCTTTAAAACCTCATATACCTCAAGCACCATTACTAGTCATCGAGATACTGTCTTTTTAAAATATGTTTTGTACGATGAGGTAATCAAAACGTGAGGGTTTAATACGAATTATGTCTCCCATACTTAAGATACATTGTAAAAGTATTCTTGCATGAATTTTGGCATAAGAGACAAGGGATGCTTGGAAATTGCCTGTGTGGCACTTAACTCGCCTGTGTGGCGTTTATTAAGCCTGTGTGGCATTCGCCTGTGTGGCGTTTAAATTATGCCTATGTGGCATTTAATAAGCCTGTGTGGCAATTATCGTGAAATATCCTGGATTGCTTTGTGATCTTCCAGGTCCTGGATTGCTTTGTGATCTTCCAGGCGTCCAACAAATAGTCGTGACTTGTACCTCAGCTACTAGATGATCACTGGTGCTGGGATGATTCATGATCATGGATAGAATCTTGGTTCGGAGCGGTAACCACTGCTAGCTACAGTGGACGCTTTCATAAAAAGCTTTCGGTTATTTCCAAAGATCCCGGTTATATTACGATACCTTATCAAAGAAATCCTGTCTCTTGGAAATATTTTGATTGTGTATTTCGATTTTATAAATGCGTGAGTGCAAGTGTTTTTATAGCTTATAGAACAATGATTTGTCAACTTGCATTTTTCCGTAAGACACAATTAAGCATGAGTTTTGACGCACTTATTCACGCATACACATGCACGAACATAGTAGAACATCTAATATCACTTAGCGTATGTTTTCTTACTGGGCTTTCCCCAAAGCTCACCCCCTTCCACCTCAGATTATTTCAGGTAGACTCGGCACGAGCGTGGTGCATCGAGGGTCTTTTTGTCGAGCTGCAGAAAGTTATATTTTGAGCCAAGGTATAATCTTTTGTTCTTTTGTTTATATCCCAGACTAAATTCTTTTGTGTACACAGTGTATAGGATTCGGGATGTAAGTACTAGGTGATATCGAGTCCGTAAACATACTGTGATTCGTAGTTAAGTTGTAATCTCGATATGTTTATATATTGAATCACATGGATGTCTAGTATTTTAGAAGTTACATGGAAATTTGAAATTTCTACAGATTGAAACGATGATGTGCTTAGTAAGGGGATACTAGACTAAAGTAGGGGCGGAGTTTTTTAATGTCGTTTTCGACACGTCTTACGAGAAGACTATAATGGGACCTTAGACAACTAGTCTTAAACAAATATAAGAGTAAGACTACTCATTAGGTTTTTAGCTACACTGAGCGAGTGACAAACATAGGAAGTGAAGGAAAAAGTTAGCCCAAAAATCCGGCTTTCGAGGGCGTTACATCATTTTTCTTTGGCTCGCCCAGAATTTCTGTTAAAACAAGGTCGCCTTTCTTTGGCTCACTCAAAACATCACAAAGGGGTTGGCTCTGTAGCTCACCCGAATTTTATTAAAACAGCGGTCGCCCGCCCAAAACATCACAAAGGGTCGCCTATCTTTGGCTTGCCCAAAACATCACAAAGGGGTCGGCTTTGTAGCTCGCCCAATTCAAAACAATTTATCAAACTAATGCTTGTCATAAACCAAAATATTTTCTTAATATTTTTATAACATTTTACTCCATAGGACATGCATTTCACTTCACATACTACTCTCTTACCTGGTCTTACGAAACCTAGCTTTCCGCTCGCCTTTGTTAATTCTCAATTCCCGGCTGCAAAATAATTGTATCAACTCATTAGCTTAATTATCCTTGTATCTTTAAGTTATGATTCCTATCAAACTATAAGTAAGCCCCACAGCTAAAATGGCTATTCTTCATGCCATTCTCTCTTACTTTATAACTCTAAGGTGAGATTCTCGCCAACTTGGACGAGCACTTTCAACTTGGCGAGTTCTTTATTTCCTACTCGCCTCATTGGCGATCACTAACGTTCCACATAGGCGATCACAATAGTCGCCATTCTCGCCCTTTTGGCGATCATAATTTCCATGCATTTTGGGCGATCATACGTCCTCGCCCATTCGGGCGATCATTCTGATTTTTTTTTAAAGTTGGTGAACATATATATCGCCGATTCATGCATCTCATTAAGCTTGCCTCATCCCTTGGGCGAGTACCCTAAATTTCTTTGCTCGCCTATTTGGCAAGCAGTTGGATAGTCACGTTCGCCCATCGTCTTTCATCTACTCACGTTACATATGCATAACACAGCAGTTTATGTTTAGCCATTAACGTCCCCAACCAGTAAGAAATTAAGTCATATTAACTTGCTACATACTTTCATGCCAACCGAATCTTCCTTGTCATTAACATGATTTTGATTCTATTTCCACATTCAATAAAGAGTACTTAAAAACCATGCTATATCCATGATTATCTTATTTTAAATCATAGATATCTACCACGGAATATTAAGAAAACCATAAGGATTTACTAGCTTACCTTAACTGAATTTCCTAACATTAGAGCAGTGTAGTGTTCTAGTCCCATGTCAGTCCCCTTCTCTCATTGTTTTTAAGTGATCTTGAGATGAAGGGAGGATTTAGCAAAGAGGGTTAGGTAGTTAGCTAGCTAGGGAAATGAATTGTCTACTAAGACTCCTTGGAAAACAAGAGCAAAGCAATCAACTTTTAGCTACCACATTAAGGCTGGCGTACAGCAGGATGGATCGAGAGAAACATGAAGCTGGGGTATTCGATCCCATAATTCCTTTTTATATTCACGTTACTCAATACCCCGTTGCTGCATGTTTCCCCTCAGCTTCTTCCCTCATCAATTCTCTTGTCTTGTAGTGTGTTAATGCACGAAGAAAATCATCCCACAAGAAATCGGCTGGTTCCCTTTTGTTTTCCTACACGTTATTGACTTGGTTAGTTTACCATTTGATGGCTACTTCAGCCAATAAAGTCCATCCTTCCTCCAATCAACAATTCCCTCCATGTAATCACCGATTATGACTTTTATCCCATGCACAAAAGTCCCTTTCAGCTTGCATCAAGCCGTATGACACTTTACCACATCATGTGTAATCCCATTTGCTACACCTTTTGCTTGTCTTCCTCTTCACCTCAAATTTGATTTAGCATTAAATACATGAAGAAAACTGCAGCAAGTGGAACGGCTGTGGGAGGAACTTTACTACACGTTTTTGACTATTCAATATTCCTTTGTTGTCTTTGTTAACTCTTCTTCCTTAAGCATCTCTTGTATTGTCTTTATGCTATTAAATTCTTAATCTTCCAGCCTTAACAAAAATGGGGGAAAAGATGTGTATTAGCAGCAAAGATATTGTTCTTTGCGTGCTATCCACAATTCCTTGACTTTCCTTACCACCCTTATACCATTTCAACCAATCAACATTAATCTCATGTGAAACCATTTAATTTATCATCTTTGGAATATTATTTACCTAGAATGTTATCTTGAAAATTTTGCTCTTTACAACCAACTAGAACCAATGGGTTTTGCATAGGAAGGAAGTGGCGTGAACTCCACTTTGCAGCCACCTTTCTTGACTTCTCTTCCCCCTTTCTTTTTCATACTTCAACCAATAAGGTTTCTTTTATCCATGAACTTCATTTTATTTCTTTTGCATTCTTTCCAACCGAATGCTTTCTATGCATCTCTTAAATACTCAATTCTAATTCACATACACCATATTGTAAATTAAAATTCCAAAAATTCCATAATGTAAAGTGGAATTTCATATTCAATATTGATTTCATTCCACTAAATTATTTATTTCTATTATCTATCATTTACAATAGGCTATACAGTATAATAAAATCGGGTCTCACACCATTGCCATCCCTACTGACTTGATAATGAAGATTGAAATTTGAAAATATGGAGAGTTCAGAGAACAGAAAAGCATATGCATAAATTTTTTGTTTTAAATTAACAGAAATTTAGTTTTTAAATTTAAGTTTATGCACCATAAAATTTCATTTAAATAATTTTATTTATTTTTTATATTAAATATTATTTATAAAATAATTTTAATTAATTCATACTAAAAAAGTTATTACCCGAATGAAGTCAAGTAGTTTTTCTAGTGTTTATGAATTTTATGTAAATTAATTAGGATTAAGATAAGGTAGGATGATTGATTTAGTATTTGAGAATATAAATATAATATTAAACAATTATTATTTATAATATGGTTTAAGTAGCGGGTATCTTAAGATAACTACCCGAACCCGTGACGGATAATAGTTTTACTACCCAAACCCGATTATATAATACTCTAATCTTACTTAATTGGATTGAGTAGTGCTAGATACCCGTTTATAGGATGTCCATTGTCATCCCTATATATAGTATTATTTACAAGTCTTTTAAAAATAATAATGTTAAGTTCTTGATTCAAAGAAAAATAATGTTGAGCTCTTTTATTGATTCCTAAAAATTAACTTTTTAAAACCATCGTAATTAAAGGAACTAAAAGAGGGAGAATAACTAGCATGATGTTTATGTAAATGTCCAAAAATGTGCATGCATTTGTTAGTTGTTTCAAGTGTATAGACATCTGATATTTCTAGATTCTCTCGTCTCTGATTCGCATCGATGATATCCGTGTTGTCTAAAAGTGTCGATTTCTATGACCTCTGAAAGTAACAAATAGCCAATGACCATGCATTCATTCTCTTTTTTTTTTTTTGGTTGAAAACCATGCATTCATTCTCTGCTCTGCTCATAAATTTCGACATCTTTTCTTAAGCTGCTCGGTCTGCAGTTGCTTTGCTTCAAAATATGGCTATCGGTGTGGAAACAATGGCCTATCCCGTTGCAGTAATTGGGGTGATATTCTCCGTATACGGAATGGTAGCTGCAGACAAGAAGGTTCCTTCTTAATCTAATCGCTTTGAGTTTCTATTCTTTCTGATTGATAACATGGCTTGGCAAAGTTGCCAATAAAAACATTTTGTAATTTTCTGGAAATCTAGATCATTCTTGTTTCCTTCCATTTCTTTGTTATTTTGATTTGATTCCTTCACGGCTTGCATCTTGATCTCCACAAAGTTTGACTGAAGATGGTTCCGTTATTCTCATTCTTATAGACTTCATATCTATTGAATCGATTGCTTTATCAATCTTGAATGGAATCGACTTCCTTTCTGATCCTTACAAAGGAAAATATGTTCTTTTTTCTTCCGAAGCATGGCATTCTTCATGTTCTTTCTCATCACTTTGTGAGTATATGACTGTATATACATTTTATTCTATTCTGAGCATTGATTCTTCATCGGTTACTGAAAGCCTCTTGTCTGTGCTGGGCTGCCGGAAACCAGGGCACTCTACATGTTGGCTGCAGGGATGTTCGCCTCCGGTCTCTTTTCCTGGTGCTGCTTTCAAGACCCTCCTTGCTTCGATGTTCTGGATGTTCTTCTTCCTGCTTGCTGCTCGTATCAGAACAAAGTACATTTAGGAACAAGAGGACAAGCAAGCTTAGATTTGCACAATCGACTTTGACACCATGCCGCAGATCAGAGTTTGAAGTGATTCTAGAAAGGGAAAACAATGGCCTACTCTTTTATTTTTGCTTTCACTTTAAAGACATGAAGGAATGTACTTGGAAACTCTTGGATAATCCTTCCTGCTTGACATAAAGATACCTGTCTAAGTTGATAAAATAATTGAATCTCGCACAACTTGGATTTGGGCAAATGATGCACAATTTATAGGTGAAGGCCATCACATATCTAGAACACATTAGAAGCAATTGAGCATCCAGTTTTTGTTTGCCAAGACAGTAAGCACCAGTATGGTAATCCGAAAATGCTTAATGTTTTTCATTCAAAAGTGAAGCTCGGCTCAACATTATAGTTTTGGTTCTTAATTGAATAGAACAAAAATGTTAAGTATGCAACAATGGCGCATCGCTAAACAATACAACAATCATGCAATTGCACCCTAAACGTTGTCCACAGTCCACTAATAACCGAATGCAACGATTGCACATGGCTAAACAGTCAAACCACTGATGACAAGTAGGAGTTAAACAATAACACAACTTCGCATGGCTAAACAATCAAAGCCACTGGTAACAAGCAGGAGTTAAACAGTACCACAAACGCACATGACTGAAAAATAAAAGCCACTGAGGAGAAGCAGGAACTATCTGTTAATGAGGTCAATCCCTAATCAATCAAAGCCAAACGTCAAAACAATTTGGTCACCATAAGTTACTGGTAGAGAAAGGTTTTGCCAATGGAGTTCTCTATGAACTCAAATCATCAGGCAGAGCAGGAAAGTAAAGAAACCCCGAATAAATACATCCAGAGGTTAAAGCAACATATTCAAATATCATATCAGGGATAGTTGACAACAATAATCATGATATTCAGAAATATGTGATTTTTCTTTTTGGTACATGAAATGAGTGAAGGTTTTATATATTACACTATTCCCCGAGATGGGTCCGTGACTTGAATTTTACTTGATAATGAGGATTGAAATTTGAAAATATGGAGAGTTCAGAGAAGAGAAAAGTGAAAATATGATTTTTTTTGGTACAGGAAATAAGTGAAGTTTTTTTAAATTAAACCATTCCACAAGATGGGTCCCTGACTTGAATTTTACTTGATAATGAGGATTGAAATTTCAAAATATGGAGAGTACAGAGAAGAGAAAAGTGAAAGCATATCTCCCATTAGTGTCATTGGTATAGGAAGGATGGGGAAAAAAAAACCTGTTTTACATGGATTACTTGATAGAATTGAAAAGTGAGAGAAAATCAGATCAATAAGAAAAAACAGAAGACAAAAATCATACTTATTTTACTTGTACACCCTTGAAAGTGGGATAGAAAGACAATTTTAAAAAAGAAAACATGGATAACATTGTAAATTTGTGATATTTGAGTCAAATATCTCTCATTTTTCTTTCCAAAGATAACCTAACTTGGGAAGATTAATTTTCTTAATGTACATAGAAAAGGACAAGGAATCCTAGTTTCTTTTTCTCACTTTTTTGTCCTTACCAATCATTGCTAGAATCATCTTCTTTTCGCATTTTTATCCACAACTTTCCGTCCCTCTAAGTTTCTCTCCTAAATGCAAAGCCTTAACCTCCTTTCCACAAGCTAAAGAGAATTTCTCAAGCATCAGTAACTAAAAAAATGCCATTATTTGTTTTGACCTTTTTATGCTTCTTAGCGTCTTTCCATGCATTCTACTCCTATACTGCTAATGTCTCTTCAGATATTAGTTTAAAAGGGATGATCCTTAAGTTGTTATCCAAATATTAGTTCACTGTAACACTAGTGCTAAAGAAAAGAATTAAAGCAGCCAAAAGAGGAATTTAAGAGATAAAGATGTAACTCACCAGTACAGTCAGCTTATCTTCTAACTTGTAAGTTCTGGCTTCCACTAGACTGAAATCTAATGCTGCCACTAGTACACGGAACTGCTTACTTTTTGACATGGATGCCATCAAAAAAGAGACATTGTTAAGTCTTTCTAAAGGAAACAGTGAGGTTGGAATTTATCAGGGGCCAAACCAGCCACCACCACCCCCCCCCCCCCTTTTTTTCCTTGGAAAAGAAAGCCTAAAGATAAATATTAAAAGACAAGAGGAAGCTCTTCACCATATAAGCTACTGAATCTCAATATGTAATGAACAAATATTTTCAGAAAGAATGCATTTTAATTGACGTATGGTTTAGAAGCCAAATTCTTCATTATTTTCTTCCTATATAAATGAAAATGTTATATATATGGGGCAAGCCCTCACTATTAAACTTACTGATTCATTTGATTTGAACTAGAAATGCTATCACTTAAGTCTAAACCCTTGGTCTCTAATGGGAAAAACAGTACACATATCCCTGATGCAAAAATTACAATCTCAAACAAAATAATGGCAGCAGTTTGATGACATCCATGCACTAAACCTACTGCCACAAGAGGACATACCATCCCACCAATTCTTCCTACTGAGCTTGCAACTCCAACACCAGTTGATCTGACAGAGGTTGGATATATCTACAGTTTAAATTAAACAAAAAAAAATTGTTACTTCATGCAAAATGTAATGAAAATGTTAAAAGATCTTAATATGTAACTAATTAAACAATATGTAAACAATCTTCAATAACATAGCCAAGTAAGCCGATAGAAGTAGATAAAGAGGGCCTCAGGGATGGAGTGCATGACTATCCAGATATCAGACAACTCTACAAATTTTATTTCTTTTTGGTCATTTAACCTTGGACTCTAAGAATGACCTGCTAGTTATTTTAATTAGGGTTGTTCCCCCCTAGAGTAGGATTAGACATTTCCTAAGATCAGCATTCTAGGCGAACAAAAAAAAATGTATTTGATTTAATTTTGGGAATGAGCAAAGAATTTAACAAACTGCAATTTTTAATTTATGTTTAATCTATGCAGGAAAGGAGAAAAAAGAAAGAGTAAAAAATGAGATTACCTTGAAACTTGGGATTAAATCAATAAAGACAAAGGAACAGTAAAAGAACATTTGAGGAGATAGGTTATAGAGAAGTATTGGAAATGAATAAAACCTAAACCCAACAGGATCTCATAAAAATTAATTTACATTCTGGTCCCCGAAAAATCGTGTTCAACACTCAACTCTATAGAGAATTCTCTTTGAAAAGGCAGTATTTGAGTTTGGAAAGGCAAATTACCTCTTCCCATGATATTTTTATGTAATGTTAATTAAAAATGAATTTACCTAGGATTAGGCATCATGTACAGGATACTGTTGTAACCATGTTAAAGCATTCAGAAAGCTTTCAAACCAACTAGTTAACCAGACCTGACTATATTCTAGAATGAAAAGCGACCAAATAGAGAAATGCATCCCTGTAGAAGAGAACAACAAAGATGAAGTTGTTTTGGTTTATGAAACTAAGGCTCCTCTATTGTATTTTAGCATTATTCTTTTTTCTAATTAACTTGGAAAAATAAAAAAGAAACTCCTTTAATGGTCAAATGTGCCTTGATTCAGATTCAAGATGATTAAATAATAGTTATACAGATAGTAAGAAAAGGCTTATGTGTGTTATTGTTAAGTATTTGAACAAAATAACTTCACTCAGGAAAAACAATGGCAAAAATAAAAAAACAACTGAAAAATCTGAAGCATTTATAAGTTGAATTCAAATATGTGTTATTTTGTCAAACCAAGCAGAAATTGAAAGTAATCTTGAAATTCTATTGCGTTGATTTTTGTACATGAGCTACAGAAAGAAAAAACATGAAAATTCCTTTGCTCTTGAAAGGGGAAAAAGAAGAATTAACATTTACCTCCGGAGCATATATATACATAACCGTGAAGCTTGCAGTGATGCAAATTCGAGCTCCAAAGAGGAGGCCTGTTTTTAGACCCTGAGGCTGATGGAATACCAATGGAAGCAGGAAAATGCAACACAGGAAGAACATAACTGACATTGAAAACTTACGACCATATTTATCCACGGTGGCGGCAGATAAGAGGAGGCCAGGAAACTCTAGAACCAAAACAAGGCTAGATGTCAGTAAGGTGCCTTCCAGAAGTGTCAAAATGAAGTTTTTTAAGTAGATGAAATTATCACTGGGACAAGAAGAGAAAAATACCTGCAAAAGTAGTAATGAAAACATCTTTGTAGCTAACATCCTGGGAATTTTCTGATTGCAATTTGTATGGACCACATGTATTATGTCCGTTATGCAATTCAGTTGTCAGTAACACTAGGCCATAATATGAAAATGCATTTCCAAAGAATACTACCCATAAAAGCGTGGTTGACCTAACTAATTCTGGTGAAAGAAGCTTCAATATTGATGAGTTGCCTCCAGCATTAGGATTCATTTCCGTAGGAGTTGTATCTTCACCTTCTTTTGGTGGAAGCAACTGTGTATCTTCTGTTGGAATACTCTTTCCAGCTAACTCAATTTCATGATCAGAAACAAGAATTCCAGAAGGCACATTTGTTCCATTTATTCTAGCTATTTTCTCCAAAACACCAAGAGCCTCAGCTTTTCTACCTTTCAAGCATAGAAATCTGGGTGACTCAGGTGCCAATCCATAGAATAGAAGGAGAAATGATGAAGGGAGACAAGACAGAGCAAGTAGCCATCTCCAACCCAATCTTGGCATGACAAACTGAAAGAACAAAAAATATCATGGATAAGGGGGGAAATCAAAATGACTGAACTCTGAATCTGACCGAGTTACACAAAGAAATGAAGCCTTCTTAATGGAATAATGCAATTAGCCGCTAGTTTATTTTACCTAACTCATACAATGAAAAAAACAATCACTATAACCAATGGCCAGCAAAAAATTGAGGATAAACACAGCTTATATTCTAATCCATTCCCTGAAAATGGATAAACGAACATCGTTTAATTTTATACTGCAAATCAATCTCGAAGTGTTTCAAAATATTTGAAACCCCAGCACAATAAAGTGAAAAGGCAAGAGATGACAGAAATTATGACAAAACATAAGAAACACAATGTGAAAATAATAGTCACCGTAGTCTAAGAGAAATGGGGTAATTTCTAAATGTTATAGTTTTACATAATGGCCTTTACCAAACCAAGACCAGCAAGTTCTCCAATGTAATAACCTGTATGATCTCAGAGAGAGGCAGTACAACAATATAAATAACTAAATCTAAGAGAAAAGTGATTAATTCTAAATGTTTAAGATCAGAGCCTTTACCATACAAAGGCAAGTAAGCTTTGGAAGTAAAAAAAAAAAATTAAACCAAAGCTTCACCTGCAACTTCCAAATGCACAAAACTGAATGGGAAAGAACAAAATTGAAGAAGACGCTAAGGAAATGAAAGATAACAAAGACATGGTAGGAATACCCATGCAAGTGAGGCTTCAAAAATTGTCCCAACAGTCCAGAATGCTTGGAAAATAACCATCCAGGTGCCTCTGTTCGGGGCAGGAACAAACTCTAGAAACCAGGAGCAGAGAACAGGCCCACCTCCCAAACCAAGACCAACCAAACAACGAAGAATAATCAATGAAATATAATTTGGCGACAAAGCACTCAGAAAGCCAGCTCCAGCAGTAACTACAGCAGTGATGAGGAACCCTTTCCTGAAGGACAGAAGTAAACGAATGAAAAGGGATATCATGTGGCACAAGAATAGAAAACACAGCAAATATGCAAGAAGGAGCTGCACCAAATTCATTTTTGCTTCCATCAAAAAAGTTTTAGAAAATTCACTTTTGTATTAAGTAGAGACAAAGGACACCATAGTGCCAGAGCAAGGCAGAATCAGTCTCTTTCCATGAGTTCCTGAGTGGATCAGATATTTATAGCTTAGGCTCTGAAAGATATATAAAAATTTGACAAGAACAACAGAGGAAGTTTTGAGTAATAAAATTCTCTTCAATTCCTCCAAGTATTACTAGTCAGACATAACCCATAGCATCTATGTTGGCATGACTAACAAGAAATATTTCCCAAACCAGGAACATCATCAAGAAATCCAATTCCATAGCTCCATTCAATCATATTTTATACAAAGAGCCACTTATCTATCTGAAAAGAATTATTCTCGTGTCTGCTCTAAGGTAACTTCAAATAAAAAAATTAAAAGGCTTTTGGTCTCAAAGATCATTGTTGTAGGGGCTCCATTAACGAAGAGTGCAGAAAGATTAAAAAAAAATAATAATAAGGAATGGGAAGAAGCTTAAGTATGATGCAGGATTCCAAAGGCGGACAAGTCAAGCAGTAATTCCATATAATAACAACAAAAACATTCTTCAGCTTCAGGCAAAAAACAAACTCTAAAAGGAAATAGCACATCATGTGAACTAACTCGTCAGTTCCTTCTAGAAAGAAAAAGAATATGTTATACCAAACACTTGTAAACAAGGTATTAGTATTGGGCATACTGTACTCCAAAAAAAAGTATCGGGCATACTCCAACTAAAGAAAACACTGATCATTAAAGCAGGGATTGAGTGCAAAAAACAACAAAATGACAAAAGTTCCCACCTTCTTCCGTGTTTATCCGAGACTATACCCCACGAATAGGCTCCAACAAGCATTCCAACAAAAACCACACTGGTTATTAGGCTCTCTTCATGGGAAGAAAGACCCCACAACTTTTGAACTGCTGGGCCTATAAAAGAGAGAAGCATCATTTCCATAGCTTCTGAAACCCAACCCATTCCAGCGTATGCAAGCACAAGAAGTTGGAACTTTCCAAATCCCATAGCCAAAAGGGCTTCATCCACAGTAAAGGTGGGTGTTCCACCTTCTCCCATCAAAAAAACTGATAAAACAAGGTTACAAAAATTAAGCATCAGCATATTGTGTGTGTGTGTATATATATATATATATATATGATTTGATGTTAAAAAGCTTATAAATATAAATTTTAAGAATTCTTTGCTTCAGCTCTGCAGTAGTATTAACTTCATATTACTATAGTATAAGGGCACAAATGATCACTATCCAAAAGTCCACAACAACCTCAAAACTTGCATCTCCCTTGCAATCTCGGAAAGTATTTTAATAAAAAGTTAATAAATAAAAAACAATATTCAACAAATATGTGTAACACTTTATTTCTTACAACTATTTATCCTCCCCAGTGAAACTATGAAGAAAGCTAGATCCATTACCGTAAAGTTCATTCTTAGCCAAATAGCTTGCTGGAATCCACCCCCATCCCACCACCTAGCCATTTTTTCTAACTCCTGTTTAGATCATCTAAAATCTAATATCCTATTGAAATTTGATCATTCCAAAACATCTCAGATGTTTGTCACAGATCAAGGCAGTAAACAAACACAGATAACCATTGTTACCTTTAAAAGGTCGTTCATAAATAAAGGCACAAATATATATCTAAGATACACCATGTAATAGTTTTACTTGGAATGTATATTCAATATTTCACATGGTTGTTTTCACTCGTCCAATGAAGGATGTAATCTCCAAGATCCGAATCCCCTCCACTCTTGAATTTCCTCATATATACCAAAAAGAATTATTAATGAAGACACAACATATATACATTAATTACAAGAAACAACAACGCGATGTGAAAATCAAATGACAGATCTTTACAAGATTTTCAGATTCATAACATGAAACAATTCGTGGATCATTAGCAACAAATAATAACAAAAAAGACCATTGGAGTTGACCAAAGAGCATGAATTTAAAAGACAAGGATCTGGGCATTCAAGGAAATAGAAAAGCAACCTGATTCAAGCTTCAAAAAAAAAAAAGTGAAATGCAGATCTTCTCCTTCTTCGACTTTGTTTGACTTTTTAAAGAACTGGAAGCAATGATACAATAAAAGAATTAAAACAAGGAGTTATAATTATCAAAAGTCAAACTAACAGACAAATATATTTTAGTTGGTAAAAGGACCTTTGTTTCTGTAGAGATCTCTGTTTTCTGGAATTGGGTGCTCTTTTTATCCAAATTTGTTGTGTTACAGAATTTATAGGGTTGACTTTTTCAAATGCTTCTTTGAAATCAAAGGAGATTAGTTGGAAGAATTTCCAAAGAGGTTGTTCTGTTTTAGAACATTTTTATCTCATGGACCCGGATAGAGGTGCGAAATAGATTGGTTCGGATGGATTTGGTTCGAGTTATTTTTGAGTTCGGATTATTTCAGTTTCAGATATTTTGATTTCAATTTTTTCAGTATCAGGTTTTTTCGATTTCGAGTGTTTTTGGTTTTGGGTTTTTCAAGTTTAGAGTATTTTTGGATTTGGTTATTTTCGATTTTGATCCGGTTTCGGGTTCTATCCGGCTTTAATCCGGCAAGCTTAGCCTGTTTAGTAAAATTATTTTGAAATTTTATGAGTTATAAATATTTTTATAATTTTGAATGTAATAATTAATTTAACTTTATATAGTTAAATAAAAATATAATAGAAATACTAAATTAAAGCAAAATTTTAATAAGTATTTATATAAATATAAATTTTTACATTCTAAAGTTTTTATTAGTTGACAATTATTATTTATTTTTTTAATTTCCTGCAATATTTACCTTTGTTATAAAATATATAATCTAATACATATATATAAAAGCCAAAGCAGTTGGCTCAAAGTAAAACATCTTATGTGGATGAGTTATATGATTGACACGTGTAATTTAATATATTAAAAATAATTATTATCATTTTTAAAGGTTTTTTAAACAAAAAAAATATCTTCCTATTTATATAAATCTTAAAAATACAAAATAAAATTATTTTCAATAATAAAACATCTATAATCATTGATAATATAACATCTATATTTACACTTTTTATCAATTAAAATTTTTTTCATTATTTAAATGATAACATCTATATCTATATATAAGAGTTATTATATATATGTTTAAAAAAAAAACTATGTTTTTAATATTGAATTAATTTTTTTCATATACTTTACTCATGTATTAAAGAATAACTTTTTTTTACCTTTAATCATATAGTATATTTTTATATTTTATTTTTACTTTTTTATAAACATTTTTTATCGATAAAGTTAAAAGACATAATTTTTTATTGTTGATAAAGACTAAAGAGTGAACAAGAACCATGACATGAGGTGATAATAATCCTGTTTATGAAGTGTTTTTTTTTTTTTACAAAAATGTTAATAATGAAAAATAACATAAAAAATGAAAAAAATAAAATTTCAAAAATTATTACTGAATCATGAAATATGAAGAGCACAAACAAGTTGATTTTGCATGACAAAACTAAAAAATAAATTGACATTTTCTTCATTTATGATTTTTTAAATTAGTTTTTCCTATTTTTTCCTCATTTTTTTCTTTCATGTCCTTAAAAATTGTTTTGATCCAAAGAGTATAAAAATTTTTAAGAATAAACTGAGATTCTTTTATATTTCTTGATTAAAAAAAATCATTTAACTAAATTAAATTTATTTAATAAAAATTTATCTTTTATTTGTATATATTTAAATTAAAACACTATTGAGAGAATCTTTTATCTATATATATTTAATTTAAAACACTAATGAGATAATCTTTTATCTATATATATATATATATATATATATATATATATATATAAATTAAAATACTAATAAGATAATCTTTTATATATATATATTTAAATTAAAACACTAATGTGATAATCTTTTATTAATTATTCTATCCATCTATATTAAAACTTAAATAAATAAAAATTATCTTTTATCAAATGCTTTACCCATATTTTAGTACTCTTAACTAATTATAATAATCTTATAACATTTGATTGCAAGTAAAACATCCTATGTGGATGATCTAAATATTTTACACATGTAATATATTAAAATAAAAAAATAATTATCCTTTTTAAGTTTCAAAAAGATAGATATATAAATATATTAAAAAAATCAATTAACTTTTTAAATTAATTATCTATTTAAATTTTTTAAAAAATAAACATCTATATCTCTATATATATATTAAAATTAAATAAAAATTACATATCATTTATCTTTACTTACATAAAGATTACAAAATATAACATCTATACTTTTATCAATTATTTTTTTTTCTAAAAGATAACATATATATATATATATATATATATATATTAAAGTCAATAAGGATAATTTAATATATAACATGCAATAATATAACAACATCTTACGTTTAATGATTACCAATTAATTTTTTTAAAATTTTTAAATGACAACATCATTTTCTTTTAATTTTTAATTTTTTAAATTAATAACTAACATGTAATAAGTCATTCTTTTCACATTATTATTACAAATATAACATCTATATCTCCCGCTTTTAATTTCTAAAAGGTAACATCTATATCTATATATATTAAAAAAAATTTCTCTATTGCTATTATATAAATTACATGTAATAATTCATTTTTTTATCAATGCTTGGTACTCATGGATATTAAAAGTCAAAAATTAAAATTTCTATTACTTTTTGTATTTAATTTATTTAATGAAAATTATAACATAGAATTTCATCATTCATCACATAAAAAACTAGCATCAGATGAGGTTTCAATGTTATAAATAGAACACTTCTACCAAAGATTAAAGTATTGGTCACAAAGCCACTGTTCAAGATATTATATTAACATATATATTTTTTGACATATATATTTTTTGATAAAAAAATATATATATCAACATAATTTTGAAATATAACTGATTTAGTATGTATATTATTATTGACTATTTTTGAATTTGTGTTATATATGCACACCCACACATGCGCGCACATACACACATATATGGACAATCTTTCACCGGTGGAGTAACTATCATGAAAATTGATACAATTTTTCATGGTATTATATGTTGTATGGATGTAAGAAAAAGTTATCTGAAGTTGATGAAAAAATTTCATTATTCCTTCTATAATGCTGATGTCTCTAATTCAACTCCAAGGTAAATAATAATTATATTTACTATATTTAAAACATTAAATAGAAAAATTTCCATGACAATAATATAAGCTTTTTATAATTTTAATATATAAAACTTAATTGTACCATTTAATATACCTTATAAGTGTGAATTGAATGTAAAGGCATTTGATGGTTCTAGAAAATCGATATTTGTACTTTTCAACACTGAACCTAAAAAGTTAATTAATAAAAATATTGACAATCTTTATAAAATTTCTCTTAAGGTATTGATTAGTTAAAATTATTTTAATATTATTCAATATTCAATTTAATTTAATGATTGGGATTATAAAATTCGAGATATATTTGAGTATTTCATGGTGAAATTTTTATATTCGAAACAAGATTGATAAATTATAATATTGAAACAAGAAGTATCACTTTGATCATAAGCTTAAATGTCAAAAATTATTAGAACAAGTATATCTACATTTATATAATATGACTATTTTTGTTACATTTCATATAACATATGTTATAGCTGAAAATTAATTTAATCAAATCATAGATTAGTGTTTTATCTATGTCTGTTATTTCATTTATGAAACCTATTGGATAATTGAGTAAAAATGACACATCATTGAAAAATAGCAATGAAATATTCAATAATCATTTGCTACATCTTCAACTCAACAAGAATTTATAGAAGAATCTCCATTTAAAAAAATTTGTGCACGAAATTGATTTTAAGACGAGAAAATTTTCAATTTCTTCAAATCAAGGACATGTTAAATTTTCTTTATATATTATTTTTATTCAATAAATTACAATATGAGGTTGGTTTAACTTTTACAAAATTTTCAAAATTATATTCAATTTATAATTTTTTATATTACTATGTTGTAATATACAAATTACAAATAAAAAAAATTAAATATACATATGCTACCTTTTTAATAAATATAATAATTTAAATTATGAACTTTCAAAAAATATATATTATCAATAAATTTATTATTTAATAGATGAATTTCCATGCATTGCACGAGTTTAAAACTAGTTATATATTAATAATTATATAAAAATTTATTTTTTAAGTAAGCCAAATATATAATAGTACAACTAAAAGAAAATGAAAATCCAAAAATATGAGTTATACAAATAAATAAACAACAAATTATAAATAAATTATACTAAACAATTAAATATTTATATAAATGACTTTATACTCTTAATAATAACTTATTGGGTCGTTATATTTTTTTGTGTCAATATTGGACCATTTGAATTTGGACACTCTTAGTTCAATAAATTTCTTTTTTTTTTACTATGTTTTATTAGTTTTTTTTTAATAATTATATTATATTTTTAATAAAAGTTTAAATTTTTAAGAATTTTTTCATTTATTTTGTCTTTTAAATACCAACATAACTAGTAATTAAATTAAATCTAACCGTATAATTAGTTAAATTGTTCAATTATAGTGTTGAATAAAATTATAATATACATTAAAAAAGTACTTAATATTATGAATAATTAGTTAACTAATTACCTCAATTTTATATTTATTTTGTTTTTGGTTTGTATATAAATCATAATATAACATTATTACATTAAATCTAATCGTACTCATATACATTAATTAATCAAATATCTCATTAAAAATTTAGAACATTGAATTAAACAAGTTATATACATCAAATGACATTATATTATAAATAATAACATTTGACATATGCAGTTATACACCAATTGAGTACTAATTTTTTCATGTAGCATAATAATATTAGATACACACCAATTGATCAATTGTCTTATTAAAATGTTAAATAGTAGATATTACTAAATTAATTAATATAATGCTAGTTATTTAAATATAATTAATAATAATATTAATAAAGTATAAAAAACAAATTTTATTAAAATTACCACAAACACAATAATACTACTCTAGTATATTATTAAATTATATTTTAATTTACTATTAAAATTATTATTTTCATCCACATTTTAATTTTACATTTAATAGATAATAAATAAATTACTTTTAATAAATACTTAATTCTATCAAAATAATAATTATACACTAAGAGATTACATAATTTATTCTTAAAAAATTATTATAATATAATATACAAATCATTATTATAAGATACCAAATTGGTTTATTCATGTATAAGATTATTATAATATAATAAATAATTAATTACCAGTAGCATGATTTATTAATGTCTTTTATTTTAAGGTTAAAAATAAAATTATCACTAGCTTGATTTATAATTTTCTCTTTCAATGATGTCCAATCTGTGACGACCAGTATCATGTGGGGCCGGTCGCACTCAACCGTATTATCCGCTTTGGGAGTATCATGTGGGCCCCCCTCACGGATTTCTTTCGCGTCCGCTGCTACTCGAACCCTTGACATCCAAGCGATTCGAGTAACGACTAACCATTGGACCTAGGTCTAATGGTTAGTCGTTACTCGAATCGCTTGGATGTCAAGGGTTCGAGTGTCAAGGGTTCGAGTAGCGGCGGACGCGAAAGAAATCCGTGAGGGGGCCCCACATGATACTCCCAAAGCGGACAATACGGTTGAGTGCGACCGGCCCCACATGATACTGGTCGTCACAATAAAACGCGCGTTTTATTGTGAGGCCCGTTTCCCGGACTACCTCACTCATCCGTATTGTCCGCTTTGGATTCTAGAGGTGGCCCCCGTCAGTTCCGCTGACGTGGCACTTAGGTCCTCACGGATTTTTTTCGCGTCCGCCGCTACTCGAACCCCTTACCACTTGTAAGTGTCGAGTAACGACTAACCATTGGACCTATGTGAGAACCGTGATTTTCTTAAAATATATATGTACTCAAATTGTGATTTATGTGTATGTGGTAAAAACATGTACTTCAAGGAAAAGCTTAGAATATATAAAACTACTATGGTTCATATTCATAGAAAAGAAGCCTTCAAGTAGAACGTATATTGTACACTAATACAGTATATGCAATGTATGTGTATACAAGGAATTTAAATACGTAAGCCTTGGGTAAATAGAGATATATCCAAAAAATAAGGTGTGAAAATATATATAAGTATATATATAATTATAAGTTTAAATTAAGATGTATATGTGTATATATATATATATGTATATCTTGCAAAAAAAATATAATAATAATAAAAAAAAAAGAAGAGAGGTTGGAAATACAAAAAGTAAAAACATATATGATATATATATATATATATATATATATATATAAAATAGAGAAATACATGAATAAATAAATAAGTCATATAATAATACTAAAATAAAAATAAAGTAAACAATAAAATATATTTGTTTAAGAGTTGATAGGAATTTTCCCATCAACCATTTAATCCCGTCAGGTACCATCATTTCTTCCTTTTTCCTTTTTATTTTACTTAACACAATTCCTCCACTAACTCCACTCTTTTCCCGTTTCTCTTTTCCTCTGCTCGTCCCTTTCATCCCATTTCTTGGCTGTTCTTTCCTTCTCTGCCATCCGACCATCACACCATTTGAAGATGGTTGAAGACTGAAGCTGCATCGAGCAACAGGAGCCGTATGGAGTGCCAGATCTGATGTGAATAGAGGGCATCATGTGTGACATTTTACTGCATAATAAAGGCTGAGAATAGAGGCAGTACAAGGCACTAGAATGAGGCATTTACGTGGGTGTTAGCTGCTGGAATTAGATGCTTGAAAATAGGGGTAAGGAGGCTGATTAGAGGCTGATTAGGGGCTGAGTTTAGGACACGATCAAGGCTGGATTTATTGGTGTTTCTAAAAGCTGAATTGGGACTAATTAAAGGAGTAAAAAATAGAGATTTCTAGTGATTTTTGGTACAAGAAAACAAAGGGATACTTGAGGTAGTAGGGTAACCGAGGTAGAGGCTGAGCACAGGACTTGAAAGGGGCAGTATGTGAAGGAAACCGAAACAAAACACGCAGCGGAAATAAAACATTCGGCCTCCACCAGGATCGATTCGGAGGGTTGCCTGATTAGGGTTTCGAGATTTTACCTAACGTTTTCTCTGCTTTTTCTGTCTTTGGTCGAATCACAAGCAGCAACTTTTCGTTCCTGCCTCTATGGTATCCACACGAACGGATCTCACGACTCTTGAACGTCTCACGATCAGATGCCTTAAGGAGCGTTTTGATTCTTTTAACCGAACTGCTAGCTTCGATTAAAAGAATACTTTTCTGTTTTCTAATTGTTGTGCGGCTATGTTTCAGAAAACATCCTTTTATAGGCAGTAAATTTTACCCTAAAATTTATTGCCAAACAGAACTCTAATCCTACTTAGAATAGGATTAGTTATATCCCTAATCCAATTCAGAATAGGATTAGTTATATCCTTAATCCAATTTAGAATAGGATTAATTAAGCTCCTCATTGATCCGTTCTAAGTGTGCGACCCAATAGGTTCTCAAAACAATGGCAATGACAAAATTGTCACAGGCAATGAGCGGTATCTAGCAACACATCATTGCTACCCATGTAACGAGAATGTCAATGACTCGACATAACCTTACTCGTGATAGATGTTACTGTGTAGTCTAATCCTTTTATCCTTTGATGTCTTGATTAGACACAAGTCATGGAATGTGTCACACTTGTATAGTCTAATCAGCGTTTCTTGATTCCTGAGTAGACTAATTAAACAAATAAAATCAATATCTCATATTGACTTATTTGAGCACGGCCATGCATTTTAGTCTCACTCTATCAAAGGGCCCAAGACATCACTCTTGTTATATAAGAGGGATAAATCCTATCTTGATCACTCAACATCCCTCTACATAGATCGAGGCATACCCAATTACTACCTTTATAGTCCATCCTGTTACGAATGATATCTAGCAGCATTAAAGTATGCAATTCTCTATGTTGGGATCTCTGATGATCTCAAGTCAAAGGATCACATACACCATCATCACTATGAGAATCGCTTATGACACTCATATAACAATCCATGTAGCGTTCTCATGGAGGGTCGATCCAGTACATAGTTCTCTAACATGTACCTATGTGATGACTTGATATCCTATATCCATGACAATGGTCATCAGTCAACCACATACTAGTCTTATCGTATCATTGTTATCCTTGTTCACAATAATACTTGACTAGGGATATTTTAAGAATAGTGTGTTATTACTATTCTAAGGACATTATCATATAAGATTATATTACGCAGTTATAAAACAAATATAATAATGAACTATAAATAAAATTGTCATGATACATAAAAATGCCAAAGTCAATCATCTAAAGAATGGTTCTAAGGGCATAATCCAACAGTATGTACGAGCAAGATGGGGTAGGAAGAAGGCTGGACAGTTGACTATCGACTGGGTTCTTTTGTGAAGCCAAAAACAAGGCTGTTTAGCGGGGTTAGGAGGGTGTTTTCTTTGGTGCCAAAGTGGCGTTGGAATAAAGAAGAAAGGAAGTCCAAGGAGATCCATAACTCAATCTTGAAAATCAATTTGAGCTTGGCGTTTGGATAATCGGTGAGCTACATTCTACTTGCTTGAGAATAGAGTAAGAAAGAAAAGAAAAGAAATAAAAAGAAAAGGAAAAGAAGGAGAAAAGAAAAGAAAAGAATTAAGAATAAAGAAAAAAAAAGAAATATATATATATATATATAGATGTAGAAGATGAGAAAATTAGATTTTTAGAAATTATATTATATTGTGTTAAATATTTATATATATATATATATGTATATATATACACATTACTTACTTGAAAACAAGATAAGAGACAATATATATATATATAAATAGAAAGAAAGGAAATAAGCATATATATATATATATAGAGAGAGAGAGAGAGAGAGGTAAGAAGATGAATTTGAGAAATTGAATTACATTAATGTTAAGTGTGTGCATATATATATATATATATATATATATATATATATATATATATATATGTACTAAGTTGAAATCTAAATTTTTACAAGTATATAGAGATGGGCTAAGCATGATTAAGTTAGACTTTTCTGAATGTGTAGCATGACAGAAGGATGGCAGACACGGTCTAGCTGGACGCGGGACACACTCGAATTGAGCTTCGCTTTAGGTAAGACGTTTATATAAAGTAGAAGTAGGATTATCCTGTATAGGATTGAATCTTACAATAGAATGAATTGAACACCTAGAGATTGAATATAACGAAATGAAATGTAGGTATGATTTTCGACTTGATAAAGTACCAAGGTGAGAGACATTGATCGGAAGTGAATCGATATGGTATAGGTTCATAGATATTATGAGATGAAATGATAAGCATTCATGCAATTCATGAGCATGTCATTTTATGGTCTTATTTCACTTCCTTGAATTTTATTGCCATCAAGCATGACTTATTACTATACATGAAAAACTGAAATGATTTATTCTTATCATGTTTACAAGAATATTTTGGATGCTTGAATGGCTTTGAAAAGAATGAAATGATAGTTTTCACATATGTACGTATATACATGTAAATGATCTTCAGAAAAGCATTACGTACATTAAACTATTTTTATATGAAAGATTGAATTGCTTTATGAGACTATAGGCACCCTAAGAGAATTAAATTCAATAAAGCATAGTGGAAGCCGCCTAATTGGAGATTACTCATTAGGCATAGAAGCTTGTTCGACAAAAGTCGTGGACAGGTCTCAGTCTTGCCTGATCAGTGGGATTGAGAGATATGAGATCTATGGCCATAGATAGCGCCCTAGTGGTTTCCAGGGGACGATGATATGATTCGTCACTGCTAGCTACAGTGAACTAAGTCTTTATTGATAGAGAGATAGGGATCTAGCCTAGTCTCAAATGATATGAAATGAAGTTTAGAGTATGGTTTTAAAATGAAAATGAAAATGAAAATGAACTCTAAACTCGATATTGATTTACAGTATATGAAACGCATTTTGATGCTATATGTGATATGAAATATACTTCAAAAGGCATATGTGATATGAAATGTATTTCAAAAAGTATATGTGATATGAAATGTGCTTCAAAAGGTATATGTGATATGAAATGTATTTCAAAAAGTATATGTGATATAAAATATACTTCAAAAGTATATGTGATATGAAATGTATTTCAAAAAGTAAATGTGATATGAAATGTGCTTCAAAAGGCATATGTGATATGAAATGTATTTCAAAAAGTATATGTGATATGAAATATGCTTCAAAAAGTATATTTGACATGAAATGTAAAAGCTTGCATATTTCAAGCATGCCTTAGAAGAACACATGAAATGTATTGATATTTCACATGCCTTGAACTGTTGAAAAGAACATGTAGTATATGTTTTATGATTGTAACTACTTCATTCATAATTACATGTTCAAGATCATATTATGATTTCAAGACTTAGACATCTCATGATATGTTGAAGCATAATAGGATTGAGTTGGAAAGTATAATATGTAAATGTTGCATGAGGAATAAGAAAACGATTAATAATGAACTTTCCTCTCATGACATCATGCATGGCATTAGAACAGTATAATTCTAACTCTGCACTTATATAAATGACTTACTGAGCCTTGCTCATTAAATGCTATTTAAATTTTTCAGATTGAGCACGGAGTTAGGAGAGTATTTCGGAGCTTTCCGAATTAGTCCCAAGCCTGAAATATAGTCCCAACTCTCCAAGGAGACTTTTGTGAATATTTTGGGTATACACACTCTTCTTTTGCATTTAATATCGATTCAGGCTGTTTTTGATTCAGTACTTAGATGGGATGTAATCTGATATAGAGAATAGCATCTAGACTAGCAATGATGAAGTATGGAATGTTGATTTTGCATGAGTATGGATTGTGGATTGAATAGCATTAACAAGTGACCAAGTAGAAAAAAATATGAACCATAAGATGAAATGTCATGATATGGAAATGAACTTGGTCATAGAAATGCTAGAATATAATCAACTGTTATTCTGGGAAGCATGAGCTGGATATTTCTTGTAATCTTTATGCAGGAAAATAACATGGGTAAAGTGATAAAAATAGGCGAGGGAGTTAACGTACCGAAACAAAATTCACTGCATTGCACTTAGACAAAACAAATATAGGAAATTGAAAAATTTAGCCCTAATTTCTACGCATCCGTATAAGTAAGAGGCGCCGTAGCGGCCTTCGGGTCGTGACACAATCTTATCAAAAAAATTGTAATTGTATTGTTTAATTTAATTACTTAACTTTTTCTAATCTTAAAAACTTGAATTCTAATTTTAAGATTAGGTTTTTTTTCATGTAAATTTAATATATTTTTATACTTGAAACTTTAAGAAAATATAGTTTAAATTTAATTTTATTAAAATGTTTTTAATGTTTTGCACAAAATATCAAATTTAAAGTTTCAAACTGTGAGACCTTGAATTTTCGAGTACTGTTTAATGATATTTATATAATTGGAAATTATGGAATAATTATAATTAATAAATATTTGATTTTATCTTAGGTTTTACGATTAAACAATAAGAGGGCCCCACTGATTCTCGGAGGTCCAAATGAAGATGAAACTTCACGGACTCAATATTTGGAGCTGAAAAATATTATGGTAAGAATTTTAGTCTCAATCTCAATTATTTTTGCATATTTCAAAAAATGTGCAACAATTTAGAAAATGACGCTTTAGTTCATAGACCGTCAAAATTTTCGAAAATAACAGTCAAATTAAGAGAACTTTGGACCTATGGACTATACCAAATAATTCATCATAAAATATAGTTTTAGAATATTTAGATGGATAGATGAAACTAGATGTGAAGAGAGAAATTTATGAGATTTTACGGTTAGGGGTATTTTAGTAATTTCACCCAAACCGGTAACCAAATTTCAACAAAACTTCACCAAACATTAAAGTAAGCCAAATAGAGTTGAATTATGATTAAATAAGATATTTTAGAGTTTAGACAAACTATTTTCAAACGGGTCAAAGTTTAGGGGCAATTTTGGAAGAAATATTTAAATATAAGGACACAATGGTAAATTTGCATTAAAATATCCTTTTATCATGAATTTTCCAGCCTCTTCCTTGCTGAAAATTGGCAGCAACCAGTAGCTTCCCATAAACTCCATAGCTAAGCTTGAAGAAGAGAGAGAAAAGAGAAAAAACTTAAGAAAATCACAATAAAATCAAAAACCATATTCACCAAAGTTGTCCTACTTATCTTCCTCTACCTCCCTACACCAAAATCAAGTGTTGAATCAACAAAAATCAGAACCCAAGCTTCCCCATTAAATTTGGCCAAGGTGAGTTTGTGAAGGAAGTTGGATTTTTTCATGGTTTTCTTATTAACCACCATGTGATTAAGTGATTTCCATGCTTCCTTTAATTTGATTCATGCTTAAATCATGTAAATGGGCAAGAGAGGGTTTCGGTCAACACTTGGTCTTCATGCCCATGATGTGTTTTGATGAAGTTGTTATGTAGAAATTAATGTAGAAATTATGCTAAGTATGAAAATAAGCTTAGATTTAGCTAAATTGTAGAAATTCAATTTATTGGCCCTTGAGGAAGTTTTGGCCAGGGCATGAAGGGTATGAATTTGATGTTAATTCATATGAAATTCATATGGATTTGATGTAGAAAATTAGTAGAAATAATTTAGAATTAATAAATTAATTAAATCGAAGAAAATAAATTATGAGGAAATGAAGGAAGCATTCGGCCAATGAAGGGAAGACTGGAATTTTGTCCATTTTAATGTAAATTAGGTCTTAAAATAATGTAGAAATTATTCTGAGAATTTAGGCGCAATCGGAATCGAAATCGAAATTATGTAGAAAAAGTTAGAATTTTGCAACAATAAAAATTAGACTGCATTTAGTAAATTATATTGACAATTCATTTGCATTTAAATTATCAAATATTCTTTTAATTAAAGAATAGTGAATTTATCAAATTTGAATAATTATTTGTAGCCTCTATGTCTGAGGGTACTACCGGTGCCGGAGATACGGATACCGATAAGTTAAAAGGTAAGGGATATTTGTACGAAGCGTAGGGATATTTCGTCGCATGATTTTGAGTAAAATGTGATTTGATGAAGTTGGATTTGATGCTTTGGATTGAATTTGGACATTGGAAATTGTGGTTTTGGAGCTGGTTTTCATGTATGAGGGTTAGGCAAAAATATACCGTTATGTTGTCGAAATTCTCAAAAATAGTCTAAAATCCTCCAAAATATTTATTTAGCATGATATTCAAATTAAAAGGAATGAATTTTAGAATGTTGAAGAAATTAAGTTCTTAAATATGATTTAAGTGCATTAAATCACAAATTCTATATTTAAAAATTCATGTTAATGAATGTGATATAAGTGAAAATATTTATATACTTTTATAACTTATTTACAGTTAAATAGAATATTTTTGGAACTAAATATTGCCTTGTGAATATTTTATGAATTTTTGTTTTGAACTGCTTATATTTCTAATGTTAAGTACTTATGGACTGATTGAAGATTTTTGATTTATGAATTTATCTCCGTAAACAGCTCGAAATTGTTTTATATGGTTTTAAAGACTGTTGACCTCGTAGCTACCTTTGAGTACATGCATTTCCGTTCTGTTCTGATTGCTGTTGACTTTAGCCTAGTCTTCTAGCTCCCACAGGTGACACCTGGCTAGTGCTCACATTGTGGCCCTCTAACTATGGCCATACGTCTATTATAAGGTATGTGTCTATTGGGTGTAGCATAGTGTCTACTAAAATGATACTAGGGTGGTAAATCACTGGTTGACTTAGATCCATGAACTCCTAGTTTGATATATATTTCTGATTTTGATTTATCCGTATGATATGTTTTTTCGATATGAATGATATGCTTGTGAAATTATTTACTGGACTATCTGTTGGAAAAATTGATATAAATATGGTTTAAAATGTTTATGGAGAAAAATTATTTAATTTCTAATGTTTTATATTATATTTTGCAAGATATTGACTTTATATTGAATTTGTGATTTAATTCAATCAAAAAAATTCCCTATAATGGCTTTGGATACCGGAACACAACAGGTACTCCGAAATACCTCCCATACTCTATTCGGTTGCCCAACCCACTATAGTATCCTTCCTAATAGATCGTGCCAACTTTATTTCATGTTCTAAATTCATGATTTCATATAAACATCCGTTTATAAAATTTGCATATAGGATACGTTATATCATCTTTCATATAAATATCTCTTACTGAGCATGTTTCGCTCACCCTTTTATTTTTCCACTCCCAGATTATTTGCAGTGAGTTTGGGTTTGCTATTTCAGGAGGACCTGATTCTGGTATTCCTTGGGCGACGTCTCCAGTTCGTCGAGGTATACTTGATATATTTTATACGTTCAGATTTTTGTACAGTATTACTTTTACGTACCTTAAACTGGGGATGTAAATATGAATATTTTATTGATGTAAATGAATTTTCGGATCCTGAGATTATATATAAATAAATAAATTTCTTTTGAAATTTAGTTTGACACTGTAGACGAGTCGAACCTATGTATGTGATTTGTATATGTGAAATTAGTAAAATAGACAGTATTTTGGACCGTGACACAAACAAATATTGAAATTATATAATTTTTTTTATATATTTGATTTATTATTGTATTAAAATTAAAATTTTATTATAAAATAAAAAAATAAAATGTTAAAATGATTTTTATAGTAAAATCAAATGTTAAATTAATAATATATTTATTATTATAAATACAATAAGTATAATATTAAAGATTATTTAATATCATATATTATGATGCTTTAAATTAATTTAATTTAATAATTGAATTAAAAAAATTCAATATTTATTTTTCTGGTAATACATAATTGATATAATTGTACAATAAATAATAATTGTTTTCAAAATTTTGAACTTTTTAATTAGAAAAGTGTATCAATTATTTATTTATTTTTAAATAATAATTATATAATTATAATTTGGTTTTTTTATGTTATAAATTCGGTTTTTTATGGGTTTCGAATCGGATCAATCTCAATTTTGGATCGTATCGGGTTCGAGTTATGTCGGGTTCAAGTTGTATCAAGTTCGGGTTTTTTCAATTTCAGGCTTTCTCCATTTCGGGCATTTGACTTTTTTGGTCAATTTGAGTTGGTTCCTGTTCAGTCTTGGGCGAGTTCAAGTAGGTTTTTGACCTCGGGTTAGCTTTTGCCACCTTTACCATGGGACAACTACATCAAGCCCAATCAAATGAATCAAAACTAATCCTCCATTCTAAAAGCCTAAGCCCAAATGCTCATTGTGTATGTGTTTTTTTTTGTGACATTTATTCACAAAAGTTTTTTTTTTTTGCTTAATACCTAAATATACTCTCTACGTTTACCACAAAATGGAATTATACCCTTCATGTTTAATTGCACAGAAATCAATCCTAAATGTTTCAAAATAATAGAATTAAAGATAATTCCATTAACTCCCTCTAACGCAGTTAAGTTTTACTTCTATTCAAAGCTAATGAAAATTAAAGAATTAACGGAAATGTACTTAATTCTATTATTTTGAAACGTTCAGAACTGATTTCCATGCAATTAAACATTAAGAGCTTAATTCTATTTTGTGACAAATGTGGAGGACATATTTGGGTATTAAGCCCTTTTTTTTTAATAAGAAACTACGGAATCGATATCATTAAATTGAAATCATAACACATATTTGTCTTTTTCAAACAAAGGAAATAAAAAAGCAGGAACTTCCTCTAGCCAGACTGAAATATCATCCACAATCCTTCCAAACTTGGCCAAAGCATGAGCAACAATATTCCCTTCCCTGTAAGTGTGAGCAATATGAGAGTTAATAAAGAAGGATGACTGTATCTTGATGTAGTCGACAATACCCCCATTTGTGAGAAATTCTGTTGCTTCTTTTGTATTGCCTGGATTGCAATCAAGGAGTCACTATCCACCTAGATTTGTCTCGTCCCTATATCTGGCTCAAACTATAGTGCCTTTGATATTGCTAAACACTCTGCAGTAAGGGGATCTGGATTACCTCTCTTCTTTATGGCACAACAAGCTATAGCTTCCCCACAATTGTCCCTAATAGATGCACCCACACCAAAGCAACCGATATCCTTGAATAAAGCCACATCCACATTCATTTTGAAGCATCTAACTACAAGTGGTTTCCATGACCTATAAACATTAGGAATACCCTTATGATGTTGAGTCTCCTCATGAGTGTCTGCTGCAAGAAAATAATCATGAAAATCCATTGCCCTCATGAAGATGTTATGATGTCTATCATATAGAGAATCTCCATGAATGAACTTATTTCTGGAAAACCATATACTCCATAGAAGCATAAGAAGAAGGTTAAATTTGCTGGAATCCACCTCTACCAAAACATCTTGCAACCATATTGAAATTGATGAAGCCGGTGTTTAGGAGTTTAAAGATACAAAATCTCTAACATCCCATAAAGGTCTTAGCATCACACAATCCCTTAATGCATGGACAGTAGTCTCAGTAAAATGAAAACACAAAGGACACAAACTATCAGCACCAATCCGTCGAGCATATAAATTAGACCTTGTTAGGATTATATTCCTACAAGCATGCCACACAAAGGTTTTGCATTTTTGTGGTATTTTAGCAGACCATATAGCTTTCCATAGTAATCTTATATCTGTATCCATTGAAGATTCACCAATTTGAATCCCCTGACCTCCATTTAATCCTCCTGACAAAATCTTGTAATGGATCATAACATTGTAACCTGACTTTACTGTGTAAACTCCAGAAAAGGTATGATGCCATATTCTCATATCTGCCACTGCGTCATTGATTAAGGGAATTTTTAAAATGTGCTCTACATCTGAAGGGGCCAACAACTCAAATAATAATTGCTCATTCCAATTCTTCTCGTGGTTCAATGTTAGAGAACCCACACTAAAGTCATCTTGGAAATTTGGAAAAGCTTAAACCTTGTAAAAGAAATATGTTATTTTTACCAAATTAATGAATGGATTATTATCCTATCTACCCCCAGTGGAGTTTTTTAACTCCACAATCGGAGTTAGGATGATGATATGTGTCTCATTTTATTTATTTTTAATTTTTTAAATATTTTTAAAGGACACTTATTATCATCTTAACCCTGCTTGTAGAGTTAAAAAAACTCCATTGGCAGTAGATGGAATAATAATCCTAAATGAATTCACAAAAGTTATAATAACCATAATCAAATAGCCTTTAGCTATCACTACATAAATATAAATTTTCATAAAGTCCACACACCATAAAATGTCATACCCCGAAAATACGAGATATTTTTAATAACGAAATAGCGAAAGAACGGATTTTAGAGCTAACTTTTTCCTTTTACTTTAACTACCATTTGTATAGCGAGTAGTCTCATTATTTCAATTTCGATTCACTATTCACCCGATCACGGTTCAAGGTTAATTTCCTTAGGTCTCAGTTCATTTCATAACTTAAAATCACTTAAGACTAAATTTCGACAGCAGTTTCGCTGAACTACGGAAAACCCCCTGCACTATAATTCAAACCAAAACACAAAATACTATTCACATCAACAATCAACCAATACTCGTTTACATCCTGTTTTAACTCGATTTTTCTTTTTTGAAAGAAATCAGATATTTATACATATCACATCTCACACTACATTACTGTACAAAATTATCAAATTCCAAGTACATAGGAATAGTAAACATATATACCGAGCTATGAACTAAGTTCTTACGTCTAGCTTGAAACGTCAAAATGAGGAACGACTCTCATCAACTGTTGCTATCTCAGCTTAACCTGTTGAGGAGAATGAAGAGGTGAGCTTTTGGGGAAAAGCTCAGTAAGCCACTACATAAGGGTAGAGATAGTAACAAACAGGATATAGCACCACTAATGCATGCAACACGTGTTTCGTATAAAATCGCATATTACCAACTCATTTAAACTTCATATCTCATGTAACTCAATATCACAATGCCTTTATGATAAAACCGATATCATGCAAGTAAAATGATGCAAAGTCGATTTTGTCAAACAATATAGTTATCATAAAAACAATGCTTCGTAAAGTTCAATCACATATCATGTAATCTCATATGCCATGGTCATAAAACATTTCTCGTTAGGCAACCCAGTAATTCAACTAATGAAGTCTTAGCCTACTGTAGCTATCAGCAAGCAGTCCTCGTTACCCAGGAACTAGGGTGTTACTTATGGCCATAGATCCTCGTCATCTCCAATCCCAGTGATCAGCCAGAATTGGAACCTGTCAACGACAATGTCAGACAAGCCTCGTATTGCCCATATAAGAGTATTAGCTACTCGAGCATGTTCCATATGCTCTATTAGTCTTATAATACAATGGGATGCCGTAAAAGCCTGTAAACTAATAATCATCTCATGTTTTGAAGTCTCACATCAATAGGATGTATAAGCTATGCATGCTCAATTCAAAAACTCATATGAATATGCTATCAAGTCATATCATTCATGTACTTCAAAACATGATGTAAATGAGATGTAAAAGCTTTCATACGTTTCGTGTAACCTTCGCGTAAGCTTAAATCTCATCAAAACAATTATGCATAAAGATGCAATAACTTGATGTAGACATGGAGATCTACATCCAACTTTAATCAATTTTTTCAAAAATAATAATAATAATAATTTTGCAAAATTTCTGCAATAAGACGAGGTTAGGATGTGTTATTAACCAGCCTGTAAAGGAAAATCAATTTATATCTACAATGGCAGCACATCTCGAAATTCACATCCCAATTAATTCTTTAACTTTATAAACCTTTCATTTATTTTATAAATCATTACGTGTAGCTCATGTAGGGCACTTACCCTGTAAGCTACTACTCGTAACTTGCATAGCAACTTACCAAAAGCAAAGATTAAGCTCGCTTGTTCAAGCTTGGAAATCCATGTACTGTACAGCACCAAACTGCATCTTTAACACTACAAGCATATATAGTCAATGTCATTTACCACCTTACACTTACGCATAGCCATTTAACACTAACTAATTGTTACTCTTTCTTAGCTACCCTTTAGCTGTATTGTGACAAGAGTCACTATACGATCTTTTTGATCGTTCCAATTGCACCATTCACATTAGTATTCATCCACTTCTCGTTTACCAGTGTCATTTCACCTTATGGAAACCCATTTGGCCAATACTTAAAACACTTCTTTAGGGTCAATTTTACACCATTATAACACTAGAAATAGGCCTAGAAAAATTAGAAATGCAACCTATATCCGATTTAGAAAGAACAAAAAAATTCCAGCACTGCTTACCCTATGCAGCAGAAATTTCCAGAACAGATTTCCCTTATCAAACGTGGTCCACTTGAGCTGATTTTCAGATGTGTGGTAGAGAAGAGATAGATCTTCAATTGATCCTTCTTGGCTGTTTCAAGAAAAGGTGATCTTCCTAATTGTTTCTGCCCTACAAAGTGATTCTCTCAATCTCGTCAAAACAGGGTAGCTTGACAGATCGACTTCCAGCAACTTTTTCACCAGCCAAACGAACTCCGTTTGAGATGAATTTCGGATATGTTTTAGAGGAGAGGATTTGGAACAACTTTTAAGAAGGTAGGAAAGGCTAAAACTAACTGAAAATAGGATGAAAAATGGCAACAAGATCTGCTTGCACAGTAAATTACGGGTTTTCCTCTTTTCTTCCAATCTCTCATGTTTTGTTTTTCTTTCTTTCTTTCTTTCTTTCTTTCTTTCTTTCTTTCTGTCTTGGCTTTTAAATAGCTGAGAAATGGGGCTAGAATAAGGATTTGGCTGGCCCCTTAATGGGGGAGGAAATTATTGAAATTTTCTCATGGGGAATTATTGAAATTTTCTCATGAGTTAGTTTTGCATGGTAGGTGGGAATTAAATAAATTCTACCCATGTTCTATTCATATATGACAAAATAAATATGTTGGTTGGCTATGATAATGCTTTATAGGATTTATGGCCCAATTTAGCCTTTTTCAGTCTTTTCGCTAAAATTACGAATTAAGCTCAAATAGCTGTAAAAGCTTTAACTGGACTTACTTGAGACCATAAATCATCAACATATGATAATTTAGATGTCTTTGGCTAAGTTTGCGCTCTTGTGGAGCCCACCAGCTTACTTGTATTAATATTCAAACTATAGTCACCTGAAACCGAAATTTTTCGATTAAATGTCTTTTTCATTGTTTTCTTAATCCATATTATTCGTATACTTATAAAATTGTGATTCTTACATAAAAATTGAACATATAATATTTAAAAGATTTCAACATTTCTTCTTCATCACCGAATAAGATCTAATTTGCCAATCGGTGTTGGCACAAGTGGGTAAGAATCAAATGTTGAGTGCATAGTATTTAAATTTGAATTCTCACAGTTTCTTTTTAACAAGCAATCTATAAATTTTGAAAAATTCATGAACAAAAGTCCAATAAATCTATAAATCTCAATAAAAAATGGACAAATACCTTTAACTTCGGATATAAAGTAACTTCTCATACTCCTAAACATTTTGTAAATATATATATAAATATATATATGTATATATATATTCTTATGTAAGTCATTACCATTTTTTTAAATAGTGAAAGTGGATTAAGTTTGGCATTAGAATTCATTAAATTGGTAAAAATGAGATACTTCTTTTACAAGGTTTAACCTTGACTCTTCAAGTCTTGCAACAAGTAATTCCCTCTATTAGTTCAATGTAAGTTAAAATAAAATATTTGTTTTATTGAAACTTCTGGAAGAAAAAGGTTGTTTGATTAAAGTTGTTCTAAAAATATTATTAAAAGAAGTTAAAGTAGCATTTAACAAATTTAACATAAAAGTATTGTAGGATATTGAAAACTATTTGATAGTGCTTTTGTATAATTTTTAATAAATGGAAAAATTAAAATAATCAACTTTATTAATGCAAATCATAATTTTTTACATAAAAACAAATACATAAAATAAATGTATTTTTGTTAAATAAAATAAAAAACAAATGAAATCATTAGAAAAAAATTGAACAAAAAAATAATGTGAAATAACAGTTGTCCTTATATTTTTATGAATTATTGAAAAATAGAGTGAAAATGTGAAAATAATAATCGTTAAATACTTATTATTAAAACTAACACTTTTTGAAAAGTTTTCTTTTATAATTTTGTTTAAAAACTCAAATTTGCTTTTCATATGAATTTAAAATCTTAAAATTTTGAGAAACCAATATCTTACTTCTGCTTTTAAAACAAATAAATTTTTCTTAGACAAACATGCACATAACTTCTTAAATATTATTTATATAAAAAAAAGAAAGGTGGGTTAGTTCATACTCTCAAAAGGCCACTTATTACAATTTTACCGTTGCTCTTGTCTAAAAGAAAAAAAAAAAGTTCAAGTAAGATAAATAGCTTCTTAAATATTAATTCTACCATATATGCAGAACTAAATACTTATATTTGTTTTGTATAGAAAAAATAGTTAAATTAATCATGAGGCATTCACTTAAAATATATCTCAATTTTTACTTGAGGTTTTGAGTTTGATCTTTGATTGAGGTTGAATTTGAGTTAAGATTCTTGTGAATTGATGTCCAATAGTGGGGTTTAGGATTGGTTATTTGGTTTTGAGTTTTCTGGGTGAATTCAATTGATAGCTAGTAATAGGTACCCAAATGAATTTTTTTTCCTTTTTACTACCAATTTTAGATGAAAAACGAAATTGTGGTAATAGCAGACCATTATTGTCGCTATTCACCATTACAACGACTTTTGCGATTATGACATGCTGTTACTGTCATGATTCAGATTCTCATATGATTTTTCCTCAATAGCAACGCGGATGGTGGCACTACTGCTAAATAGCAGCCACTATACTGATATTGCACTGTTATTTAAATCCATAGCTTCAACATAGCACCAAAGGAATCCTTCAAGGCAACCAATCACAACTACTATGTGTTCTCTTTATTTACCTCACTCTATTTGTTTCCTCTTTCTCTATCCTTCCTTGGTGTCTTCCCCTTTCTCTCTTGGTTTTCTTTTTCCTTCTCATTTATCTCCTGCTCTCTCTCAATTCTCCCTTTAGTATGTAAGCTGTATACCGTAAGCTCCCTCTCCCTCTCCTTTTTCTTTTTCTTTTTTCTTTTCATCTCTTCTAGCCAAAATATATATAATTCTAAACTTAAAGAAAGAGCTCCAATTTTAGCCTTTTTTCACCAAATCAAACATACGATTATGGTTGGGATTTTTGACAGATTTATATCCCACTGATTTCCTTCTTTCTTTCCTTTGATTTGTTTCCTTTTTTTCACTTATTGATTCTACTATTTATTTCTTTCCCCCCTATTTTTTTGGCAATCAATCCTTTGGTCAACACTTTGGCTTTGTTTTGGTGTAGTAGGGTGAAACTTTGGCCTATAGGGCATGGGATTTGAGTGTTTGCATGGGAAGGTTTAGGGTTTGGAGAATGTTTTCGAAAATAAGGTTTTAGGATAATAAGGTTAAGGTAGGTTTAGGGTTTAGGTAATTTACACTAATGTTTAGGGTTTAAGTTGTGATTTAAGGCTTAGGTGGTTTTTAGGGTTTAATAAGGGTTTGAAGTTAAAATTGACCAAAAGTTTTACTTGCTTCCATTTGAATTTTTTTTATATATTTTTGTATTTTATATTTTTTATGCCTAGACAAAATTAGGTGTCTATAATTTTAAAACCAATTCTCTATAATTTTGCATTCATTTTTACATACTCATTTACTAGTTTATCGAATGCATATCGGAGTTTTTCAAATGTGTAATCATTGGTTTCATAAAAATTAGATGAGGCTAAGGAAGTTTCATTTGCCATAAGGCATAAATTTATCACTTCATTTCTGTCTCTCACTTCCTCATCGACGCAATCGCTATCACTCCATGTGACAACCATGGCTTTCTTCCCATGTTCCTTTTCAACTTTCTTTCTAAGCATGAGACATTCACTTAAAATATGTCTCGATTTATAGCATTCATAACAAATTATGGGATTTTCATTCATTTCACTAGATTCTCCCTTAAAGGTGTCTCTCCTTATAGGTCTTCATACATTTTCTCTAGCCCTAATGTTCATAAATTTATTGAACCTTTTAGAAAACATTGTCATTTCTAAATCTTCATCTTTACCCCCTTTTTCTTTTTTCAAACATATTGTCCTCATGAGTGGAGGACTTAAGTGCTACTCTGACATTTCTAAAAGGCTCTTCATTCCTTCATTTCATATGTCAACAATGTCCCATTAACTCATTTATACAAAGTGTGAGGAATTTTTTTTAACTCTTCAACGGCAGTCACTTTAGCCTCCTAACTCTTTAATAAGCTATTCATTATATTTTTGACCATCTCCATATTAGAGTAGGTCTTTCCCAAACCTTTGAGACCATTTACTATGTCGATAAACATATTTTTCATGTCAGCTATAAACTCATCCGATTTCGTTCTAAATAATTCATAGTTTTGTGTAAGCATTTTTATTTTAGTTTGTCTCACTTGGTAAGTTTCATCATGTGTAATAGCTAATTTATCTCAAATTTATTTGGCATTTACCTATAGGGAAACTCTATTATAGCCGCTAGGTTCTAAGGCATAAAACAAAGTGTGCATTGCTTTAACATTCAATTGTGCCATTTTAATATCATTTTCATCTTGTTCTTCCTCATTTTTTTTAACAAATTCTACCTCTTCAACTACTTTCTTAGGGATAGCAAGATCTCTAGTTATAACTCTCTACATTTCAAAATCATTAGCTTGAATGAGGAGCATCATTCTAATATTTTAATAAGCGTAATTTTTATCTTTAAACAACCGGGGGGTTTAACGATTGAATGTCATTCTAAACTAATAGGGTTTCCTAGATTGAATTGAGCCTATCTAAAGATTATTTATGCTTTAAGGTTGTTGAGCCTATAATTAAGTGCTCAAACTCTAATACTAATTGTTGGCTTAATTAACTAAATCAAAAAGTGTGAATCAATTTTAACTAAAAATTTAAGTTCATTTTTCCTAAACTAAATTCTCTACTAGCTCTATCCTACAATTCTAACAATCAATCAAATGAATTAATGAATAACACGCAAAGTAAAGAGTATAGGGATAGTGAGATTATACACAAAAAATTTATAAAGGTCTAACACATTTACCTATGTTCTCTCCCTTAAGTACCCCTTAAGGGATTGTCAAATTTACTATAAAATTGGACTTATAATAACACCCTTTTTTTTTATAGGCTTAAAAGTAACCTTCCATTTCCCCAAACTCAAGGATTATCTTTACAACCTCTCTTTTTTTCTAAGCTCAAGGAGAAAACCTATAAATTTTCCTTTTTACAAGTTCAAGGAAGAAACCTTTAAAAGAATAAATGAATAGCATGTAAAGTAAAGAGTGTAGGGATAGCAAGATTGTACATAAAGATTTTATAAAGGTCCAACATCTTTGCATACTTCTTCTCTCTTGAGCACCCTTCAAGGAATTGCTAAATTTACTATGAAATTGGACTTTACAACAACACCCTCTTGTTACAGACTTAAGAGTAACTTTCCTTTTTCTCCTTTTTTTTTGTTACATCCTTTTTCGCCCTTTGATATTGATGTAGGTGATTTCGATTTGAGGACAAATCCTTTGGAGGGGAAATGATGGAGAACCACCAAGCTCACCAAGCCTAAGTAATCTTTATGATGATCGTGATCCTATGAGCAGCTATGGAGGTTCGATGACAAAAGTTAAAAATAAAAAGATGCAACAAGCCTTGGCTGGTTTCATTGATATTGCTAAAGTGTAAGAGCCTCGCTCGTCTCATCAGGCCGTCGACGAGCATGTCCTAAGTGCTCTCCCACGCCCCAGGTTTACTCTTACAACATCGTCAAGGCCTCGCTCGTATCACCAGGCCGTCGGCGAGCATCCCCTTGGAGTAACACACACTCCCCAGGTAATGGTAACATGAGTGTAAGGCTCAGGTATCTAAGGATGCTAGGGTTCGAGCCTCAGCAAACGCGCTCAAGGCATCATCTTGAGTTCTTCAAGAGCCTTGGGACAAAGCTATGAGGGTGGGCGACCTCCCAGACCGAACAATACGTTGTTAGTGAGTGTTAGGCGATCGCCTACTCTCGCTGTCAAGGCAAACCTGGGGAGTGTGTGTGACTCCAAGGGGATGCTCGCCGACGGCCTGGTGAGATGGGTGAGGCTCTTACATAAAGAGAAAGCCCAATAAAGCTTCAGCATGGTGGATGACAAAGTCTTCTACAACTTGATCTAAGCCCAGGTTCAACCTTTTTGAAGATTTATAAGTATTGGGCCAAATGCATAAATTGGGCCTAGTGCAATTGGGTCGAATGCTATACTTATGTTATTTAATTATGTCTTAGTAGGCTGAACATTATCTTAATTTAATTTAAGCTCAATTTTTTTTATTAATAAGTATTATAAGATTATGATTTCTTATTTAGCAAGTTTGCCATTTGCCTATAAATAGGCATGTAACCCTTTGGGTAGAACATAATTAATTTGACTTATAATATTGAGTCTTTTCTCTTTAGTTCTCTTAAGAACTCTCGAACTTATTAAGGTCTTCCTTGTATCGTTCTTATACTTTCCACCAATTTATACCATAGGTTCTTGCTTTACTAAGCAATGGGTCTAAGTCCAATACCATAGGTTCTTGTGTTTCTACACAATGGGTCTTGAATTCCATCTTTAATTCTTTATTTTACTTTGTTGCGTTTTTTGGCTTGTTCTTGTTTTTTTTTCTTTGTGTGTTCTTTTCATTCTTCATTGAATGTCATCTTCTTTCAGTAAGGTTCATATTAGTAGGGATAACAAGATTGTTCACAAAGATTTTATGAAGGTCTAGCACTTTTGCCTACGTCTTCTTTCTTGGGGCACCCTTGAAGGAATTGCCAAATTTACTATGAAATTAGACTTTACAACAACACCCTCTTATTGCAGGCTTAAGAGTAACCTTCATTTTTCCTAAGCTCAAGGATAACCTTTACAACCTATCCCTTTTTTAAGCTCAAGGAGAAAACCTTTAACATATTCCTTTTACAAGCTCAAGAAAGAAACCTTTAACAATTCTCCCTTTTATGGCTAAGGAGAAAACCCATAACATCTTCTTTTTACAAGATCAAGGAAGAAACCTTTAACAATTCTCCCTTTTATGACTCAATGAGAAAACCTTCGACACTACTCAATCCTCACTTACAATGAAACACATAAGGGTATTTCTCCCCTTTTACAAGATATGGATTAGGGCATACAGAGTGTAATCTTAAAACCTCAAGTAAGGTAGGGTGATTGCAATTTTGTCATTATAAATGAATTACAATGGTGAGACTAAAGGATATACAAGCAATTTTGTCTCAAACCCAGAGAAAGCCTTGATAGGTGAATGTTTAGAATTGTAGCTCTCAAGTGTTGAACACTTTGATTTTTTTTTAAACTCGCTATAGTATTTTTGGCCGTTGGATTATAAGTTTTGAATTTCTTCCTATTGGTAAACACAAAAATCTAAGCATTGCAACCTAACAGACATGATGAATATCGATATCTTCTTTTAGGGTATTACTACTTTATGAAGAATTCTTGCAAAACAAATAAAATTATATCAATACCTAAACTCTAGCGCATCGATACCTAAGCGAAGCATTAGCTTTTGTCTAAGGGTAATGATAGGGTATCAATACTTACATGAAGCCCACCAATATTTTAAACTAAACAGTATTGATACCTTGAGCAATCAATGTATAGTATTAGCATTCTAAACATGGAATCACTTCATTTCATGAAATATATAAACATCAAACATGCAATCTTATGGTTTGACATTCCAACACATGCATATTTGAGTCTCATTCAAACATCAATACTTAACATGATTTCTATAATTAATTTTCACATTTAAGCTCAAGTTAGAATCATGCTCAAGTGATTAAAATTATATCTTCTTAATTAAGTTTATAAAGTCATATTAAAATCCTAAATATTTCAAAGCTAACATAAATTTCCCATTTCGGCTAATATGGTTTGTGATTTGATTTGTATACCCGTTACTACTGTGGCTTCCGAATCAACTTTAGCATTGGGGGATGTGTGCTAACCAAGTATAGGAGTTGTCTTCTTCCTAAAAATGTTCAAGCTCTCATTTACATAGGTAGTTGGCCTTACGATTTCATACCAAGTGGTATTTTTTTTTTATTGAACAACATGATTTTTGGCGGTGATAATGTTGTTTTAGAGATTTAATGATTTATTCTATAGGTTGGGAAGATCATAAGGAAAACAAAGATGAATTGGTGGAAGGATAAAATAATCCAAATCATTTAAATATTGAAAAAGAAAAGTAAGAGAATTTTGTTGAAAATTTATGTTTTTTTTCAAGTTTCTAATTTTTTATTTCCAAAACATGTTAGCTGGATTATATTTGTATGTGGATTATATGTGAATTTTAATGGATACTTTTTGACATATTTAATTTTTTTACAAAAAAAAAAAAGACGGATCAAAACTTGCTGTTCATGGTCCGTTTAAAACGAGTCTAAACAAACCAAGTCTGTTTAAAACCCTACTAATATGGATGAGCTCGATCTGGTCTAGTCCTTTTGTTTAATACTCCTATGGGTAAGAGGAGCATATTACATAATATGATTGGCGTATAAGTCTGTGAGAACCTTGTATTTCGGTACTGTTTCACATGTAAGGACACTCACACTGTTCATTTCCTGTGAATTTTGCAAATACGAGCCAGTACAGTGTGGTGGGCCCCACAGGTTTTACAATGCCCGGATGGAAGTGAGACCGGACAGATAATACACAGAGGGTCTAATAAATATACGGTATGAATTTTAAGTCTAAATTCTTCATTTAGATTATTTTTGAAGAGTATGAAAACAAATTAGGAAATGACATTTAAGTACATAGCCCGGTGGTATTTTCGTAAATTGAGGTCAAAATAAATGGGAATTTAATCTAGTGATTAAAGAATGATATTCTGCATGAAAATAAGTCCTGGGTTATGTAAATAGATAGATCGAATCGGTAGTCAAATTAAAATTCTAAGCAATTTACCCGGTAAGGGTATTTTTGTAATTTCACCTTCTAAAAAAGGTTAAACCCGAACCAAACCACCACCATTTATCAAAATACACTTAATATGAATTTTTGGTGATGGAAAATAAATTTTTGGAGTTCAATTGCCTAGTTATAAAAATTTCGGAAGAAAAAGACCGAAAAACCTATCATTAATGGTATTTTTGTTATTTTTAACATCTACAAAATATGTCCAAATATTTTTATATATTTCCAGCTGCTGCTGGCACTGTTGTAGCTTCTTCTTCCTCTCATTCTCGTGACCCCATGGGAGACTAAAAGAAAAGAAAACAAAATCTTCCAAAAACATCAAATTCCAACCATAATTTCACTAAGCTATTTCTACCAAAATTGTTCTATTCACCTTCCTCTCTCAAACCATACCAATAGCCCTTTGATTGAGTGGCAAAATCAAGAGAAAAGTGAAGAGGAAATTTAGGTCAAGGTAACCCATTTTCATGCTTTTATATTCCTTGAATTTTAATGGTTGATTTTGGGATAACTAAGGCTTCGTTTGGTTCATGAAAATATTCTATGTTTTCATTTTCTATTTTCATTTTAAAAACAAGTTTTCATTTTTTGTTTTCTGAATTTTGGAAAACTTGTTTGGTATACGAAAATGAAAGCGTGTTTTTGAAAATGAAAATATAAAAAATGCGTTTGGTATCTACATTTTCAAAACAATAACTAAAAAATTAAATTAAATTAAATTAAATTACAACTTTTGAAAACAAAGTAAAATGTAACTAAGCAATAAAAATAAATTATAAATGAAATAAACATAATAATTCAAATTATTAAAATGTATTTTAGTACCAAACAACTAACAACACCTCCAAACCAATAGTTATGGGTTTTTGAAATCTCAATTTTGTCTATAACTAGTCCATAAAGAAGTTGCAATCTCTTCTCTAACTTAAGCCATTTCAGCTGTTTGTGACATATCAAATATAATTTGCTTGTTGCTCGAACTGGCAGAAGTTGCTTCTGTGTCATCAAATTCCTGCACGTATTCTCTTTCGCCCTCTTCAAATAATTCATCTTTTTCAGCTTCCAACCTAATGAAATTATGCACAGTACAACACGCTTTTCGGTATATAACGTTGTTTTCTAAGATGATAGTTAGGCATATCCCTCAATATGGCAAATCTTTTTTTAAGCACTCCGATGCTTCGTTCAATCACATTACGAATAGAAGAATGCCTCATATTAAATAATTCCTCCTTCCCTCTAGGTTGGTGCCTACTTATAAAGTCTCGTGCATGGTATCTTTGTCCACGAAAGGGTGCTAAAAATCCAGGTATGTTTGGGTATCCAGCATCCACAACGTAATATTTACCTGTAATATCAATATTAAGAAGTATGAAAACTAGATGAACAATATTTACAAATTAAGCAGTTATTAGAAAAAAATTAAATTAATTAAAAACATACCAGCACTTGGCATTAGAAAAGAATTTTGTGCACCGGAATTATTTAGTACGGCATTAACAAAAACTCTGGTGTCATGAGCTGTTCCCTCCCATCCAGCACATACAAATGTAAAAAGCATGTCATGAGAGCAAGCTACCATTACATTCTGTGACATATTTTGCTTTCTATTTCGAAATGGAACTTGCTTTGATGCAGGAACCCAAGCCGCTATTTCAGTTCCATCAATAGCTCCAATACAATCCTTAATTAATAACAAAAATATATATTTATATATATAAATTATGTGATTCTCTATTAAAAGAAAAAATATTTATGAAAAGATAGTATTATATAACTTACCTTGAAATATGGAAACCATTTAGGATTTCTAGCAATTTCTGGTTGAACATCACCTCGATCTCTTGGACATATGATTTTAGTTCCCTATTTACAAACAGCAAGCAAAACTTTTTGAAACCATGCAGAAACAGTTTCAGTTGAATGTTGAAATCGATCACTTGTAACTCTTTGTCTTTCATTTTGACCAATTATATATAAAAACATTGCAACTGCTTCTTCCACAGAAACCATTTTTTCATCATGTAAAAGATGTTCCACTTTCAACCTATCACAAAAATTTAAGAAAACATGTTTTCTCATGCGAAACATTTCATAACATGCCGTTGGATTTCCGTCTAAAATCTCCATAACATATGCCTTTCCACTCAATATAGAAGTCCTACATGGCATCTTAGGCAAGTAGGTCTTGTAATACTCATAGACATATTTTATAAGTATAAATTGACCCATCTCATCATCTAAATCAGACGATCTTTCTGAACTAGAGCTAACACTCATTATAATTACCTGCACAAATAACAAATATCAATGTTATCAATCACTCAATAATAATAAATAATTTCATGTATTCCACACTATAATGTTAGAATATTATTACATCACATAAAAATATAAGTCAAATACTTCACCAAGCAAAATAACAAACACTAGGATTAAATAAGACTAAGACACTATGATTAAATAAGGCTATCCACCCAATCCTTTCGCCTTGCATCAGACATTCCAGCAAAAATTTGCCTCCAATCTACTGATGTGAATTTCTCTACTGCTTTATTATAAGAACATGAAGAAACGCCTTCCATTTTTTCCAAAAGACTCATGCATTTTCCTATAGAATAAGAGTCAAAATTAAAATCAGAAGCTGTACTTCCACTAGCAGTAGATGATCTATATCTCTCAGATTTTGCTTTAGCAGCTTCTTCTTTAGCAGCTTCTTCTTGTTTCTTGAATTTTTTGAAATCTTTATGTTTCTGTATGACAAAATAACAAAGGCATAATATTAAAAAACATATATTATAATTAATAAGTAAAAAAGAAATATAAATTAATTATACCTTAAAAAAGTCTTCCCATATTTTTTGTGTTGCATTCACTGTGTTGGTCGTCACATCCCATTTAACTCCAGTATGTCCAATTAATTCAGAAAAATGACGATGAGTGGTACGTAATCGATTGGACTTACCCTTCAATCTTTCAACACCATAATCTTCTCCAATCATACCGTGCAGCTCATTGTTGATCTCTAACCACACTTCTTTTTTAAATATAGATGATTGCAACTTTCCTTCTCTTACTTTTCTAATTAAAAGATGAATAAATATTGTTTCTTTTTCTTTTGCCCAATCTTTCGCATCAACATCTTTACCTTTCCCTCCCATCTAATCTACTATTTAGAGGACAAGTCATTCATTAATAAAATAATTAATACTATATATCAATAATAAATCCTATTACATGCTATTACAAATCTACACTTACACGATAAAAATAATGCAAACACAATTACGTGTACAATAGAAACAATGCATATTAATGACATTCACAATAATGCAATATAAATAAATATGAGAGCAACATATTTTTTTAACAAAAATTTGCTTAAAAAATAAGTTAAAACTATAGCGTGTATATAACAAATAAATAGCACTTTACAGCTTATAGGTAACAAAAAAAATATGGGTCTAAAGCATCAATTTACAAGAATATACATGGGTATAAATGATCAAATAAATAACAAAAATCATTTATAAGCACTTTATAGCTTATAAATGATTTATTTATTTGATCCACAGTTCATGGAAAAATAAACAAAATAATGGAAAGAAAAGTCAAAAAAGTAAGAAAGAAAAGTCAAAAAAGTAAGCAAGAAAATGCAATTAAAGTGCAAAGAAAAAAAATGCAAAATGACTTTCACGTTAGGTGCCACAAGGCAGCCTTAAATCAATTAAAGACAAAGTGCACTTTCGTAGTAATTGGATGCTACTTTGGATGGTATTTTGGGTGTCCAATAACGTGCCCAATAAAAAGGATTAACAGAGGAGAGTATAGGGCTGAAGGGGTGATGTTTGAAGGTCTCAAAATAGGCGTCCCTTGTTGCTGTTAGAAAATCAGCTCATGCTGCTGCTGCTCTACGTGAAAATTCAGGTACTTTACATCAATCATTTTTTATTTCGGATAGGCTTATGGATGATAAGCTTCAAAGAAGTTCTTACATAGAGAGACTGCAAAGCATAGCTCTTGATAATAAGTTTCCATGGTTGGTTTGTGTTTTTTTGCTTTGGTCTCTGGATTTATAGTAGTCTTCAAAAATTCATTTTGCTCATTATTGCTTTCAGGCTCACGTGAGGGGACATCAAGTTCGTAAACCATATAAAAAGGTTGTTTGGTCTGTTAGTATAGTTGAAAAGGTAATCCTACGTTGGAGGCGTAAAGGTGCTGGTCTAAGAGGATTTCGTGTGCAAAAATCAGTTGAAAATGCAGCACCAGAGATTGAGATAGGTGATGAATATGAATTTTTACGACTTGGTTGACAACAGAAAGTTCATGGAATTGAGAAAGCTCTAGCAAGAGTCAAGTCCATGGCTCATGATCAAGAAGCACGGGAGCAGTACATGAGGCTAACTACAAGTAACCACCAAAACCAACCAAAATCCAAAAAAACAAAACTACAAACACCTAATGGGCACAAACAAGCAATGAGCAAGAAAACTTTGACACGCGAGAGTGGAGTCCCATTCTTTCTCTTTTCAGTTTTCCATTTGATTCTCTGGCAATTCAACTTTATTAAGTCTCGTATCATTAGATTTAGGGCCCATTCCAACATTGATCTATTAAAACCTCTGTGACAACCATAACAAATTTGTTTAGAAGTTGCAGGTGACATTTGAAACTTCTTTTTCTTTTCTCATTGACCGTGGCAACTCATTCAAATAGTTAGAAGTGTTCTCCAATTTTTTCCACTCAACGTGTATTTTGGTTTGTTGGTACTCACTTTTAATTCAAAATTTTTACGATATTATTTTACGCCATTTCATTCTGTGCCTACCAGAACTGAGGTGAACCCATGAAATTATGTTCAATCTACTATTGTTACTTCTGTATGGCCAAGTTGAGTTTAAAGGGAAAAGCAATCAACACATAGACAAACAACATAAATAAAATCTTCAATTATAAAACAGACAAAAAAATAATGAGAAAAGTTAGCAAAAAAGAACCTATTTGATTTTTAGTTCCAAAAAATCAGAGTGAGCAAAAGAGGAAGATTGAGCAGCCAACAACAGAAGAAGAAAGCAGGAACGGCAAAAGAAAATAAAAAGAAAACCCTTTATATATCAATCAAATAAAAAATAAAATTTTGCATCTAGGACGTTTTGAACCTAGGACCTTTAAGTGAAAGTTTAAAAATTTTGTAAAGTCCAGTGTTTTCCCCTTTTCCATTTCTCTCAACTCATTTTCATTGAAAATGATAAAAACATCATTTTTTTGTTTTCTAAATTTAGCCCATTTTCATTTTCATTTTCTAAAATTTTATTTTCCAGCTGCTACCGGCACTGTTGCAGCTTCTTCTTCCTCTCATTCTCGTGACCCCATGGGAGACTAAAAGAAAAGAAAACAAAATCTTCCAAAAACATCAAATTCCAACCATAATTTCACTAAGCTATTTCTACCAAAATTGTTCTATTCACCTTCCTCTCTCAAACCATACCAATAGCCCTTTGATTGAGTGGCAAAATCAAGAGAAAAGTGAAGAGGAAATTTCGGTCAAGGTAACCCATTTTCATGCTTTTATATTCCTTGAATTTTAATGGTTGATTTTGGGATAACTAAGCTTCCTAAGCATGATGTAAGAGCTCATTTTATTTGATTTCAATTAAATCATGTTCAAGCTATATTTGGGGTGTTCGTCCATGAGGAGATTTTTATGAATTACTATGGTTTGATGCATAAAAATAGGATTAGAATAATGATTAAGCATGATTAATTAAGGTATAATGGCTAAATGGAAGAAAAACAATGAAAATGGCAAGAAGCCATTTTTGGCCAAGCTAGATGGGAGGGGTTTTAATGCTTCAATTTATGATATTAGGGTGTTAAGAGACTGTAGAAATTATAAGAAGACTGATGGTGAAGTCGGAATTCGATTCGGAGTTAAATTGGCGAAGTATGGTTTTAGCACCGGTGCGAATTATATCGGTTTAATATTTTCTACTGGAAAAGTAATAAAATTTAGTGCAAGAAAAATTATTAGTATTTTAATTATGGTGAATAATAATGTTGGGTGAATTTTATTGCAGCCCGGGAGAGGTGATTCGTATGTGGTGCTATCGGGCGATTAGATTTCATCCTACAGGTAAGGGTTGTGTGTGTGAACCGTAGGGATACTGTAAATGCATAGTTGGGTTCACACTATTTTTATAAAATAATTTGGATATAAATTGCCTTTGAAAGTGGTGATATTTGGTGAAATTGTGGCTGCTGTTGAAATTATAAACTGTAATTTTTATGCAGGAAGGCTAGGTTAGAAATAGCCGTCATTCTGCCGAATATTATAGAAATATATAGAAAATATTTCTAGCATTTTTCTAAAGTGGAATAAGTGAAATTTTGGGAAATTTACATGAAATTCATTAAATTGCATAATTTTATAGTTTACCAAAAACTATATTTAAATATTCCTGTTAAGGAATTTTATTTATGTGAAAGTACAAACATGTGATTTATACTGTTCTATAAATATTTAGAACATTTTTTGGAACGATTACCACAGCATGAATATTTTATAAATTGTTATGCATAAGATGAAAATATTTTCCTTATGAATATTTATGGATTGATTGAACTTATATTTAGTGAAATTGATTTCATAAATGATGTTTATATCACGTGTTTACTGTTTTGAGACTGTTAGGCCCCATATCATGCTCACGTGTCACGTGTTAGTGCTGATAGATACTGATCCTATTATCAGCCTCCTGGTGGACACCTGATCAGTGTACACTGTGGACCCCACAAACTATGGTCATAGATCTCATGTGTTATTATTTTTCCTATTCGGGATATTATTATAGCATGATATATTTAGGGTGTTCCTGGTCTCCATGATACTGTAATGACGATTGTATCTTTCACTGAACCTTTAGCTGGTACTAAATTAATTGCAGCCACTGAGCTTTTGATATATTACATGTTGAACTAAATATTATACGGTGTTTTACAATTGTAGAAATGAATCTTTGTTGAAAGCAATATTAATTCCTTATTTATTTACTTAAATGTTTTATCATGTGAACATTTAATGTTTTACTTGGATTTGAATATCAAGAAAAAAAGATTACTCCCTATAGTCGCTTCTAAGAGCCGGGACACATACGGTAATTCTAAAAAACCTTCCATACTCTATCCGGTATTCCTAGCCGACTATAGTATCCATCTTGTTTTGAGTTTAGTGAGCTATTAAGATGCAAATGTTTTTAGTATTTAGATTTTATAGTATCAATTTTACATACAATTCTCTTACTGAGCGAGTTAGCTCACCTCTTTATTTTCTTACTCCACAGACTATCTTCAGTGATTTTGTTCCACGGATTTGGCTGCGTTGTAGTGGACCCCGAGGCAGCATTTAGTGGATCCTGGAGGTAGCATTTCTTTTATATGTTTTCAGACATAGTTGTACAGTACTACTTTTGTATAATTCCTGTACCGAGGAGGTAGAACACATTTACTTATTGTGTATATATATATATATATATATATATATATATATATATATATGGCAGTAAATATTTTCATTGACTACTGATTTAATTTAAGTATAATAGTAGTTAATGTTTTTCATATGTGAGTGATAAAGACATCACAGACAGCCCAACCGTATTATAATGTGGTAAATACTATACATTTTGGGATGTGACATAGTCAAGTGAGAGATTGTTAATGTTGAAGCCAAATTTTAAAAAATATTATTATTTTATTTTGAGAGGGCATTCTTGTAATTTTCTCTTGAAAGTTCACTAATCTCTCATGTTTAAAAGAGTAGCTGGCCATCTCTTGTATGGAATAACTCTTGTATGGAATAACTCTCACAATATGATAACACACAATACGACCTTAAACATAAGAGGATTTTCTCCGTACCATGTAAAATCCTATGTGTTTTTCTTTGCCCTTATTTTATCTTTTCATTATTTGTGTTAAATCTATAGTGTATATAAAAGTTTTGCTTCCCTTGACATATATATATATATATATATATATATGTATGAACATTTAACTCAATAATAAATACACCAACAAGTTGTTGGGAAAAGTAAAAATAGACTTCTTCTTCAAGTATTTGGGTATTATTCGAATCTTGGAGTCATCATTATTAGGAGAGTTTTATTATTTACTGCTCTAAGCCTGAATAAGATTAATCTCAAATCATAAAACAGATAAGAATATGTGTGACTACAAAAAAAAACTAAATAATAAATACATTAAATATCTCTTTAAAATATTCCATTTCCAACATTCTTTTCCTAAAATAAAAAAAAAATATTCAACGGTCACCTTGCTTCTCTTATTAGTCCAAGAATGGTGCAAGTGGGTAATCATAATCCATGAATCTAACTCACATTTTTTCAATCTTATCCTTTCATTAATTATCCATATAAACAAATACACATATAAAACCTATAGCTAATCGTTAAAAGTTTTAAGCACAAACAAATATCGGTAATAGTTAATATTTCAATGGACCATTAATAGAAATTCAATTTTACAAATACGGTTTCCAGATTTTAGTGTAAATCATGTGATGCTAAAGCATATTGGACAAATAGTAGTCTAAAAAGCTTGGACAATGAAAGGAAGCTTAACATTTTAGGCATAATTGCGTATCTACATCATATAGACATGCAGTCTTATACTTGAAGGGGAAATTGGAGATTGTTGCTCCAATAATGTTAACTTGTTCGCCAAATCATTGAGCAAATGTGGGCCCTCTTAGTGGGTCCCAAGAATGATCTCAAATTTGCCCAAAAACTGGCCTGGGAAACTAGTGGGCGATGCGTTCCAAAAAAATACTCACATAACACTTGAGAGTTGAGACCGAGAATTGAGTGGGGCCCCACCTCACAGCCACTTCACACGACATGAAAGATTGAAGAGTGTGACATGCCAATTGCCAACCCTTGCCTACGGCTCCTGCCTATTGCACCCCTTGATAGGCTAAACCTAAATCAATTTTCCTCTTCCCATTTTTCAACCCTTTGTCTTTCTCCCATCTAATTTATCCTTTGCCTATTGGCTTGGTTGATTGGGATTGTCTGCTTTTACCCTATCAACATGCATTTTCTTTTTTTTTTCTTCTTTTTTAAGCCTAGTTGCCTTGAAATGATGATTTACTTGAGGAGCACAAAACAATGATTAAAATATGCCCTTAACCTTGTTAATTAATCATAAAATTATTACTAATAATTTTGTGTATTATATAATTCAACAATTTCAAACCACAACCGCTACTTTTAGTGGAGTGGGGACAAGCTCAAAATAAAATATAGGGGCCAAATATCATCATCAATAATATATTACATTAATGATTCCATGGACCCTTTTATGTAAAATTTCAACCTCCTCACCTTAACTTTTGAAAAATAAAGCTTTCCTTCTTATAACGTGAGAGTCATATAAACTTCAAGAGTAAAGATCAAGTTATATTATTAGTGTAAAATGAATTGTTTTATATTGAATATAAGATTAATCTCTAGTCGTATTTCGTGGCCGGCATTAGTCCAAGAAAATTTGATCTTATCAGGATTTGAATACAAAACTTTTCGCTATGTATCGTCTTTACTTAGAAACTCAACGAAATCTTATACCACTGAGTCAACTCTTTAGATTTTAAAAATAAAAATAAGTTGTAATTTAGCAACTCATTTTTATTTATCGTAGGCATAACTATTTGTAATTAATGTTTTTCCTAAAATAACCAAATTTTCATAATCCAAATAAAGTAGGTGTCGGGGAAGTTATATGCCTCCTAATTGAAATTTCAAACTTCCACTCCATGATTTGTACCTGCTAGAAAAATTTAATTATTGCGTGATCAATCTTTATGATCTTTTAAAAATATGTGTGTATCTATATAAATTAGATAAAGATTTTACTCTATATAACATAAAAAAACAATTAACAATACTCATAATTATATGAGTTTGATTCAATTTATAAATAACTGATTTGTTGTACTTGATATAATTATTATTTCATACATAATTAATTATTTGATATATAGTACAAATATAATCCCACCTTGAAAGAGACAAATGTATATATTACAACCTATCTACTTGCATTATCTTCTAATTTGATTGGCACAAAAAAAGAAGATTTTAAGTAGCATTACTAATGTAATAATTGAGAGAAATTTTTATTATGAATAAATTATAAGAAAGTGCTTACTTTTTTAATAAAAAAGTTAAATTACGGAATTTTTTTTCATATGTATTTAATTTCATCAATATTGTATTTACTAACAAAATATTATTAAAAAATATATTGACAAGGATTCTATTTATACAATTGCACTAACGTAAAACAAATTTAACATTACATTTTTTATTTTTTAACTCTTTCATTTTTTTATACCATCTATATATTTTTTTATTCCAACCGTTAAATCTTATGTTTCATTTTTTTTTAGTATAATCACATGTATTCTCATCTGTTTTACAATATGAAATTAATCATATTCAAGTCAAAAGTGGTAAACAATAAAACTCTACAAATAATATCGACTCCAAAATTCGAATCATATCTTCCAAAAATCCGCTTCTAGTTTTTCCACCTATTTGTTGATTTAAATCTTATGATCTATGTAAATAGATCATACATACTAAATTTGAGATTAATTGCAGACATCTAATTATTTATCTATAATAATAATAAATAATTTATTTTACACTTACATAATGTGATTCTTCCTCAAAAATATAATATTCTTGCTTGCATGCGTGTGTGTTTGCATATATGTGTGGGTTTTCTATCATCCCACATTGCTTGCATATGTGTGTGGTATGTGTGTTTATAAGGGATTCCAAGCTTAACAAAATTGTCATGGTTTTGTTAAGTGTTGTGTCCCTTCACTGAGCAAAAAAAGCATTCATTGTGTGCATCTGTGTGTGGTGTGTGTGTATAGAGTTAAGCATTTGCTTGTTTGCATGCGAGTGTTTGCATATGTGTGTGGGTTTTCCATCGTCCCACATCGCCTGCATATATGTGTGGTGTGTGTGTTTGTGATAACTGTAAATTATTCCATTTATTGGAATCTATTAATATTAGAAACTTAGTGAAATAAATGAATGAATTAATTATGAGATCGGAATATTGTGGAAATTTCGAAAATGGAGGAAGTGACAGAATTGGGAAATTCGAGTGAAAGAAATTAAGTTGGAAATAAAATAAGGAATAGAGGAAATTTAATTTGGATAAATAGAAATCCAAATTAAATAAGAAATAAAAGAGAAATATATTTATATAATTATAAATTATATAAATGTATTTTTATGTAAATACATATGTATTGAAATACTATGTAGTATATATTAATATACCGAGGTATATATAGATATATATACTATTGTATAAAATAAAATAATACATATGTATTCAAGTAAAGTATCTTATGTATATGTAGATATATACATAAACGAGAAATGTAAATACTAATTTACATTAAAATTTAAAAATATATATTGTAAATACAATATATATTGTAGTATAACATATATATAAATATATATATATATATATGTAAAGGTTATTTAAATTAAAAATATATAAATATACATATATATATATATACTACTAGATATATATATTTTGTAATATACAATATATATTTTATATATACTATATATTGTACTATATTATATATGAAACAATACATATAATATATAGTGTATATTATATGTATAAACTATAGTATATTATATACTAAAAAGGGAAATAAAATCTAAACCAAAAAGGGAAAGAAAAACGAAAGGAAGGATCGGGAAAACCTGACCTTCCCAGCCAGAGGAGCCGACGGTGGCGGAGCTGCCACCGCCGGCGAAGGAAAAGAGGAGAGGGGACGTCGCCGGTCGACGAGGAAGGACGAGGGTCACTGACGACGGCCCAAAATAGAACGGAAAAAGAGAAATCGAAACAGAAACCGACGGAAAAATCGGGACGAAAGGAGAAAGGGGATCTCGCGGTGCCGGCCAAACCGGCCACCGCCACTGCAGCCACACCACCGCCAGAGGAAGAAGAAGACGTGGGAAGCCACCGTTGAGGCGAGGAACGGCGGAGGAAGGCCGACGGAGGAAGAGAAGGAACCGAACCAAAACCGAGTAGATCCGCCGCCGTGCCGTCGATTCGGGATGAACGGAGGCCAGATCGGGCTTCGCCGTCACGCCGGCCAGGTGCTGAGTCGTTGAGCCGCCGGAGAACCGGCCACCGGTGAAGAACCGGCGGTGAGGGGGGTGGCCGGTTCGGCTGGGAAGAAAAATAAAAAAAAAAAGGAAAAAGGAAAAAGAAAAAGAAAAAGAAAAGAAAAGAAAAGAGAAAAAAGAAAGAAAAGAGGAAAAAGAAGAACGACGAAAAGAAAAAGAATTTCGGGAATTTGTAAAATTCCCGGGAATTTGGAAAATTCTCGGGAATTCGAAAATCCGAAAAATCCCGGGCACTCGGTAAGGATTTCGGAAATTAATTCCGAATAATTAATTTGAATAAATTATGGAAAAATTCTAATTTTTAGAATTTTAATTTTCAGAAAATTTCCTCGATAACTGAGCCGATGGAATCGGGCGAGGTGAACACGGACACGACCTTCGAGAGGCAATCGCCGACCCGAGACAGGTAAGGGAGACATGTGCCGCCTGTAAGGATATTCGGCCATGTTTTAAAATTGCATTTAATTTTATAAATGCTATTGATAATTATCGGTTTATAATGTGGTGATTTATCGGTTTTAAATTGTGGTGAAATACCAGTTGAGAAATATAAACTGTATTTTCCGTGCAGGAGGCTAGCGAAATCGGCAGCCGTTATACTGCTGAAAAATTATCGAAAAATTACTGAAATTTACCGAAAATCACCGAAAACCAAAATAAAAGATTTGATTTCACGTGAATCGATTTTCGGGTACGAAAATCGAGAAATTAAATAAATTTCATAAAACATGAATATAGTGATATTTAATTTTAAAATATTCATGTTTTTGAAAATGGTGAAAAAGGAAATCACCTAAATTTATCCCGATATGTGATATTTCACGTGAAACGAGGTGAAAAATGAAAAGGACCAAAGTGAATATTTTAATAATTTTTCTTCAAATATTCACTTGATTTTATAAATAACCTTTATGGGTTCAATTGTGAAAATAAGTGTTTATAGAAAATTTCATAAAAGTAATTAAAGGTGAAAAACAGTGTTTTGAGACTAAAAGGTCTCCGCATATGTTTATAGAGAAAACACGGGACGGGAGTGTGGATTTGGAAAATAAATATTTTAATTTTCCATAAATCATAAAAATAATTGATTTGAATTCCGATAACTTTGAAAATCATGTTTTCGATAGAAAGCACGGAAAAACGTGCGTATATGTTTTACGGTGAAAAAGGACAGTTATGACCTTTTATATTTTACAGTGATTATTTTATAAACTGTTTTCACTGTATGAAAAAATGTGATTTATACTGTTTTATAATGTTTAGAACATTTTCGGGAATGATGACCCCAATATGAATATTTTATAAATTGTTATTCAGAAGATGAAAATATTTTCCTTATGAATATTTGTGGATTGATTGAACTTATATTCAGTGAAATTGATTTCATAAATGGGGTTTATATAACGTGTTTACTGTTTTGAGACTGTTAGGCCCCATATCATGCTCACGTGTCACATGTTAGTGCTGATAGATACTGATCCTATTATCAGCGTCCCAGTGGACACTTGATCAGTGCACACTGTGGATCCTATAGACTATGGCCATAGATCTCATGTGTTTTCCCTATTTGGGATGATATTATAGCATGATACATTTAGGGTGTTGCCTAGTCTCCATGATACTAAACTGAAAGCATCCGTATACTGTTTACAGAATTGGTAGCTACTGTTTACTGTTTACTGACTGAACCTGAATCGTATCAAGATACTATTTTACCGAGTGGTACTATATTGAATATTACTGTTTTACTGAACTGTAAGATACGGTTACTGAATTAAAGAGAAATAAATGTTTATTCAAAAAGAATAACATTGAAAATTATTTCGAAAATAAAAATAATTACAAAATGGTTTATCCTAAATCACTGTTTTACTACGAGCTGTCACGTGTTTTAAAACATACTGAAGTGAAGAGAAATAAATGCTTTACTCTATAGAAAACGAATATTAAATCGTTTTGAGAACAATTTATACAGTACTCTCTACAGTTGCTTCTAGGTTCCGGGACAAGATAGGTATTTCAAAATACTTGTCTTACTCCATCCGGATCCCTAGCCGACTGTAGTATCCTTCCTACATGTGAGCCTAGAGCCTCTAGGAAGATTTAAAGAAAGTGAAAAATTATTTTCAGCATATAGGTAGCTGAATATCAAGTGTTGCATATAACTCTCTTACTGAGCCATGGTTTGCTCACTCCCCAATATTAACATTTCAGATTTTCGAGGACTAAGAGATCTGACATCTGAGGATTACGAGCTTGCCATTTGGACACACTGCGACAGCTTGATTTATAATATGAGGTATGATCATTTATTTTCTGTATTTAGACTTACTTTCAGTACTACTTTCTTGAGCATTAAAATAGGGGATGTAATTAATAATATAAATTTTATATTTAACAGTTAAATGAATATGAAAAATGAAGTATCACAGACAGCTCAACCGGATAAGTTGTGTATTTTAAGAGAAAAAATATGGTCACGGGATGTGACAGTGTTTATAAAGAATTCTAAGCTTAACAAAATTATCATGATTTTGTTAAATGTTGTATCCCTTCACTGAAAAAAAAAATGATCCAATTAACATACTTTTTTGTTACGCCACTGAGAACAACAGAACTGTTTTTTGCAATTCAGCTGCCCTCGAAATTTATGACGTTCTTTTATGGTCACGGATTGACGGTCCCCCTTTGTTTGGATTGGAACCCATCAATGTGGCTTTTTGTGAGGGAGACAGCACAATTTGGTGGCACAGCTTTTGCATTCATAGTCTGCCAACAAAACTCCATTTTCCTAGTTATTTTCTACGCTTTGTTGTATTTCTTGTTTTCTTTTCCTACGTTGGATGCTCAAAATCGCTCCTTTAATTCAAAATCATTTACATTTTCTTTTTATACTTGCCTTCCACAGTTTCATGTTTGTCACATTGAAATTGACTGAAATATATAAAGACGCGGTGGCAGCAATTTGCTCAAAAAAAAATACGGTCATTTTTTAATTATGTGAAAAAAGAAACATTTGCTTTAAAGAAAACTTTTCATAGGCTTAATAGTCAAAAAGACCTTAACTTTTAGCATAAAATGAAATTAAACTCTCAATATTTTATTGCATGAAAATCAATCCTTAAACTTTTATTTCATTGTAAATAAACCCTCAACCTTTTAAAATTATGTAATTAAGTCTAAATTTGTTAAATAACACTAACTTTCGTTAGTATTACACACGTGGCATGCCATGTGGCAGTCAATTAAGCTATCTACGTCAGTTTTCACGTTAGATGTCCAAACAACAGTTAGTGTCATTTAATAGATTTGGACTTAATTGCATAATTTTAAAAGGTCGAAGGTTAATTTACAAGGAAATAAAAGTTTATATACTGATTTTCACGCAATAAAACGTTGAGGGCTTAATTCCATTTTGTGCTAAAAGTTGATGGTCTTTTTAGCTATTAAACCAAAAATTAATAAAAAAGCCTAAAACGCTTTCGTTTCTAAATTTGATTTTATATATAATCCAAATTATGATCATATATAAACAACTTTTTCTCTACATTTGTGACCTTTAGGTCATTAAAAAAACAATTTTTATCATTGCACTAAAATTCTTCGCATTGTCGTACAAACATATATTAAAAAAACTAAACAAAACTGATTCTCCAATCTTGAATATTTTTAAATAATAATGAAGTTCAAACAAAAGCTAAAAAGCTTTGTTTTCGTTGTAAGTGCATGTATTCCCTACTCAAATACTGACATTAAAATCCATTTTTATCTAACCCAAAAAAGTAATACATACTATCATAAAAGAAAAGAAAAAGAAATTAAAGAACAAAGAGATAAGTTATCATTTTATTTAAGGTGGTACGTAAAATTGAATACTCATCTTTGATGAGGTACAATTTTATCATTGTTTTTTTTTTAGTTTAGTTTGAAAATGAATATTGAAAATTTAATTATGATCTATAGAAAATTCATTTTATTTACTCACTCTATATTGCTTTTATGTGTTTATAGGCAAGATTGAAGTGAACCGAATCCTATTAACGGTTTTAAAACTCAAATTCGAATCAATTTATCTATTTATGTTGGGATTGTTATTAAAATATTAAAATATAAAATATTTTTAAAAGAGTCGGAATCTGAATAGATTCAAGGTCAAATTCAAGTCGTGGATAGTCAAGAAACTTAAATTGTGAATACCTTTTTTACTTTTGATAATTTTTAACCAAATAAAAAATTACACTGATAAAATTGCATCAAATCTTTTTTTTGTTTAAAAATTGCATGAATTCAAAGATTAATGATTAATTCTGTGACGTCCCCGTCACTCCATCTTATCACTTATCTTGTCCTTCTTTAGTTAGATTTAGTTCATACAGTGTCGTTCTTTCCTTAACTTTACGTTAATTATTTAATAGCTTATGAATTATTTCTCAATTTCCATAAACATAAAAATAAATGATATATATACATATCATTCCATTTCCACAGGATCTCACACATCATCTTATCTTACATCCCCGATATCCTATATACACAAATTTCTGCTTGTACTGTACCGTAACTGAATTAAATTTTTCTATACATAAACATAGGAGTATACCTTCTATACTAACTGGGAAGCGTATCGAGAAGGTACACTTCGATTCTTCAAAAACAAGCTCCTCTAGTCGGAGCGGATTTCACTTCAAGTAATCTGTAGGAAAAATGGTCGTAAAAGGGTGAGTTTACGCTCAGTAAGAAAAGTACGTAAAAGAGCGTACTATGCCTCTATATGCACTTTTCCTACTTGGCTCTATAATGTCATGTAAAGCATTATAAAGCATGCATCATAAACATCTTTCATGCATTATTTGCCATCATGCATAATTATTTCAATTACCATGGCAAACATACTTTGTATGCTTTCTTTAAAACATAGCATATATATAAAACATGCATCATACTTCATAGCATACTTCAAAACATACTTCATACTTGAAAACATACATTGTATACCTTTCATCATACATACATCTTATACTTTGAAATAGATGGAGACTATGTACAATGTTTAAGCGATTGAGTCGTCATATAAACCATTCATTCTCATTTATATGACTTTATATGACTCTAATCATGCATTGGTACAGTAGTGCACTCCGTATAGGTCAGGGATTCTCTCCTGCCTTTATAATTTCCACAGTGAACACTAGTCAGGTGTCACATGTGGGATTGAGGACCGGACTAGGGTTCCTCGCTCAACATACATATTACTGAGGACTTGATCAGAGTCACCCAGCCATCAGAAATGCATAATCATTACGCAGTCCATAGTCTCAAAACATTATAATATACTTTTGTGTTTAAATCAACTAAGCTTAAAAACTCTTTTCATGCATGGCAGTCGACTGGTCCCATAGGGCAGTCGGCTGCTACTTCATAACTTCCTTTTTCGAAATTATTTTCATTTAAATTTCGATATTTTCATATTTGAAATTACAAGAGGGCAGTCGACTGGTCCATATAGCAGTCGACTGGTTTTCAGACAGAATGCTTCTTAAGAAATAGCAGTCGACTGGCCCATATAGCAGTCGACTGTTTTTGAAACAGAATGCATTTCGGAAAATAGCAGTCGACTGGTTCTATAGGCAGTCGGCTGGTTTTGAAACAGAATGCATCTTGAAAAATAGCAGTCGACTGTCTCATATAGCAGTCGACTGGTTTGAAACAGAATGCTTCTGGGTAAATAGCAGTCGACTGGCTTACATAGCAGTCGACTGGTTTGCATCGGGTTTCAGAAAACGACGTTTTGGTTGTCTCTAGGCAGTCGACTTCCCATTTAAGGCAGTCGGCTGCTCCTAACCTAATTGGTACTAGGAGACAAATCCGAAATTGTATCTTTTCCTGCACAAAACAACTTGTACCTTTCTCCAAAACATGTAAAACATCATAAAAACATGCGGACATAGCCGCCTTACGTCCGTTACATAATTTCCTTACCTCGATTTCCATCGAGAACGCAAGATCACTTGATGCGTCACCTTAGCTTTTCACCTTTTTAACCTAAAATCACCATACCATATCAAACCTTAAATTAAATCACATACACATGTTATACCAACTCAAAACAACTTCACATCATGAACGAAATTGTAAGAATCATCTTCTTCTCTTACCTTCACTAGAGATCAAGATCTCAACCTTTGAGATCTCTTCCAATACTTGAGATCAATTCACCAAATTTTAGATATCACCTAGTCTAACGACAAGGATCGATTTTCGTTAACTGAACTTCGTGAATTGGTGAGGCAGTAAGGTAGTTTAGCAAGAAGCTTGGAATGGAAACTATGGAAGTTTGGATGGAACGAGAGGGAGAGCTGGGAAGAGGGGCTGGCGTAGGGTGATGATGATGATGAGGGTGAGTCATGCAAGGCATTAAATGCATGCTCATCTCATCCTTTATCTCAGCCAAGCTTTTCTTGACCTTTTGACCCATTTGACTATCATTTAATTCTTCTTCCATAGGACTCATCCATTTAATCACCAATCATGCTTTTGATTTTGTTTCTTGTCTCATATCCCATTTATTTTCCTGATATCAACATGCTTCATTTGACTTATGGACATTCAACTTTATTATTTCTTCTATATTCCCTTCCATTCATCATACATACATTATTCATACATCAATTACACATTAATCTTTATACTCATTTAATCATATTAACTTAGAATACTTTACATACATGGAGGAACTACATGAAATTCAGGGATCTCACATTCTCCCCACCTTAGAAAATTTGGTCCTCCAAATTTGCCTTAGCTTGTCATGTAAACAACTCGGGATACTTTTCCTTCATTAAGGTCTCTAGCTCCCATGTAGCTTCTTCCATCGTATGGTATTGCCAGAGAACTTTCACTAAGGGGATCGTCTTAGACCTCAAAACTTTCTCTTTTCTGTCCAAAATCCGAATCGGCTTCTCTACATAACTCATATCTTCTCTTATCTCCAAGGGTTCATATTCTATGACATGAGACGGATCCGGATTATACTTCCGAAGCATCGATACATGAAACACATTGTGTACTCCCGATAACTCCGGAGGTAATGCCAATCTATAGGCAACATCACCTATCCGATCTAAGACTTCAAATGGACCGATATAACGAGGACTTAACTTACCTCGTCGGCCAAACCTCATGATCCCTTTGGATGGAGAAACTTTCAAAAATACATAATCTCCAACCATGAACTCAAGTGGCCTCCGTCGAGCATCTGCATAGCTCTTTTGTCTACTCTGAGCTGTCTTAAGCCTCTGACAAATCAACTTAACATCTTCGGAAGCTTGCTCGACTAGATCTGGCCCAATATTACGTAATTTTTTTTTTTAAGGTTTACGTTCGCCCCTTCTTCCCACCCAATCGGAGATCGACACCTTCTTCCATACAGAGCTTCATATGGTGCCATCCCAATGCTTGCATGATAACTATTATTGTATGCAAACTCCGCCAATGGCAGATGGTCATCCCAGGAGCCTTTAAAGTCCATAGCACAAGCCCTCAACATATCCTCGAGCGTCTGAATCGTGCGCTCGGACTGTCCATCAGTCTGCGGATGAAAAGCTGTGCTAAAACTTAACTTAGATCCCATGGCTTCTTGAAAATGCTCCCAGAAATGGGAAGTAAACCTGGAATCTCTATCAGAAGTGATGCTCACTGGAACACCGTGTAGTCTTACAACATCTTTTACATACATATCTGCCAATGTATTGAGTGTATCAGTTGACTTCATAGGCAGGAAGTGAGCTGATTTTGTCAATCTATCGACAATCACCCAAATACCATCATGATTCTTCTTGGTTCTGGGTAATCCCATAATAAAATCCATCGTAATGTGTTCCCACTTCCACATAGGTATAGGCAGAGGGTGCAGTAATCCTGCTGGCTTTTGGTGCTCTACCTTGACCTGTTGACATGTGAGACATTTTGCTACAAAATCTGCTATGTCTCTCTTCATGCCATTCCACCAATACACCTTGCGAAGATTATAATACATCTTCGTACTTCCTGGGTGCAACGTGTACTTAGTGGCATGTGCTTCAGTTAAAATCAGCTTCTTCAATTCATCATCATTAGGAACACATATACGACTTTTAAACCTTAAAATTCCATCACTACCAAGATTGAACTCTGAGATCATACCTGGCTGCATCTGATTTATAGCCTCAATGCATCTATCATCTTTCTTTTGAGCACTTCGGATTCTATTCATCAATTCTGGCTCAATCCTCAAACTAGCCGTCATTCCAATTTGCTCATAATTCATGACATTAAGGTTGAGGCTTGCAAATTGCTCAATTAATTCATGCTCTTTTATCATCATATAAGACACCATACTTACATGCTTCCGGCTCAAAGCATCAGCCACCACATTTGCTTTTCCCGGGTGGTACAAAATCTCACAATCGTAGTCCTTTAGAAGCTCGAGCCATCTTCTTTGCCTCATGTTCAGTTCTCTTTGGGAGAACAAGTATTTCAGACTTTTATGATCCGTAAAAATCTGAAATTTCTCACCATACAAGTAATGCCTCCATATCTTCAGGGCAAACACTACTGCAGCTAACTCCAAATCGTGAGTCGGGTAGTTCCTCTCATGGTCCTTCAATTGTCTAGACCCATAGGCCACTACCTTACCATGCTGCATTAACACACATCCCAAGCCTTGCCCTGAGGCATCACTATACACCGCAAATCCACCTAAACCACTAGGGATGGTAAGGATCGGTGCAGTCGTTAGCCTGTTCTTCAACTCTTGGAAGCTACTCTCACAGGCTTCATTCCATTCATACTTCACTTCCTTGCGCGTCAGGCGCGTCAATGGAGCAGCTAGCTTCGAGAAACCCTCTACAAATCTTCTGTAGTAGCCAGCTAAACCCAAGAAACTCCTAATCTCTGCCACTGTCTTCGGTCTTTCCCATTGAACCACCGCTTCAATCTTTGATGGATCAACTGAGACACCATCTTTACTGATCACATGTCCTAAAAAGGAGATTTGGTTCAACCAAAAATCGCACTTACTTAGCTTGGCATACAATCCTCTATCTCTGAGGGTCTCCAAAACAATTCTCAAATGCTGCTCATGCTCTTCCCATGACCTCGAGTACACCAAAATGTCATCGATGAAGACAATGACAAACTGGTCTAGGTACTGTTTGAACACGTCATTCATTAAGTTCATAAAGGCTGCAGGTGCATTGGTCAGACCAAACGGCATCACTAGGAATTCATAGTGACCATACCGTGTCCTGAATGCAGTCTTAGGGATATCCTCATCTCGAATCTTCAACTGGTGATATCCCGATCTCAAGTCTATCTTGGAAAGACTTGTGCACCCTTTAGCTGATCAAAGAGGTCGTCAATTCGGGGAAGAGGGTACTTGTTCTTGATCGTCACTTTATTCAACCACCGGTAGTCAATGCATAACCTCATACTACCATCCTTCTTCTTGACAAAAAGCACAGGAGCACCCCAAGGGGATACGCTGGGTCGTATGAATCCCTTGTCTAACAACTCCTGAAGCTGTTTCTTCAATTCTTCTAATTCTACCAAAGCCATCCGGTAAGGGGCTCTTGAAATGGGCTCAGTTCCAGGCACCAAATCTATCGTAAATTCCACTTCCCTATCTGGAGGAAGTCCTGTAAGATCGTCCGGAAACACTTCTGGAAAATCTTGGACTACAGGAATATCCTTGAGTCCGGGACGTTTCTGATCTACGTCCTCCACATAAGCAATAAATCCTTCACATCATCATACATATTATTCATTATTTTCATTTGCAAACATTTAATATCAAACATGCTTTCATATTAGTTGCTTGCAAAATTTACAACATAGCTAACGGGTGAAGAAAATGTTACGCTCTTAGCATAACAGTCCACTATAACATGATTATTAGCTAACCAATCCATACCCAAAATAACATCAAGTCCATACATATTCAGTAGGATTAGGTCAGCCTTAGATTCTCTTTCTCCTACCCGTAGCTTACAGTTTCTACACACCAACTCTGTTATTTGTGATTCCCTAAGAGGTGTACTTATCCTTACTAATTGTTCTAAAGTTTCAGGCTCAACGGGTATTTCCTTAACAATCCTAGGAGACACAAATGAATGCGTAGAGCCTGGATCAAACAATGCTGTGACACTTATATCAAACAAGCAAATCGTACCTTTAATCACTTTGGACGAGGCATCAGCAGACTCTTCGTCGATGGCAAACACTCGTCCTTGGGTCACAGCTTTCTTTCCCTTTTCTGCTGCAGTGGCTTTAGGTTGTGGTTTAGGAATCTTATCAGATTCATCAGGCATCTTCGGATCTCTCTGAGGGCAATCTCTGATCATGTGCCCTTTCTCCCCACATCTAAAGCAAGCGCCACTCGCCAAGCGACATGGCTGTGATCCGTGAAATTTCCCACATTGCTCACATCTTTGTGTGGTACTCTTTGGTGAACTAGCGGTACTTCCAGCTGGATATCGGGACCGCTCATCATTTATCTTAATCCCGGTAGCCTTAGGAGTACCTATACCATTATCATTATTATCATAACTCCAATTTCGATATTATTCCATATAACCATTAAATTAATTTAAAGATCGTCTTTCTATATTTTACTTACCTATAGAAACTCCTTCAGATCTTCTACTTCTCCGATGTGGATACCTATCACTCTGAGTTTTCTCATCCGACTTCCGTTTCATCGGTTCTTTGCCTTTACCCTTGGTTCGGAATTCGGCATGATGCAAATCATAGTCCTGCTCACACAATTGAGCCTTACGGACAGCTTCTCCATAGGTGGTGATATCCATCGGATACAATTTAGATCTAATCGGGGACCTCAATCCCTCGATGAACCTGAAAAATCTTATGCCCTTCATCTCTTTTGACTTCTGGATCAAATCTACTCAAGGTAGTGAACTTAGATTCATACTGATTCACCGTCATTGTACCCTGAGTCAAGCTTAAGAATTCGATTTTCAGTCTATTCTGATCCGTGCGTGGGATATACTGCTCATTAAAGGCTTCTACAAATCGATCCCACGTAACTTCATCATATCGGGCCTCTAACACGGTCCGAGTGGCTTGCCACCAATACTCAGCATCATCTATCAACAGATAGGCAGCCAAGCCTACTTTCTCCCTTTCGGAGCAGGGCATGTACTCGAAAGATTTGAGAACTGCTTTCATCCAGTTCTCTGCTGTCAGCAAATCTCTTTCCCCCTTGAACTTGGGCGGATCCAACTTCTTAAATTCTTTTATCAAAGCCACACTGCAATAGGCTTTAGGATCCCGCCTTTCCGTAGTTGGGGCTGGTGGTGTTACTTCTACAGGAGCAACAACAGGTGTAGCCGCTTGGGTACTTGTGGCCACATTTGGAAAATTCGACATGAATTGTGTGAACATAGCGGCCATGTTCTCCATATGCTTTTCCATTTTCGCTAGCCTCGTATTTGGGCTATGCGGTGGAGACGGATGAGGAGACGGAACTGGGGGCTGTTCTTCACGACCCCGTCCTCTTCCTCTTTTTGTACCTCTCCTTTGTGAGCTCATACTGTAAACATAGTCATCATTGAGCTCTTTAGTATAACCATGGACAGCTATACTATACATTTATATTCAGACGAGTACAGTACAATTGGGGATCTACTCTATTTCTAACTTCTTGACACTGACAAACCTCAATCTAAACTGCTCTTATACCACTCTGTGACGTCCCCGTCACTCCATCTTATCACTTATCTTGTCCTTCTTTAGTTAGATTTAGTTCATACAGTGTCGTTCTTTCCTTAACTTTACGTTAATTATTTAATAGCTTATGAATTATTTCTCAATTTCCATAAACATAAAAATAAATGATATATATACATATCATTCCATTTCCACAGGATCTCACACATCATCTTATCTTACATCCCCGATATCCTATATACACAAATTTCTGCTTGTACTGTACCGTAACTGAATTAAATTTTTCTATACATAAACATAGGAGTATACCTTCTATACTAACTGGGAAGCGTATCGAGAAGGTACACTTCGATTCTTCAAAAACAAGCTCCTCTAGTCGGAGCGGATTTCACTTCAAGTAATCTGTAGGAAAAATGGTCGTAAAAGGGTGAGTTTACGCTCAGTAAGAAAAGTACGTAAAAGAGAGTACTATGCCTCTATATGCACTTTTCCTACTTGGCTCTATAATGTCATGTAAAGCATTATAAAGCATGCATCATAAACATCTTTCATGCATTATTTGCCATCATGCATAATTATTTCAATTACCATGGCAAACATACTTTGTATGCTTTCTTTAAAACATAGCATATATATAAAACATGCATCATACTTCATAGCATACTTCAAAACATACTTCATACTTGAAAACATACATTGTATACCTTTCATCATACATACATCTTATACTTTGAAATAGATGGAGACTATGTACAATGTTTAAGCGATTGAGTCGTCATATAAACCATTCATTCTCATTTATATGACTTTATATGACTCTAATCATGCATTGGTACAGTAGTGCACTCCGTATAGGTCAGGGATTCTCTCCTGCCTTTATAATTTCCACAGTGAACACTAGTCAGGTGTCACATGTGGGATTGAGGACCGGACTAGGGTTCCTCGCTCAACATACATATTACTGAGGACTTGATCAGAGTCACCCAGCCATCAGAAATGCATAATCATTACGCAGTCCATAGTCTCAAAACATTATAATATACTTTTGTGTTTAAATCAACTAAGCTTAAAAACTCTTTTCATGCATGGCAGTCGACTGGTCCATAGGGCAGTCGGCTGCTACTTCATAACTTCCTTTTTCGAAATTATTTTCATTTAAATTTCGATATTTTCATATTTGAAATTACAAGAGGGCAGTCGACTGGTCCATATAGCAGTCGACTGGTTTTCAGACAGAATGCTTCTTAAGAAATAGCAGTCGACTGGCCCATATAGCAGTCGACTGTTTTTGAAACAGAATGCATTTCGGAAAATAGCAGTCGACTGGTTCTATAGGCAGTCGGCTGGTTTTGAAACAGAATGCATCTTGAAAAATAGCAGTCGACTGTCTCATATAGCAGTCGACTGGTTTGAAACAGAATGCTTCTGGGTAAATAGCAGTCGACTGGCTTACATAGCAGTCGACTGGTTTGCATCGGGTTTCAGAAAACGACGTTTTGGTTGTCTCTAGGCAGTCGACTTCCCATTTAAGGCAGTCGGCTGCTCCTAACCTAATTGGTACTAGGAGACAAATCCGAAATTGTATCTTTTCCTGCACAAAACAACTTGTACCTTTCTCCAAAACATGTAAAACATCATAAAAACATGCGGACATAGCCGCCTTACGTCCGTTACATAATTTCCTTACCTCGATTTCCATCGAGAACGCAAGATCACTTGATGCGTCACCTTAGCTTTTCACCTTTTTAACCTAAAATCACCATACCATATCAAACCTTAAATTAAATCACATACACATGTTATACCAACTCAAAACAACTTCACATCATGAACGAAATTGTAAGAATCATCTTCTTCTCTTACCTTCACTAGAGATCAAGATCTCAACCTTTGAGATCTCTTCCAATACTTGAGATCAATTCACCAAATTTTAGATATCACCTAGTCTAACGACAAGGATCGATTTTCGTTAACTGAACTTCGTGAATTGGTGAGGCAGTAAGGTAGTTTAGCAAGAAGCTTGGAATGGAAACTATGGAAGTTTGGATGGAACGAGAGGGAGAGCTGGGAAGAGGGGCTGGCGTAGGGTGATGATGATGATGAGGGTGAGTCATGCAAGGCATTAAATGCATGCTCATCTCATCCTTTATCTCAGCCAAGCTTTTCTTGACCTTTTGACCCATTTGACTATCATTTAATTCTTCTTCCATAGGACTCATCCATTTAATCACCAATCATGCTTTTGATTTTGTTTCTTGTCTCATATCCCATTTATTTTCCTGATATCAACATGCTTCATTTGACTTATGGACATTCAACTTTATTATTTCTTCTATATTCCCTTCCATTCATCATACATACATTATTCATACATCAATTACACATTAATCTTTATACTCATTTAATCATATTAACTTAGAATACTTTACATACATGGAGGAACTACATGAAATTCAGGGATCTCACAAATTCACCAAAAAAAAGATTAATGATTAAATTTAATGATAAACGTGGAAAAGCTTGTAAAGTTAACCAAGGAAAAAAAAAAATACTTCAAGGCATAAGGATATTAATGGCCAAAAGACCCACAAAAGTTTTACGAACAAGAGTCTCTCTCTCTCTCTCTTTTGTCGGTGAATGAACAAGAATCTTTGAGCACCAGATATTTAGCTAAATACCAAATTGACAAAGGTATCCATCTCTCTCTCTATATATATATATATCCCCAATGGTTGCATTTTCATGTGTGGATCTTACCAGCATGAATTATTTATTTATAAGATTTTTTTCTGATAAAAAAAAAAAAACTAACCTTAGATTGAATCTTGTACCTAGAATGCAAATATATTAATATGTTATAGCAGCTCAGCTACTGGTGGAGAATATTGGCCTTAATGCCAAACCAGAAAATAATAAAGCATAATATAATAAAAATGGGAAAGGATTCACTTACACTTATTTAAAACTCAATAGTTTTACACTTTTTTTGACTTTTAGATTGGGTTAAGTGAACAGCTTAGATTAAAACCTCTATATGTAAAATTAAATCTAAAAATAGATGTAAAAATATTTTAATCTGTCCCTTTTTACATTTTCTCCTTTCCACCTCTCATCTTCACGCCTGTCTTCACTCTGCTTCTTAGAATTTGTTCCCTCTTTTGTCACTTTTTCTTGTTCTTTCAATAAACATTTATTCTATTCCATGAGTCCTTGTAACTATCTTGACTTCCTATGCAATGTCAACCATTTAGTCACGTTTATTACCTTGAAAAGAACATTTGGTGTTTGTAATCTCAATAAATTTGCCTTATCCTTGTTGGAGGGCCGTAACCGCTCACCATAACGCAATTATTTACTCTATTTCATGCATTGAGTCAGGAAGCAATGAAGGGGGTTTTTGACAGGGGTGTTATTCATTCACTAGTCACTACTGCAGATAGTAGAACTCTGGTAGCCATACTATCGAATGCAGAAGGCTTTACCAAGGCAAAAGTTCGTTTTCCTTCTCTAACAGCTGAATAAAACATGGTGACACTTGAGATAAGACTGGCTCCACCATGCAGCGAAGTAAATCCAAATCCAAATCCAAGCTTCTTCGGCGCCTAGTCATTGTCACTTTGAATTATGTGCTTTTTATACAAGGAAGAAATGGATCGTTTTTTCCTATCCAATGCCTTCAAGATAAGCGATATTTCACCTCACTGAAAACTTAAATTGGATTGATAATCTCTGAATTGGTGGCTGGCTCTTTTTTAACATTTTTGTATTATCTACTTATGTATGTATTTGGGATGGATGATCTTGTGTAATGATTTTTTTCATCGGTAGAAATTCCTTTGCTTTTCAAAAAAAAAAAATTCAAAATCTGCCTGTGAATACAACACTTTCTTGCTTAAAGAGAAGTTTGGGTGGTTAGAGAATTATAGAGACCATATTGAATTTGGGTGGTTATGTGAAGATAAAAGAGAGATGGAGAAGACTGCTACGGTGTAAGAGAGATGGAAAAGAGAAGATAGCCATGAAGAAAAAAGATAGAAAAGAGAAAATGTAAAAGAGGAAAGATTAAAATATTTTTATATTTATTTTTAGATTTAGTTTTACATGTAAGGATTTTAATTTAAGCTGATCATTTAACTCAATCTAAAGGTCAAAAAAGTCTATAAAACTATTGAGTTTTACATAGTTGTAAATTGATCCCTCTCCAATAAAAATATGTCCTTTTTTTTATATAAAATTAAGTTGCATTTTGTTAGATAAAGCCAATGGATTGATACTTGTAATGGTGAAGTGGGAGAAATGATTCAAAATAAAAGAATAAAAAAAGGCTTTTAGATTAAAAAAAAAAAGAAAAGAAAAAACAAAATTGTGCTGATCAAAACAATAATGCAAGGCTAGCAAGTTGCTCATAATTGAGCTTAAAATTTCACTTGCTAAGAGGGCCACTACCTTTAAATTTAATTATATATAATTGCTCTCGATTACCAAATGCTTTAGACTATATACTTTACTCTCTGCCTGAATTTGGAGGCTCAAGTTTGAGGTCTGCTTGGCTGTCTTTTTTTTTTTGATCCAAAGCTTGGCTGTCTTTTTTGTTTAGAGAGGGTGATGCAAAGGATTAATCCTACTCAAAATTTGATAAATCTTACCGTTTTTTGTTATGGAATCTATTGTGACTATGTCAGTTAAGAGAGACAAATGTCATGTTCAAAATCAAAATGAACTATGCAAAAATCATGAAGATATGATACAATACACTCTATTAATTTAACTTAGCTTGACTTTTACACTATTTCATGGTGAAACGTGTTAATTTAAAATATTTATCTTCAAACTTTGAGAGTTGACCCTAAAAAGATAATATAACAAACAAAATTATTTCTTTATGATTTTATGATTTCATAATTAAATATTACCGATTATCACTTATATAATACTTTTTTTTGGTACAGAGGACCCTAATATAATGCTTTACATCAGACGTCAAGAATTAGAAGTTGAGAATCGTATGAGTTAGTCCAGTTGGTAAGAATTCTTTTTCTTGTCAATGAGGATTTGATTGCTGTGGAAGTACATAAAAAAAAAAAAAGTAAATCTTGAATGAGAACATTTGTTCGCTCATAAATTTAGCAAAAAGGGAATTGTGCTCCGCAAAACATGAAGCTACCTCGATAATTTTATATATATCTAAAGCTGTGACGTGATGAAAAAGTTTAAGATTTTAGTTTTGGAGCAAGGGAGGAATGGTTTATTAAATGAGAAAAAAATTATCAATTTATTGTCCATTAGGGATAGGGAGCATGTTGTCACATGCCTAATTAGGATGAAGATATAATAATAATAATAATAATAATAATAATAATAATAATAATAATAATAATAATAATATATAAAATAAAAATTATGGCAATTGTTTAGTTTTGCTTATGAAATTCAAAATCCTATTAATTGTGCTTGAAATAATAATCTAAGTAAAATAAGATTAACTTCTAATATATAGTTCAAAACTTAAATGCAAAGAAAAGACACATGTATCACCTTTGCATAACTAAAATTAATAAAGAAAAACAAACGGGTCGTTTAGCACTTTATCGTGAGAGTGGTTGTAATGTAATATGATTGCTTAAAAAGTAATTGTTGAAAATTAGAATAAGAACGATTTATAATGAGAAGTCTCGTATTTTAATTCTCATCAGGTTAAATTCTCTTAGATCAAATCAGTCACAAAGAGCGAACAAAGATTGATCTTATATCTAATGTGATATAGAGATACCTCGTGGTTTATACAAAAAAATTAAAATGCTGAAAAACTAAAATTGTAGTGTTTGGAATGCATGGCAAAGTGTTATTTAAAATGCAAGGAAAGTAAGATTACATTACTCAAGAGCACGTAGATCAGCTGGCAAGGAGCTGTTTTAGCTTAACCAAAAGTCTCGAGTTCGAGCCCTGGGTATGCATTTCACAGCCCGTGACCACATTTTTTTTCGTTTTTCCACACATCTTATGCGGTTGGGCTGTCTGTGATACTTTACTTTTCATTTTCATTTAAACTATTTTATATTAAAATTATAATGTCGTTTACATCCCCTATTTTAATTCACAATAAAGTAGTACAGTAGACAAGTTTAAATATAGAAAATAAATGATTGTACCTCATATTTCAGTCAAGCTATCACATTGTCCTCAAATGCGCAGCCCAAAATCCTCAAATGTTAGATCTCACAGTCACTGAAAATCTGAAATGTTTAAAAGTAAGGGAGTGAGCAAACCACGACTCAGTAAGAGAATTGTATGCAAATTTTGATATCACGAAGACTATATGCAGTAAAACCTTTTAGTTTACTATCGGTATGCTGGGCACACTATAAGGAAATGATACTATAGTCGGCCGAAAAATCCAGATAGAGTAAGAAAAGTATTTCGAAATACCTGTCTTGTCCTGAAAACCCAGAGCGACTATAGGGAGTAGAAATTTATTTTTTTCATATATACTTATTTCAAATTACTGCATATAAATATTTCATACACTTGATAATCATAAAGTTTCCACCACTGAAATCATTACTTTCACACGTGTAACAGTAAAATAACTGTTTAATTATAATGACAGTTTAGTAATAAAACACTTCAGAAATCATCATAGTTTTTTGAAAATATCACTAAAATCAATAATAACATGTGAAATCATAATGGAGACCAGGTAATACCCAAATGATATCATGCTATAAGTCCCGTAGGGAATAATAAGGTATACGTGAGATCCCTGTAGGGACAGTATAATAAACACATGAGATCTATGACTATAGTCTATAGGTGTCCTCGGTCGTACACTGATCAAGTGTCAACTAGGACACTGAAGACAAGATTAGTGTCAACAGCTTCACACATGAGTAACACATGAAACACGTGACACGTGAGCATGATATGAGGCCTATTAGTCTCCAAACAGTATATAAGAAATCTCATTACCTTTATGGAATTTAGTAAGATCAATTATGTTTTCCAGAAAATCCATAAAGATATAAATCATAATATTTCGTACAGTGAAAACAGTTTATAAGATAATCACTCAGTAGTAATAAAATTTCATAACTGTTCTTTTTCACTGTAGAATACATACACACATGTTTCCATACTTTCTTTCCAAAACTTGAAATTCAAAGTTATTGGAAATCAATTCCAATATTTTTCATACTTAATGGAAAAATAAAAATATTTATTTTCCAAAATTAACAATAATTCTATCAACACATTTTTCACTATAAAACACGTGCAGAGACATTTTAGTCTCAAAACAATAGTTATACAGTGATAAAGCCTTTATGGAAATCATTACACGTGATAAAATTTATTTAATCCATAAAGGAAAATCATAATAAATTAGTGAATATTATACTGAAAATTATTTATAAAATATTCACTATTCACCATTTCACTTCACCAATCACACATTTCCCTATAAACACGTGGAATGAATTTTCGGTAGTTTAATCTTTACCGAAATCGGTATCATGAATATTTAATAAATACTTTTCGGTAAATTCACCGTTTATGAAAATTAATTGATTTATCACTTTTGAGGCTAGGAAAAATACCAATAATGCACTAAAATATTTAATAATATTTTTGAAAATATCTTTAGTAAATTTCGGTAGCATAACGACTGCTAGGGTCGTAGCCTCCCTGCACTTTCAAACACAGTCTCAACTGTCAGAAACCATAATTTCATAGCATTTCAAGCCAATTCAATATCCAATAAATCTTATAAAATTCATAGCATGAAAACCATGCATTTGGATATCCCTACAAATTCACACACGTATCCCTTACCTGTTCCAGGTCGATGACTTCCTCGCTACCGTCGCACCCATAATTCACCTCTCTCGATTCCATCATCTCATTCATCGAGAATGATTTTCTACAACAAATTCTACATTTTAGAGTTTTGCACCATTTATTTATCAAAATAATAATAATAAATTCTTGGAAATTTATTTTAAATTTCCTACTACATTTTTCTTTTTCTTCCTTCTTCTTTTTCTTCCTCTTCTTCTCTTTTCTTTTTCTTTTTTCTTTTTCCTCTTTTTTTTTCTTTTTCTTTTCTCCTTTCCTAGTCTGAACCGATTCAGACCGGTTTGGCATTCCTCAGTCGGTTCACTTTTGCTTGGCCGGTTCAGCCACCGGCAGCCACCATTTTCGGCGGTTTAGCCACTCCACAGTTAACCAAGGTTGCCACGAAGCCGGATTTGGCCTCCGTTTCTCCCCATCGTCGGCGCCGGATCTGGGACGGTGGGTTTTGACCTCTTCTCCTCTCTTTCCTCCCTCCTTTTCCTTGTCTTCCTTACCGTCGGTCACCCTTGCCTCTTCCCCTTACCTTCGCTGACATCGAGGATGGAGTGGCGGTGCCCGGATCGGCTGGCACCGCCGTTTTCCTCTTTCCTTTCCTTTCTCTTTTTCCGCTTCGCTTCCGCTTCGTTTTCTTCTCTTCCGCCTCGGGTATTCGCCGATCGCTTTTCCTCCTCCTTCTCCTCCTTCATTAACATCATCCTCATTATCAGCATCGCTAACAATGTCAATATCATTACTAAGCAGAGTCTGATTTTGAGAATAAGATGTCATATTATCACTGTCAACAATAGATGCCAAAAAGAAAAAACTCAATTAAGATACATAACATTTAAGTACAACATAAAACAGAACAAATTTCAAAATTCAAATCATATGAATTAATTAGTCACAAAGAACAATATCAGTGTCACATAATAGAGAACAAATTTCAAACACCAATGAACAAATTAGTTTTTTTTCCTTTTTAGTTGTAGGTAATTAAACAATAATCACAGTCATAGAGAACCAAAATATAAAAAAGAAAATAACATAAAATGAAGACGAAATACTAAAATAAAAAAAATGACTTGAGCTATTGACTGATTCAAAATTCAGATTCTGTGCACAAAGTGGACTGGTAAATTTGAAATTGAAAACAGGAAAGCAGGCAGGAATGGATCATTTCGACTAAGGCTTACTCAAATTTAGGAATCTAGCTTTAGATATTTTGGGCTCTGATTGCTCTTTTCACTTGCATTTTGCCTGTTGGGCCATGGCTTTTACTCAAATTTAAATAATCTTGTTTGTTATCTTTTGTATTATGTATATCAGCCCATTTACTTTGTTATCCCTAACTTTTTTTTTCCAATTGATAAGATAAAACTAATAATTTTAAACAAAGTATTTGTGATAAGACATGAAAATAATATAAAAATAAAAATAGCATGATTAAAGTGTTATAAAACTTAGATACAAATTTGATAAAAATCAAAAAAATTTCATTTTTAAAATGTCAACATGAAATGTAAAATAATAGTTTTTATATTCTATGCATGTTTGACATGAACAAATAAACGAATTATCATTTGTGTGAAAAAAAATTGGCTCTTCTTTGTTTTTTTGCTTAGAAATAATTACTTATCATGCTAATAATTAGTCTCCAATGACTTTGACTATTAAAAAGTAAAATGAATATAAAACTAGAACATAAAACTGGAACATAATTTATCAAGACTAAATTCTATTAAACAAATGAGACTAATAGAATATGTTTATGTTCCAAACGTAAACGTTTAGAATTTCTCTGTTCTTGCCATGCCTTTTGCCTCTGTTAGTTTTATGATTTGAATTTGTTATTACTAAGTTTGAAAAAATATTTTTACCACTGCACTAACCACTAAGATAGTAAGACTAAGAGACTACAACATTCCAATGATTGTACAGAAGAAAATTTTAAGAAGCTTTCATGAACCAGGAGGTTAAACTTAACAATAGAAAATCAAAATGCAGATCCAGTATACAAACTGAAGCATGGAACAGCAAGAGAAGGGACTGATGGACTTTGTGCAGCCACTCCGAAGCAATAACTAGGTTTTGCAGGCAAGTTAACAAGTACATTGGAAGGAAAAGAAAGGTCATAAATGAGGTAAAACTGGAGATTTTGAATGCTGAGCATTTGAAGACTGGTAAACGACAGGCATCTCGATAAGCACATTGTGTTGTAACCGGAGAGCAAGCATGGTAAGAAAGAATCCAGTTTGATATGAAGGTAGAAGCAAGGCAGCCAAAAGAAGTTCACGAGAATAACAAGTAACAACCTTATATATTAGAAACAAAAATTTTATATATATGCCTAATAAATATGGATTTAACGAAAATCAAGCACCATAAAAGATCACCAAATAGATTCACCATAAAAGATCACCACCAAATAGATTCTTTGTATTTCATAGTAGACCAAAATCATCACCAAATAGATAACCCATACAATAACAGCAGCAACGAGCATTCGTGAATCGTGGAAGAAAAGCATCATACCTAGTTTTTGTGTTTGACTACCACTAGTGGTTGCTGGTGGTGAGTGGTGCCTGCTTAACTGGTGATGCTGCTGCTGTCGTGTTGAACAGCGAACACCCTCTGTGTGTGCGTGCGTGAGAGAGATTGAAGTGATAGTGGTGAGGCTAGGTGAGGCTGGCTGAGTGAGAGTCGAGAGAGAATGAGATGAGAGTTGGAGTCAAGACTCACTCGAGAGAGATCAGATGGTTGTTGTCGATTTTAGCTTAGGGTTTGTCGGTTTGGTATTTTGGAATTGGGATTTGGGTGGGAGGCTACTGCTGTTGAATTGGGAAGTTTGGGTTCAGACTTGTGAGTGGGAGGGAAATCCGGAAATGATGAATTGGTCTGGTCAAATGACTCAAATGGATTTGGGCTGTAGTTGTAGTACTATAGTAGTAGGCCAGTTTTTAATTGTGGCCCGCGGGCTGGCCCTTTTCCGCCGGGGCCATACCACGCGGACTACTAACTCGCCGGGCTTAGCCCGTATAGGCCCGTTTTTTAATGGGCCGAAATTCATGAACCCAACCCGTTTAAAGCCCGTATTTTTAACGGGTCAGCCCCAGGTTACAGCCCGTTTTACACCCCTAATAGCAAGCCATATAGTCAGGAGCTGTCTCTTCTGGGATCACACACTTCGTCCTCTATTCTCTTCTGTGAGGACATACAAAGGCCATCTCTGCTATAATTGATCCATAAACTGATAAACAACATCATAAGTGGCATTTGTACTACCTCTCTGTGCTCTCTACGGCGCTAAAGGTCTCGGAGGTACAGTCTGTGCATAGCCCCACTGCCGTAACACTCTCTCTGGATGGTACGGCTCCACGACATCCCCAGCTTTTAAGCAGATTGTGAAAAAAGAGATCGAGGGCAACAGATGCTGTCTTCGACTATCTGCATATGGATCCCAGCAGACTTGATTACGCTGGAGGTCATCTAGATGGTTCCGCAAGACATTCACATCTTGGCCATAACCACGTGGCTTCCATCGTTGAGCTCATGGAAAATTATCCTCTTAATTGAAATTCAACTCTGGACTCAATGACGGAGAGTGCTCATAAATCCAAGCCTACATCAAATAAAACAGGATTTAGTGTTAATAAATTATACATAAACAAATTATAATTCACAAGTTATTTATATAAAAGTAAATCTTAATACCTGGACAAGGGTCATATAGCCTCCAATCCCGTGTACTTTTGACCTGCTCGCAAGACCTAACTGTCTATACATATAAGCAAGAGCACCCGCACCCCACGCATATTCACTAATAACCTGTAAATCCTCTAAACAGGATAATAATGAAACCGGAACATGCGATCCACTCTTATCCACAAAAAGTGTGCATCCAAGTAAGTGAAGTAAGTATGCACGAGTAGCATACACTATTTCCTCATCACTAAAGCCATCGGTCACATTGCCAAAAGTCGATCTCAACCATTGCAACGTCACACTAGACCCACGACCGGTACTCGTAGTTGCTTGAGCTTCCGTAAGAGAGACACCTAGCAAAAGAACTAACATTCTGATTGCACACTTCATGGAGATGTGCCAGCATGATATGATCCCGCCGACCACTGGTATGCCAAGCAGTGTAGCTACATCATCTAGGGTAATTGTCATCTCCCTAAAAGGCATATGGAATGTGTTAGTCTCCGGCTGCCACCTCTCACAAAAAGCTGAGATGATGGTACTATTGCAAGTGCGATAACTACACTCAACCAAGCAACCTAAGCTGGATTGCAAAACAATGGAGCGAATACGTGACCGATCATTGTCTAGAGTCTACTGAGAGATTTTTTTTAGTGTGATTAAGAACCTTCAAATTGGCTCGCTCCTATATAAAAAACAATAAATAATAAGATCATTTTTAATAGATAAAATAGATCTATATTCTTAAATTTAACAAAATAATTACCTGACCCTCCCATATCGCAAAAGCCACATGTGATCTAAAACTGTTCAAAACAGACATATCACTCGGGCCTCCAGGACAAGGCTGAGATGCCTTATCTGCATCATCTGAATCTACTTGCTCAGCCTGCTCCTCTTGCTCGACCTGTTCTACTTGTTCAGCCGGCTCAGCCTGCTCAGCTTGCTCGGCCTGCTCAGCATGATATCGGCTAACTCGTCGTCTTTTCTCTGAGCCGGTGGGTCGTCGTCGTCTTCCTTGAGATGAACATCAACCTTGTGTTTCTGCCATATCTGAAAAAAAAATTTATGTCTTAGCAAATGATTGTATGATTAGAAGAATAAAACAATCAAAGCATTAATGCTCAATTCTAAGTAAAATTGCTTAAGAATCCAACAAAAATATATTCCTCATTTTACCCTAGCTATTACTTCTTCGTTGAGCAGAAACAATAAAAGAAAGGTAAATATTGCTCCCAGCGGAACAAGACGTGCGCAAGCTGGCTTGCGCGCAGGCACAAGTTCCGCGCAAGCCAGCTTGCACGCAGGCACAATCCCCGTGCAAGGCAGCTTTGTGCCGAACTTGTGCCCGCGCGCAAGCCAGCTTGCACGTCACATGTGCTTGGATATCAGACGCAGCCGCCAACCTCGCTCCTAAGCTAGACTGGAGGCACATGGCCTCTCGCGGGCTCACCTGCGTAAGGTCTGCAGCCTCACGCGGTGAGCCTGCTCGAGGCCACCAGTCTTGCGCAGGTGAGCTTGCGGTAGGTGAGCTCACGGTAGGTGAGCTCAGATTGGTACACAGTAGCAGCAAAATGTAACAAAAGTCTCACTTGTAGAGAGTGGTTTCGGTTGAACGTAGTTGCAACCGCGTGGAGAAGAAAATTTGGGAGGGAAGATGGTTTCGTTGAAAGGGATGAAATATTTGTTTTTATAGTAAGGTTAAATTTGTAATTTAATGGTGTAAGTTTAATTTGTTATTTGAAGGTGTAGTGTAAAGAGCAGAAAATGTAGTGGGTTTAGAGTTCCTCCGGAAAAACATGCCCTTATCCTAAGTTTAAAAAACAACAGTTAACCCTCCAACATTTTATTTTGTTAATTCTGAAATGAAATTCTTTATTATTATTATTTTTTTCATTTTGAGGGGAAGAGTATTATTTTAGTTTTTTTTTATAATAGTGCCTATTTTAATTTAGGTTTAATAGTTAAATACACTCTCAATCTTTAGCATAAAATGGAATTAAACCCTTAACGTTTTTTCGCGTATAAATCAATCCATAAACTTTTATTTCATTGTAAATAAACCCTCAATTTTTTAAAATTATGCAATTAAGTCCAAATCTGTTAAATGACACTAATTTCTATTAGTATTGCATACGTGGCATGCCACGTGGCAGCCAATTAAGCTATCACATCAGCTTTAATGTTGATGTTTAAACTGTAGTTAATATCATTTAACAAATTTGGACTTAATTGTATGATTTTAAAAGATTGAGGGTTTATTTACAATAAAATAAAAATTTATAGATTAATTTTTACGTGATAAAATATTGAAAATTTAATTTTATTTTATGTTAAAAATTGATGATATATTTGATTATTAAATTTTTAATTTTTAAATGAAAAATAAGGTGGCAACGGAAGGCAAGAATTAACGGCAGTCTTTTATCTTTATCTTTACGCATACGGTAAAAAAGTGTAATAATGATGGAAAGTGGAACAAAAAAGGGATTGACATCAGCACCATCACATTACATAGACAAACTTTCATAAATGACAACTGACAACCGACAACTGATGCAAATCACACTCATTGGTACGTGCACTTCATTGCCAATAAAGCGCGTAAAACGACCATGCTGATGTATTCGCAATCATGCATTCTCTTCCTAGTATAGAAGAAAGAAGGACGGCTCTCTCATCTCATTTCGATTTGCCTAGTCATTTACTTGGCAAACTCGAACTGGTTAGTGTTGATTCATTGTTTTTTATTAGATTCCAATCATATCAACACGATTCTACGTTCATATTTACGTTACAAGTTACAACCTTAAAATTTAATTTTCCCAGATCTATGTTCTGTCATGAGCTAAATCATTCCAGAATCGTTTTGTTTGCACAAATTCAACTGCAAGAAAAATAGTCTTATGTATTTCTGGTATGTTTTTCTTCTCCATCTTCTTCTACTGTTTTAATGTGTTTGTGTTTGTGTTGCTGTTAGTTATTTGTTGGTTGTGTTGGTTTGGAATCTGGATAAGAATGGATGTGCGCAATCTCAGGGACTAAACATTTTTTCTTTTTGGTTTTTAAGAATGCTTTACCTTTGACTCTTGGTGGGTTGTCTTTTGTTTATGAGTTGTCTTTGGCAATTGGGATTTCAATGGCTTTTTAAAAGCGATGTGGTTTTTTAAGTCTTCTTTTGGATTCCGAGTCCATATGCTAGCCAACTGCATTGATATTCCGTTCTTGTCTTTCAGAGTTGATATTTACCCTTTTTTGTTGAAATTTTTACGATTATAATTTCGATTATCACCTTTGGTTTATTATTACATTGGGAATGATTGCTGTTAAGAGATGTTTTTAGGAAGAGTGTAAATTTTGCCTATGAAATTGCTTCTGCAATTATAGCAATACAAGCTATTTTGTTTTGTATGTGGATGGCCTAAATAGATTTTTAAGCATTCAAACAACCGTCTAAGCAAGGTTCTTTTGAAAATTGACCAGAAGAATCCTTGCTAAAATCTGGAGTATTGAAACAGGAGGTTCTTTACAAATATAACTGTTTCATATCACCTGAGGGCTTAGATAGCCTTTTTAACCTTTTTCTTGCACTTTATAGAAGGATGGTAATTTCTAACCACAGATGTAAGTGAAATTCACAGGGTACCCCTTTTTATTACTGTAATTATATTTTGTAAAAGGAGGTGATGCTTATAAGTTTGTGATTGTGGTGAGTTAGACTGATATTGGGCGGCGGATGTTTTATTTCCTTGTGGTTTTGAGGTTTTGAAAAAGCTATCATTCTTATGCGAATTTTTCAACTGAAAACTTTGTCCTGTTGGGCCCTTGGAGACATGAGATTCCTATCTCCCATGTCTGAAACTCTCCTTGACTGTTCTCTTCGGATTCTGTTTTATCTACTTAAAGAACTTGTATATTGAAGATTTATCTACTGAAGAAACTTTAACAGTTTGGTATGCTTATATTTGAGAAATTATGCATGAGTGATGTTTGTCTCTTTTGTTGAGCAACTGTTGTCTTGCTACAAGCCAATAAATATTGAAGTATTTGTAAATGTATACGTTGGAATGACATCAATGTTATATGATTAGAAATTGCATAGTTTAATAGCCTTATCTCAATGCCTGACACCTTGTATATTCTGTAATGAAACATAAAACTTGTTTCCTCGTTCAAAAATCATGATATCCATGTACCATTTGTTTCCTTTTATCTGATTTCATACCAATTTTGACTATTGAAGAAGGTGATATTTGTTTCAATAGCATTTAATAGAACTTTTTGGCAAATTTGCTCTGGTACATAAGCACTGAGAAGGATAAAAACAATATTGTGCTGATTATACTAAAGAGAAGGTTAATTTTGTATGTTTAAGTGCTAGAAACAATATTGTGCTGGTACATAAGCACTGAGAAGGATAAAAACAATATTGTGCTGATTATACTAAAGAGAAGGTTAATTTTGTATGTTTAAGTGCTAGAAACCCAGCGCAGTGTTTCCCAGTATTACTGCAGTAGATATTGGAGGAATTCTCCATTGGCACATTACTATAGTATATTCCTTACTTATCGCTTTATGTTGTAACTTTTGCGTGTAACCTCAGTATGGCTCGGCTTGGTTATGCAACTAGAATGAAGAAGAGAATCATATTTATACTGAATAGTAAATGCATTTATGCATTGTGGTGCACTGAGTGTCAAAAACTTCAAAATTTTCTGTTTTCAGTGTGGGAACTTCAGACACCATAACTCGCTTATAGGTCCTTTATTGCCTTCTTTCAGTTGAATTTGGAGATTTCAACATGGATCTGTTGTTTGTTAGCTACAATTTCTGGTTTGATTTAAATCTTAGATCCCATAGCTTCACAATATGTAAAAGACAAGGGCTTCTAAGGTGGATGAGGCAGTGGATCTCATCATTTAAATATATGGAGATGATTTTGATGCTATTTGGGGGGCTCATTAAGCTACCAGTTTCACATTGTGACTCTGGTGGCAGTGAGGCACTGTTAGAGGTTTGAGGAATTAAAGTATGGTGCTAGTGGAAGTCTGTAAAGATATTATGAAAACTTTTAGCTTTGCTACTTGCAAAAGTGTGTCAAGGGCTCTTCTGAAGACAGCTTTGGCTTGATTTGCGATGGTTGTGCTGGTGGTCTAGGTTTTTGGAGACATGGGGTAGCAGCGCAGAAGATGATGAATGTATTTACTTTCTGTTCTATATTTTATGTTTCTGCAATATACATCACACCTTTACATGAGGAGTATCACTCTTAGACTGTCAAAAACAAGAAGTGGGAGGTCCCATTTTTCTTGCGACCTCATCTCTTTTCCTAATTCCATAGCATTTTTCCGCTGAGCATTTAACTAAATTGTTCTTGTCTTAGTGCTGTTTGTACTAGAAGCCCTTAGATATTCTATTAGTAAATGATAGACAGTTGTCTGACCAAAAAAGAAAAAATGGACAGTGACCAAAATGATAGACTGTTTGTACTAGAAGCCCTTAGATATTCTATTAAATTCTCTTTATGATTTTCCCTTGAAGAACAAGTTTTTGTACTGGTATGTATGGACACCCACCTGGCCTTGGTTTACACCTAGGCCCCTTCCATCCCATGTACTGCACCCTGTTTCCCATGGTTTGAAAAAGGACCTCCAATTTGACCTTTGAGTGCTCCCTCAGGTAGTGGAATTTCTGTACTTCCTGGTTATGGCACTTAAGATAATGTTCTAAGTATTTACCTGGAAAGATTTAAATGTGGTGACTATAATTTCCTCTAGAATGTCATTCTAGTTCTGAGATGGTTCGGGTTCTTGGACTTTTGATATAATAGAGAAGTCAAACATTATGTGAGAAGGAATTATTAGTGATGGATTCAATTACTCTGTCACATATGATATTGAAAATCGTGTTCGTTGCAAAGGAGGTGAAATATCTAAGCTGCTTTTAGCTTATTAATAACTTTTTCATTGTAAGTTTATCAACTGCTGTTGTCTACCAGAGCATGCATCATTCATGCATTTTAATGCTTCAAAACTGTTGCTGTTGTCTACAAGACATTTGATGCTTATACTGCTCATGGTGTTAGCCATGCATGTAAACTTTTTCATTTGAGTAATCGTTTGATTAATTGGATTTTATTTATGTAACATCTTTGTTTTCTTTTTTTAGCCAGTGCTGTTATGCTGATTGCTTAACTTCTGTTCTGTTTTACAGGTCCTATTTTGGGAAGACTTTGTTTATGTATGCTGTCTGCTTGTCTTAAAATGCCGATGGATTTGATTTTATAGTTCATTTGTCCTTCAAGTCTGTGGGTTGATTTGATATTCAGGTTTGAAGATTTAATTATTTGAAGAATGTGACATTTGGTGATAACACCGTGGAGTCTTTGCATGGCATGCAGACTGTTTCTGCCTATTCTGGTGAATGCTTAATTTAGTGGAAGCTTAATCTTGAAACAGCGTTGAGGTTCAATCACTGCTCTGCTATTCAAGATCTGTGATACTCATTGTTGACATCTACAACATTCTGGTATTTGTCAATTTGGTAGCAGGATGAAGGTTGGGATGTCATCAAAGACCATGAGTCATCCTAGCTTCGTGTCTGTGACACAAAGTGAGCCTAGCAAGGGAATTGGAGAATCATATCCTACTGCTTCATCCCCAGTTCACAATTTTCTAACTACCGACTCAGAAGGTCAATCTTTGTTGGCTGGTGAATGTTCGTCTCCACATCCATTTCCATTCATACAAGCAGAATCATTCAGTTCTAGTCAAATGCAAGCATCTATGATCCAAACTAAAAAGAATAATCTAAATTCTAGGCCAAGTAGCCCCATATCTCCAAGTTCTAATGCTAAGAGTGCATTTTCACATTCTTCCGTGTTCTGTACACATTTATATTTGTCACCTTCATCGAAATCTGAAACACAACGACAGCTGGGAAATTTGCCATTTCTTCCACATCCTCCCTCATGCCACCAGTCCATTTCTGCTGGTGATTCATCAAAATCTCCTGTGGTTTTTAGTGAGGATTTGAGCAATCCATATAATGAGGACAGCTCAGAAGTTTTTATGAAGGACTTTCTTAATTTGTCTGGAGATGCTTGTGATGGTAGCTTTCATGGTATGCATTGTGAAAGTGATAATTTTGCCCTCACCGAGCAAATAGACCTACAATTTTTGTCTGATGAACTTGACATAGCTATCACTGACCATGGAGAAATTCCCAGACTTGACGTAAGTCTGTTGCAGCTATCAATGAATCACATCTTGATAATATCTAACTGTTGATAATAATTTTATTTATGGTTGTATGAGATATGATTCTCACTCTTTCTTGCCTTAAATACTGATGACCATTTAGGACATATATGAAACACCTCAAGCTCCATCAACACCAACTGTAGGTTTGTTATGCAACAAAAAATCTGCATCTGTTGCACCATCTATTGATGTTCCTGCAAGTCTTGCTGTGTCCGGACCAGCAGCTGTTCATAAGCCAAGAATGAGATGGACTCCTGAGCTCCATGAGTGTTTTGTAGAGGCTGTCAACAAGCTTGATGGGCCCGAAAGTAAGTAGGTTATGCTATCATCATCATTATCCAAACTTTTATCCTAATGCTGAGATAGGCTAATCTCATAAAAATTGGACAAGTTTTAAATGGCTAGTTGTTCAAACCTACCATCAACCCTCTGCATCCGGGCTTGGGACGAGCTACGTTCAACACGGACAGAGTTATTAGGAGTCTAGTTTATATTTCAACATAAAATTGCAAATTATTTTCTTGAATCAGTTCAGTATTGAGAATAATTCAACATATATTGCCATAAATAAAACTCATTTTTTTAATACATGATGCAGAGGCAACTCCAAAGGGTGTACTAAAGCTTATGAATGTTGAAGGTTTGACTATCTACCATGTGAAGAGCCATTTACAGGTACTGAGTAATTTTATAATATGAATAAATTATGTATTTTTGAGTTAATTACAACTAATATGATCCTACATCCTTATTATCTATATTTTATTTTACAGAAATACCGACTTGCCAAATACATGCCTGAGAAAAAAGAAGGTAATAGATTCATTATAAAAAATTACTTGTCCTCATGGTTGTTATTGTCATCAAATTTAGCTAATATTCGTATATCAGCTATCCGGTTTTGTCTACTTTATGCTTCTGTGCACAAGTAAAATTTATATCAGAGAGAAACACTGTTGAGTACTGCAATATTATCAGATTTCAACATTCTATTGTGCAACTCCTAAACTATTGTGTTAAATAGAGATATTTAATACCAAATTTCTTTGTAATAAGCATGTTTTCCTAAACACTTTGACATGTTTATGCCCCTTTGGACTTTTAGAGAAGAAGACTTCCAGCTCAGAAGAAAAGAAAGCAGCCTCAAGTAGCAATGAAAGTGAGGGGAAGAAAAAAGGGTAACTATTGTTGTATTTTTCTCTAATGCATTTCTACTTTCCCATTTTCTTGTGCAAGACACTGCGTAAAATGTTTTTCTGCCTCTTTGGTCCTAGGGGCTTGCATGTCACTGAAGCTCTGCGAATGCAGATGGAAGTACAAAAACAATTACATGAACAGCTTGAGGTATTTATTATGATTTTAAAGTCAGCACATTGAAATTCTGACTGATTGCCAAATATTTTCTGATTATGTGAACTATCAAATGCTTACTTTGTCGATTTTGTGATTCGGTATACCTGTCAGTGGTTATTCTGAACTTAGTGTTGTTCTATGTTTTTGAAAAAAAAAATTATCTTACTGGCTGAATCAGTTTGATTCAAGTTATTCGTGACTTACTCAAATTCGATTCGATAATTACTCGAGTTTAATTCATTTATTTTTGAGTCGAACTCGAGCTCAAGTTACTAGAGTAGTGAGTTGAGCCGAGTTCGAGCTTGAGTTACTAGAGTAATGAGTCGAGCCGAGTTCGAGCTTCTTAATACTTGACTTAAACGGTTTGCGAGCTTTATCAAGTTTTTTTTAATATATTATCATCATCGGAGCCTTTATCTCAATATCTTTGGATAGACTATATGAACCAATATCTGAAATAAAGATAAATCGTTTATATAAATTCTCCTATTCTACACATTTCTATCCAGGATAATACCTTCATCCAATTCTAAACCTCCATATCTTTTAGAATTACTTACTTTGAAATCTTTTATTATTTTTTATGTATATATTTTAATATTTTATTATTAATTTAGCATTTTATTCTCATAATATATAGTTAAAAATTGACATATTGAGACTATCTAGTCGAGTTTGAGCTTATCGAATCAAGTATTCTGTTGAGTCGAGCTCAAGCTTGGTATTAGATCATCTTGACTCGGCTCAATTACACTTCAAAATCATATGACTTGTGGACGTCTTTATCATCTCTTCTGCTGATTTTTGAAAATTGATTTTAACTTGTTCTGCTGTTTCTATATTGAATGTACAGCTACAAAGGTCACTTCAGTTACGCATAGAGGAACATGCAAGGTATTTACAGAAGATCTTGGAGGACCAGCAGAAAGCTGGCAGTGCTTTAATTCCTTCACTAGGCTTGTCAATGTTGACCGATCCGGGTCAAAACTCTGAACTGAAACCTTCTTCTCCATCAGCGATTTCCTCACCTTCCCAGCCTTCTGAGTCCAAAACTGAGTTATCATTATCATCATCAAAGCATAAAGCCACTGATGTGGATGATTGTAAACCTGAATCAAGTCCAAAAAGGCTTCGAATGGAGGACAAACCAGAGTCAGCCGAAGATGAGGAGGCTGTGGTGGAAAATCCTGTGCAATAACACAGCTTCACTAAATTCGGCCGGTAATTTCCCTTTAATTCATCAGCTTCTAAGTCACCCTAGCTTTTTTTTGTAGATACATTAATCCAATGTAAAATAGTCATTGAATTTAGATTTGCTTCATTTGAATGTAAGACATTTAGGAAATTTGGACAAGGGGAGGAAGAAAGACAGCTCTTTCCTTCTGTCACCTTCATAAAGACAAATTATGGAATTGGCTTTCGCTAATGGTAATGGCTCATCAAAGCTTCAGTTTCTCTGTATTTTTATCCAAATAAATCTACTTTAGTTCTATTTTCCTTAATCTCTACAATTGCTTCAATTTTCATTTTGACCAAATCTTTCAGTTATTTGTATAAAAAAAAGTGCAAAATGCTAAGCAACAGAAAAACTGATAACCGAATGAGGAAATTTTCCTTTTTCCCTTTTTCAGGTTCCGTGTTACCTGTTTGCCATAATATTATTGTTATTATTATTATTAGAAATCAATTAGATATCAAAATGGTCGCAAATGTAATTTTTTTGGTCTTATATGTCTAAATTTTTGTATTACATTTATACTATAGACATTTTATTTTGTCTGTCCGGAGTTTATTGGCTCAATTACCTAACCGAAAGGGTGGTGAATCAGTTTTTAACTAACTTTAGGTTTATTTTTCAGTTTTATAAATTCTTTAGCCTACTTTATAGTTCTCTAAGCTATTTTAACAAACAATTCAAGCACAAAACAATATACACAATTTAATTGCAAATAAGTAAAGAGTGAGAGTTACAGAATTGTATGCAAACGATTTATAAAGGTTCGGCAACCTTGCCTATGTCCTCTTATACCACTTCTTTTTTTGAGCTCAAGGAGGAAACCTTACAACCACTACTTTTTATGATGCAAACCTTACAACCTCTTCTTTTTATGCTCAATGAGAAAACCTTTCTACTCAATACCTCACTTACAATTAAGCACTCAAGGAGACTCCCCTTTACAAGTAGTGAATGGGTTTTTTTGTGAATTGTGTAATCAAAGAGAAGTCTCTAGACAAGCAAGTTTTACAAGTTTAAGCTTTAGAGAAATCTATACAAGATTTGTATTATGCTATGAACACTTGTGTTGAGATGAAAAGATTAATTTCTTATATATATATATTATAGAAAGGAGTACAAGACATGTATATATACAGAATTGTAAAACCTAAATTAGGTAGGTTATTAACTAAACCTAGATATTTCAGCCTATAATTAAGCTATATACAATTTGTTAATTATGGTAATACGCAGCTGTAATATTACGCTAATATATAGCTGTAACACTCCCCCTCAAGCTGGAGCATAGATGTTAATCATTCCTAGCTTGTTACAAATATAATTAACTTGAGGTCCATTGAGTGCTTTTGTAAAAATATCCCCTAGCTGTTCTCTAGTGTTCAAATGTTTTGTAGAGATCAACTTTTGCTGTATTTTTTCACGGATAAAGTGACAGCCAATCTCAATGTGTTTAGTTCTTTCATGGAAGACATGGTTGTAAGCAATATGAAGAGCAGCTTGATTATCACACCATAATTTTGCTGGTTTTAAAACTTCAAGACCAACTTCAGTTAAAAGCTGACATATCCACAATATCTCACATGCAGATTAAGCCATGGTTATGTACTCTGCTTCTACACTAGATCTGGAAACAACATTCTATTTCTTACTCTTCCAAGAGATTAAATTTCCACCAACAAACACACAATAACCCGTGGTAGGTCTCCGATCAATTTTGGAACTTGCCCAATTTGCATCAGAAGAACATTCAATATGATTATGTCCATGTTTTTTGTATAATATTCCTCGTCCTGGGGCTCCCTTTAAATAGCATAGAATTTGTTCTAAAGCTGTCCAATGATGAACTGTTAGAGAAGATATGAACTGGCTGACAATGCTAACAGAATAAGCGATATCAAGACGAGTTACTGTAAGATAATTCAGTTTTCCAACCAATCGCCTATATCTTCAGGATCCTCAAATAATTCTCCATCTTTTGTAAGCTGTAAATTAGGAAGCATTGGAGCACTACATGGCTTAGCTCCCAATTTTCCAGTTTCAGTCAATAAGTCAAGTACATATTTCCTCTAAGACAAAAGAATACCTTTCTTGCTCCTTGTCACCTCTACTCCCAAGAAATATTTTAATGCTCCCAAGTCTTTCGTTTGAAACTGACTGTGAAGAAAATGCTTCAATTTTGAGATTCCCATAGCATCACTTCCTGTGATAACAATATCATCCACATATACTACCAGAAGAATAATACCAGATGCAGATTTTTTATAAAAAATTGAATGATCAAGTTTACTCTTCATCATGCCAAACTTTTCAGCTGCTTGACTAAAGTTTCCAAACCATGCACGTGGACTCTGTTTGAGACCATCTAGTGATTTAAGAAGATCACAAATGTTTCCATTCTCCCTTTGAGCAACAAACACAGGTGGTTGCTCCATATAGACTTCCTCCTGAAGATCACCATGCAGAAATGCATTTTTAATGTCTAACTGATGCAAAGGCCAATCATGAGTAGCTGCCATAGAGATAAGTAACCGAACAGATGTCAATTTAGCAACAGGAGAAAAGGTGTCAAAATAATCTTCCCCATATGTTTGAGCAAAGCCTTTGGCCACCAAACGAGCTTTAAGGTGGGCAACTGACCTATCAAGATTCAATTTAACTGCAAACACCCATTTACACCTAATAGCTTTCTTTCCAGCGGGTAAATCAACCAAATTCCAAGTACCATTAGAATCTAAAGCATTCATCTCTTCTATCATAGCTGCACGCCAACCAAGATGAGACAAAGCTTCCATAACAGATTTTGGAACACAAACAGAATCAATCAAGGCAACAAAAGAACAAGATGAGGGAGACAAATTGTCATAAGAAACAAAAGTTGAAATAGGATAAGTACACTGACATTTACCTTTATGAAAGGCAATGGGTAAATCAAGATCATTTGTAGCTGGATTTGATGCTGAAGAATTAACTGGTGCTGGACATGGATCAGAAGGAACTCGACGACGAGTATAGGTATGAATAACAGGAGGTGGTGGATTTTGTGGTAGAGTTGTGACTGGTTGGTACGTGACATGATAAAGTAATAAATCATCATCCTCCCCCTTATTGAAAAAATTAGAAGAAGAAGAAAAGAATGGGTCATGTTCAAAGAAAGTGACATCTGCTGACACCAAGTACTTATTAAAACTAGGACTATAACATCGATACCCTTTTTGCACAAGAGAATACCCCAGAAAAACACACTTCACAGATTTGGGATCTAATTTGGTTACTTGAGGATGAACATCATGAATAAAACAAGTACTCCCAAAGATGCGAGGTGCAATTGGAAATAATTATTTACTAGAAAAAAGAACTTTCTACGGTATTGCACCATTAAGAACAGAGGAAGGCATGCGGCTGATTAAGAAACAAGTTGTGGAAACAGCATCAGCCCAAAAGGGTTTATGAACATGCATTTGAAATAAGAGTGCTCAGGTAGTTTCTAAGAGATGTTTATTCTTTCTTTCAGCTACACCATTTTGAGATGGTGTATCAACACAGGATGACTCATGAAGCATACCACTCTGAATTATATAACTTTGAAAAGTATCTGAAAAATATTCTTTAGCATTATCACTCCTCAAAATCCTCACAGACATATTAAATTGAGTTTTAATTTCAGCACAGAAAGCAGTAAAATAAGAGAATAATTCAGAACGATTCTTTATAAAATAAATCCAAGTCATGTGGGAAAAATCATTAACAAAAGTAACAAAGTATCTGACACCAGTTTTAGAAACAATAGGACTTGGACCCCAAACATCTGAGTGAACTAACTGAAAAGGAGAACTAGCTTGTGTATTGACACGTGGAATAGAAGATAGATGATGATGTTTAGCAAATTGACAAGACTCACAAGCTAAAGAAGACACAGACTGAAATTGAGGACACAATTTTTTCAGTAGAGACAAGGAAGGATGACCCAACCGACAATGTGATTCAAACGATGTTAAGATACTGGAACAAGCAATAGACTCTGGCACCTGAGTATCCAAAATGTAGAGTCCTCTTTATTCATGTCCTTTACCAATAATCTTCTTCGTCACCAGATCCTGAAACAGACAATAACTAGGAAAAAATGAGACAGAGCAATTTAGAGTACGAGTAATTTTACTCACAGATACTAGGTTAAAAGCAAATTTTGGTAGACTCAAAACTGAAGACAAAGTAAGTAATGGAGTCGGACTAACAGTGCCATAACTAAGAACAGATGAAGTAGACCCATTAGCTAAAGTAACAGTAGTAGGTGAGACATGGGATTGAAAAATCGAAAATAGACTAGGATTACCTGTCATGTGATCTGTGGCACCAGAATCAACTACCCATTGTGTGGAAGAAGACATAAGGCATGTATTCGATTTACCTGTTTCAGCAAGGGCAGTGATAAACTGAGATGAATTCTTTAAAGACTTTTGATACTGGGTGAACTTAACAAATTAATCCAAAGAGATCGAAACCATTTTATCAGAGGATGAGCTAGGTGAAGTAGTAGCAAAGGCAATATGAGCGAAGTTAGACTTTTGATTCTTGTTCTACAATTTTCGGCACATACGTTTAGTATGACCAGGTTTGTGACAATAATAACAGGTAATTCCTCCTACATCCTGACTCTAATTACCCCCTTGTTATTACTCTGCTGAGAGAACCTCCCAGTATCTAAAGTACTACGACTGACAAGTGCATTAGGAGTTTGAACAGTAACAAAACCAGTAGTATTTGTACGAAGTACTCTGGTAAAGGCCTCATGCAAAGTGGAAATTTCAGCACTCGATAATATCTGGGATTTAGCAACTTCAAACTAAGAGTTAAGACCAGCCAAAAAACTCATTACCGCCATTTGTTCTCGCTGAGATTGCTGGACTTTAATATCAGTATTGAAAGGTAGGAAAGTGTTCAACTCTTCATAAGTTTTCTTAAAATGCATAAAGTATGCCTGAAGCATCTGATCTTTTTGCTCGGCACGATAGAAACTTTCACAAACCTTGTACATATGTGAAAGATTCCATTTTCCAGAAAACAAGAATTCTAAGTAGTCCATCAGTTCTTTGACATACTCGCAATGGTTAATTAGACTAATTACCTCTGTATCTATAGAATTTCAAATCTGCAAAAACAAGCGAGCATCATCTCGGAGCCATTCCTTGCGACTCGCATCATTAGGTGGATCAGTAGTGAGATGGTCATCCTTTGACAGACTTTGCAAATAAATTCTAACCGTCTTCACCAGTCTAAATAATTAGAACCCGTCAATTTATGGTCGGTGATTTTGGGTAGCAGAGGAGTCACATCACTTACAACCAGACTCTTTTGATCATCAGCCATAGGACTCGCAAGAAGAGAAAAATCTTCACAAAACAAACAGCAACAGGGCTAAGAAACAAAGGAAAATCGGATCCCACAGGAGCCAATCAGAAGGTGGTGGTTACACTGGGCACTCACAAGGGTGACCCAAAATAAAATAAAATCTGCTCATTTTGGGCAGAAAAAAAAACTGCTCATTGCTCACAAGGCTCTTGATACCATGTTGAGATGAAAAGATTAATTTCTCATATATATTATAGAAAGAAGTACAAGATATGTATATATACAGAATTGTAAAACCTAAATTAGGTAGGTTATTAACTAAACCTAGATATTTCAGCCTATAATTAAGCTATATACAATCTGTTAATTATGGTAATATACAGCTGTAATATTACGCTAATATACAGCTATAACAACTTGAAAGTGAGAATGATAGAAGATGTTGAATTCTCAGAACAAGGATTGATTCTGAAGCTTGAAGAAGATGTGCAATTGTATCTCTTGGTGTCTTGAACTTCTAAACTTCTATTTGTACTCCATTGATTGTTTGTTGAAGTTTGGTTGAGCCAAAAACAAATTCTTCCTGTTGTCCTCACAAAAAACTAGCCGTTGGAGGTTTTTAGGACATAAAGGGATAGATCCCTTAAGGGAAGGGATCGATCTCTGCCTTGTAAAACTTGCAATTTTAAGGCATAAAACATTAAGGGATCGATCTTGTCAAGAGGGGGATCAATTCCTCTATCTCTTATAAGGGAGGGAAGAGTTTCTACTAAAAGGGGACTGATTCTATATAGGGGGGGATTGATCCTATGCTTCCTAAACTCAATTTTTGGGCTATTTTAATTGAAAAATGAATAAGTATTTTAATTCTATTAATCCTCAAATCGTTTTCAATTTCATTTAAATGTTTCTTGACTTTAAGCACATGAAAACTTAGCCCAAACATTATCAAGTAATTTTCTAAAAATATAAACAATAATGTCATGAGAAAATTACTTAATACAATATTCAAAAATATCTTCTAAATAGATTAAGACCAATAAAAAATTAATCAATTAAATCATGGTCTTATATTTGATAAAAGCATATAAAATGGTTTGTGAAAAATTATAAGTGAATAAGCAAATTTACAAATTGAATCAAACATTTAATTTTGCTTAAGTGTTTGTCATGTCAAAATACATATGTCAATTTAAAGCTTAAAGAGTTGGACTTTTGGGGCTTAGTTTAGATTCAAGATAAACATTTGAAATTAATTAATTGCACTTTATCACATATTTGGCCTAATTAAATTTGAGAGCCTATTGATAAGTATGATTGTGAATAGATTTTTGGATATGACCTTTTTGGATTTGGATTAGAATTAATTTTAGGATTAATTTAGAATAGAATTAGAATTAGAATTAATCATAATGGATGCAACAATATACGAGATATGTTAGTTGTACAATGAAGCATGCAAAAGTAATTAAGTATTATATGTATGATATGGCATATAGTGGGGGTATAACTTTTGTGATTAGTAGATATAATTGCATTGTGATTGTCTTGAGATATTTAAGACTATATAATATGACTTTGAAAATTGTAATCTTTTAATAATAAAAGGATAGATCAATGCAAATTTGATTTCCAACATGTCATGATTGGTGAGGGTAAAATGGTAACTTAAGAGAGGAAGTATATATAGAGCAACCAAAAGGCTTTGTATTTCTTGAAAATGAAAGAAAAATATGCAAAATTGGTTAAATCACTATATGACCTTAAACAAGCTTCCATAAAATGGTACAAGAAATTCTGTGCACAAATTTTGATAAATGATTTTAAGCACAATGGTGCATACAAGTACATCTATTCAAAGTTTATCAAATATGATGGAGTAATAGTATGTTTCTATGTTAATGGCATGTTGATTTTTGGTACCAACATGTTTCGTGTAAATGAGACCAAAAGGTATCTTCAATCTTTAAAAATGAAAAATTTAAATGAAGTGGATATCATTTTCAAAATTAAAATAAAGAGGTGCATGATAATGATCTTTCTTCTAATCAATCACATTATAGAGAATTTGGTGGATAAATTCTAACAGTTAATATAAATGAAGTTGTCACTCATATGATCCAAGTATGAAATTGATCAAAAAATCTTAGTCAAATTATTGCTCAATTGAAGTATGCAAATGCAATTGGGAGTCAAATGTATGTAGTACATTGCACTAGGCGAGATATAGCTTTTGTTGTACGTAAATTGTCAAGATATACGAGTAAACCAAGTAATGTATATTGGAAGGCCATTAAAAAAGTTTTTGGCTATTTAAAGAAAACAAAGGAACTTGATTTGTTTTACTCAAATTATTTAGCCGTTTTAAATAGCTATACAGATACGAGTTGAATTACTAGTAAAAGAGAAAACAAATCCACATCATAATGGAGTTTTACTCTTTGAGGAGATGCAATAAGTTGGCATCAAAGAAGTAAACATGCATCTCATATACATCATGGAATCTGAGTTTATTGCTATGGTAGGCAAAAAGGCAGAATCGCTGAAAAATGTGTTACTTGATATAAAGTTGTGGCCATAACCTATGCTAGCCATTTTTATGCACTATGGTAGTGAGGCTATAATGTCTAAAGCATACAATAGTATTTATAATGAAAAATCTAGACATATTAGCCTTATTCGTGAATAAATTCAATAGCTGATCACTAGAGGGTTATAACTATAATATATGTATAATCTACAAACAATTTAGCTGATCTTCTCATTAAAGCATTATTAAGAGATATGTTAAAGAGAATATAAATAAAAATAATATTTAAATCCATTAATTAGGCATCAATAATGGGAACCCAACTTTAGTTTAGTAACCTTTAAAGTTGAAGTTTGTTAGCTTTAAATTACCATATATATTTTGAAATGACAAAAACTTAAGTAAGCTTTAATGGTTTAATTCATATTGTAAATTTGCCTTATCACACATGATTTTCTCAATCCATTTTCAAGTGATCATATCAAACATTAAGACCATGATTTAATGATACATCCCTATTGGTCTTAATTCTTTATAAATGTTTTGAATATTTTAGAAAATCACTTAATGAATTTTTGGACAATGTTTTCATCAAAGAAAGTCAAGAAAAACTCCCACAAAAGTGCCAATATGTTTTGGGTTGAATTAGGATCAAAGACCACATCATTTCTAACCCAAAAGTGCAGGAAAAACCCATTCTGGAAGAATGGGATCGATCCCCTAAGGAAAGGGATCGATCCCTTTTTGGCAGATTGCCCCGGAAGGCAAGATTGAAGAAAAGGATCGATCCCTTTGGTAAAAGGATCGATCCCTTTGCACCAGAAAGCCCCCAACGGCTAGTTTCTGTGAGACATAATGGCTAGTTTCTGTTTTGGCTCCAACCAACGTCCACAAACCATCCAAGGGACTACAAATAAAGGCTTAGAAGCTAAAGGAAGGCAGAGGAACAACCAAGCAACATCTTTCATCATTTTATTCATCTTCCTCAAGCCTCAACATCAATTCAAGAGATAAAGAGTCTTCATCTTCTATCACCCATCTATTTCTTGTATTGCTTAGCACAAACTTTGTATAGGCTTTTCATTGTGCTTAATTTCTGTAATCATTTGCCTACCTAGAGGCTTCTCTTGATTACATTATTTGTAACCCACCATTCCTTGTAAAAGGGGAGGTTTCTCTTAAGCCTTGAAAAAGAGGGAGGTTACTCTTTAGCCTAAGAAAAAGAGAGAGGTTTCTCTTGAGCCTAGAAAAGAGGGAGGTTACTCTTGAGCCTTGAAAAGAGGGATTGTAATCACAAATTCAAGATAGTGGATTTGGAGAAAATCCTTGGGAGCGTCTCAAGGTAGAGGACGTAGGCAAGGTTGCCGAACCTCTATAAATCGATTGTGTAAATCTCTCTTTCCCTACTCTCTTTAATTACTAGCAATTATATTGTGTTTATTGCATTAAACTTGGATGGCATGCTTGTCTAGCCTAGAGAACTTAGAAATTATTAATATAGGCTAGAGAATTTAGAGAAACCGAAAAACGAGCTTATAGTTAGTTAAAAACCGATTCACCCCCCCTCTCGGTATAGTCTATAGAGCCAACAATTGGTATCAGAGCTTGGGCTCGAGATTGATTTAGACTAACCTCTATCGAGAAAAACGATCATAAATGGCTCACTTGAATGTAGGCACACCTCTAGGAGAAGAGGGACAATCATTAGTTAGACCTCCACTCTTCAATGGTGAGAATTATTCATATTGGAAAATTAGGATGATGTTCTTTGTACAATCTAATGATTATGAAGTGTGGAGAGTAATTGTTAATGGTCCCAAAATTCCAATGAAGAAAGTTGATGGAAAAGATGTCCCTAAAAGTGAAGATGAGTGGGACACAAATGATATGAGATTGGCACAATTGAATGCCAAGGCTATGCACACTCTCTTTGTGCATTAGGTCCCAATGAGTATAATAGAGTCTCTCTATGTGAGAATGCTAAACAAATATGGGACAAATTGGCCATCACACATGAAGGGACCAATCAAGTTAGGGAAACCAAAGTAGGAATGCTCACACATGATTATGAGCTATTTAGGATGAAAGAAAATGAGTCAATTAGCGAAATGTTCACTAGGTTTAATAATATAATTAATGGACTTAAGGCTCTAGGCAAGACTTATTCCAATGTTGAAATAGTAAAGAAAATTTTGAATAGCTTGCCTAAATCTTGGGAGGCAAAGGTAACCGCAATAGAAGAGTCTAAGGATCCAAATACCTTGTCTCTAGATGAGCTTATGGGCTCCCTACTTACATATGAGATGAAATTGAAAAGAAATGAAGAGCCTTCAAAGAAAGTAGGGGTAGCACTTAAGTCTTCCACTCATGAGGATGATAGTGATGAGAGTGGAAATGAGAAAGAAAAGGAAATGGCAATGTTTGCCAAAAGATTCAATAGATTTATGAGAATGAAAGAGAGAGAGAGTAATAGGAGACATCATAAGGGAGAGTCAAGTAGAAGAGAAAAAGACCCCTTAGTGTGCTATGAATGTAATGAACCGGGTCACACTAAGTTAGATTGCCCCTTACTTAGAAGAGAAAAGGATAGGAAACCTAGGAAGAAAGCATTTGTGGCTGCATGGAGCGATAGTGATAGCTCCGATGAGGAAAATGTAGATAATGAGGTAGCCTACTCATGCTTTATGGCCATTAGTGATGATGAGGCTAGTAGTAGTTCTAGTGAAGATAACAATTATACCTTTAGTGAACTACAAAATGCCTTTGATGATTTAGCAAATGAATTTCAATGCATGAATTCTAAATATAAGAAAATCATTGCTAAATTAAAAATAGAAAATGAAGCCTTGACAAGTGCTAAGATAGAACTTGAAAAGAAACTAGAAGAGGCCAACTTAGAAATAAATGAGTTAAATAAAAAGAACACAAATTTGCATAACTCATTTTCTAGGTTTTATATGGGTCAACAAAAGCTAGATCACATGTTAGAGACCCAAAGAGCTTTCTTTGACAAAGATGGGTTAGGCTATAATGCTAAACAAAAAGAAACTCATCTTAAGAATTTCCTAGTGAGCAAAAATACCATGCATGATTTATCTCTCACATGCTCACTTTGCAATAGAATAGGCCACACCTCACAAGCATGCACAAATAGAAAAACCACATTTAGAGGAAGAGTGGTTAGAAAAATGTGGGTGCCTAAGCATGCCGTAAATAATGATGAATTGTGCTTGAAATGGATCCCAAAAGGATCAAAAATTATTTGTACTAACTCTCATGGACCCAAGAAAATTTGGGTACCAAAGCATGCTTGAATTTGTTTGTTGTAGGAGTGTTAGAGCATGAGAATACAATAGAACAATGAAGTTTATATGCTCAACACATCCTCATGGAGTTTGCTTATGCCAATGAGAGAGAGAAAGAGCTTGAGGATCCACCCTTAGCAAGGTCACAACAATCCTTCAAGAAAGGCCTAAGGTGGATTCAACAATTCAAGGCAAAGCATTCTCAAGCAAAGGAGTTTTGTAAGCTTAAATCCTATCTCTTCAAAACTCATATGTATTAAAAATTATTTGTTTGATTTAATGAGGCACTTGGTTGATGACTCTTGATGCTTTGTGAGTTGAATGATTAATCAAAAAGGCATGATAAATGATTTTTGAATGTTGAATGAACAAATATTGATGATTGAATGAAAGGCATGTTTTGTGATTTTGAAATGATTATTGAATTTCTGTAGTTTGAGCAAGTTTTCTATGTGTTGATAATATATTTACTTGCCTCAAATTGCCAAATATGTCATATATGCAAAATTCCATGTCATGAGCCTTAATGAAGAACATGCATATTAGAAATCATGGCATAATGTTCACAAGTATGATGATTTGATGTTATATGTGCTTAAAATCTATGTGAACAAGTTTGTTTTGACATATTTATGTAATTCAATGCATTGGTTTGGTCAAAACATGCTTAAATCTCAAAATGACCTCCTTTGAGGCCAAAAATGCTTTTTATTGTGAAAATTCTTCCAAAATTGCAAAATCTTTTGTAAAATGGTTTTTCATTCATATTTTTCATTCATACAAGTCCAAAATCATGTTTTACAAATGTTTAAACCATTACTTGGACTTAAAATACTCAAAAACGAAGTTTTGGCACCTCACAAGTTGGATTTTCTGTCAAAAATCTGCAGAACCAGGATGAGGGATCGATCCCTCTACATACAGGATCGATCCCTTTGGAAAAACATGCTGGAAATTGAACTCTGGAGTTTAGGGATCGATCCCTTTGCTCATAGGATCGATCCCTTTAGGCAATTTATGCCTTTTCTGCACTTTTCAACTGAATTTGAGAAGGATTTTTCACTTTCTTGATACTTTCTCTCCTCTCAACTTAAAATTCATTGTTTTAACTTCTTTTTGATGATCGTTAATGTATAAAAAATCATTTTTCATTGATATCATGGCTTAACTCCAACAATTTGAATTATTTCCAACAAATGGTATCACTTCCAACAATCAACTCACAAGTGCAAAATCATTTTTCTTGAAAACATACTTGAGTTGAAATAATCTTGAAATAATCTTGGAATATATTTTCAATGAATGCTTAAACATAATTTTGAGATTTATTTCAATGATTTATGGATATATTTGAGAATTTGATGAACTTGTGCATAATGAATATTCTTCATTCCTTTTTGTTCATCTTAGTCAAGCATGCTTATAGGATTATGTTTATTAGCTTGACTCAACTACTCCACACTAGGTTTCATGGTAATTATATAACTAGTGGAAGATGAATAGTTAAGGTCATATACTTTAATGATGAAATAATTAAAACTTGACCTTAAAGATTGATTCCAAATATAAATTCAACAATTGGTAATGGTTATTGGCCTATAATTTGTGATGATAAATGGATCCTATATGTCAAATGCATGAAACTTTATCATCCATGAACTTAAATTTCTCTTATGGCCAAATTATTAAAGAGCTTGGGCTTTAATGACAACACCAACATTCAAAGATAAATGCAAACTTGAACAAATGTACCTTGATTGATACCCATGCATTTATGCTTGATTGATTTGATGTTGACCTTACATGCTTGCTTAAGTTGAATCAATAATCATGCCTATGAGATGAGATTAGTTGCTTTCATGATATTTTGTACTTAACCTCACTCATAGTTTATGGATTTTAATGATAAAATATATGTTAGCTTGATAACATTGATTCACTTAGGTGAAGCCATTTTAGTTAAAATAGCATATACCCTCAAGAACGTTAAATGATGATAACAATTGGGGATATGGCTCATAATTGATTAAAATGGTAATGTTGAATCTTTCCTTGCTCATAATTGGTTAAGGACTTGAATTGGAAAATGAGCATAGGATTTTCGTGCTTGAAATCATGGAAGAAAATATGTTTGCTTGAATACCTTGATTTTATGTATCTTCCATATGGTATAAATTTGTGAATATGAATGTGGATTAATACCTTATGATAGTGTGCTAATGATTAATTGATCCATATGCATATTTGATGATATGTGTTGTGTTCTTGCATATTTGGAATGATTATTTTCTTGACATGAACACACTACACATAATTATTGGATTCATGCAAAATGACTAAGTTAACCATTAGTGACAATTGGTATTTAGATTGAAATAACAATTTGTATCATTGGCAGCCATATTTTCAAAAATTGGTAAGCCAAAACTAAATTGCCAATTGGTATGAGCCTTAAATTGACAACTCTTCTCATGCTCCTTAGATTGAAATGACAAATAGAGAAGAATTCTCTTAGGTTATTTTTGCATGACACTCTTGTGTGCTAGAATTTGTAGTTAATTGCTATATATCTTGATTCTATGCACATTCTTGCTTGAACATGATTTATGAGCTCATGCATATGATATGTCATCTAATTTTAGCTCATAATCATGATGTATTACCATGCACCTTAGTTGGACCTTAGAGAACAATTGATATACTTAGGTGCGTGCTTAACTTCTTACCAATTGGAATCTTCTTGCAAAATTACTTATCAACAATTGGTATCAAAATTATTTATAAACAATTGGTATAGGATCATAAGTCATATTCATTGCATGAATATTTCATACTCTTTGAGAATATTGACTTATTTATTTGTGCTATAAGTCCCATGTCCTAACATGTTTCTTGTTGGATGGAGCATTTTTATTTGTTCTCACATTGCCATGATTTTAGGGGGAGCATATTTTTTATTATTTTTCCTTCTTTTTGCTATGACAAAAAGGGGGAGAGATAGATAAAGGGAGAGATATTAAGGGGGGAGAGATAATGAGGGAAAATTCATTTTCAAAACCCATGCTTATATTAAGGGGGAGCTTTATAAAATCCTGCTTTATTTGAGGGGGAGTATTTTATCAAAGAATTTTCAAAGCAAATTTACATTAAGTTTTGTCATATCAAAAAGGGGGAGATTGTTAGCTTTAAATTACCATATATATTTTGAAATGACAAAAACTTAAGTAAGCTTTAATGGTTTAATTCATATTGTAAATTTGCCTTATCACACATGATTTTCTCAATCCATTTTCAAGTGATCATATCAAACATTAAGACTATGATTTAATGATACATCCCTATTGGTCTTAATTCTTTATAAATGTTTTGAATATTTTAGAAAATCACTTAATGAATTTTTGGACAATGTTTTCATCAAAGAAAGTCAAGAAAAACTCCCACAAAAGTGCCAATATGTTTTGGGTTGAATTAGGATCAAAGACCACATCATTTCTAACCCAAAAGTGCAGGAAAAACCCATTCTGGAAGAATGGGATCGATCCCCTAAGGAAAGGGATCGATCCCTTTTTGGCAGATTGCCCCGGAAGGCAAGATTGAAGAAAAGGATCGATCCCTTTGGTAAAAGGATCGATCCCTTTGCACCAGAAAGCCCCCAACGGCTAGTTTCTGTGAGACATAACGGCTAGTTTCTGTTTTGGCTCCAACCAACGTCCACAAACCATCCAAGGGACTATAAATAGAGGCTTAGAAGCTAAAGGAAGGCAGAGGAACAACCAAGCAACATCTTTCATCATTTTATTCATCTTCCTCAAGCCTCAACATCAATTCAAGAGATAAAGAGTCTTCATCTTCTATAACCCATCTATTTCTTGTATTGCTTAGCACAAACTTTGTATAGGCTTTTCATTGTGCTTAATTTCTGTAATCATTTGCCTACCTAGAGGCTTCTCTTGATTACATTATTTGTAACCCACCATTCCTTGTAAAAGGGGAGGTTTCTCTTAAGCCTTGAAAAAGAGGGAGGTTACTCTTTAGCCTAAGAAAAAGAGAGAGGTTTCTCTTGAGCCTAGAAAAGAGGGAGGTTACTCTTGAGCCTTGAAAAGAGGGATTGTAATCACAAATTCAAGATAGTGGATTTGGAGAAAATCCTTGGGAGCGTCTCAAGGTAGAGGACGTAGGCAAGGTTGCCGAACCTCTATAAATCGATTGTGTAAATCTCTCTTTCCCTACTCTCTTTAATTACTAGCAATTATATTGTGTTTATTGCATTAAACTTGGATTGCATGCTTGTCTAGCCTAGAGAACTTAGAAATTATTAATATAGGCTAGAGAATTTAGAGAAACCGAAAAACGAGCTTATAGTTAGTTAAAAACCGATTCACCCCCCCTCTCGGTATAGTCTATAGAGCCAACAAAGTTCAATGGGTAATAATAAGCTACTGCATATGTCTGCCTAGCACTTGATTCTTATTCTTAACTTGTTTAGTCAAGTGCTGTCTGTTGCGTGAGTTAGAGGATGAGTTTTATCCTTAGTGGAGTTGCAACAAAATATCCATAGCAATAGGACATAAAAGAACTCCTCCTAAGTGATCATAGAAGTGGTGCTGCTTTAAACAAGAAATTGATGGATTTTTTGTTAAATGATCACAATTATGAGGAGGAGCACATGGCCATAATAGTTCCACTAAGATAATAAACCTCTTGAAACAAGCAAACAAGTCTTATGTGAGTCATATTATTAAATTTAACACTAAAAATTGTGGTTCGATTCGCAGAGTCCATTCATTTTGTTAGATATTAAGATATGAACACTAACGTAAGGTCCAAATCGAGAGATACCTTCTTTAAGCATAATACTTGTCGTGTGAAATAGTAAATTAAGCAAGCATTTCAAACTAGTGGGGGAATGTTAAGTAGTTTAAAATGTTATGTTCAGAAATTAAGTTTAAATTGCCACAAATTATGTCTAATAATTGCTGAATAGACATAATCTGTTACAAAGTTTTGTCTGATAGACATAACTAGTCCCAATAAACATAATTAGTCTAAAAGTGATGTCTAAAAGACATAACTAGTATGAAATGATACCTTTTGGACAAATCTATTCAAAGTGTTTATTGGCCATTATAAATATCCAAACTTATGTGCTTAATTTAAAATTTGAACTTTCATACTTGTTTTTGAAAGAGTTTGAGAAATTTTATTGTATACTGGGAGATTTTTGAATACTTAAGGAACATGATTAAAATTCAGGCCTTAGAATTATCTCTATTTTTTTTGTTCTATTTCCATTTTTCTAAGAAAACAACAGGACATGTATGGTAGATGCTGTACAGGGCTCGGCAGTGCAGATTATTTTGGAGCTTAAATAAACTCACTAAGCTACTAGCACAATTATCTGAGGGGTGAAAACTGACCTTGGGTAGGTAGAGCTAAACCCACCAATCCATCACCATTGCTCCGATTGCCTGAGGGAGAAAGCGCTTCTGGAGGTCATGGCTGCATGGTCTTTTCTGTGGAGAAAACAAGAAGCAAAGTCAAATGGAAAACGAGAGAGATGGGGAAACTAATCTTGTTCCCTTTTTTACAACCAATGTAATTAATGGGCCACCACACTATTTATGTGCTAAGAGTAGGGCCCATATGAAATGTGAATCATGTATTATAACCATTTCATTATGGGTTAATACATGTATAATATACATACATTATATATATACATGCATATGGTCACACTTAATTTATACACAATTAAACTACTCATATAGTATATATGATGTTAACAATACTTAATTAGTCTACAAATCATATATAATTCAACATTCTCCCACTTGGACAGTTAAGCAACTTAAGCTATTAAATGAAACATCATATAATATCAATAAGCATTCATAAGCCCTTTAAATACATTGCACTGATAAGGTACAAATGCGTAAACTTATAAATATTATATTAACAACAAGCACTTGTGAGCCCTAGGATGCATTGTACTGATAAGGTACAAATGCGTAGACACAAATACATTAACAATAGTTAGCTTTTACGAGTTTCAAAATGCATTGTGCTGATAGGGTACAAATGCGTAAACTCATAAACACTTCAACAACAATAAGCATTTGTAAGTCTCAAAATGCATTGTACCGATAGGGTACAAATGTGTAAACTCAAAAACACTTCAATAAAAATGGTAGTATAAAAAGTGTGAAATGGAAATACTTTGAAAACAAGTCCATGCATCTAAACCATATTTTGCATTACTTCAAAAGAAACACATTAGAGTAACATAGAATATCTCATATAACAAAAAGCCATATTCATCAAAATGCATGCAATAGAATATGCATATATGACAATTAGGAATCCATTGATATCGTTGTAACTAATTTCATGACACAAAGCTCTCACTAACTCAATATCAAGAGGCTCTACATGCCTCATACAAGTGTCATGTCGTCGAAACACTTTAGCAGCTTATTCTTAGTGGATCAACTAGAACGAGTTCTTCAGTTATGTGTTCTATAATCCAATCAAACAATGGATTCCGTTACTTTCTCTCCAACAAACCGAAAGATGATATCTATATATTTGGAGCGTGAGAAATTCCTCATATGTTAAAAGAGAAACCAACTGTTGCAGTATTTCCAAAGTACATCTCCACCAACTTTAGAATGACAATTACGAAAACCATTTTGCAGCAAAATGGCCCATCACATAGCTTTACAGCATGCTACATACTTAACCTCTATGGTCAAGGACGCTCTAAGTGTTTGATTCATACTTTTCAAGAAACAGCTCCTTCATATAAAACAAATGTGTAACAAGAAAATGGTTTCATTTTTTTAGATAGCATGCAAAATCAGCATCAAAATATCTGATCAGATCCAAAATGTCAGATTTTTTGATATCCTAATACTCTCATTACAGCATCTAGCTCTTTATTACAAGGTTGCTCAAGTGTCTTTGAAATACACCTTTAACATACACTACATGAAAATGTGTACAAACTTAAGCATGCAACAAATTACCCACAATAAGGCATATATAGAACTCAATACATGAACTCTTTCATTATCTATTTGAGGACACTGAGATTTTAACAATATGTCACTTTCACGAAAGGGTGCCTTAATAGAACAATATACATCAAACATACTTAATACACTCAATGTAGGTTTTCTGAGACCAATAAAGTATGCCTATAAATTTGTCATGAAGAATCTCAATCCTTGAAATGGAATGGGTCCTTACTTAAATTCTTCATCTTGAAGTGGCATGACAACATGAAATTAAATTGCACAAAAAAATGAAAGTAATTAAAAATACATTAATAGAAAAAAATAGTAAAAATATTATAATTAATAAGTCAGGTTGGGTCAAGCCAAACTTTGGCTTGAAATAATGAACTTAAGCTGGCTTATTTTTAAATGGGCCACAATTTTCAAGCCTAAGCCCATTTACCGGGCTTCATATTTTTATCCAAGCCTACTAAAAAAATGGACAAGCCTTTAAGTTTGTATGGCTAGCCCAACACTTAAGTAGGTCTATTTGCAAGTCAACAAATATATATTGTTGATCGAGTTTTCAATACTCACAATTCTCAAAGTCAGTAATGTCATAATGTACGAAGTTTTGGAAACCTAATAACTAGACACAAAATCTATGGAGTTGCCACCAATCATTCTATATAAGGTGTGATTGGTCACCTATTCAAATTAATGGACAGGGATTGATCTACGTCTCAAATTTAGAGTTTGAGGGTATGCTTATGTGTAAGGAAGGTGTTAGCACCCTCACAACGCTATCCTAGACTGGTACCTAATTAATCTTGTGTTATCTTTAAAAATGGTTTTGATTAAATGATCTTTAACTAAATGTCCTTATTTTATTCCAAATAATTAAATATTGAAAATTTTCTAAGAAATTCTCCATCATTTGGGCAGAATTTCTTAAAAATTTATTTTCATCTCAAGAGTATCCAAATGTACCATTCGACTTTCTAGGAGAGGTTCCATAGTCGGATCTCTTATGATAAGTCTTAATTTGTTTCTTAATTTTAACTCTTAATTTTTATTTTTATTTTTTATTTCCTTTTTATTTTTACTATTTTTATTTTTTTAATTTCTTGAGAACAAATTTCAATTATTAATATTGAAAATTTTCTTTAAGTCTTCTATCATTTTGGCGAGACCTACAGAAGACTTCTCATTTAGAGATTTTCAAATTTCAATCATTTGTGATTTTTTTTTTTGAAATCTCATCCTTGGAATAATTTCAAATCATTGTCAATTTATTATTAATAATTTATTATTTTATTTTATTTTTTATTTTTATTATATTGTGTATTTTATTTATAATTATTTTATATTATGAAAAAAATATCGAGCATTGATATTGCAGCTTTCCTTAAATCTTCCATTATTCTGATGAAATTTAAGGAAAATATTGCAGCTAGAAATTTTCAACTGTCAATCATTCGTAACGCTTTAAAATTTCATTATTGGAATAATCTCAATTCACTTTCTTATTTCTAAAATTATTTTATTTAAAAAAATCATACCTAATTTACTTTTCCAAAAATATTTTACATACATTTAGTCATAAATTCACATATAAAATTTTCACAAATTATTAACTAATCACTGTTCAATTTATTAAATTAAAATTTTAATACATAAATTAACTATATTTTCCTATTTAACTAAACCAAATAATTTTTTTACGTGCCAAATAAATAACAAATGTAATTTTCTAATAATAATAAATAAGAACAATTACCTTTCTTTTTTTTCTCTCTCTCTCTCTCTCTTCCTATCTTTCCTTCTTTCTTTTTTTCTTCTTCCACGCAGCTCTATTCACAGCAGCCCTTCATCGTAAAGTTTCATGTAATTTTTGAACAGCAAGTAACAAATGTGGACAACAACTCTCTGTTTTCGCACCAAGGCAGTACACATTTGCTGCAGCTTTTTCCGCGTTTATGTTTTCCTCCAGAACTGTTCACGTTCTACTGCTACAATTCAGAACTCTACAGCTCTTGCTTTCGGTTTCAGCAACAACACAATTCTCGTCTACTACTTCACGGTTCTGTTTCGTTCTTGGTTTTTTGTTTCTTGAAAACAGCAGCTTAGCAGTGGTTACACGTTTTGTAGCTGCTTTGTTTTCTCACGATCAAACTGCTGCACCACGTTATATACTTGTCTAGCGGCTCTGCTTCAGTCTCGATTCTTCGCCTGTTTCAACAAATCTGCTCACAGCTCTTGCTTTAATGATCAGTTCTGCGAACAGCAGCAAGGGTCTTAAGCTCCAGCGGCAGCTTCTTCCGGTTTTGCAAGTTGACGAGAGTTATACTAAAAGTCAATGAGTCTTGATATAAGTCAAGCTAAAAAATATTGAACCCAAAGATAATATGAGCCCCAGAAAAAAGAGGACTTAGAAAGAGGACTAAGAGTCAAACAGCAGCAAGAGTCTTAAGCTTCAGCAGTAGCTTCTCGCAGTTTTGCAAGTTGATGAGACTCATAGTAAAAGTCATTGAGCCTTGATATAAGTTAAGCTAAAAAACATTGGGCCTAAAAATAATTTGAGCTTAAGAGGAAAGAGGATTCAGAAAGGTCATGAAAAGTCTACTATGTGATCATTTAAGCTGTGGGTCTTAATCGTAATAACATGCCAAATGGCTTCTATAAATAGGTTCATGTATCATCTTTACATTTCAAGCTCTATTTGCTAACTAAAACTCTGCCAAAATCCGATCTGATTTAAGCATTGGAGTGCAAGCTCAAGGAAAAGCTCCTGTGCCCCTCTGATCATTTTCTTTCCTGCAGAATTATTAGAGACAAGCTAGCGCGAATATTGAGATTCTTACATCATCAAAATTTATTGTTGTGAATAGGCAACAACAAATTGGCGCAGTCTGTGGGAATTCAATCAAAAAGCCTAGTTAAAAACCTTAGACAAGTGACAAGGATGGCTGACTGAACAAACAATGGAGATACTATACAATGGTATTAGGGTCTCAGCAATAGGGTCACGGGCGACAGAGTCCAAGGTGGCAAAGAGTATGTGTCACTAAGTGAAACCGTAGAGCGGAGTGGCATAATTAAAAGTAAAGCAGAGTGAAAGGCAGAGTGTACTCTCTTGCCACACTCCTGCCACTATCTCGCACATCGGTCTCCCGCCAACACTCTCCCACACACTGATCTCTCTCACATCGATCTCCTGCCAGCACTTTCCCACACACTAGTCTCCCCCCAACACTCTCTCTCACACTCCGTGTCATGCCCCGAACTCGGGACATAACAGACGTCACATACCTCTAAGATATAATCTCACAGACATGCAAGGCCTTTATCATACGAAAATTCAATCCTTTCAAGTATCTAAACTGAAATATACCACCAATGATCAAAAGAAGTTTACAAAACTTCAACTTATTGCTTAAAGCCAACAAAGAAATTTGGAACGTTCTTAAATCTCAATCTAATCACAAACTTAAAAGTCTTGAGACATATCCTAAACCCCAAAACTTCACTTCCCAACATTCCCGTGGACATTATCAACATCAAAACCTGTAAGATGTTAAGAAAAGGGGTGAGTACAACCACTCAGTAAGCAACCGATATCCTAATAGTTGGACTAAGCATGCCATAAACGTAATTTATTCAAATCCATATATTAAGATTTCAAACTAAACAGAATTTCACAGATATCAAAACTGAGCAAAAGCTTCACAAATCATAATTTTCAAGTCTCCTGTAACATGCCATGGCCACGCTTAACCCTTGTGGCACAGGTTAGAATCAAAACAGAAACCACAATTAACCCTAGTGGCTTGGGTCACAGATATCAATACAACTAATAGTTGCACAGAACATAACAGAGAGCCATTATTCTTAACCGATGGTTCGGTTAGAGACTAGTTTTATTTAATAGAATACATATCGACATGGCCAACATTTAACCTCCATTGGTAGGGTTAGAGCACAGCCATATTAGGAGACAAAACAAAACATGATTTCAGATTATCCAATATACAAAGCAATATTGTAAATCTCGTAACATATTTCATACAAAACGAATTTCGTAAATCAATCAAATAAATCTTGTATTCACAAAACACATAACCTATAGATACGTTATGTCGAATTCTAAAACAATTTCATATTTTCAAAATATACACTACAAATTTCAAATATCAAAGTGATTAAAATGAGCTCATGTACTCGAACAAAATCAAGATAAAAAGAAATTCTAATAATTGTATACACTTTGCATGCTTAACCTAATTTAAAAATCATAGGACAAAAATATATTTGTACATATTATATGAAACATATCTCATATTAAGGTTAATTTTAAGGGTGTCAAAACACCAAAGGGATATCAAGTTACTTACCTGAACTCGCTAAATTGAAACCAAAATAAAGCCTTAAGATCGCTTGGAGCCTATTATTCAAAAATATTTAATATTAGAAAAGCACGCTATCAATTAGATGTAAGCTATGCTATCTGACAGAAGTTGACAACTTATACTGTATTCTCTAAACGATTATAACTCAATAAACTATGAACTAGCGTGACTTACGTTATTTGACGAAAGGTAAAAAAATCTGTACTCTCTTCACAATACAGATTTTTCCCAAATTTTAAATCTCTTATTTTTCCTCAAAACTAAATCCCTAACTACACAAAGTAACCATAAAAATTAAAGGGATACCTTTACTCGCCTTAGTCTTATTACACTCACACTAAGAGCAACTCCAAATCTCCCTTTTAATTTTGTTCTGTTTATTTTTCTAAGCAATGGCTATAACTTTCTCAAAAAAATTTTCTTCCTTTGATGCAAAAGTGCTTTCACACCACTCTTTCAATCTTTCTTTCTTTCTTTTTTTTTGGACATGATAGCAACTAGCTCAATTTCCTTCCTTTTTCTTTTGCTTTGCCTTGCTTACTGTCTCACTCATGCCACTTTCTTTTTCTGTTTATCAACTTTTTATATCAAGAATTCTAAAGCTTGCAAATGGTGGCTGCACATCATGCCGAATTGCATAGTTTCTTTTTTTTTTTAACCTAAACTATTAAAAGCTTAGGGCTTTTCTCGTTTTTCTTACCTCTTCCATGTATTGGCTTTGGGACTTTTAAAAACTGGGTTGGGTATTACATTCAGGTCTCCTGTCAAGACTTGTGCTCGCACCACTCTCCCATACGCCAAACTCAGAATGGAACCTAAAGTGAAATCCAAAGTAAAACTCAAAGAGAACCCATAGTGGAATCGAAGTGGAACCTAGAGTGGAACTTAGAGTAGAAACCAGAGTGAAACTCATGTTGGAACCCAAAGTGGAACCCAAGGTGGAACCTATAGTGGAACTCAGGGTGGAACTTAGAGTGGAACCCAGAGTTAAACGTGAAACTTAAAGTGGAACCCAAAGTGAAATCCAAAGTAAAACTCAAAGTGAAGCCCATAGTAAAATCCAGAGTTCAACCATAGATTGGTTTGATGGAGTCATGTGGCAAAGTAAAAAAAAATTTAAATTATATCTATTGTAACATGCGCGACAAAGTGACGCACATGCGACAGACGATTCTATTGCGTGCAAGCAAGGAAATGTCTACCACCTCATGTAACATGACCTACAATCTGGACCAACTTGGGCAACAAGGACTACACTCTTAGCCACATAGTGTGACGGGACCCACACTTATGGTGACCTTGAGTGGTAGGGCCCACACTTGGGAGGCAAAGCTAGGACCAACTAAATCCAGACCGAGAGTTGTTAGACAAGTCTTTGCTATAGTATATTAATCTTTTCCTCTCGGAACCCTCACATAAACTACAATTGGATCATTCTAGGGGAGATAAAAAAAACATGCAAGAACGTGTTATATCCCGTCTACTAAGTGCAAGGAAATAGATTGGAATGATACGCTTAATATCATGAAACAACATGTGAGCAAGCCATAACCCATTGAAGCTATGGAAAGGCCTTATTGAGTCAGAAAAATGACAAGGCCATATTTTTATGTTTTTACATGATAATTCCTGTGTTCATATAAAAATTTCATGTTCTCAATTCATAATTATAATTGACGATACTTAAATTTCATATGATAGGAGTGCAGAAAAAGGACTTGAAGCAAAAAATATGCGAAGTAGGCCACTCATGTTCAAAATGCATGGGCTTGAAATGAAAAATGCAAAAGGTAAGCCATGCACTCGAAGAAAAAGACTTGAAGTGAAAAATGCACGAAGTAAGTCATGCGTGAAGACAAAAGTGCAAGGGTAAGCCATGCACTTGGAAGAAAAAAGCCTAAGGTGAAAAATGCGTGAAGTAGGCTACGTATGGACTTTAAGCAAAAAGTGCGTGAATTAAGTCATGCTTAAAGACAAAAGTGTAAGGGCTTGAAGTGAAAAATGTGCGAGGTAAGCCACGCACACAAAGAAAAAGGCCCGAAGCGAAAAATGCATGAAGTAGGCTACGCATGGACTTGAAGCAAAAAGTGCTTGAAGTAAGTCATGCGTGAAGACAAAAGTGCAAGGGCTTGAAGCAAAAAATGTGCGAGGTAAGCCATGCATGATACGAAAAAGGTCCGAAGCGAAAAATGTGCAAAGTAGGCTATGCATGCACTTAAAGTGAAAAGTGCGCGATGTAAATCATGTATGAAGACAAAAAGTGTAAGGGCTTGAAGCGAAAAATACGTGATGTAAGTTATGCATGAAGACAAAAAGTGCAAGGGTTTGAAGTGAAAAATGCACGACGTAAGCCACGCACAAGAAAAAAAGGCCTAAAGTGAAAAGTGCACGAAGTAGGTTATGCATGGACATGATTTAAATAAAAAACCCTTATATACTCTTCCACAAGATATACCTTACGAAAGAGTGGAGAGCAATTGATGAGAGTCATACTAAGAGTCATACTAAAAGTCATTAGGCCTTAATATAAGTCTGGCTAAATAACACTGGGCCTTAAGATAATCTGAGCCTAAGAGGAAAGAGGACTTAGAAAGGCTATGAAAGGTCCACTAGGTGATCATTTAAGATATGAGTCTTAACTGTAATTACGCGCCAAATGGCTCCTATAAATAGGTCCATGTATCATCTTTACATTTCAAGCTCAATTTGCTTATTGAAACTCTACCAAAATCTAGTCTGACTTAAGCATCAGAGTACGCGCACAAGGAAAAGCTCCCACGCCCCTCTGATTATTTTCTTTTTTACAGAATTATTAGAGGCAACCTAACGCGAAGATCGAGATTCCTACGTCATCAAAATTCATTGTTGTAAATAGTCAACAACACAAATATTTGCGGATCATGGTTTCTTCTTACAACACACAGTAGCTCACAGCCAAACTGAGACTTCTCTTCAACTTTGTTTTTTCTTACTGGTTGATGCTTTGATTTCTTTTTTTATTTTTGCCCATATACGTATTTGCTTGTATCTTGCAAAACAGTAGGGACAGGCAATGTGCACATGATAGAGGTGAAATAGCAGGATAAAAAGAGACACACTTTTTTCTTTTACGTATTTCCTTCCTCGTCCGTGTGCTTGTAACTCTTACCTGTGTATTAGTGTCTTATATTGTATCATTTATATAGACCTAGAATCTTTTATTTTTGGATGTCGTAACGATTTTCGTCCGAAGACTCGATTACTAAACTATTTTGAAAAACACAAAAAGAAGTAGCCACAATCTTTTTTTTTGCTAGGTGTAATTGGTCACCTAAAAATATTTACCTTTACAATAAACTCTTAAAAGTAATTAAGTTTTATTAAAAAGATAGTTTTTAGCCTGCGAAAACAAAGCTTAGGTTTGGGGGATTACGCTTGTAGAAGGATTAGCACCCTCACAATGCCCATTAAAAACGTTACCACTGAATCATGTATTATCCTCTGATCTTAATAAAATAGTCTTAATTAAATATTTGAAAAAGATCTTCATTTATTTTGAAATCATTTTTTTTATTTGTTTGATTTTGAAACCACTTAATTAAAAAGAACTTTCATTTATTTTGAAACCATTTATTTATTTATTTATTATTTTGAAATATTAAATTTTATTATTTTTATATTATTGTTAAATTTTATTTTTTATTTGAAATAAACGAGAATCTTTTATATTAAAAATTATTCTGAAGTACCTCAATACTTCTGGTAGCATTTCAAATAATATTCTCACTTATGGATTTCTTAAGATTCGCTACTTGCAATTTCTATGGAATCCCATTCTTGAGAGATTTTCACTTATTTTGTAATTCCATGAATCCATATGATGCAGACAAAATATGAATGATGCATATGAAAAATCTTATATTTATTTTATTTTCATATTTTATTTATTTATATTTATATTATTATTTTGAAATTTATTTATTTTATAAAATCGTATTTTATTAAAAAATCATACTAAATATTCCAATATACTAGTAACATTTAGCAAATTTCTCTTACCTAGAGACCAGTTAAGAATCACTATTTGTGAATTCCATAACATTTCATCATCGAAAATTCTTTTATATTTTTCTTTATTTATTTAAAATTGTATTTTTTTAATATATTTAACACTTATACTTGCATTTATTTGCATATTTACACTTATTTATTTATTTTAACACCTACATTTTTAATTATATTTATTCACTTATTTTTTATATTTATTTATTTTTATTATTTTTTCTTTATTTTAAGAGATTTTGATATCGGAATATAATCACTTAAATGTCCCAATACGCTGGTGACATTACGGATTTTATTTCGACTCTAAGAGTTATTAAAGAATCACTACTTGTGTTTTTTAAGAAATCCCATCATCGAAATTATCTTTATTTATTTTTAATTCATTAATAATGTCTTATAATCAAATTAAAATACATTCTCCAATTTTAATTAATTTATTCGCGCTAGAAAAATTGTACAAGAAATAAACGAATCAAGTTAGGAAGATAAACAAATCAAGTAAATGAATAAACAAAGGATTAAAATAGTCATGAAGAAAGCAATATAATAAGACAAGCAAAGCATATGAATAAAAGATGTTTTAAATGATTTTATATAAGACATGAAGAAAGCCGAATAGTGACCGCCATTTATAATATATATATATATATATATATATATATATATATATATATATATATATGGATTATTATCCTATCCACTGTCAGTGAAGTTTTTTAACTCTACAAGCGGGGTTAAGATGATGACATGTGTCCTTTGAAAATATTAAAAAGATAAAAAATAAATAAAATAGGACACATGTCTTCATCCTAACCATGCTTGTGGAGTTAAAAAACTCCACTGACAGTGTATATGATAATTTTCCTATATATATATATATATGTGTGTGTGTGTGTATGAGGAGGGATCCATTTACACATGTGTAAAACAAATTTGTTTTACACATTTTCATATCTTTTTATATGATTTATAATTTTTTAATCCAACCGTTGAAATTTATGGTCTATTCACATAGATCATGCATGCCAAATTTCAAATTAATCGAATACGTCTGACTATATATTTCATGAAATAAAATTTCAACCATTGATATATTTTGAAAAAAAATATTGTTCTCGATTAAAATGATAGAAATAGCAGATTGATTCAAAAATTTACATACATAATAAATATGAGTAGGTTGTTAAATCCAACGGTTGATTTGCAAAAATATTAACCCTATATAAAGAAATATAAATATATATATATATATATATATATATAAATATTCTCCTGTCCCCTTGTAACTGTTTAGGCTCCCATAGTCAAGCCTCTTTTTTCATTTGGGAAAGGAATTATTTAAATCCCCTAATAGTGGCCAAATTCATGGAATTTTCTTTTTATTTTTGGCATCTAAATTTTCAGATTTTATTTTCCTCCTTGCTGCTCCTTGCCTTTCTCATTTTTGGCACTAAATCATCTCGAGTCAACACCTTTTATTTGGCACCAAATCTCATCAATTTGCCTGATTTATTTTTTGTTTATTCATTTATTTTCAACAAATCTTTTAAGTCAACTTTTTAAATGGTAGTTTAATTTAAGGTTAGAGTTTGACAAAAAAATTTATTTTCTTATATATGATTTTATTTTTTATTTTTTTATTTTTTAAAAAATTGCTCGGACAAAATTCAATGTCTACATTAAAAAATCTTGCTCACCAAGAATAGTCTTTAATTTAATTTAATTTCTCATAAATTTCTTCTGATTTTATTTAATTATTAAAATCAAAATCTAATATAAGATCCAATTCTGCTTGACCTTTAAATTTGAAAACTTCAATTTGTCTCTTTCTTTTTATTGAAACCAAAAATAAAAATAAAAAATAAAAACGTATAAAAATAAAAATAATAAAAAAATAAAAATCAAAACCAAAACCAAAATCAAATCAAAAAATAGAAAGAGAAATAAAATCAAAAATAAATTGAAAAAGATCTAAGAAAAAATGATATTTATAATTGTCACGTCCCGAAGGGCACGATAATTTCGTTAACTTATGCGGAAGTAGAGATATCTGGGCTAACTTTTTTTTTTCTTTTTATTCTTTTAACAATGGTTTGTCATGTGAGTGCTCTCTTATATATATCAGGTAGTTGTCCACCAGATACGAGTTTAAGGTTTCGAATCTAAGGTCCCAGTTTATTTTTCTATTTAAAATCACTTAATAACCTCAATCTGTAACTCAATACCTCTCAAACATTTATTCAAATCCTCAGTTAAACTTTGACATTACGAAATCGAAACTATCTATTGTTCTTATATACATCTATATCAACCTCATATCAGAAATTCAAAATATTTGGAGATCATTATGATCTTTTAAAAATTCCAAACACTTAATATGATATTTTTCTCTGTTTGAACCTATTCAGCAATCACAATTTATTTACATCCCGATAATAATTAATCTTACTACATAAACATGCGTACAATTACTACACATCCCATCCTATAATACTAACACTAAACTGTTTTAAATACAATATAATTAAGTACTTAAAAATATACCAAAGTATAACTGCAAGGGCCTCAAGGTTACAAACCACAAAGCTCAATACTGCTGTCAATGCTAATTAATTCTGCTTAACTTGTAATGGAAGTCGATGAGGGGGAGTGATCTAAAGCTCTGTAAGCTAACTGTACAAAAGCAAAATAAAATCATACTATTCAGTAGGCATGCATACACTTTATCTACCTATAGCAACAGTTACAATATAAATAACTTTAAACATATAACTTTTCTTAGCACTCGATATCCACTCACTTTAATCGTGTAACATTTCTTATCACTCGATGTCTAATCACTTTAATCGTCTAGCGTTAACACAAAGATTTTTAGACACTGTCAAGGTTTATCAGGTAGGACATGAAAGGATACTTCAAAGTATCTCATTATCCCTTGAACCTGAATTCACGACATCGCAATCCTTATATCAGTACGCACTATCTTATACCATAACATGATATCCTAAGTTAGGGATATGCTATTATGTCATTAATGCTTGTTTCTTTAAACCTTGCAATACACAGTAAACAATGCTCTTTTATTTTAAACACTTTTCTTGTAAACAATGCTCATTTCTTTTAAACACTTCTTATAAACAATGCACATTACTTTTAAACATTTCTTATAAGCAACACTTATTTCTTTTAAATACATTCGTTATATGAGATTAGGCAAAACTCCCGATATTGTCCAATAAAGATTTATCCCACTATAGCATAGCTAACAGTGGGCCGTTTACCCCAAGACCAGGGCAGTGCATATGGCTATATGTCTTTCCTAATATGGGAGATAAATCCACGGCAGTGCTGGACATATCACAATGAATCATCAGCACTAGGTTTACAATCCTTGTTGGACCTGTATAATGTAGTGCAGTAAAAGCTCACCGAAACCCATCGAGCCAATAAATAGTAGTGTGGTACAAAGTCCACAACTAGGTTAGACCTGTGTAGTGTAGTGTGATATTGAGAGGTCATCCTAAGATGCCTTTTATCCCATGTTACTTTATTGGTCTAAAAACATTATAAAACCTTATAAAACGTGTGGGAGTGCCTATATCTCAAAAACATTTACAATCATGTTTTGAAAATTCTATGGACTTTAGAGGTGACTCACACTGTGTAACACTTAGCCTCGTAGGCTCTAAAGGTGACTCACACAACGTAGCACTTAGCTCCATAGGTTTAAAAATCATTTCAAAACATGTCTCATAAAATATTCAAAGCTTGAGTTAAGCATTTAAGCATCTCTAAAACACTTAGCAATCATGTTTTGAAATCCAATACAAGATGGCTATAAAGCTAATGTAAGCTTTTATAAACCTTTGCATATTAGTAAAATATTTCAAAACATGCATAACGAGAAATCAAAAGCTTTCTTTAAACATGGAGTAATCAATGCAAGCATTGAAATCTCAACTTTACCATGCCAATGCATAAATAAGTGTTATGCACTAAAACATGGGATCATGTACTCATTAAAATCTTATAAAGCATGTTAATGCAAAATATATCGGGTAGTCTTACATGCTAGGATTTCACTACCCTTTGTCATCACGTCTAGGTCCAAGGACCTAATTGCTTGACACAAAATCATGAAGTCGTCACCAATCATTCTCTACCTAGGTGTGATTGGTCACCTAGTCAAAACTAGAGATAAGGCTTAGTCTACATTCAAAGATTCTTAAGTTCGAGAGTATAGTTACATGAGGGGAAGGATTAGCATCCCTATAACGCCTATCCTAAATGGTACCAACTAATTCTAGGTTATCTTAAAAATTAGTCTTGGGTTTATATTAAATTAGATATGAGTAATATTGAAAATTTTTCTAAGTGTCCTTCATTATGCTGGTAGGACAACTTAAGAAAACTCTCCTCACCTCAAATTGTTTTTTTTTTACTATTCTATTATTCTTTTGATTTATCATTGTGTTTAATTTATCATTTATGATTTCTACCCTTATTTAATTTATTATTCATTTGATTGTGTTTTTATTTCTACATTCATTTCTAATTTTTACTTTTGTTTTATTTTTTAGAAATTGGATATAAATTATTATTTTTTATTGAAAACTCCTCTTAGATCTCCCGTTATACTGGTAAGATCATAAAAAAAATTTTCTCACCTAGAGATTTTCAAAGTATTACTTATGCGTGACTGCTTCAAAGTCTCATCGTTGGAGTAATTAACTTTCTAATTTATTATTCTTTATCAATCCTTGCTGTCACTTTTATTTCTAATTTGATTTTATTATTTATTATTTTTTACTTATTATATTTAATATTTTTAATTTTCGAAAATTGTTATGATTTATCTCCATTATACTTGCGGCACCAAAAATAAACTTTCTCACCTAGAAATTTTCAAAATATTACTTATGCTAATTCTTTAAAAATCTCATCATCGAAATAACTCATCTTTATTTGTATATTGTAATTTTAAAATTTCATGTTTTTATTTATCATGACTAATCTTAATTTTAAACCTAAAAGAATATAATTATATACGATAAAACACACTAATTTCATGAAATATGGGTGTGTGTATATATATCTATATATATATATATATATATATATATATATATATATATAAAATCACATTCAACATCACATTCAATTAACCGATTTAACTAATAAAAATTATATAATATAAGTGACACCATTAATATAATTAGCCTTTGCATCATGTCTTACTTTATCTTCTTTTAGATAATTAAATAATTAAAAACAATCCTGCCATAACCAATAAAAATTGACTTTGACAAGATACAACAATAAAGTATCATGATTAGGAAAATAAAAACTAACATTAGGAAAGGAAGGACTTGTGACGTGAGGCGTATGGCGAGTGTTAAAGAAACAAAGAAATGTTTTTTTTTTTTGGTTATAGAAACAAAGAAATGTTAAAGGCATGTCAGATATTCTCAAATCTACGAGGTATTCGCCTGAATAAACAAACCGAATAAATCTTTTACCAATGGACATTTCTTCTCCCGTTATTTCATTCTTCCTGTAACCGAAGCGTGCTCCCTCTCCAAGTTGAAATCAGCGCTCGCCACTCCAACTGCTGTCGGCCCTAGCTCGGTTCATGCCAGCACTGGCAGCCAGCCCGTCAGCAGCCCTCTTCCTTCGCCTATCTCCTTTCTTCCCTTTTTGATTTGAAAACCCAAGAACCCAAAGCCTTTTCCACGAGCTGAGAATCTCTAGATCTTGAAACTCTTTCACTTTCTTTTGCTGCTTAGTCTTGTATTTTTGGGTTATTGTGTTTTAGTGTTATTAGAGGTAATGACAGTTGGATAGGCAGTTATGTTAGTTAGAATAGTTACTAACATAACTGCTATTGTTTCAGAACTCATATAAATACAATAGATAAATGTAAAGCAGATGTCAAGATTCAATTGATGAAATAAATCTCATTTTCTCTTCTTCTCCTTCTTCTTCTTCTTCCCTCTAATATTCTTCTTCTATCTAGTAAACTTCACATGGTATCAGAAGCCGAAATGGAAAATGGCCCAGCAGTCTCGGCAGGTTCATCTTCTTCATTGGCTGTGTTGAATCCTGGTGCACAATGTGTGATTGTCAAATTGGACGATAATAACTACCTGTTATGGAAGCAACAGGTAATGGCAACTCTTAGAGGCTATGGATTGAAGAGTTTTGTGGATGGCAACAAGTCTATTCCATCAAGAAATTCACCTTAGTATGAGCAATATGACAGGCAAGATCAGCTTTTGGTTTCTTGGATTCTTTCTTCCATCAACAACCAAATCTTGCCAAGCTTTGTTGGCTGTGAAACCACCAAGGAGCTCTGGGAAGCCATTGAGGAATATTTTGCGTCTCAAACCAACGCCAAGATCATGCAATATCGAAGACAATTGCAAAATGTAAAGAAAGGGAATCTAAGTATGAAAGATTACCTGATCAAGATCAAGACACTTTGGGATACTCTACAATCTTGTGGATGTAAAATGGCAGATGATGAGCTGATTCATACCGTTTTATCAGGGCTTGGACAGGAGTACGATGCAATTGTAGCAGCCATTTCTACTCAAAAAGAACTTCCAAATTGGAAAACCACCTCTGCATTACTTTTTGCTACTGAGTCAAGAAACATACAAAATGCTTCTGTTCAAGATTCTTTAGTCCCTACTGCTAACCTGGCTATTCAGCAAAAGAGGCCTTTTCTTGAAGCTAGCAGAGGATATAAGGATCACTTCAATGACAGTGGAAGAAGCTTCAGAGGTAGAGGCAGAGGAAAATTCAGAGGTAGAGGTGGTATGGCTATTTCAAAAACTCAATGCCAACTCTGTGGAAAAATTGGTCACACTGTGCACAAATGCTTCCATAGGTTTGATATCTCGTTTAATCCTGAACCTGGGGAATCCTCTTTTAATTCAAGAAATACGGGAGGTATGAAAGAGGCCTGTATGGCAGAGGCAATGATAGCTACACCAGATTCCATCACTGACTCTGCTTGGTATCCTGATTCTGGTGCCACAAACCATATCACCAATGCTTTTGAAAATCTCAATATTGGAGCTGCATATCAAGGTTCTGGTAAGTTGCATATGGGAAATGGATATGGTGTTAATATCTCAGGTATTGGTCATTCTTCTGTTTTTGCTACAAATACTTCAAAATCATTTCAACTTAGAAATATCTTACATGTTCCTTAAGTGACCAAAAATCTCTTATCAGTTTCTCAATTCTGTAAAGATAACTGTGTATTCTTTGAATTTCACTCTGATTATTGCCTTGTGAAGGATCCTATCACCAAGGAAACTCTTCTAAAGGGGATGCTTGATCAAGGCCTGTACAGGTTCAATCTGTCCATAGATAAAACACCTGCTGAATTTCATCAGAACTAGAAAGAAGTTCTAGTTTCCAATCTCTCTTCATCATCAGATTCATCTAGTACTCCTGTTACAAACTTAGAACCTTTTGGTCTTTGGCATAGTCGCCTTGGACATCCTAATCCTACTATAGTCTCTAAAGTTCTGTCATCTTGTAATATTTCTCACAAAATCAATAAAAATTCTGTTTGTACTCATTGTCAAAAAGCTAAGAGTCAAAAATTACCATTCTCATTGTCCACAACTTCTTACAATGATCCATTTACACTAATTGAGGCTGATCTTTGGGGTCCTGCTCCTTATTCATATGGAAATGGATTTCACTATTATATTTCCTTTGTAGATGCTCATTCTCGATATACATGGATCTATTTTCTAAAATCAAAAAATGAAGCTTTAAATTCTTTCATTCATTTCAAGAAACTAGTTGAAAAACAATTCTCAGCAAACATTAAGATGTTGCAAACAGATTGGGGTGGAGAATTTAGAAGTTTCACACCTTTTCTAAATTCTGAAGAAATCATTTTCAGAAACTCATGTCCTCATACCACTGAACAAAATGGGAAAGTAGAGAGAAGGCATAGGCAAATAGTTGAAATTGGTCTCACACTTCTATCTCAAGCTTCACTTCCTTTTTCATTCTGGTCTGAATCATTTTCTGCTGCAGTTTATCTAATGAACAGATTGCCAAGTACTACCTTAAAGCTCAAGTCTCCTTTTGAAGTTCTACACAAGGTAAAACCAGATTACTCATTTTTTAAAACTTTTGGATGCCTTTGTTTTCCATATCTCAGACCCTTTAATCGTCACAAGCTCAGTTTTAGATCATCACCTTGTCTATCCTAGGATATAGCTCAAACCATAAAGGTTTCAAGTGTCTTGATGCTAATCATAATCTGTTCATTTCTAGACATGTTGTTTTTGATGAGTCTAAGTTTCCCTATGAACAGATGTTCTCTAAATCAGGCACTTCCACCAAGTCAGATTCTGACTCGTATACTTCACCACTTTTAGTCATATCTAATCCCACACCTATCTTGTATAATTTTCTTCCTATATCTTCCTCAACTCAATCATCATCTTCTCAACCCTCAAACTCATCTGCACCCTCTGAAAATCCAGATTCAGATTCTTCTACATCTCCAAATTCCTCACTACAAAATGATAATCAATCCTCAATATTAGGACCATATCCAACCTCTTCAACTAATCAGCATCCTATGAGAACCAGGTCTAAAGATGGGATTTTCAAGCCTAAAGTGTACTTGACCAATCTTGATTGTACAGAACCAACCTCTGTGAAAGAAGCATTACAACATAGAAAATGGAAACAGGCAGTTTATGAGGAATATAATGCTTTGTTGAAGAATGCCACTTGGTCATTGGTTCCGCTGCCATCAGATAGGTCTATAATCGGTTACAAGTGGGTTTTTAAACTCAAAAGGAATTCTGATGGATCAGTTGCAAGGCATAAAGCAAGGTTGGTAGCAAAAGGATACCTACAACAGCTTGGGATTGATTTTGGAGAGACTTTTAGTCTTGTGGTAAAGCCTACTACAATAAGGGTAATTCTAACTCTTGCTTTGTCTAAGGGGTGGTGTATCAGACAAGTAGATGTTAATAATGCTTTCCTAAATGGCACTCTCAATGAAGAAATATACATGCAGCAACCACCAGGCTTTGAAGTTCAGGACAGTAGTCAGAAACTTGTTTGCAAGCTACACAAGGCCTTATATGGGTTAAAACAGGCTCCTAGAGCCTGGTATGACAAGCTTCAATCCTTTCTTCATAAACAAGGTTTTGTATCTTCTAAATCTGACCATTAATTGTTTCTAAAGAAGACAGGTTCTGTTTCTACATGCATTCTAGTGTATGTTGATGATATAATCATCACTGGTAATTCCACAACCGAAGTTGAAAGACTTATTCTGAAGTTAAACAAAGAGTTTTCACTCAAAGATCTTGGCTCCTTAAATTTTTTTTCTTGGCATTGAGGTGAAATACTTACCTAATGGTATTCTGTTATCTCAAGCTAAATATATAAGGGATCTATTAGCTAAGTTCAAGATGCTAGAGGCTAATCCCTTACCTACACCAATGGTCAGCTCACTCAAGTTGTCTGCTCATGAAGGATCACCCATAGAAGATGCTCAGCTATATAGAAGTGCAGTTGGGGCACTATAATATGTCACTGTTACAAGGCCAGAGATATCTTATAGTGTCAGTAAAGTTTCACAGTATATGCATCAGCCCATAGACACATATTGGAAAGCAGTTAAACGTATTTTTAGGTATCTTTGTGGTACAATTGATCATGGTATCCTCCTTTAACCCTATTCTATCCTCACTCTAACAGGATTTACTGATGCGGATTGGGCAGCAGATCCTGATGACAGAAGGTCTACATCAGGGTATTGTGTTTTCTTAGGCCCCAACATCATCTCATGGAGCTCAAAGAAACAAACTACTGTCTCTTGGTCAAGCACAGAGGCAGAATTTCGAAGTTTGGCTAATCAACAGCTGAAATGACATGGATACAGTCTCTCCTAACCGAAATTGGCCTTACACTTCCTATCAGGCCACATATTTGGTGTGACAACTTGTCAACAGTAGCATTGTCTGCCAATCCAATCCAACATCCCAGGACCAAACATATGGAGTTGGATATGTTTTTTGTCAGGGAAAAAGTTTTGCAAAAGCAGCTTACTGTTAGCCATCTACCTGCTTACGACCAAGTTGCAGATATTCTTACAAAACCCCTGTCTCACTCCAATTTCATCAGATTGAGAACCAAACTTACAGTGCAAGGAGCAGAGAAGTCTTAGACTACAAGGAAGTATTGTGACAGAAACTCGGAAGAGAGAGATCAATTTTCAAGGGCATATTAGAGGTTATGACAGTTGGATAGGCAGTTATGTTAGTTAGAATAGTTACTAACATAACTGCTATTGTTTCAGAACTCATATAAATACAATAGATAAATGTAAAGCAGATGTCAAGATTCAATTGATGAAATAAATCTCCTTTTCTCTTCTTCTCCTTCTTCTTCTCTCTAATATTCTTCTTCTATCTAGTAAACTTCACAAGTGTTGTCTTGGGTGTCATTCGGTTTCAAACAAATCGAAGACTGGGTTTTAGTGTAGAAAGGTGCGGCTTTGGTGACTGAATGCGATCTCCAGATTTTGTTTTTTGGCTTCGGGTGGTGACACAGTATCCGGGACTGTGTGTTTTGTGGAGTTTTTGAAGAAGGGACTGCCTCGGAAGGGATGGGAAATTAGCAGGTGATGGGATGGGGAAGGGAGAGGGCTGTCAGTGTTGATGTCTGGGATTTTGGGGCTGATGGTATGGGGAACAAGAGCTGAGAAAGAGTGGCAGGTCCTAGCTCTGTTTATTTTTTTTTAAAATTAAATATTTTTTTATAATTTTGAATTAATTAATTATTAACTTAATCGGAATAAAATAAAAAGGTAATTATATTAAAAATGATGGGCTTAAAAAATTTTGAGAATGGACTTTCAATTTTGGGCTTTAAAGCTCATGAGATCTAATATCAAATTGGACAATTCAATTTATTTACCTAGACTGGAAATCATATTGAACTCAAGCAAAAGTTTGGACAAAATTAAGTGTTTACGCCTTTTTACTTTTGGAATCCCAAGTCTCCTTACTGGTGACACTTCTTAATTATCATTTTCTTACACCAATCCTTATATGATAGTTATACTTCTTATGATCATTTTTCACTTATTCCTATTTGAATAACTAGATATTTCGACAGCATAACGACTTATATTTTAGCCTAATCCATCCTCTGAAAAACACAATTATAATGGATTTATTACACTAATTCCACAATCACAACTTAGCAACCTCATTACAATCAAATTATTTATACATATTTACCTTCTCATCACACACAATCAATCACATAAACATATATATAGTCAACCACTATGTAAACTAATTTCTACCAAGTCTATTTACAAGGGATAATGGAAATGCATCTTACATAATCAGCTTGCTTTATTTGATCAACTTACCATTGTCATATATAACGTATTAAGTTTTAGAAACCTAATAGCTAGACACAAAAATATGGAGTAGCTACTAACCATTTTTTTAGGTGTGATTGCTCACTTATTCAAAATAAAAATAAAGCTTGGTCTACATTCAAAGAATCTCAAGATTTGGGGCTACGGTTACGTGTGAATAAGGATTAACACCCTAACAATGCCTATCCTAAAGTATTACCAAATAGTCTAAAATTATCCTAATTTTGCCTTTTGTTTGCTTTAATTTCGTTATGATTAATAATTGAAAAATCTTCTAAACTCTTTCATTAAGCTGGTTGAATAATTTAAAAGTTTTTCTCACCTCAAGAGTATTCAAATAGAACCGATCACTTTTCTTGAATAGTAAACCTAGTCATGGGTCGGGTTGGGCCCATGATAAGTAACAATAACTTATCTGTATGTCCAAGCCCAGCCCAGCCTAAAAATTCGAGCTTGACTTTTAGTCCAAGCCTATTTTTATTTTTATACTATAAGCCCGAGCCCAGCCTGAATATAATTTTATTTTTTTATATTTTAATTAATTGTTTATTTTTTTATTATTTTATTCCCTTTAAAATTTAATTAATTTGTCAAAATTTGTAAGTCAATTTTCATAATAAATATTTATACTCATATTTATTAATAATAGTGTTTTATATACATATAATCAATTATGTTATACTTAGTAAATATATAAAAAAAATATAATTAATATTAATATTCAGGCCGAGCTGGGCCCGAGCTTTGAAAGGTCAAGCCCGGGCTTGGACCGATTTTTAAACGAGCCTAAAAAGTGACGCTTCGATTTTTGAAAATCAAAACTAATTTTTTTCATTTTCACATGGTCGATTAGGCTATGCTTAATGTCCTCATTCTGATGTTAAACTAAAACTTCCTTAACTAACTCAACATTTAATTATTCAAATTGGTCCCAGTACACTTAATTATAGTATACTGTATATAATCATTTTTCTATATAAATACCCAATAACCAAGACTATAATTAACACTCAGATCCCTTCTGTTTACTATTTACATCTCTTTTCATATTAAAGTACTGTACAATAAATGTCTGAATACCATACCTGTAAGGGACAATATCAAAATTTCGTAGGCATCTGAACAGAACTTTCTCATAACATTCGACCATTTTCACAAATAAATCTGTTAAGTGGAAGGAGGTAAGCTTACGCCAAGTAAGAAATATATATAAAAGAACAAATACTATACATACCTATATGCATATATCAAAAACACATTTCACAAGTATACAGTCAGTATTAAAATAGTGTTGGGGCACTCTAACAGAAAGGATACTATAATTGGATAGGAGTACCAGGCTAAATATGGAAGGATGCTTTAGAGCACCTTACTTGTCCAGGTCCCTAAGTTCGACTATAGGGAATTTTCGAAAGAAAGAATTCATACCCATCAACTCGATATCAAAACCTTTCAAAATCTTTAGTGACAATACACAACAGTCAACAATCTTATCAAATAGTTTAGTAAAATATTCAATAAACCATTCAGTTCATCGTTCAGTAAAATAGTTTAGTAAACACTCACTAAAAACGTTCAGTAACAATTAGCAATTAGTCAATATACGCTCAACACACAATTCAGTAGCTAGTCGATAGACGTTTCAGAAAACAGTTCAGTAAACAATCAGTAAATGGTTAATGAATACTAAGTAAATGATTCAAAAATTGATCAGTGAATAGTTCAGTAGTTAAACCAGTAAACCGTTAAATAAAATAACTTAGTAAACCATCGGTAAATAGTACGGAGATTAGAAACCATATTTAACAAATCCTCTGAAATTAAAAATCAATAAAGTCTGGGAGTGCCTCGATTAGCCAGGGATTTACCACCCTAGGAAAATAGTACAGTGAAGACTAGGCATCACCTAATAGACTCATGCAATATAAATATCCTTGCAGGGAACGACATATGGCCATAGTCAAAAAGGAGTCCACAGAGTACACAGGTCAGGTGATAGCTGTGCCGCTAAAGACATGACCAAGGTGTATTAGCAATAGAATAGAATAGAATGGAATAGAAGAGCATGTACTCGCAGGTAGCTATGGGGCCAACAGTCTCAAAACATTTACTTGATTCCGATAAAAACAATAAAACATACTTTATGTTTTCAAAATGGAATATAATAATATAAACACACATTTTTTTTTTATTTTTAGTACCTGGAAGTGCCCAGATTGGCTAGGGATTTACCACCTCAGGACTTAAGATATAAAACTCTTGGGAATCAAGTTTCATTTCAAATCATTTGTTCAGAAATCAATACATTTAGTTCAATACATTCGATCAGATCCAATTTATTCAAATCATAAACTTCGATGGAAAATAGATATTTCCAGTAAAACAATGTTAGTAAAACTTTTTCAATCAGTTCACAGTATCCAAAACATTTACGTCACTCAGACATTCAAGTGTTAACTTCAGTCAAACACTCAAAACATTAACTTCAGTCAAACACTCAAAACATTAACTTCAGTCAGATGGATTTACCACCCTAGGACTTAAGATATAAAACTCTTGGGATTCAAATCATTTGTTCAGAAATCAATATATTTAGTTCAATACATTCGATCAGATCCAATTTATAAACTTCGATGGAAAATAGATATTTCCAGTAAAACAATGTTAGTAAAACCTTTTCAATCAGTTCACAGTATCCAAAACATTTACGTCACTCAGACACTCAAAATGTTAACTTTAGTCAGACACTTAAAACGTTAACTTCAGTCAAACACTCAAAACATTAACTTCAGTCAAACAATTAGAACGTTCAGTAAAACAAAGTTAGTAGTCTAAAGCACACATTCCAATTAGTCGTTCAAAAATTTAGTTGATACATGTTATAAACCAATTCAAAATCATTAACAGAAATCAATTCAAAAATTCATATCTTCAGTCAGTTCATAAGGTATTCAAATTAGAAATCATTATAGCTGAAGTATAAAATTCACCAAATATTCTCAGTTCAATAACTAGGGTTCGAAATATTTTATTTACGTATAATAGTGATATGAAAACATGAGTGCATCTTGAGAAGTGTGAAAATTAATAAAAATCCCTTCAAAAACTAAGTTACAAATTTTGTATGCACTTGCAACTTTTAGGAAAACTTAACGAAAACACATTTTCATGTCACTTCTAATCACAAAATCCATGCCAAATAATGATTCTAAGGATTTAAATCATTTTTAAAAAATTTCGGCAGCATAACGGTACTACATATTGTAACCTCCCTGCATGAAAACACAATTTATAACTACAATTCTAGTTTCACAATTTCAACCAAATAATCAAATTCAACCTCATAAAAACCCAATTTCATCATTTCTAATGCAATACAGTATCCCTACACTTTTTATAGACATCATTTACCTCAATCCTCGCTATTTTGCTTAGCAATCCCTCAGTTGCAGCTTAATTGTAGTTATCATTTCCTTATTGAAGTTTGCTCCAATGGATTTCTTAACTGTGACCAATGTCAAAACACTATCATTTAATAACAATTATATCTCATTAGACATCAAAGAATATTATTCTAACCTTAAACTACATAACGAAGTAATTTTTCACTACTTTTCCATTAAGGCCAAAATTGTCATTTTTATCGTCATTTCGGTTTTTATTCAATTTTAACTATATTGATACTCTCAATATTATTTTCTAACATCCATTGAATTATTAAATTATCATTTCAATCACAATTCATCGATGCCCTTCACCCAGCTAAATGTACCTTTGACATCTGAACCATTTTCTTTCGGTTTTAACTATCCCGATAATATCCTTCAATCTTATAATCACTTTTCATAACACCTAAATCAATTTAAACTCACTAAACCATAAATTTCTTGCTAGTCATAAAATTTTCCTCTTAATTTCTTCAAAAGCCATGATCAATTCAAAGCTTAATAATCAGTTCTACCACTACATACCTCATCTTTAAGTTAATTTATACAAAGTTTTCCACCAAAATTAAGCTAAATCTTAAACACTACCCTAGGGACATTTTTATAGCATTTTGAAATCTTTTTCTTGCTTAGAAAAGTCAGAATTATCAAATATATCAACCACAAACAAAAATGAAATTTTTTGCTCAAGGTTACCTTATGCAGACAAAACTTCTAGCACACTTTTCACAAGGCAAACAAACTCCTTTTGGGCTGCATTTTTGATATGTTTTAGAGGACAACCTCAAATACAATCGGTCCTTCTTGAGCAAAGTGAGATGAGGTCATTTTGTGGTGCTTTTTCCTCTCCTTTGTTCAAAACAGAACCTGCCCTGTTTTTCTCCTGTTTTCAGTTCTAGAAAAGCTGGCTATTTGTAGCAGCTCTTTAGTTGTTTTGGGGTTGAGACTTGGATATGTTCTAGGGACAACCTAAGCTATAATTGATCCTTCTTGGCTAGATTGAAAAGAAGATGTTTTCCTGGTCGTTTCTGCCTTGCACTCTCTTTAACAGGGCAGTTGACAGGTAGAATTTTCAGCAGGTTTTTCACTGACCAAATGAACTCTGTTTAGGCTAAAATTCAGCTACATTATAGAGGGAAGATAAGGCTATAATTGGTCCTTCTTGACAGGAGATGAGGCAGTTTGGATTGTGTTTTCTGCCTCCTATGGTGGTTGCACAATAATGCTTCAACTAGGCAGAAAATGGGGTTTCAGGTAGCTTGGGGAAGAAAGGTCGGCTGTTTAATGGCTTAAATGAAATTAAACATGTGATTTAAATGTTAATTCAACAAAAATCTGATTTGAAGTGGTAAATGACCCTTTTACCCCTTACTTACACTCATATTTACTAAATTATGTTTAGTTGCACTACACCTCCTCTTCTTCCAATTTCATTTTTCATTCTCTATCCAAACAATGCTTTAAGAAAATTTCCCATACTTCTCACTACTTAAACTTATTTGAAATAATTTAAAAATTATTTATTTAATAATTATCTTTAAAATTTTCTATTAATTTCCAATAATTTCTCGGTGTTTCCCTGAAACATCGTTTTTAAGCAATACAATTTCAATTTAATTTGTCAAATATTCAAATGAATTAATTAATTTATTTTTATTGAATTTTCATCTTGAAAAGTCAATTTCCCAATGACCTTTAAGGTTATATGATAATTGCGAATTTCTCGAAGTAAATTTGGCTTCGAACAAAAGCCATTTGATCTATTCGCTTTGTTTTCCACCATTTCTTAAGATTCCGATTCTCGGATAAATTTTGAGCCAAACTTTACCATGAGATATTTAGGCTTATTCAATCAATGGTCAAAAGTCAGCCTACTTTTGACTATATTTCAGTTTCAAAATTCCAACTATGGACAAAATTGAACTCCAATTTGTTGGCCTTAATTTTTAGGTACCTCAAATTGAACTCCAATCGAAACGAGATTTATACTGTAGGCAATATAATGTCCAAACATTAATAATTTGCCTTTTCGAAGTCATACCGAGTCGCCATGGATTCTATAGGACTTGCTTCCAGTTCTTCTACATAACTGCAATTTCAATTCTTAGCAATACTCCTTCACCTTTCCATTCATTTAACAATTAACATATGAAGTCCTTTAGGAAAATGTGGTCCTCACATAAAAATTTTTCCCAAGCTCGGTAATTGTATCAGATATTTTTGTCCAAGCCTGACCAAATATCAGGCGGGCCTTGGGCTTGGGCGGGTAGTGTGAGATCCATTTTTTCCATTACTGTTAACCCACTATTCATAAAGTTAGGAATATTGAATATCTTATATCTATTTGGTTGTTGATTTCCTTGTAGGCTTTTAAAATGAATTAAGTTGTGGGGCCCACAAGGTTACTGGTGTCCAGATGAAGGTGAAACCTTATAGAAGGGAATTTTAGAGCTAAATAAAGTGACTTCAAACTCGATTATTTAGGTGTGTTTTGAAAGATGTGAAACAATTTAAGAAATGACAGTTAAGTCCATAAGCTATCAGAATTTTCGTAAATAATGGTCAAATTGAGATGACTTTTGACTAACTATCAGTGATTAACTATTTTCCATGTAATGAGGTTTATGGCCATGTGGACTGATAGCATAAATAAGACGTAAAAGTAGAAATTTACACGATTTAATTGTTAGGGATATTTTAGTAATTTCATCAAAATAACTAGTTGAACCTTAATAAAAGTTCAACCACTGAATAGAGAAAGTTAAATGGAGGTGTTTTATGATTAAATGGAATATTTGGAGGTTGGATAGACTATTTTCAATAAAACTAAATGACGAAGGGCAAAAGTGGAAAGGTATCTTGAGTATAAAGGCATTTTGGTCATTTGTACCATAAAATGCCAAATTTAATGGAATTTCCAACCTCTTCCTCACCATTTTTGGCAGCCACTCTTCCTCTCTCCATTTCCTCCATTTTTGAAAGCTTGAAGAGAGAGAAAGCTATAAAAACATCACCTGAACCACCTCAAAACTCAAAACACTCTTCACTAAGCCTATTCAGTTTTTAGAGCTTTACATCTTGGCACCTAAAATCAAGGCTTAAAGTGGCCATTTGCTTAGTGAGAGACTCCTTAAGGAATGGCTAAGGTGAGAAATGAAGGAAGCTTGGTTTTTGTTATCTTTTTATGATTTAATAGTTGGTAATTAAGGTGTTAGAACTTATGTTTAGGTTTGAATTGATGCAGAATCATGAAATTCTCTCACTTCGTGTTTTTGGTTAATATTCTTCAAGCATATGTGTGATGTGGTTTAATGTGAAAATGATGTAGAGTTAATATAGAGTTAAGGTAAAGCATGAACTTAGGCTTAAAAGTTGAAGAAATGAGGTAGATGATGGAATTGGAAGATGAATTTCAAATTTTGGAAAGCATCTTATTTGGGAGCAGTAGACTGCCTGCATAGCAATCAACTGCCCAGACACAAAATTTGAACATTTTTATCGTAATCTACTTAGACCAATCGACCGCCTTCAATAGTAGTCGATTACCCTTGTAACTGACTTAAGACAGTCAACTGCCTTAATACCAATCGGCTGCTTTTTACTCAAAAGCATTCTGTTTGAAAACCAGTTGACTGCCCAATGTAACTAGTCGACTGCCTACCCTGTGGACAGCTTAGGAAGAAGAAATGCTAGGCTTAATTTACAATTATAAGAATAGAACTATTTTCATAATTGAAGTACCCAACAGTGACATGGGATGTATTTTTAAAGGCTTTTAATAGGCAGTATATTCCTCATACAGCTCAGATGAGGTTGAAGTCCGAGTTTCTGAATCTATGCCAGGGGAGTATGACAGTGGATCGTATGAATCCAAGTTCAATGCACTTAGCCATTTCAATCTGGAGACAGTTCGAAGTGAAGAACATAAGATTGAGCGGCTTGTGCCTGGTTTAAGGTATTCTATCAGGAATAGCTTAGCACTGTTTGATATATCCACATATGATGAGGCTATTTGTGGGGCTTAATTGTGTGAGCAGAATTATGAGGCCTAGCAGACGGAGTTTGGTTTTTGAGCCAAAGGTAAAGGGAAGGAAAAAGTTCGATGGGGTTTTAATTATAGAGGAGATATAAGGCCAGTAAAATGACCTATGGGTATAGTGATTAAGGACAAAGCTGCTGGACATAAGTCTGTGAGGTCCACTGGCACTAGGAGATTTACTACTCCTCAGAGGGATTATTCGACCAGTGCAAGCAGTGTGGGAGGTTGCACGATGATAAACCCTGTTATTGGACTATGAGAGCTTGCTTTAAGTGTGGACAGAAAGGGCACTTGATTAAGGATTGCCCACATGATGAGGAAACAGTGCCACCAACAACAGCACTAGTAGCATTAGCACCATCAGCTAAGGAACTGAAGAAGGCTACACCGTCTGTACCAAGAAGAGCGACAACCAAAGAAAAAGGGAAGAAGGCGGTGACGCAGGGCAGGGTGTATGCCATTGATAAGGAGACTACTAATACTTCATCTGATATTATCAAGGGTAAGATCTCGATTTTTAATATAACTGTACTTGTATTAATTGATTCTGGTTCTACACATTCATTTATATCTCCTGCATGCACTGCTAAGATACCGATAGAACTTGAACCCTTAGGATATTCGTTGTAAATTAGTACACCTTTTATGGAATCTCAAATGACTGATGTTAATATCGAAATTGTAAATTAAGAATAAGAGAAAGAGAAACCGTAGCTAACCTAATTTTGCTAAATATGTATGATTTTGAATTAATTTTAGGGATGGACTGGTTAGCTACAAATCATGTTAATATAAATTGTTACAGTAAGTACATACTATTCTCCTACCTTGAGAAATATATTGTAAAATTTTCTGCTTAGAATGGAGTTTCGTGTGGGCCCTCAGGGACTATACCTAGTAGTGGTACTTGCTTAAGTCCTCTGAGTGCTGTTTTATTACCTTTAAGGTATATGAAACTTTGCACATCATATTGGTTGTCTTGTATAGACATTAGGTAATGCACAGTACATGGCATTGGAAATTGTTTGGGATGTAACATAGGAATTGCTCTAGATTATTATATTACTAGTATGATTATCGAGTGCGATCTGAGATATTAATGTTGTATATCAAATATGAAACTTGTGGACTATGGATATGCTGAATGTAATGATTTTGGGAATGTGTGTTGTGTATGATGATATAAACTGTGGATTGCATAGTTGAGATGTGATATATTTTGCAGGTTAATTAACTAGGGAAAATTGATTATATATAAGAGGAGGTTTTCGATATTTTTCTTTTGGCTAGATTAAATCTTGAATCAAAATATTGAGGAAGTAAGTTGATTTGCCTTAGGAGTTAACCTTTTAAATGACAGCATTAAGTTAAATTGAAATTGAGAAAGGAGAAAATTATTTAGTGGTGACACTGGCACCAAATATAAACCTGAAAGTGAAAAGAAAATTTTGGTTTGTAGAATTGGTAAACTGTAATGAAGTGAAATTGAAATATTTTGTTGAAATTTGATTTGGATGTGAAAACTCAAGAATGTGTTTGTTATTAAAGGGTTTATTGCATATGTGGTGGATGTGGAAAAGAAATTTCCGAAGTTACCTAAGATCCCTATGGTTAGAGATTTTTCAGATGTGTTTTCAGATGAATTACCAGGTCTTCCTCTTGATTGAGAGATTGAATTCACTATCGACTTAGTGCCCGTTACTGAACTTATTTTGAAACCCTCGTATCAGATGGCACTAGTTGAGCTTGAAGAGCTCAAGAAGCAACTCCAAGAGTTATTAGACAAGGGTTTCATCCGTCCCAACGTCTCTCCTTGGGGTGCACCAGTTATTTTCGTCCAGAAGAAAGTGGTAGCTTGTGACTCTGTATTGATTATCGGTTGTTTAACAAGCTACTATCAAGAATAAATATTCTCTTCCTCGAATAGATGATTTATTTGAACAGCTCAGGGTTGCCAGTGTTCTCTAAGATTGATCTTAGATCAGGATATCATCAGTTGAAAATTTGGAAAAAGAGATGTCCCTAAAACTGCTTTCAGAACTTGGTATGGTTACTACGAGTTTCTGGTTATGCCATTTGGGCTTACAAATGCTCCTGTAATATTCATGAATCTTATGAATGATGTTTTCAAACCTTATCTAGACAAATTTATCATTGTGTTTATCGATGACATTCTGGTATATTCTAAACCCCGGGAAAAGCATGAGTAGCACCTATATATATTGTTTTACAGACACTCAAAGACCGAAAACTTTATGCTAAGTTCAGTAAATGTGAGTTTTGGCCAGATCAAATTACTTTTTTGGGACATGTAGTGTCTAAAGATAGAGTGTTAGTTGATCTGCCTAAGGTGGAAGCTATTATCCAGTAGGAGCGATCGAAGACAATAATTGGGATTTGAAGTTTTTTGGGTCTAGTAGGATATTATGATCGATTTGTTGATGGTTTTCCTCGATTAGCTGCTCCTCTGACACGTCTCACACGCAAGGATGTGAAGTTTGAGTGGACTGACGCTTGTTAGCGCAGTTTCCAAGAACTGAAGAAGAGTTGACTACAGCACTGATCCTTACTATTCCATGCAAGTCTAAAGGTTTTTTTTTTGTATATAGTGATGCCTCCTCACTTGTTTTGGGTTGTGTGTTAATACTGAATGGAAAGGTGGTCGCTTATTGTTCTCATCAATTGAAAACCATGAGAAGAATTACCCCACTCATGACCTAGAACTTGCTGCCGTGGTGTTTGCTCTAAAGATATGGCAACATTATTTATATGGTGAGAAATTATAGCTGTTTACTGACCACAAAAGCCATAAGTATCTATTCTCGCAACATGAATTGAATATGAGGTAGTGTAGATGGATGGAGTTACTTGAAGACTATGACTGTGAGATATTGTACCACCTGGGAAAGTAGAAAACACCTAGGTATAGTTTCCTATATGATGATTTGGGAATATGAGCTATTAGAGCAATTTGCAAGCCTCAATTTAAATGTTACTCCTTCTGAGAGTTATGGTTTGATAGCTAGTTTTCAGATCAAACTGGATCTGATGGATCAAATTAGAAATGCTCAGAGGGAGGATGCTAGTTGTACGGAGATTGCCAGTCAAATACAGTTGGAAATTCAGACAGAATATGTGATTGGCACAGATGGTATTCTGAGGTTCAAAAATCGGATATGTATTCTAGAGGATAGACAATTGAGAGAGTTGATTTTGGTAGAGGCCTATACCTCGAAGTACATTTTACATCATAACAGTAACAAGATGTATCATAATCTGCATAGAGTGTACTAATGGCCTAACATGAAGAGAGATATCGTTGAATTTGTTGCAAGATGTCTCACTTGCCAACAGGTAAAGGTAGAGCATCAGAAACTAGAAGGATTGCTTTAGACTCTACTGATGCCGATGTGAAAATGAGAGCATAGCGCCATGGATTTTATCATGGGTTTACCGAAGACCAAACGAAATCATAATGCGATCTGGGTGATTGTTGATAGGCTGATGAATCCACCCACCTTTTGGCTATTAAGTTTACAAATTGCTTAAGTGCCTTAGTCAATCTTTATGTCAAGGAGATTGTGAGATTATATGGAGTTCCAGTGAGCATCACCTCTAACAGAGATTCCCGATTCACCTCTCATTTTTGGGAGAGATTTCAGGATGCTGTGGGGTCTCGATTGAATTTTAGCACAGCTTTCCATATACAGACTGATAAACAGTCTAAGCACACCATTCAAATGCTCAAGGATATGTTGAGAGCATGTGCATTGGATTTTAAAGGCTCTTGGGACGATTATCTACCATTGGCAGAATTTGCCTCTGATAATAGTTATCATTCTAGTCTCGGCATGGCACCATATGAGGCATTGTATGGTCGAAGATGTCGTTCCTCTATTACATGCGAAGAAGTAGGTGATAGGAAAATTTTAGCTCCCAATCTGGTTGAGCAGGCTTTTAAGGATGTTCAACTTATTCGTGATCGATTGAAGGCTACCTAGAGTCAGCAGCAAAGTTATGCCGATGTCAGACACCGTTAGAATTTTCTGTGGGAGATTCCGTATTTTTAAAGGTTTCACCGTCTAAGGGCATTATGAGATTCAGGAAGAAAGGAAAATTAAGTCCTTGATATATCAGACCTTTTGAGATTCTAGACCGAGTGGGAGATGTAGCATATCAGTTAGCACTACCACCAGAGCTATCCGGTGTTGATAATGTCTTACACGTATCAATGCTTCGAGAAAGTATCAGCCAGATTCGTCCCATGTAATCTGATATGAACCACTAGAAATTAGGGAAGACATGAGCTATGTGGAAAGACTAGTACGGATCTTGGATTGGAAGGAAAAAGTATTACAGTCTAAGACGATTTCTCTGGTTAAAGTTCTCTAGCAATACCACTTTGTAGAAGAAGCCACTTAGAAGTTAGAAAGCCTATCCAGAGTTATTTGTCTGACAAGTTTGAGCAAATTTGGAGGACCAAATTTCTTAAGGTTAGGAGGATGTGAGATCCACTTTTCCCATTACTGTTAACACACTATTAATAAAGTTAGGAATATTGGATATCTTATATCTATTTGGTTGTTGATTTCTTTGTAGGCTTTTAAAGAGAATTGAGTTGTGGGGCCCACAAGATCACTGGTGTTCGGATGAATGTGAAACCTGGTAGAAGGGAATTTCGAAGCTAAATAAAGTGATGGTAAGAATATGCACTTCAAACTCATTTATTTAGGTGTGTTTTGAAAGATGTGAAACAATTTAAGAAATGATGGTTAAGTCCGTAAGCTGTCGGAATTTTTGTGAATAATGGTCAAACCAAGATGACTTTTGACCAATTATCAGTGATGAAATATTTCCATGTAATGAGGTTTATGGCCATGTGGACTGATAGCATAAATAAGGTGTAAAAGTAAAAATTACGCGATTTAATTGTTAGGGGTATTTTAGTAATTTCATCCAAATAACAGTCGAACCTCAATAAAAGCTCAACCACTAAATAGAGAAAGTTAAATAGAGGTTTTTTATGGTTAAATGAAATATTTTGGAGGTTAGATAGACTGCTTTCAATGAAGTCAAATGATTAAGGGCGAAAGTGGAAAGGTATCTTAAGTATAAGGGCATTTTGGTCATTTGCACCATAAAATGCCAAATTTAATGGAATTTTCCAGCCTCTTCCTCACCATTTTCGGCAGCCACTCTTTGTCCCTCCATTTCCTCCATTTTTGAAAGCTTGAAAAGAGAGAAAGCTACCGAAACATCACCTAAACTACCTCAAAACTAAAAAGACACTCTTTACTAAACCTATTTAGTTTTAAGAGCTCTACATCTTGGTACCCAAATCAAGTCTCAAAGTGGCCATTTGCTTAGTGAGAGATTCCTCAAGGAATTTGGCCAAGGTGAGAAAGGAATTTTCAGGAAAATGGTTCTTGGCTCTTTGATTTAATCCGAATTTTTTATTTTTAACATAAATATTTTAAATTCTATTTTGAATTTAAAATTGTATTAACTGTTCCAATAGACATATTTTCAGTTATATGTCTGGAACAGTTATGTCTGTAAAATGAATGGTTGTTATTTAACAGACAATCACAACCATTCATTTAAGCCTCTTCACATTTTATATAAGTGTTGATTTCTAGAAAATACTCACTTTGCATTCTGACTTTTCACAATAATCTGAGAGGCTTTGTTGTATCCTGGGGTAACTTGCTTCTGTGTGAGGCAATATTACACTCAAGAAAGTGTAACTCTACACGCCTCAAAGCCATATACTTTGTTGTTTCCTAACACTCAGAAGCACAACTTTACCTCAATCAACAACTGGCTGCTATTTTCGGTTCCAACAGCCTTAGTGCAGGAAGAAGCAGCAAATGCAAGCAGCGTTGTTTGGTTCAAGGGTCATAGCAGGTTCAATGGTGCAGAAACAACGACGGCACGCAGAAACACATGGATGCAACGGTGCGGGACAATGAGTAGCAAGATGGCAATAAAGCTGGTGGCAGTGGACAGTTTGGTGATAAAGATAGCAGAGGGAAAGCTCAGCAGTGAGCAGGGACTTAGCAGCAGGGAAGGCGATTAAGGCTGGACCAAGGATGGTGGCAAGGAGCAGCTTTGAGAGAATGCTTGAAGCGATGCAAGATGTAGAAGCAGTGGCGCACAGAGCACAGTGGAGTTGTAATGAAAACCGCTCAAGAAGTAGCGGCTAGAGGATGAAGAAGCCACTTGGTTTTTTTTTTCTTTTTTTGCTTCTTTGCTCGTGTGATCCTCTTTTTTATTTAATCTTCTCAAAAAATCTCTTTAGGTATTTGTCACGTGCCAGGGGCTTGAGCTCAGCAATGTGTAGCCTTAGGGCTAGTTCTTCTGACCTTTGAGCCCCTAAGTGATCAGCCTTCTTCAACCTCACACTGACAGTCGAGAAAAGCAGCAAAAAATGGAAGGCAGAAACGTGAGGAAAATGGAGGAAGAATGGGAGTATATTGTTCAGAAAATTAACTGTACAACCGTTCTCATTGAAGGGTGAGGGTGCCCCTTATATTGACAAACCCTCTAAAGAATACTTGGCTGTCATGAAGCCAAGTGTATGGTTCCTAGGCCATCTGTACAAGCTATCGCTGACATAGCAGAACTTAGGACTGAGATTTACAGCTGGAGGCGCGGGATATGTCGAAAGCGATCTGGCGGGACGTGACATTCTGCCCCATCTATCCTAGCAATGCCCTCGTTGCTTCTGTCCACTCCGCACGAATCTTCTCGACCTGGTGGGGAACGCCACAGTGCCTGTGTCGGTTCCCAACTCGCCTCACTATTAGGCAACCCCTTCCATCAAACCAAATAGTCCTACCGTGATCTGTAGTGTTGCCGCAAGGTCAACTGATCAGTAAGTATCTCTTCAACTTCCTTGTCATGGGTGGTCTTGACCCCAATTAGCACTCGCCTGGACGCTGTTTGGGTATCTCGCCTCCTCTGGTTCGCGCACTTCTTTGACCTCTTGGCTACCTTATGCTGGCACGCCTTGGCAAGGTTTGTCTGCTCATGCCAGGTTTCGGTCATAGGATCTCGAGCTGAGCCTACTCTGGTTTGGTCGACGAGAGATCCCTTGGGCAAACTGATTTTGGCGAGCTCTGCTTTGTGGTTAAGGGCATCGGTGACCACATTGCCTCGCCCAGGTTTGATCACCAAGAATTCTTGCTGCCGAGCCTGCTTGGGCATCATCACATCCTTGGAATAATCCAACACATTCAGCACTTCTGGTGGGGTGTTGTTGGTGATGACTGGGGACTCTTCTATCTTCGGCGTGGTCATGTATGCCCTTTCATCTTGGCGAGCTATTTTGGTGACCTTCATTGCCGACATCACCTTGACTCTAGGCCCCTCCACTCGCCTCACAGGGACGACACATTGGCGTCGGTGATTAGCCACACATATGCAATCAGCGAACGGCAGAAGTATAGCATTAATTCGATCGAGGAAACTTAAGCCAATAACAAGATCATAATCATCAATGGGAAATACCTCGATCGTTTCTCGACCCTTCCATTCACCTAGCTGCACTTCTACTCTTCAAGCTCTACCTGTGATCGGGGCCTCCTTAGAATTCACCATCTTAATGGACCCCTCCTCTTTGGCGACCTTGAGCCCTAATTTCTTGGCAACCCGATCTGACATGAACAAGTCAGACACACCTGTATCAACTAAGGCGTTCAACTGTGTGCCCGCCACCAACATATTGGTGAACATAAGGTCTTCCTTGGGCAACCTCTCCTAGTCTTCACTACGTTTAGTACCATCGCCCCTAGCTTCAGCTCCTCATGTTGGCGACCTCTCTCAGTCTTTCCTTCATTCGACACCATTGAGCCCAACCTCAAAGCTTCCCCATCAACTTCCTTTTGGCCTGGGTGATGGCGACCAACTTGCCTCGGCTAGGGTAGTCCAGGGCTCTGTGTGGCCCATCACACAGGAAGCAACCCATTGGCGACCTCTCAGTTCGCTCTATCTACTCACCTTTCTCGACTGGCCACTTCTTGTTGTCCTCATCCCTGGAGGACTTCCATTTGTTGTAGTGGGGCTGTTGTTGCTACTCGAGCTCTCGGCTGCCCTATCTTTACCCTTGAACTTGGCTTTGAGAGACTTGGGCTTGTCTTCCCTCTAGACCTCCACTAGGGCTTCTGAGGCACTGATCGCCCTATTAAGGTCCTAGACGCCTATTCTCTTTAACTCCTGCTTCGTCCATGGCTTCAGACCATCCATGAACGAAAAGAATGCCTCCTCCTCGCCAAGTGTGGGGATTTGTAGCATCAGCTCCTAAAACTCTCGCACGTATTGCCGAACTTAAGCCCTCTACGTCAACTTATGCAATTTAGCTCGGGCTTCCTCAGCAGCATACTTCGAATGGAACTGTTGTTTAAACTTCCTCTGGAACATCTTCCATGTCCCGACCGATATTCTTCCTCTCCTGGCATCCTCATAATGCCTACGCCACCACAATAGGGCAAAATCAATAAGGTACATGGAAGCAGTACTAACCTTGGCGGCGTCCTCCTCGATACTCATGGCTCAAAAATACTGCTCCATCCCCCGCAGGAAATTATCCACGTCTTTGGCTGAGCGAGTCCCCTTGAACTCCTTTAGCTTGGGAACCTCCAATCTCGCCCTAGGTTCCATGGCCAATAGGCCTCCCCCGACAGCACCTTCACAAGCGGCGAGCATCTTCTTGAACTCCTCCATCTCCGCTTGTAGAGCTACAACCACAACCTCTAACGTTGAGTTCTTCTGGGCGAGCTGTTCTACCTCCTCGCCAATCCTCTCTCGTATCTCGTCCACCTTCTCTTGTACCTCCTCCTTGAACTCCTTAACCGACGAGGATACCTCCTCCAAGAAATTCTCTAACCCATCTTGGATTTCGGCCATGGCCAACTCCACCTTGGCCAAGCGCACCTTGAAGGCTGCTTCTACCTCCTTCACGGTAGTCTTCTTGCCCTTGCCACATCCCCCTTGTGGCTCCTTCCTTCAGGATGTTGTGACGCTTCTGAACTGGCCATCTTCTTTGCTGTTTTGGCTGCTGCGAGACCTGCTCTGATACCAACTGTCACGTGCCGAGGGCTTGAGCTCAGCAACGTGCGGCCTTAGAGCTGGTTCTTCCAACCTTTGAGCACCTAAGTCAGCCTTCTTCAACCTCACACCGACAGTCGAGAAAAGCAGCAGAAAATGAAGGCAAAAACGTGAGGAAAATGGAGGAAGAATGGGAGTATATTGTTCAGAAAAGTAACTGTACAACCGTTCTCAATGAAGGGAGAGGGTGCCCCTTATATAAACAAACCCTCTAAAGAATACTTGTTTGTCATGAAGCCAAGTGTATGGTTTTTAGGCCATCCGTACAAGCTATCGTTGACATAGTAGTACCTAGGACTGAGATTTGCAGCTCGAGGCGCGGGATATGTCAAGGGCGATTTGGCGAGACGTGACATATTCAATTTGATTTCCTTATTCCTTCTCCAATTTTTTTTTCTTTCCAAATATTTATTTTGATTTCTTTCCAAAACTTCTGAATTAGATATTTGACTTTGCCTTTATTTTAAGATCCTGATTTTCTCTTCCAAGTTTCCTAATTCATAACTTAATTATTATCTTTCTTTTTTTTGTGTTTCCATTCTTTGTTTTCTTTTCATTTTTTATATTTTTTATTTTTTTGAATAATGAAAATAATAATAATAAAAAATTGGATTCATCTTCTAATTATCAAACCTAGGCCCAAATCTATTACTAAGTCCAAAATCGTAATATCCAAAATCAAATTAAAATCCTAATCAAAAGTAGATTCAAATCGAAAATCTATTTGGATAATTTTGCTGAATTTTGAAGCAAGTTTCAAGCTGTCATTATCAAGAACATTGGACTCATAGGAGGATTGATTTAGGCTTGGATTAAAAATAATCCAATTGGCCTAATAATATTAAAGGCCCCGGACAAAATGGGGTGCCTACAACCATGTATGATGTATTCACGCATTTTGTACTGTTAACTTACCATAGCACTTGTCACTTCGAACACCCTTCCCAAGCTTTGGCCAAAAGCTACAATGCTTGTTCGTATGGCGCGATTCATAGAGATCCAGCCTAGCTCAACTGTGACTACATACATCACCATGGTAGCTGGTGATTGTCAATCATATTTTCACCTACTCTACAATTCAAACACATAAACTTACTTAAAACACTTTCACATACCTTATATTAAATCAATTTAATTAAGTTGCATAATATTCATTCGACTTTCCTCTTTAGGCCATGATTATAGGTAGGGGTTCCTTGTGTGATTTTTGCTTATATATTTCACTAATGCCCTTCACCTTTCCAAAATATAGGCTAGTATATTTCAACTCTTCACTTCAATTTCACATTAAATATAATTCATTCCATTAATAAACAATTACCACACTTAAATCTTATAACTTAAACATAACGATTCCTTTGAAATTCTCACTATGGATGTATGTTTAGGACCTCAAATTCTTGTATTCTATGCATTTAGATTTCATACACAATTTACTTACATTTTGTACAATCATAAAATCTTATAAATCTGGTTTAATTAATTTATTTTACTAGGGTTCCACACTAAGGTATCACCTTATCATCATCTTAAGTCTTAACCTCCATATTTTCATGAATTAATATCAATTTTACACTTAAACAGATCACAATACTCATATATGTTAAGATCAAACTAAAGAGAAGTAGTTTGCCCTTTGGAACCCTTTACTTGAACAATTTCCTTCTCACTTTCCAGCCACTAATTTTGCACTTTCAAAACACACACACACACACACACACACACACACACACACACACACACATATATATCATCCTTATAACATATATAATTATTAGGAATTTAAGGAATTGGTTTGTTATACCTTACCTTAAATATATATTTAATTTACTTCCTAAATTCCAGCCAATAACAATTTGAAGAGAAATTCTATTCTTACCTTATTTACTTAAAAACCCTATTCTCCAAACCTCTTTGCTTATTTTTATTACTCACACCCTAAATTACTAAATTTTGTACCTAAAATACTCTCAAACCTCTATTCACTTCATCACTCTTACTCACCCTCTCTAAAAAAAAACCCCAACAAATTTCTACAAAATCTTGAAAATCTTCTAAGTTTTGTAACAATCTAAGGTAAGTTTATCATTAATCTTCAGTTAACTATGTTTTTCTATAATTTAATTGCATTAAAAAAGATTACATGATGAGTTTTTGTAAAATTTTTTGGATTAAAATTCGTAGATTTATGAATTTTTTTCTGAAATCATATCTCCCGACATGGAATTGCCAGGAGCCATCTGGGAGCCATTCTCTCGACAATTCCATACCGAGAAGCCTATTAGGCCTAAGGCAATATGTTGCTGTGGGGCACTAAAAAATAATGCCCCATATAGGGCAAATTAAGGCCTATGGCAAAATGTTGATGTGGGACTATTATACTCCACAGCAACCTATGGCCGTGGAGTTGTGCTCCATATATGGGGCATTATAAGCAAGTGATGTACTCCTCAAAAATTTATTTCCAAGGAGTAAGTTATTACTCTCAAAAATTTATTTATGGGAATATCAAATTTTTTTATGGGTAAGGGTAAAATTGTATTTTTAATTAAGAGTATTTTTGTGATAAAAAAAAAGTTCATTAATTTAGGATGTGTCTAGCACCTAATAAGGTGTGAATAGAACCCCTCTAGTTTGATTTTGTAATAGTCCAAATGTACAGTAAGTAACAATTTTTATAATTACGGTTAGGCTATCTGTGATGCCTTTAACACTTGAACAGTAACAGTAATAAATGGTAAACATTTATTTAGTTAATAAATTTGGAATATGAAATTTTTCAATATTCCTTTACACTTTACATCCCCTGTTCCTACTTTACAATTTAAGTAGTACTGTACAGTTTATCTGAAAGTATAAAAGAAAGGACAATTACCTCCCAGTCTGACACAAATAGTTTCGGTAACTAGATTTCAGTCGATCCTCTAATGAATACCTCTTTTTATTCTCTTTTAACATCTTGTGGAATTGGAAAATAAAGGGGTGAGCGAAACGTGCTCAGTAAGAGACATCTATACGAAAGCTGATATATCGTAACCTATATGCAATTTCTCATAAAACGAGTATTTATAGGCCAATGTGAATTTAAAATATGAATAAAATATGGCACGATCTACTCAGAAGGATACTATAGTGGGTTGGGTAATCGGGTGGAGTATGGAAGGTACCTTGGAGTACTTGTCGTGTTCCGGTATCCAAAACCACTATAGGAAATTTATTTAATTCAATTAAATCACAAATTCAATATAAATTCAATATATTACAGAACATAAATTATAAAACATCATAAATCGAGTAAATTCTCTGTAAACATTTTAAATCGTAATCATGTCAATTTTCCAACATCTAAATCAAATAACACTTTCACAGAGTATATCACTGATATCAAAAAGCATATCTTACGAATGAATCACGTCCAGATATATAAATCAAACTAGGAGTGCCTGGATGTAAGTTAGCCAGGGATTTACCACCTCAGTATAATTTTAATGGAGACTAGGATGCACCTAATAGACACATGCACTATAATAGACGTATGGCCATAGTCAGGGGGGCACAATGGAAGCACTAGCCAAGTGTCCCCTATGGGAGCTAGAAGATTGGGCTAAAGTCAACAGCAATCAAAACAGAACGGAAATGCATGTACCTGAAGGTCGCTAAGAGGCCAACAGTCTCTAAACATTTAAATAAATAATTTCTATAACAGTTTACAGAAAATAAGGTATGAAACATATCATAAAGATATGCATAAAATCAATTCCATTAATTCAATAATTTCAAGTATGTAAAATATCCTCAAGCTCAAATCAATATTTAATCTTCCAGAAATTACTTATTTAAAGTCCGTAAAATATACAAGCATATTCAAACATTTATAAATGATACAATACCATAAAAACATTTTAATTATTGAATTTGTGATTTAATGTTTATTAAAGATCTTTAAATTTGATTTTATCAATATTTCCAATACTTCATATTAAAGCCAAAACTTCATGAATTTCATAAATTAGGGATTTTAGGCTAGCATAGAAAATTTTCGGCAGCATAACAGTTTATTCAAACCTAACTCCTCATGCATAAAATCCAGCTTCCAAACCACATATTACAGTTCCAAAATTCAACCCAAAACATTCATTTAAATTCCATAATTTGCAGTTCTTATCAAAACATGCAACGCTATATCCCTACACTTCATACAAACATCCCTTACCTGTCTCATATTACCGATCCTTTCGGTAGCATCGGTCGAAATCCGTCAACCCCGACTGCAAAACAATTTTACCAAAAATTATCATTAATTTTCCTCTTATTTTTAAGCTATTAACTTTCACTAAATGTAGCCATGTAGGATACTGTCTATAACTAACCAGTGTAAACTACACCGATAGTAAAGCTTAACTTTCCTGTTTTAGTTTTGATTTCGAATCCGATTTCACCAGTCTTTTTCTCTTAATTTCTATAGTCATTTTACATATTCAAACCATGAAGTCCAACATCTTAGCCTACCTAAACCCTTATTGCCGAATGCCCCTTTGTGCTTCCCTTAATGAATTTCATCAAACTAAGGCTATCAAACATTAAATCCATGTTCATTTTCTTATTTTCCATCATTTTTATGCAAAGAAATACATGGATTCCTTTAGATCTCATGCACACCGAAACCCCTTTTAATGGTAGACTTTTATTTAGCCAAAGTTAAACAAATCTAATGGTAGATTCATAATCTACACCTTTGAATTATACTAGATGAAACTTTGAAATCAAATGAAACATCAAGAATCAGAATTTCTTACCTTTGCCGCCACCTTCTCCTTCACTTTCTCCTTATTTTCTTCTTCATTGGATGAGTTATGGGTGTCAATGGAGAGAGGGAATGGTGTAGAGAAATTTCCTAATAATGGGTTTAGTGTGAATGCTAGTTTTAAGTTGTGTTTTTTTACTTTTTTCTTTCTTTTCTTTTCTTCCTCTTCTTTTCTTTCTTTCTTTGTGCCATGCACCCAAATGAAGAAGAAAACAAATTGTGGCTGGCCATCCCTTGTTCATTGACTTATGGAAGCTTCTAGAGAGGGCAAAATTACCATTTGCCCTTGGTTATGCAAATTTTCGACAATTTTGCCCTTAATTTTCGTAGTCGTAAAAACCATGTAATTGGACTCCAAAATTCCGAATTTCAGTACCAATCAATCACATTTAATGTCTCTTGTCGATTGGAAGTGATTTCATCGACGCGTGGTGCACGGATAATGAGAAATTACAATTTTACCCCCACGGACCGCTAGCGAAATTTCTCACCTCACCACTGTTTTGATAAATCTTTTGATACTATCTGATTCTCCTTTTTATATAAAATATCATGGTACTTTTACATCGTCCCAACTCACTTTAGTTTGGGCGTAATTTACGAAAATGCCCACGGGACATATCTGTCATTTCCCAATTTGTTTTCCAAAATTCAAAAAAATTCATAATTATATAATCCAATGATTTTAAATCTCAAAATCATCATATTATATTTTATTACACAACTGTACTCAGCATTTTTGGTCTCGAGCCCATCCGAACATAATAAAATTAAGTGGGGCTCACATCACACTTTCACTTATAATCACTTAACATTAAATTGTTATTCAATAATTAATGACATATTCCATGTATAGTACAGTAGGATCGAGTCTCACAGATTTGGTATGATATTTTTTTCCATTTCTTTAGTCAATACGTGAGCTTCCAATTCCTTCTTAGTTTTTTGCTTCAGCCGATTCTTTATTGTGAGGACCACATTTTCCCACGTTTTTCTAAATGACATCATAAGTTAAAAGTTATGTGAATGAAAAGGCAGATGTGAATCATTAAGATTGGTCAATGTGGTTTGACTTATAGGAGTTAAAGTGATGGAAAATGAGTTGAGGATTTACTATGGACAATTTCCATATTCTAATTAGTGATATGGAAATGAGTGATATGGAAATGAGTAGTATCTCATTTAATGTATAAAATGAAATTTAACCATGCAAAATCCATTTAATTTTATTCATGTAATATAATTAAATTTCAACCATGTAAACTAAATTAAATCACAACTAAGAAATTTAGATATAATTCTCACTAAGTAAAATATATATAAATCAAATAAATAAAATTAAGGATTAATAAGAATATATCTAAGTGGAAATATATAGAGGCTTCATGAAGAAGCCTAAATGCATGAAAATTATGCACAAGAAGAGGGAAATGGTTTTCTTCATGAATTGAGACAATGTCTCACCAAACTTCTTTAAGATGGGTTGGAAATTTTGACTAGGTGAAAAAGGATGACATTAGCCTATTAACTAAGCTTAGTATAGCTGAAATTTGCAAGCAAAAGTTAAGCATGGAACATGCTTTAAGGCCAGCTAACACAAGAGAAAAAGAGAAATCAATGCAGCCCACATTTTTTTACTACGAAGATGAGATGAAAATCACAACCAAATCAAGTTGAATTTGGCTGGAATTTGGGAAATACATAAATAAATATTTATAGATAATATCAAGTGACCAAACCACCTTCTAATTAGTTAGTAAAATAAGCTACAAAAAGTTCAAAATGATAAGGGAACTCATGGCTAGAGACAGGGTTAGGCAGGGGAGCCTAAAACCATATGAAAGGTGGAAGAAATATCTCACCTTACTCCAATTCTATTGGTTATAATTGCTGAAATTTTTTAATATATAATGTGAAGATAATATTAACCTATCCATTTACATTTTTGACTGAAGAAAATAGACTCTAAATGTAGGTAGAATCATTCAGCTAAAGCAGAGTAGTAGAAATCGTGAACTAGAGGAAGAAAAAGGGAGGAAATAGATAAAGTTCTTCTAAGAATTGATACTTTCCACTAGCCATAATGTAGTTAACCCCTAGAGACTAATTTAAGTAGGAAAATAGTTCAAGAAAGGTCAAAATATTCGACTGGAATGGCAGAAAGTATGGCTAACTGAAATGAAGTAGAATTGAAGCTTGAAGGAGGCTAAAAATTGGGACTGAGTTGGCAGCAAATACAAGATTTTTTGTAATATTTTTATAAGCCATTCTTTTACCATTGAGTACCCCACTTTCCTGAACATTTAAGGGTTAAAAATTAAGTCAAAAAAAATAAAAAAAAGGGTTGTACATATCGAAAACAGAACAGAAAAACCGAAATAGACAATGTAGGCAATAACGTGAGAAAGAAAGAAAAAAGAAAAGAGAGGAAAAGAAGGATAAGGGAAGAGAGGTTTAAACCCTATATATTTGCCTTCCTAAACTACCAAATTGTTCTCTCAAATACCCCAATTAGCTACCAGAAAAAGGAGCAAATAGCAACAAAAGAATAGAATCGAATAAGGCACCAAGAACAGGGCAGGTTCAGTTTTTCAAGAGTAAGGTGGTTCCAACCATTTCTATTAATTCCAAGCTTTATGTATGTGTTAGAAGGATGGATTATAAGTTTATTTATGGTCTTAAAGTGCATAAATGGGGACTGGAAAGTGAAGAGGAAATTGCCCAAGAAAAAGATTCCAAAGGGTAAACTACTTCTCCTTAGTTGATCTTAACGTAATGAGTGTTGTGATATGTTTAAGTGTAAAATTGATATTAATTCATGAAAATATGGAGATCAAGATGATGATAAGGTGCTGCCTTAGTGTGGAACCCTATGAAAATAATTTAATTAAATTAGATCTATAAGGTTTTATTTTTGTACATAGTGAAAAATTAGAAAAGAAATCATTGTTATTAGATTGAGGTATGATAATTGTTTATTTATTAATGAAATGAATATATACTAATTTATGAGAAGTGCTAAGTTTATTGATATTATCAGAATTAAAAGGAAGTAAAGGGAACACTAAGTTACCATTTTAGTTTCAATAGGTACTTAGGAAAATCATAGAATTTGATCAATTTAGAGATTGTTTGATATGTTTTGGAATGTGATAGGGTTTCGACCAAGCTTGATTATTCATGAACATGGGGTTATTCAATGTGAAATGGACGTAGAATTGATGTAAAATTAGTGTAAAACATAAATTTAAGCCTAAATTGAAGAAAACACAAGTGTAGAAAGCTAAGGTGAAAGGGAGGTAGAATCCATGCTCAATTTAATGTATTTTGGGTCCTAAAATAATGTATAAATTTATATGAGACTATAGACTAGTCAAAATTGAAAACGGAAGCGATATGACTACAGTAGTAGTATTAGCATTGGTATAAAATAGACCAAATTTAGAGCTGCACTAGACAATATAGTAGGTTTTAATGAGTTAAACATTCTTTATAACTGAAATAAAGTGAATTGACTATGTTTGGGTTGTGAGACCCGATTTTATAACACTGTACATCATATTTGTAAATGATTAATAGTGGAAATAATGCTTTAGTGGAATTAAATAAATATCGAATATGAATATCCACTTTGAATTATGGAATTATCGAAACTATAATTGATAATATGGTGTATACGAATTGAAATGAAAATTTAAAAGATAAATTAGGAGCATAGAATAAAAGAAGAAAAGAAATCAAAAAATTTAGAATGGAAGTGTTATTTTCATGGCATAAAATATCAACAAATAAATTTATAAGAGAAAGAAATTATTTATTGTACATGTTATTTATTTTGATTTGAGGAATATACAAAAGAGATGAGGAGTATAATGCAAACCGTGCATTAAAGTTTTACTAGAGGTGGCAAACGGATGGGTCGGATTTCACGACCCGAAGGCCGCGACTTTCCTTTAATACTTATACTTTTCTTAGTCTACAAATTTATGGACTAAATTTTTCTTTTTCATTTTAAGGTTTGTATTCGGTGTCAGTGTAGTTACTATACTATCTAGGTGACCTATAGTCATTTCATTTAAATATTAAACTAGCAAGGAAACGGTTCTTAGTTACATCCCGACTTGTTAAACAGAATATGTACTGTGCATCAATTTAAGTCTTACATGTAAACAAGTATTTTATAAGGAACATATACCTCAGAAGACTAGTACCATGTCTATACACCGTCTCCGATGCCCACTTAGCAGCTCACATGGCAGATGTTAACTTTAATAGTCTGAAAGAGATGAAATTTAGTGGGGTGAGCAAAACCATGGCTCAGTAAGATACTAATATAAATACAAGAGTAGGATTATACTGTCTTAAACTACAATGCTTAAAACTTGCAAGTGTGCAATTACAGTTAATCCTTTTTCATCGATAACATCTCATTATCTCAATTCTTGTCATCTGTCTATCACTTATACTTTTAAATAAATCATCATAATCACTTTTTCAGTCTTCTCATCCTTATACTATAGTGCATTGCACAACAATATGTCATGTCCAATTTGAATGTCATATACTATTAGTCTATACTTTCCTCAATCTCGGAGTACATCATGTCCAATTGAAATATCGTATCAAATCACTTTATGTTTCATAATCGTACTCTTGTATTCTATCATCTCGTATCACTTTCCATATAGAGGATTATAATCACGGTGGTACGAAGTCATAATTCTCTTCGTGCATATTCTATATTCATGTATCATATCATATCATATCATGACATCATGCAGATGAAATATCGTTACCACCAAGTCGTGATACTCCTCATATACTCTTCATGTTTTTGTACCATATAAGGTCATGACATATCTTATGTAAAAAGCATCCTATTATGTCATGATTTAGTAGGCAACTTATGTAATTTCACTATATGAATCACTATCATTTCAGATCATATCATATATACTTTAGAACATGCTCAACATATGAATTTTCAATTCATTTCGTATTTAAGGTTGAAAGCATGCACAATTCTCTTTTTATATTATGTCAATTCAAAACATGTCTTTTCACTTTTCATATCATGTTAATTCAAAACATGTCTTTTCATATCATTTCAAATCAAAACGTGCACATTTCTCTTTTCATATCATGTCAATTCAAAACATGTCTTTTCATATTATTTCAAAATCAGAACGTGTACATTTCTCTTTTCATATCATGTTGGTTCAAAACACTTCTCATATACTGTAAGTCATATCAAGTCTAGAGTTCATATCAAATCAAACTATACTCTAGACCGCATATCAAGTCATGTTCGACACAAAATCATATATAAATCATATAAGTGTCGAAATCATATATCATGTACTTTTAAAACATGTACAGTTTCAAAACATATTTCATATTCATCTCAAGAATGTTTCATGTACTGTATAAATCATGTCAAGTCTAGAGTTCATATCAATAAAATCATACTCTAGACTTCATATCATATCAGTTAGAGACTAGGCTAGATCCCTATCATCTCTATCAATAAAGACTTAAATCACTGTAGCTAGCAGTCAAAATCATGTCATCGTCCCCTGGAAACCTATCTATGGCCATAGACCTCATCTCTTTCAGCCCCACTGATCAGGCGTGACTAAGACCTGTCCACGACTATTGTCGGACGAGCATCTCTGCCTAATGAGCAAAGCTCCAATTAGGCGGTTTCCACTATGCTTTATTGAATTTAATTCTTTTATGGTGCCTACAGTCTTATAAAACATTTAAATCTTTAGCTTTTCTTTTTAAAATCATGAAAAGCATATGGTGAAGTTCTTTAAGAGGTTTCGTATATAAAAATACGTATATACCATATACTTTCTTTTTAAAGCTAATCTATACTTTATAGCATTCATATAAGTGTTCGTATAACATCTCAAGTTGTAATAAGTTATACTTAAAAGCGATGCTATAAAACATTTCAGTATGCAACTTCAGTAATATTTTCATCAAATACAGTGAAGCGATTCATTTAACTTTATCACCATCAATTATTCGATTTCAAGACTTTCTTTCTGTCCAATCAGTAAATCACTATTCAAATCATTCAATATTCATTTCATTCAGTATTCAAATTGTTCAATAATCAGATCACTTGGTATTTAAACCATTCGGTATTCAATATCCTTTTTCGATAATTATCGACTATAATAATCATTTGTACATTTCATTATCAATACTAGAACCACATCATCAGTGTGAATCCTCTTAGTATCTATGAGCATTTAAATACCATGTTTCCATATAGCCATCATGATACAGAAATTATGAAATATTAATATCCTCCTTCGATATCTATTCCAGAGTCGACATCGAGGATCATAGAACCACAAGATCAATAATCGCTTATCAAATCCATTTATGGTTTGACTTATTGGTACATATTCAGAATTTTCGATTTGCGGTTCAATTTCATTCACTATCATAAAATCAGATCACAATCCTCAATTCACCTTTCATATGGCCTGTAGAATGTAATATCATGCTAGAATTATCTATAAAACGTCATCAATTCAATTTTTGATTGGCAATTTACCACTTAAAAGAATTTGCCAATTTCCACTATCAACAGTGTTTCAATCATTTAAGTCGTCTTGCGACTATCCATATTATTGCAAAAATTTCAGTTCACATCTATTTAACATCGATATGTACAAGTACATTTTTATGTAAACATGTGTTCTATCAAATGTCCATAAAATATCACAATCTACTTTCTTATTATCATTATCTCAATCATACCACTAAGACGGTCCATTTATTTGAATCTATTAATTCTATAATCATCACTCGATTGATAATTCCGCAATTCTATCATTCGACCATCTAAATCAAAACTTCGATTTTTCTCTTTTAAGTTGTATCATATAATCATCGTCACTTTTATCCGTGATCCATCTAATAAATAATTCCACCTCAATCTCGACTTGATACCATTTGTGATATTAAAATTACTTGATTTATCGATCTATAAGGTTTAAACCATATAATTCATCACATTATCGTGTTTCAACGATCTATCTTCTCATTGATTTCAATATCAAACTTTTCCGATAATATCATAAAGTCCTTTCAATGTTTATTTTTCAATAATTATTTCCAAAATTCCATTTATGTGAGAAACTTAAATCTTTTTCCTCAACGTTTTCCTAAGAATTTCGGTAGCATAACAGCTAAATTTTTACTAAAACTCCTGCAAGGAAAACACAATTTATACCACATCCGTTGATTCTCACAATTCCTATGTCTCTACTAAGACCCCCACCATCAGTTGTGGGTCCTCTTAACATTTTTAACATCAATTCAATCAATGCATCATATTAAAAAATCACAATTCCATTAAAAATCGTTCCATCAATGCATTATATAAAATCATAATCCTACATACAATATAATGCTACTAATGCTTTATAAAAGTATCTTGCCTATTCGCTAAAGCTTAGCGCACTTTCCGATTTTCGAGCCTTGCCAAACTCCACCATTCGTCTCATTTCCGTTTTGCTACAATTTCAATAATTGACACATATTTTCATTTAGAAAATAATCCAACAATTTCTAATAAATTTCATAGAAATATAGCGAAAACTTTTAATTTTCCTTACCCATTTCTTCTTCTTCTTTTTCTTCTTCCTTTTCCTTTTCCTTGTCTTTTCTTTTCTTCTTTTTCTTTTCTTTTTCTTTCTCCTTCTTTCTCTTTTTCTTTTCTTTTCTTCTTTTTCCTTTCTTTCTTTTTCTTTTCTTTTTCTTTTCTTTTCTGAACAGGGTCGGGTAGGGTTGGCCGGGTCGATTCGGGTTGGTCGGGTCGGATCGGGTTGGGCCGGTTCAGTCTTTGCTTGGCTGGTTCAGCCACCGGCTACCACCATTTCCGGTGGTTCGGCCACCCTACAGCATCCCGCGGTTGCCACGAAGCCAGATCTGGCCTCCATTTCCTGAACGGCGGCGCCGGCGGTGGTGGATCTGGAGGTGGTGGTTCAGCTCTTTTCTCCTCCACGTTTCTCCTGTGAGGATATGCAAAGTACCAACTGACGATAACATCGCCGACCCACTGACGAAGCCTTTGACGCAGCAGAGACATGATCGTCACACTAGGTCACTAGGTATTAGATACATGAGTGAATGGTCTTAGTGCAAGTGGGAGATTGTTGGATTATGCCCTTAGAACCATTCATTAGATGATTGACTTTGGCATTTTTATGTATCATGACATTTTTATTTATAGTTCATTATTATATTTGTTTTATAACTGCGTAATATAATCTTATATGATAATGTCCTTAGAATAGTAATAACACACTATTCTTAAAATATCCCTAGTCAAGTATTATTGTGAACAAGGATAACAATGATACGATAAGACTAGTATGTGGTTGACTGATGACCATTGTCATGGATATAGGATATCAAGTCATCACATAGGTACATGTTAGAGAACTATGTACTGGATCGACCCTCCATGAGAACGCTACATGGATTGTTATATGAGTGTCATAAGCGATTCTCATAGTGATGATGGTGTATGTGATCCTTTGACTTGAGATCATCAGAGATCCCAACATAGAGAATTGCATACTTTAATGCTGCTAGATGTCATTCGTAACAGGATGGACTATAAAGGTAGTAATTGGGTATGCCTCGATCTATGTAGAGGGATGTTGAGTGATCAAGATAGGATTTATCCCTCTTATATAACAAGAGTGATGTCTTGGGCCCTTTGATAGAGTGAGACTAAAATGCATGGCCGTGCTCAAATAAGTCAATATGAGATATTGATTTTATTTGTTTAATTAGTCTACTCAGGAATCAAGAAACGCTGATTAGACTATACAAGTGTGACACATTCCATGACTTGTGTCTAATCAAGACATCAAAGGATAAAAGGATTAGACTACACAGTAACATCTATCACGAGTAAGGTTATGTCGAGTCATTGACATTCTCGTTACATGGGTAGCAATGATGTGTTGCTAGATACCGCTCATTGCCTGTGACAATTTTGTCATTGCCATTGTTTTAAGAACCTATTGGGTCGCACACTTAGAACGGATCAATGAGGAGCTTAATTAATCCTATTCTAAATTGGATTAAGGATATAACTAATCCTATTCTGAATTGGATTAGGGATATAACTAATCCTATTCTAAGTAGGATTAGAGTTCTGTTTGGCAGTAAATTTTAGGGTAAAATTTACTGCCTATAAAAAGGATGTTTTCTGAAACATAGCCGTACAACAATTAGAAAACAGAAAAAGTATTCTTTTAATCGAAGCTAGCAGTTCGGTTAAAAGAATCAAAACGCTCCTTAAGGCATCTGATCGTGAGACGTTCAAGAGTCGTGAGATCCGTTCGTGTGGATACCATAGAGGCAGGAACGAAAAGTTGCTGCTTGTGATTCGACCAAAGACAGAAAAAGCAGAGAAAACGTTAGGTAAAATCTCGAAACCCTAATCAGGCAACCCTCCGAATCGATCCTGGTGGAGGCCGAATGATTTAAATTCCGCTGCGTGTTTGTTTCGGTTTCCTACACTGGTATCCGAGCCAGATTCGGAGTCCCTGATTTGTTTGATAAAAGCATGATCTCTGGTTACTTTCTGTTTATGATTACATGCAATCGTTTTAATGAGATTAATACGGATTAGAATGTATATGATATATTCAGAGGCTACAAATCGAATTGTTGAAATTATATATATGATATATATCAATTTCGATTCAACTTATATGTGAGATATAATCTGTGATGCGAATTATTAATGGCGTTTCTGTTCTGCATAAACGTTATGGAAGAAACAGAATGATGTCGAAAGTGTATAAAGATTGAAACACTTTTAGATAAGAGTTCTAATGCGACTAAAATTATAGTCAGTATGAGATACTGGCTGGAACATCCTGATAAGATTAGGACACTTCCGGATAAGGGGCATTGGCAATGTCAATACTGTTGACCTTTTTTTTTCGGGGGCTCCGCCCCCAAACCCCCGCAAGGGGCGCTGCCCCTTGACCCCGCCCCTGGGAACCCCGCAGTCAGGGTTATAATTCTTTTCAAATGTGCCTCGTTAATAAAACTAAAAATTTGAAATTGCATTACACTTATTTGTATAACACGGTGGTTGTTGTTTGAGCATGGTGCATAGTTATAGCCCTAGCCCAATATGATTGTATTTTGGTGGTTGTAAATTTTAATAAATACGACCTGCGTGTCGTGCCTTGTTCTTGAAATTCTTGTTGTACATTCTTTTCTCATCCTACTCCCCTCGAATGTAACTCGAGGTTTCTCTTAAACTATGTAATTGGAGCTGACAACCATGCAAAGGATGACCGAAGAGGCACTTGGAGAAGATGCTATCACCCTTAGGTTAACCCTTAGGGTTTCTCATTGGCTTGGGAAATCCATTTAGTTTGGGCTATAACTATGTCACGTTTATTTTATTGCTTAATTGCATGAGATGCATGTTTTATTTTGTACGTTTATGATATGAAAATCATATGATAATTTAAAAAAAAAAAGGTAAAATTGGTGAGATCTTATTCAATAAACTAAGAAAATCCCTCAAATTAAATTAAGTCAATAATAGATGCCTACCAATGAATAGCACTCGTCAAGGCTAGAATCGATTTTGTTATGTTTGCCAAAGCAAAATATCATATCTATCTTAGTAAGACGCGATGGGATAATAGTGATATCCAAAGGCTATAAATTGGGTTGACTTAACTAAATTTCCTCAATAGGATTGGGAATTTAGAGGCATAAAGTTGGGCTTCCATTCATGAGATGAATTAGAACAAGTGTTGTTCACCCAACTATCCAAGAGTTACATGAGATGTAATTGGTAAGTGTTGCCTACCTAAATAGCCAAATCTTGGGCGATTAGCCAAAGCTAACTCTAGATAAGGTGAAATATGGATCTTGGCCCACTAGAGAAATTATGTGATAATTTTTCCGAATTAATAGTGAGGGTTGTTGATTCGAAAAATAGTGGGAGCATCATTTAATAAATATTTAATTAAATGAATGCATTCATGATACTTATATTTTGCATAATTTTGTTGTAGATTACCATGGCATCAAACACAAATAACACACTTTCACTGCGATCTGTCCTTGAGAAGGACAAGTTGAATGGGACAAACTTCCTGGATTGGTACAGGAACCTGAGGATAGTCCTCAAGCATGAAAAGAAGTTGTATGTACTTGAAATTCCCTTACCTGAGGAACCACCCTCTAATGCTCCAAGGGCAGAAAGAGATGCTTATAAGAAGCATCAAGATGATGCATTGGATGTTAGTTGCCTTATGCTTGCCTCCATGAATCCTGAGCTTCAAAAGCAACATGAGGAAATGGATGCGTTCGATATGATCGAGCATCTCAAGCAACTCTATGAAGAGGAAGCTAGGCAAGAAAGGTACAATGTCTCTAAGGCATTGTTTCAGTGTAGGATGGCAGAGGGGACTCCCGTTGGTACTCATGTGCTCAAGATGATTGGGTACACTGAGAACCTTGAAAGATTGGGATTTCCTTTGGGCCAAGAGTTGGCCACTGATGTGATTCTGCAATCGTTGCCAGACAGTTACAGTCAATTTGTTGTTAATTACAACATGAATGAAATTGACAAGACTCTGCCACAGTTACTTAGCATGTTGAAAATAGCTGAATCCAACATGAAAAAGGCCAAGCCCAAAGATGTCTTAATAGTTAAGAAAGCTAAGGGCAGGGCTAATGCAAAGGGCAAGAAAAAGGGTAATAAAACCAATGGCAAGTTCAAGCCCAATGATACTGCACTGAAGCCTAAAGGTGGGATTGCCAAAGAAGGGAAATGCTTCCATTGCGGTAAGACCGGACATTGGAAGAGGAACTGCAACAAATACCTGGAAGAGCTAAAGAAGAAGAAAGGAAGTGAGACTACCACTTCAGGTATTTATGTTATAGAAGTTAATCTATCTACTTCTTCATCATGGGTATTAGATACTGGATGTGGTTCTCACATTTGTGTAAATGTGCAGGAACTCAAAAGGAGTAGATCGTTGACTAAGGGCGAGGTCGACCTACGAGTGGGAAATGGAGCAAGGGTTGCTGCATTAGCTGTAGGAACTTATATTTTGACATTGCCCACAGGGCTTGTTTTAGAATTAGATGATTGTTATTATGTGCCTTCCATCACTAAAAACATTATTTCTATTTCTTGTTTGGACAAGAAGGGTTTTTCATTTATAATAAAGGACAACTGTTGCTCCATTTATTTAAATGATATCTTTTATGGTAGTGCACAACTAATTAATGGTCTTTACATTCTAAATCTTGATATGCCTATTTATAACATAAATGCTAAAAGGATTAAATCTAATGATCAAAATCCAACATATCTCTGGCATTGTCGCTTGGGACACATAAATGAGAATCGCATTTCCAAACTCCATAAAGATGGACTTTTGGACTCATTTGATTTTGAATCGTATGAGACATGTGAATCTTGTTTGATGGGTAAGATGACTAAAGCCCCTTTCAAAGGACATAGTGAAAGGGCAAGTGATTTATTGGGCTTAGTACATACAGATGTATGTGGACCTTTAAACACACAGGCCAGAGGTGGGTTTATGTACTTTATTACATTTACTGATGATTTCAGTAGATATGGCTATGTGTATCTTATGAGACACAAGTCAGAATCTTTTGAAAAGTTCAAAGAATTCAAGAATGAAGTACAAAACCAACTTGGCAAGAGCATTAAGGCACTTCGATCAGATCGAGGTGGTGAATACTTAAGCCAAGAATTGCTTGACTATCTTAAAGAGTGTGGGATTGTCTCACAACTCACTCCTCCAAGTACACCACAATGGAATGGTGTATCTGAAAGGAGAAATCGAACTTTATTAGATATGGTTCGATCAATGATGAGTCATACAGATCTTCCAGAATCCTTTTGGGGACATGCATTAGAAACAGCTGCTTTTACATTGAACCGTGTTCCATCTAAATCGGTTCCAAAGACACCATATGAGATATGGACTGGTAAACGTCCCAGTATGTCTTTTATGAAGATTTGGGGTTGTGAGGCTTATGTAAGACGTCAAGTCTCTAACAAACTTGCACCTAAATCTGATAAGTGCTATTTTGTGGGATATCCTAAACTAACTAAAGGATATTATTTTTACAATCCCACTGAGCGCAAAGTGTTTGTAGCTCGAACAGGTGTCTTTCTAGAAAGAGAATTCATTTCTAGAAGAACTAGTGGGAGAAAAGTAGAACTTGAAGAAATTCAAGAGCTACAAGATAGCGCACCCGATGTTGAGATGGAGCCTGAGCAAGCACCACAAGTTGTTGTGGAACCAGAACCACAAGCTGTTGTGGAGCAACCGCCTGCTCAAGAGACACAAGCCTTGCGTAGATCAGTTAGAACACATCGTGAGCCACAGAAATATGGATTTCTAATGACTCAGAATGGTGATGTTTTGCTCATGGACCAAGATGAGCCTACTACCTATCAAGAGGCTATAACAGGGCCAGACTCTGAGAAATGGCTTGAAGCCATGAGATTTGAGATGGAATCCATGTATGCCAACCAAGTTTGGACCTTGGTTGACTTACCCGAAAGGGTAAAACCTATAGGGTGTAAATGGGTTTTTAAGAAGAAAACCGACATGGAAGGAAATGTTCATACCTATAAAGGGCGATTGGTTGCTAAAGGTTTTAAACAAATTCATGGTATTGACTATGATGAAACTTTTTCACCAGTCGCGATGATCAAATCCATTAGGATCTTGCTTGCGATAGCTGCATACCATGATTATGAAATCTGGCAAATGGACGTCAAGACCGCTTTTCTTAATGGAAAGCTACTCGAGGATGTGTACATGACACAACTTGAGGGTTTTGTTGATCCAAAAATTGCTGGAAAGGTTTGTAAGCTGCAACGTTCTATTTATGGACTAAAGCAAGCTTCTCGAAGTTGGAATCTTCGTTTTGATGATGCAATCAAAGAGTTTGGTTTCATCAAGAACGAAGATGAACCTTGTGTCTACAAGAAGGTCAGTGGGAGCACTATTGTCTTCCTAGTGTTGTATGTAGATGACATACTACTCATTGGGAATGACATCCCTACCCTTCAGTCTGTAAAGACTTGGTTAGGGAATTGCTTTTCAATGAAGGACTTGGGAGAAGCTACCTATGTACTGGGTATAAGGATCTATAGAGATAGATCAAGGAAATTAATTGGCCTAAGTCAAAGTGCATACATAGATAAAGTGCTAAAGAGGTTTAGCATGCAGGATTCCAAGAAAGGATTCTTGCCTATGACACATGGCATTACTCTCTCAAAAGAACAGCGTCCTACAACACAAGAAGAGAGAGAACGTATGAGTAAAGTTCCATATGCATCTGCTATTGGATCCATTATGTATGCCATGTTATGCACACGTCCCGATGTCTCGTATGCCTTGAGCATGACGAGTAGATATCAAGTTGATCCTGGTGAACGTCACTGGATCACTGTCAAGAATATTCTTAAGTACTTGAGAAAGACTAAGGATACATTCTTGATATATGGAGGTGAGGAAGAGCTCATTGTAACAGGTTACACTGATGCTAGCTTCCAAACTGATAAAGATGACTATAGATCGCAGTCTGGTTATGTGTTTTGCCTTAATGGTGGTGCTGTGAGCTGGAAGAGTTCAAAGCAGGCGACAGTGGCCGATTCTACAACAGAGGCTGAGTATATAGCTGCCTCTGAAGCTGCTAAGGAGGCTGTTTGGATCAGGAAGTTCATAACTGAGCTTGAAGTTGTTCCTAGCATTGTAGATCCGATTGAGCTCTATTGTGACAACAATGGAGCCATCGCACAAGCTAAGGAACCTAGATCTCACCAACGATCCAAACATATACTACGGCGCTTCCATCTCATTCGAGATATCATCGAGAGAGGAGATGTGAGGATATGCAAAGTACCAACTGACGATAACATCGCCGACCCACTGACGAAGCCTTTGACGCAGCAGAGACATGATCGTCACACTAGGTCACTAGGTATTAGATACATGAGTGAATGGTCTTAGTGCAAGTGGGAGATTGTTGGATTATGCCCTTAGAACCATTCATTAGATGATTGACTTTGGCATTTTTATGTATCATGACATTTTTATTTATAGTTCATTATTATATTTGTTTTATAACTGCGTAATATAATCTTATATGATAATGTCCTTAGAATAGTAATAACACACTATTCTTAAAATATCCCTAGTCAAGTGTTATTGTGAACAAGGATAACAATGATACGATAAGACTAGTATGTGGTTGACTGATGACCATTGTCATGGATATAGGATATCAAGTCATCACATAGGTACATGTTAGAGAACTATGTACTGGATCGACCCTCCATGAGAACGCTACATGGATTGTTATATGAGTGTCATAAGCGATTCTCATAGTGATGATGGTGTATGTGATCCTTTGACTTGAGATCATCAGAGATCCCAACATAGAGAATTGCATACTTTAATGCTGCTAGATGTCATTCGTAACAGGATGGACTATAAAGGTAGTAATTGGGTATGCCTCGATCTATGTAGAGGGATGTTGAGTGATCAAGATAGGATTTATCCCTCTTATATAACAAGAGTGATGTCTTGGGCCCTTTGATAGAGTGAGACTAAAATGCATGGCCGTGCTCAAATAAGTCAATATGAGATATTGATTTTATTTGTTTAATTAGTCTACTCAGGAATCAAGAAACGCTGATTAGACTATACAAGTGTGACACATTCCATGACTTGTGTCTAATCAAGACATCAAAGGATAAAAGGATTAGACTACACAGTAACATCTATCACGAGTAAGGTTATGTCGAGTCATTGACATTCTCGTTACATGGGTAGCAATGATGTGTTGCTAGATACCGCTCATTGCCTGTGACAATTTTGTCATTGCCATTGTTTTGAGAACCTATTGGGTCGCACACTTAGAACGGATCAATGAGGAGCTTAATTAATCCTATTCTAAATTGGATTAAGGATATAACTAATCCTATTCTGAATTGGATTAGGGATATAACTAATCCTATTCTAAGTAGGATTAGAGTTCTGTTTGGCAGTAAATTTTAGGGTAAAATTTACTGCCTATAAAAAGGATGTTTTCTGAAACATAGCCGTACAACAATTAGAAAACAGAAAAAGTATTCTTTTAATCGAAGCTAGCAGTTCGGTTAAAAGAATCAAAACGCTCCTTAAGGCATCTGATCGTGAGACGTTCAAGAGTCGTGAGATCCGTTCGTGTGGATACCATAGAGGCAGGAACGAAAAGTTGCTGCTTGTGATTCGACCAAAGACAGAAAAAGCAGAGAAAACGTTAGGTAAAATCTCGAAACCCTAATCAGGCAACCCTCCGAATCGATCCTGGTGGAGGCCGAATGATTTAAATTCCGCTGCGTGTTTGTTTCGGTTTCCTTCATCTCCTTCCTCCACCATTTCCTTCACCGTCGATCCCTCCTCACCTCTTCCTTGGCCTTCCGTCGTTGACGTGGGTGGTGTGGCGGTGGCTAGATCGACGGCGCCGCGACTTTTCTTTTTTTCTTTTTCCCTCTTTTCCTCTCGGTTTGCCCATGATTTTCTTCTCTTTTACCGCTTCGAGCCACCGCCGGTCGCTTCTCCTCTTCCCCCTCGTCTAGCCGGCGACACCCCTCTCTCCTTCCTCCTCCTCTCTCGGCCGACAGGGGGCCGGCCATTGCTTGCCTTTCTCCTCTGTCTATAACAGAGGAGAAAGAAGAAGCTGGGAATCGGGATAACCCGATTCCCGCTTCTTTAATTAATTTTTTTAAAAAAATTTTTTATATAATTATATTTATATGGATATAAATATACCCATTTTATTCCTTATTATTTTGGATCTCTTAATATCCAAAATAATTTCCCTCAATTCATCACTTCATCAATTTTCGAAATTCTATATATTCTAATCCTCATAAATAACTTTATTTATTTATTTCCAGATAATTAATACCAAAAATAGGAAAATTTTTGGTTATCACATCGGATCGGGTTTGGGTTCGATTATTTCGGATCGGATCATTTTGGATTAATAAAAAATCGATTCAATTTGGGTTCGGATCATTTCGGGTTCGGATAAGGTTAGGCTCGGGTTAATGGAAAAACAGGTCATTTCAGATTCGGGCTAATTCGGATTCAAGTCAATTCAGGTTCGGATCGAGAAAATTTTGAATCATTTCGGATTCGGATCATTTTGGTTTCGGGTCAAGTCGAGTTCAGGTCGAAAGAGAATCGGGTCATTTCGGATTCAGATTATTTCGATTTCAAGTTAGATCAAGTTTGGTGAAGGAAAGATTGGATCATTTCAAATTTAGATCATTTTGATTTCAAGTCAAATCAAGTTCAAGTTGAATAAAAATCAGGCCATTTGAGTTCATAGTATTTTGAGTTAGGCTTATTCGAATTCAAATTAATTTGGATTGAGATAATTTTTGTTTGATCCTTCATCATTGGGATTTACACTTATTTCATGTTATGATATTAATCATTTTCAATTTGTTAACTTCAAAAATAATATAATTAAATTATATAAAAATTAAAATATTAAATATTTAAAAATAATTTGTTAATAATATGAAATTATATTAAGTTAAATATAAATTTAACTTTTCCAAACTAAAACGATAGGGAGAAAGGAAGATAGAAGCGTAAAAATATTTGGAGGTAACGGAAATTTTTTTGCAAAAATTTTAAATATTTTCGGATCCTACTCTATACCTACAATTAAAAGTTTGTTTTAAAATTAGATCAACTAGATCTAGATTGCCACTTGGCTTTGGGTTGGGAATTGAGAACTAAGAATAAGATATATAATTACAAATAAGACAATATTTATACAATGTATCATGTCATGGGTGAAATAATTAAAAAAAAATTTTAGCCCGTATATATATTAATACTTCTTTTATGTTAACACACATCATATGTTTTATAAAATTAGTCCATGTATTATACATAAACTAATTATAAAATTTTATATTCTTTATTAGAGAAAAAAAGAGTCATAACTCATAATATAATAGTTGTAACTTGTAACTTGTACGGTACCAACAGTAGTAGCATTTGTATAGACAAATATGTATTTCATGTACTTAATTCTAATTCAAATCATAAAAGTTGGATATTATACTTTTGAAATTAAAAACAACACATCTATACTGAATAACATGTAACAATAAGAAATTATTGTTTGAACAATAGCAAAATTTTTTGCTTGTAAAGAGATTTGAACTTTAGAAGAAAATAATACCCATTGCTAATTGATTTACCAAGTGAACCAACCTTAAAATATATATTAATTTTATTAAAATATATTTATGTTAAAACAAGTTGTATTTTAAAGATTAATTATCAAATTTAATAAAACGTTACTGGCAAAAATAATGAAACATAAAAATAAAATTAATTATAAATTAAGATAATATGAGTTTTAAATTTTAAATGTAAGGTACTAAATTAAATTATTAACAATTTCATAATATATTAAGAACAATTCTAAACACATTTACATATATGATACTTTAACTTTAGTATCACATGAATCTTAACAAATGTATATCCAAAGTTAAATTAAATGATCTAATAATATGATCATTGATCAAGCTAATTTTTATTACATGAATATACTATAAGAAGTTGAATGTTTGAAATTAAAAACAATGTTATCCTTTAATCCATGAATATGATAATTGATAATAGATTGCAACTAAAAACATTTTACATTAAAGGTAAAAGTTTAATAACATGCTGCATGCATCTTAAAATCAAATGGTTTATGTAAAATGACTAATGTGCATTGTGTCGTACAAATTTATTAATCATCCTCAGGAGCTAAAGCCTAAAGGTCTTTCATGTAAATGCGAAATGTCTAATTATCTCTCAAGTTTAAAATTCAATTAGATTAAAATTTGACACCAACATATTAAAATTAATTCATCATTGGAGTAAAATTTAATTAACTATTATGTATTATAAATATAAATATTGAAATTGAGACTTAAAATATAGTTTGTTATTTTAATATATTTAATTAATATTAAATTTAAAAAAGGTAAAAAAAAGAAAAAAAACCAAAATGGAAAAGCTGGTGCCGTGCACGCCACCAGCTCCTGTCGCCTCTCACAGCCCCTCTTCTAGGCACAACTTCTATCCAGCAGCCACCCAAACAGTCTGCAACTCCCTTATCCCTATGACAGCCATCTCTCGTCCCCATAGCAGCCACCTTAGTGACTAAATTTGACTGCTAATATCCCTTAGACTGAAAAATGAAAGCTGGACAATACGAATGAATCGTGAATGAGATTACAACTTAGACTAATTCCTCTTAAACAGAAATATTCTTGGAGCCCAACCTTACACCGATGACAATTCATCGTTGCCTTTCAATCTCACCAAAGATCCAAGAGCATCATCATCACAGCCTTCCACCGTTGACACCACCCATCCTCACCTTCACCAACACCCCAAAGCCCCTGCATACCGACAACACCCAAAAACCAAACACATCGAACAGCCCACAAGTGAGATCCATACCATTTACCTAAAACCTGAAAACCTTTTGAAACTACTCCCCTGAGACTTACCCAAAGGCTAAAAATTAATTCAACCCCAAAATACCCGCAAAAAGCAGCAAAATGGAGCTACTGTTGTTCGCACCTCTCACCCTTAATTGAAGAAATCAAGAGACTGTGGCCAGCGATGCCAGTTGCTGAAAGGAGAAGAAGCTTTGCAAAGGAAGTGCTCGGTCTAGGAGAAAGGAGGAAGAATGGGTGAAGCTGTGAAGCTCATTCTGATTGAAGAAGAAAAAGTGGCTGGAAATCCAAGTGAAGTGAGGTAGATTTAATATTTATTATCATTATTATTTCATGTGCTTTGATGTAATTTTTTTAAGTTTTTTTACTATTTTCATGTGCTTTATCAGAGAAGTATTGATTGCATTAGCCAAGTTGTTCATGTGTTATGATGTATTTTTTAAGATATTTTACTATTTTTATGTGCTTTATCAGATAAGTATTGATTACATTAGCCAATTTGTTTTTATTAGTTGTATGTGTGATATTATGAATGATGCTTTATTTCTATTAGTTGTAGTACGCCTGGTCGCCTGCATCAAACAAGTCCAAAGTAAATTTTATTTTATTTGTTTATGTATTAATACTCAATCCTCGTTGGTCCTTGCTCACCTGCCATGTTTGGTTAATTTTTTGTCTTCCATAGTTTTTTTTCCCGAATTTTGCTTTTCTAGTTTTTTAATTTTATAACAAAGATATTTTTTTGTCCAAATATAACGAAGATATTTGATTTCAAAATAATTATAATTATTGAAACTTGAATTTTAAATAGATAAAATTTTTGTACTTTAAAAATAAAAATATTAATATTTGAATTAATGCTTCTTACGTTTTTTAATATTTTGAGTGTAAAAGATGAATTCTATAAAAGTGAAAATAGAAATATTATTAACTCGAATATTCATAACTTTAATCCATTTATATGTATAAAAATTATTATATGATATTTGGATCCTTTCAATTTTAATAGAATATGATAATAAAAGCTTATTAGAAAAAGTAAGCATGTAATTAGAGGAGTACAACGTTATCAAAAGTAACTTTGATTGCAAAATTTTAAAATTTTTTTTGCTTTTCCAAAAAATTCTTTTTTGAGGGTATTTTTCTTTTGAAAATGGAAAATTATATTCTATTTAATTTATTTTTCCGTAAAGAAGGCTTATTGAAATTTTGGCAACTAATTAAATGTTTTTGTAACAAAAAAAACTAATTAAATGTTTTGATGATTATATTCCTTATGTTATATTAAATTTTATCTTTTTTTGAAGCCATATATTAACTCAATTAAGATGGAAATCTTGAGACATTGAGGTCTTTGGCTCTTAGCCTCTCAAATTCAAGTCTTACTATATGTGAATCTAAATTTAGTTATTAAATGAGTTATTTATTAATTTAGTTAGTTAAGTTGAGTAATTTTCATATAGTTTATCCAACCTACCTATTGTTATTGTCCTTCATATGATAGAGAAAAAAAGAAAAAAAAAACACAGAAGTGAGCCTAACTAATAATATGCTATATACAGGTATACTAAACTACACGTGATTTTTTTTATAAAATTATAATAAATAACGCATGTGACCTCGTACGGTCTTCTACAAAATTATAACAAACTATACACATGGTCTCGTACAAAATTATAACAAATCACTGATGACTGATGACTTCTTACTTGGTGTCCAATATAGTATTGTTTCTATTATTATCTTTTGGCCTTGATTATATTTATTTGTTAGTTATCTCTTAATAACTTTATTCATATCTCCTAAAAAGTAACTAATCTAAACTTTTAATTTTTTTTTTTGCTATTGGTAGGAGTTATGGATATGGAATTAAATCAATCAAAGAGTGTTAATTACAATAATGATGAGCAAGAAGTCGAGAGCCAAAGTAAAGTTTCTTCTACTTCTTCAAGGAGATTTAGCAAGGTTTGGAATGACTTTGACATTATTGAAGGGCAATCTCCATCTAAAAAGCCAAAAGCCAAATGCAAGCATTGTGGTAAATCCTATGGTGCAGCATCTGTAAGTGGTACTTCCAACCTTAAACGTCATGTGCAAACTTGTCTTAAGCGACCTAAGGAGGAAACTACTAGTAATATGAATGTAGATCAACAAGTTTATCGTGAATTGGTTGCTAAGGCTATTATAAAACATGAGTATACATTCACATGGGCTGAACATGATGCAAATAGGGAAATTCACGTTTTTCTTAATAGTACTGTTCAAACTGTTAGTAGGAATACCATCAAAGTTGATTGTTTGAAATGGCATAAAATATTGAAAGAAAATCTGAAGTCTCAGTTGGGAAAGATTTCTGGTAGAATTTGTTTGACTAGTGACATATGGACATCATGCACGAATAGAGGGTATCTTTATCTTACTGCACATTTTGTGGATGAAAATTAGATGCTGCAAAGTAAAATTTTGAATTTTTGTCATGTTCCACCTCCACATAAGGCAAATGCTTTGTGTAGTACTGCCCACACTTTATTGAGAGATTGGGGCATTGAGAAGAAAATTTTCAGCATTACTTTGGACAATGCACGTAATATGGATAACAAGTAAGATTTGTTGCGTAACAAATTTGTTCAATAGGATGCTTTGCTGTCTAATGGTGCATTTTTTCATATTCGTTGTTGTGCTCATATTTTAAATTTCATTGTCTAAGAGGGTTTGAAAGTGTTGGCTCTATAGGCTATACCGAGAGGGGGGGTGAATCGGTTTTTAACTACCCTAAAGCTCGTTTTACGATTCTTCTAAATTCTCTAACCTATTTGATTATTTTCTAAGTTCTCTAAGCTAGGCAAGCATGCAATTCAAGTTCAATGCAATAAACACAATATAATCGCAAGTAAATAAAGAGTAGGGAGAGAGAGATTTACACAAGCGATTTATAGAGGTTCGGCAACCTTGCCTACGTCCTCTACCTTGAGACACTCCCAAGGATTTTCCCCAAATTCACTACACTTGAATTTGTCTTTACAATCCCTCTTTTTAAAGGCTCAAGAGAAACCTCTCTCTTTTTCTAGGCTCAGAGAAACCTCCCTCTTTTTCTAGGCTCAAGAGAAACCTCCCTCTTTTTCTAGGCTCAAGAGAAACCTCCCTCTTTTACAAGGATTGAATGTGTTTACAAGAGAAGTAATCAAAGAAGGCCTCTAGATAGGCAAGTGATTACAAAGATTAAGCACAAATAAAAGCCTATACAAGATTTGTGCTAAGCACTACAAGGAATAAGAGAATGATAGATGATGAAGACTTTGGAGCTCTTGATTTGTTGTTTGAGGCTTGAGGATTTGAGGAATATGTGTTTTGGAGTTGCTGAGTAGTTCCTCTTGCTTCCTTTAGCTTCTAAGCCTCTACTTATAGTCCTTTGGATGTATTCTAGCCGTTGGGTGGAGCCAAGATTGAATATTACCGTTGTATCTTACAAAACTAGCCGTTACAGGCTATTTTCGGGCAAAGGGATCGATCCCTTTCCATAGGGGATCGATCCCTTCATTCCAGAATGCTTTATTCTGGGCTGAGGGACCTTTTCGAGCCGTCGGGAGCTTACTGCCAAAAGGGGATCGATCCCTTCCCTTAGGGGATCGATCCCTTCTTTCCAGAAGGTGATTTCCTGCACTTTTTGAGTTAGAAATTATGTGGTCTTTGATCCTAATCCAACCCAAAACATTTATAAGCTTTAAGGGAGTTTTTCTTGACTTTCTCAAATGAAAATATTGTCCAAGAAATCATCAAGTGATTTTCTAAAATATTCAAAACATTTATAAAGTATTAAGACCAATAAGAGTATGCATCATTAAATTATGGTCTTAATGTTTGATATGATCACTTGAGATGTATTGAGAAAATCATGTGTGGTAAGGAAAATTTACAATATGAATTAAAACATTAAAGCTTACTTAAGTTTTTGTCATTTCAAAATATATATGTCAATTTAAAGCTAACAATCTCCCCCTTTTTGATATGACAAAACTTAATGTAAATTTGCTTTGAAAATTTTTTCATAAAATACTCCCCCTCAAATAAAGCAAGATTTTATCAAGCTCCCCCTTAATATAAGCATGGGTTTTGAAAATAAATTTTCAAACTATTTCTCCCCCATTATCTCTCCCCCTTAATATCTTTCCCTTTACTATCTATCTCTCCCCCTTTTTGTCATAGCAAAAAGAAGGAAAAATAATATGCTCCCACTAAAAATATGGCTTATGTGAGAAAAGATAAATATGCTCCATCCAACAAGAAACATGTTAGTACATGGGACTCATAGCACAAATTAATAAGCCAATTGTTCATAAAGAGTATGAAATATTCATGCAAAGAACATGACTTATGATCCTATACCAATTGTTTATAAATAATTTTGATACTAATTGTTGATAAGTAATTGTGTAAGAAGTTCCCAGTTGGTAAATAATGAAGCAAGTTGTTTAGAAATACCTACTAAGGACTATGACTTGCTCATTTCAATCCTATCAAGTACCTAAGTATATCAATTGTTCTTTAAGGTCCAACTAAGATGCATGGCAATATATCATGATTATGGCTTGCTCAAATTAGATGACTTATCATATGCATGAGCTCATAAATCACTTCCAAGCAAGAATGTGCATAGAATCAAAACATATAGCAATTAACTTCAATTTCTAGCACACAAGAGTTTCATGCAAAAATATCCTAAATGAATTCTTCTCTATTTGTCATTTCAAACTAAAGAGCACAAGAAGAATTGTCAATTTAAAGCTCATACCAATTGGCAATTTAGATTTGGCTTACCAATTATTGAAAATATGGTTGCCAATGATACTAATTGTTATTTCAATCTAAATACCAATTGTTACTAATGGTTGACTTAGACATATTTTGCATGAATCCAATGTCTATGTGTAGTGTGTTCATGTCAAGAAAATAATCATTCTAAATATGCAAGAACACAATCACATATCATCAAATATGCATATGGATTAATTGAATATTAGCACACTATCATAAAGTATTAATCCATATTCACCAAAAATTATATCATATGGAAGATTCAAAAAGTCAAGGTATTTAAGCAAACACATTTTCTTCCATGGTTTTAAGCACAAAAATCATATGCTCATTTTCTAATTCAAGTTTTTAACCAATTATGAGCAAGGAATGATTCAACATTACCATTTTAATCAATTAATAGCCATATCCCTAGTTATTATTATCATTTAATGTTCTAGAGGGTATATGCTATTTTAACTAAAATGGCTTCACCTAAGTGAATCAATATTATCAAGCTAAAGTATATTTTATCATTAAAATCTATAAACTATGAGTGAGATTAATCACTTAATATCATGAAAAGAAATATTCTCATCTCATAGACATGATTATTGATTCAACTCAAGCAAGCATGTAAGTTCAACATCAAAACAATCAAGCATAAATGCATGGATATCAATCAAGGTACATTTGTTCAAGTTTGCATTTATCTTTGAATGTTGGTGTTGTCATTGAAGCCCAAGTTCTTTAAGTAAAAGGATGATAAAGTTTCATGCATTTGAACATTTAGGATCCATTTACCATCACAAATTATAGGCCAATGACCATTACCAATTGTTGAATTTACATTTTGAATCAATCCACTAGATGTATAATTATCATGAAACCTAGTGTGGAATTGATAAGTCAAGCTAAGAGACATAATCCTATAAGCATGCTTGACTAAGATGAACAAAAGAATGCAGAATATTCATTATGCACATGTTCATCAAATTCTCAAATATATACACAAATCATTGAAATAAATCTCAAAATTATGTTTAAGCATTCATGGAAAATATATTTCAAGATTATATCAAGATTTATGCAAATCATGAATGTTTTCAACAAGAAAAATGATTTTGCACTTGCAAGCTCAAGAAAAATGATATTGATTGTTGAAAGTGATACCATTTGTTGGAAATGATAGAAATTGATGGAGTTGAGGCATGATATCAATGAAAAATGATTTTTCATATTTTAAAGTTCATCAAAAAGAAGTTAAAACAATGAATTTTAAGTTGAGAAGAGAGAAAGTATCAAAACAATGAAAAGTTCTTCTCAATTTCGGTTGAAAAAGTGCAGAAAAGCCCTTTTTGGCTTGGGGGGATCGATCCCTATAGGAGGGGGATCGATCCCTTAGTTCCAGAATACACCAATTCTGTGTTCTGCTCAAGGGGATCGATCCTGCTTGTTGAGGGATCAATCCCTCATCCTGTTTCTGCAGATTTTGACAGAAAATCCAACCTTTGAGGTACCAAAACTTCGTTTTTGAGTAATTTAAGTCCAAGTAAGGGTTTAAACATTTGTAAAACATGATTTTGGACTTGTATGAATGGAAAACATGAAGGAAAAATCATTTTACAAAAGATTTTGCAATTTTGGAAGAATTTACACAATAAAACATATTTTTGGCCTCAAAGGAGGTCATTTTGAGAGTCAAGCATATTTTGACAAAACCAAAGCATTGGAAACCACAAATATGTCAAAACAAACTTGTTCACATAGGTTTTAGGCACATATATCATTAAAGTATACATCTTGTGAACAACATGCCATAATTTCCAACATACAAGTTCTTCATTCTTGCTCATGACATGACATTTTGTGTAAATGACATATTTGATCATTTGAGGTAAGTAAATACATTATCAACACATAGGAAACTTGCTCAAAATACAGAAATCCAATAATCATTTCAAAATCACAAATCATGCTTTTCATTCAATGCATCAAGTACTATAATCAAACAATCAAAAATCTTTGTCATGCCTTTTTGTACAATGCATCAAAGATCATCAACAAACCATATCATCAAGGCATAAACAATTTAAATGTAACAAAAATTTTAAGGAGTGAGAATTTAAGCTCACAATACTCCTTTGCTTGAGAGTGCTTGCCATGATGTGTTGGATCCACCATTAGCCATTCTTTGAGAGATTGTTGTCACCTTGCTAAAGATGGATTTCCAAGCTCTTCCTTTTTCTCATTGGCACAAGCAAACTCCATGAGGATGTGTTGAGCATTTAAACTCCATAGTTCCATTGTATTCCCATGCTCTAACACTCCTACAACAAATAAATTCAAACATGCTTTAGTACCCAAATTTTCTTGGGTCCATGAGAGTTAGTGCAAACAATCTTTGATCCTTTAGGGATCCATTTCAAGCACAATTCAACATTATTTACAGCATGCTTTGGCACCCATATTTTCCTAACTACTCTTCCTCTAAATGTAGTTTTCCTATATGTGCATGCTTGTGAAGAGTGTCCTATTCTATTGCATAGTGAGCATGTAAGAAATAAATCATGCATGGTATTTTTGCTCACTAGGAAATTCTTAAGATGAGTTTCTTTTTGTTTAGCATTATAGCCTAACCCATCTTTGTCAAATAAAGCTCTTTGGGTCTCTAACATATGATCTAGCTTTTGTTGACCCATATAAAACCTAGTAAATGAGTTATGCAAATTTGTATTCTTTTTATTTAACTTATCTATTTCTAGATTTGCTCCTTCTAATTTCTTCTCAAATTCAAGTTTGGCATTTAATAGCATTTCATTTTCTATTTTCAATTTAGCAATGATTTTCTTATATTTGGAGTTCATGCATTGAAAATCATTTGCTAATTCATTAAAGGCATTTTGTAGTTCATCAAATGTATAGTCATTATCTTCACTAGAACTACAACTAGCCTCATCATCACTAATAGCCATAAAGCATGAGTAAGCTACCTCTTCATCTACGTTTTCCTCATCGGAGCTATCACTATCGCTCCATACAGCCATAAATGCTTTCTTCTTAGGTTTCCTATCCTTTTCCTTCCTAAGTAAGGGGCAATCCAACTTAGTATGATCCCGTTCATTACACTCATAACACACTAAAGGGTCTTTTTCTCTTCTACGTGACTCTCCCCTATGATGTCTCCTATTTTGCTCTCTCTCATTCATTCTCATGAACCTATTGAATCTTTTGGCAAACATTGCCATTTCCTTTTCTTCCTCACTTCCACTCTCATCACTATTATCTTCAATAACCTCATAAGTGGAAGACTTAAGTGCTACACCTACTTTCTTTGAAGACACTTCATTTCTTTTTCATTTTCATTTCATATGTAGTAGGGAGCCCATAAGTTCATCTAGAGACAAGGTATTTGGATCTTTAGACTCTTCTATTGCGATTACCTTTGCCTCCCAAGACTTAGGCAAGCTATTCAAAATTTTCTTTACCATTTCAACATTGGAATAAGCCTTGCCTAGAGCCTTAAGTCCATTAATTATATCATTAAACCTAGTGAACATTTCGCTAATGGACTCATTTTCTTTCATCCTAAATAGCTCATAATCATGTGTGAGCATTCCTACTTTGGTTTCCCTAACTTGATTGGTCCCTTCATGTGTGATGGCTAGTTTGTCCCATATTTGTTTAGCATTCTCACACAAGGAGACTCTATTATATTCATTGGGACCTAAAGCACAAAAGAGAGTGTGCATAGCCTTGGCATTCAATTGTGCCATTCTCATATCATTTGTGTCCCACTCATCCTCACTTTTAGGGACATCTTTTGTATCAACTTTCTTCATTGGAATTTTGGGACCATTATCAATCACTCTCCACACTTCATAATCATTGGATTGATCAAATAACATCATCCTAATTTTCCAATAAGAGTAATTCTCACCATTGAAGAGTGGAGGTCTAACTAATGAGTGACCCTTTTCTCCTAGGGGTGTGCCTACATTCAAGTGAGCCATTTATGATCGTTTTGCTCGATAGAGGTTAGTCTAAATCAATCTCGAGCCCAAGCTCTGATACCAATTGTTGGCTCTATAGGCTATACCGAGAGGGGGGGTGAATCGGTTTTTAACTACCCTAAAGCTCGTTTTACGATTCTTCTAAATTCTCTAGCCTATTTGATTATTTTCTAAGTTCTCTAAGCTAGGCAAGCATGCAATTCAAGTTCAATGCAATAAACACAATATAATCGCAAGTAAATAAAGAGTAGGGAGAGAGAGATTTACACAAGCGATTTATAGAGGTTCGGCAACCTTGCCTACATCCTCTACCTTGAGACACTCCCAAGGATTTTCCCCAAATTCACTACACTTGAATTTATCTTTACAATCCCTCTTTTTAAAGGCTCAAGAGAAACCTCTCTCTTTTTCTAGGCTCAAGAGAAACCTTCCTCTTTTTCTAAGCTCAAGAGAAACCTCCCTCTTTTTCTTAGGCTAAAGAGTAACCTCCCCTTTTACAAGGATTGAATGTGTTTACAAGAGAAGTAATCAAAGAAGGCCTCTAGATAGGCAAGTGATTACAAAGATTAAGCACAAATAAAAGCCTATACAAGATTTGTGCTAAGCACTACAAGGAATAAGAGAATGATAGATGATGAAGACTTTGGAGCTCTTGATTTGTTGTTTGAGGCTTGAGGATTTGAGGAATATGTGTTTTGGAGTTGCTGAGTAGTTCCTCTTGCTTCCTTTAGCTTCTAAGCCTCTACTTATAATCCCTTGGATGTATTCTAGCCGTTGGGTGGAGCCAAGATTGAATATTACCGTTGTATCTCACAAAACTAGCCGTTGCAGGCTATTTTCGGGCAAAGGGATCGATCCCTTTCCATAGGGGATCGATCCCTTCATTCCAGAATGCTTTATTCTGGGCTGAGGGACCTTTTCTAGCCGTCGGGAGCTTACTGCCAAAAGGGGATCGATCCCTTCCCTTAGGGGATCGATCCCTTCTTTCCAGAAGGTGATTTCCTGCACTTTTTGAGTTAGAAATTATGTGGTCTTTGATCCTAATCCAACCCAAAACATTTATAAGCTTTAAGGGAGTTTTTCTTGACTTTCTCAAATGAAAATATTGTCTAAGAAATCATCAAGTGATTTTCTAAAATATTCAAAACATTTATAAAGTATTAAGACCAATAAGAGTATGCATCATTAAATCATGGTCTTAATGTTTGATGTGATCACTTGAGATGTATTGAGAAAATCATGTGTGATAAGGCAAATTTACAATATGAATTAAAACATTAAAGCTTACTTAAGTTTTTGTCATTTCAAAATATATATGTCAATTTAAAGCTAACAGAAAGTGCTTGGTAAAGCTTTAGATAAAGTTAGGAATAATGTAAAGTATGTTGTGGGGTCAGAATCAAGAGTGATGAAGTTGAAAGAATGTGCAAGGCAGGTTAATCTAAAGCATACAAAGGGATTGTGGTTGGATGTACCCACTAGATGGAATTCAACTTATTTAATGCTTGAGAGATACCTCTTTTATTATAGTGCTTTTAAAATTTTGGCCACAGAAGATGCAAACTTTCAACTTGAAGATCTCCCAACAAAAGAAGAGCTGCATAGGTTTCAAAAAATTTGCAAGTTTTTGAAGCCTTTTTATGACATTACTACTTTGTTTTCTGGAACAAATTATCCTACTGCCAACTTATATTTTGACAATGTCTGCAAGATTCATTCTAATATTGTCAGGGAAATACAAAGTTTAGATAGCAATTTGAGAGAAATGGCTCTATCAATGCAAGGAAAATTTAATAAATATTGGGATGAACATTGTACTGTGTTGGCTTTTGCTGTCATACTTGATCCACGCTTCAAGATGAAATTCATAAAATTTTCTTTGAAAAAGTTTGATGTGGATTATGAGAACAAGTCTAGAAATATTCTTGACCAGCTCAAAAAATTCTTTAAAGAGTATGAGAAGGTTAAATCTAGAAATCCAAGCATGGGTAGAGGGAATGATCAAGGTGGTGTAAAAGAACTTGATGAAAATCTTATGGTAAGTTTTTTGTTATATTTATTTCATTGTTTTTTTGCATGATGTAAAGTTTATTTGATGCTCAATTTAGTTTTAAATAAAGTTTGTGTTTGAATATTCACTTTTTTGTGTTTTTCTTGTTTTGGGAATTTGAATTTTATGACTCTGATGGCGATGGATCTATTTCAAGTTCAGGTAAGACACAATTGGAGCTCATTTGAATGAGCCTAGAGTTGAGCTCAACAAGTCTTCGTTTGATGTTCTTACTTATTGGAAAGATAATTATTTTCGATATCCTGAGCTTGCAGCGATGGCAAGAGATATATTGAGCATACCCATCACCACTGTTGCTTCAAAATTTACATTTAGTATTGGTGGAAGGGTTTTGAACAAGTGGAGAAGTTCTCTCTAATGGACAAATGCTCAAATGTTGATAACTACTCATAATTGGATGTACGGATATGAGGGTAACATATACATATTAAAATTGTTATAGAATTTTTTATAACTAATAATTATTCTCAATCATAATTTTTTTTTTGTTTATTTATTAGCTTATGAAAATCATAAGGACAACTTGGAGATTATGAGAGAACAGATAGATCTTACTAGCTACATGAGGGCTTTGTCGATGGCATCAGAAGAAGATTCAAATATTGGGGATTGAAGAAGTGTATAAAAAGGTTGAAAAGGAAGAATAGAAAGATGAGGCAAAGATCTAAGTAGTCTAATTTCTTTAGAAGCTTGTTTGATGGGTACTTTTTTGTTAACGGATTGAAGTTGTTTTTTTTTTTACTCTACTTGGCTTGCATTGATACTAATAGTGATGAGTATTGTGGTTGTTTTAGTACTTTATGAATTAAGTAATGAAGTTGCCTCACCATCTACACATTTCTAACAATTCTGTATTTATATATGTATAAGAATGACACATGAATAAATAATTAATACAACTTGTAAAGAATAAACTATAAAGCCATAGCCAAAAAATCAAATGAATGAATACAAATTTTAATTGTTGGTAAAATAGTTTAATACAATTGATATATTAAACATTTATTGTTAGTTCTACGTTTAAAGTCAAGTTCAAGTTAATTTAGATTCAGATTAATTCGGATTTAGATCAAGTCGGGTTTGGGTCAATTTGATTTCGGATTAATTTGGGTTCGGATTAATTCGGGTTTGGATCAGGTCGGGATCGGGTTAATATAAATTCGGATGAATTTGGGTTCGGATCAATTTGGGTTCGGATTAAGTCGGGTTCGGATTAAGTCGGGTTCAGATCTATGTAAATTTGAATCAATTTGGTTTCAAATAAATTCGGTTTCAGATCGGATTTGGGTTGTTGACTTTTTTCGTCAAATCGGATCGGTCGAATTTGGTTTCAGGTTAGTCATGTTGGTTTTTCGGGTCGGATCAATTTTTGCCACCTCTAAGTTTTACTGCTAGTGTACACGACTGGAAGCAATTTTGTGAGACAAATTATGGTGGAAAAAATGAGATAAATAATATTAGTGAAGAGGATTTATTAATTGAAGATATGGTGGAATATTATTGGATGACTTTATATAGCAAAAGAGGTAAAATGGACCAAGAAAACGTGCAGCCAAAAAAAGATAGACTACACGTCACCCATTACTGCTATAATACCGATTTTCCTAGTTGGAAATTCAAAGAAATTGTAACCATATTTTTATAGTATAAAATACAAAAAAAAAAGAGAAATTAAAGATGAACATGAGGTAAATTATCATTGGCTGAAGTTTTCAAAAAGGAGAAGCAAAACATGGTCAAACCGAACAGCTAAGGACCCTCCCAGCCATCCTTTGCTGTAGTTTTTCTTCACTAATTTAATGCTTATAAGACATAAAAATGATGAGAAAATAGATAAGTATGAAAGGTGGCAACTTCCTATTGGTCATCTTGAATAAATAAGAGAATAAAAGAAACAAAACTTCAGCAAAATTTGATCCTCATCACCGAGTTTTTGCTGTTCTACGAGAAGTCCGTTTTGACTTCATTTTGTGCTCTGTTTTGCATCTAGATTATTCAAGGAAAATTCAACAAATTTTCACACCTTTGATAGTTAATCACTTAACCTTCACTATCAACCCTTTCTCCATCATTTAAATCATCAAAGAAACAAGCAAAGAGGCTGGCTTGAGGCAGAACACATTTTGTTTTGAGAGAGATCATTTGGTCAAGGTAAGCAAATTAAACTCTCATGGTTTTCTTGACGTTCAATGGTATATTTTTATGTTTTATAACACAATAAACATGGTTATAGGATAGTTTTTAATTAAATCCTATTAGAAGATGGAATTAGAACAAATTTAGATCTTGATATAGATGTGAACAAGCATGAAATCTTGGCTAGAAATTGTATGAGCATGATGAGAAATGATTAATATAATATAAAGAAAATGAATAGAAAGCTTAGAAAGTTCAGATGGTGAAAGAACCAAAATTTGGTCATGGAAGAGGAGGGTTCGGTTTGGCATGAAAGAATAAGGAAAAGCTATGGTTCATGGATGAAAATTAGAGGGAAAGGCTCACGTGGACTAAAACTCACCAAGTGGAAACAACGAATTGAGAAGAAAAGATGAAAATCATGAAAGTGGCCATAAAGGAGGATTCGGCCATGACCTTATTTAAGAATAAAATGTGCTGAAAATTTGGGTCAATGGTAGGAATTGAAAGAGAATTTTTGGTGAAAATAGAACCGAAAAAGGAATAAAAATGAGGAAGTTGAGTTTTAGCACTAGTATAATTTATACTGGTTGTGCTTATGTTATGACATTAGTGGTTGCATTTTATGAATGCTAGTGGCTTAAAATTAAAAGGAAAAATATTAATAAATTTTGATAAAATTATTTTGCAGCCGGGAGTTACGAGTTTCAGTAAACGTAACCGGGAAGCTCGGCTTTGTAAGACAAGTAAGGGGGAAGTGTGTGAGTTGTAGAGGTATAATGAATTGCATGTTTTCTTGAGCTAAATTTTATGAAATATTGGAAGCATGATTTGGTTGGAAAACATGCAAATTTTGTGATTGATAAGCTGGTTTATATACTGTAAATTTGGTGCAGGAGGATTAGAAATCCACAACTGTTATGCTGTCAAAAGATTACCAAAAATGTTCTAAAATATTATAAAATATTTTAGATGCACAAAATGATTTAAATGGGAATTTTGAATATAATTTCCACCAATTCCCATAGATTGGAATCTATGAGAAAATTATAAAATTAAATATTCATGTTTTATATTTTGTTAATGTGAGAATTTAACTTTATTTTATATTATATTAAATATTCAAAAAGAATATTTATGAGAATTATCACTAGATACATGAATATTAATCGCCTGTTTTCACTGTATTTGGAGATATGAAATAAATACCTTTTTGGAATATTTATGTGATTAAATGACTAAATTCATTAGATTTCCTTAAAGTTATTTTTATGGGAAAAGAAACGATTTTATACCTTTATGGAACTAAATACTGATCTTATTTATTTTGTAAATTCCATAAAGGTGATGATATATGAAAATGTGAGAGCCTTATGGATAAACATGAAATATTTCAAATTATTTTGAATAAGATCCATAAAGGCTGTGGTACGGTTTTTATACTGTTTTGAGACTTAAGCCCCTAGATTCATGCTTACTACTGTTACTATTACTGTTACTGTCACGTGGCTGATTGACCTGCCAGTCATCAACAGTCCCGGATGTCACCTGGCAAGTGTACACCGAGGACCCCCTATAGATCATGGTCATAGATCTCACTGAATACTATTACTGTGTCCCTTCGGGGATGATTACTATGTCCCTTAGTAGAAGATGATAGCATGATATGATGTAGGGTGATGTCTAGTCTCAACTTACTGATTTCTGTTTACTGAAGGGATTTATTGAATCCTGTTTACTGTACTGCACTATGAATTACTGTTTACTGAACTGAACTAAACTGAACCGTACTGAAATACTATTTCACTGAACTGTACTGCATTAGAAAATACTGTTTTACTGAACTGAAAGGATTCACTGTTTATTGAAAAAGAACCTTATGAAAATTATTTCTAAAATAGAAATAATTACTGAACTGTTATCCAGTGATTTGAATATGTATAAGCTACTGAATTGAAAAGACTGTTTACTGTATCTACTATTTTACCACTGTACTGTCACTTGTTTTGAACTGCACTAAAGTGAAGAGAAATAAATGGTTTATTCCATTTATAATTATGGAAAAAAATGAGTATTAAATTGTTTTATCAGAAACAATTTATAAAATACTCCCTATAGTCGCTATGAGTTTCCGGGACAAGACAGGTATTTCAAAATACCTTCCATGCTCCATTTGGATTTCTCGGCCGACTATAGTATCCTTCCTTACAGTGCCTAGTACACCGTTAGGAAAATAAGTGTTTTGCTGCATATAGATTTCATTATGTCAAGCAGCATATGACTCCTTTACTAAGCACGTGGTTCGCTCACCCCTTACTTTCAAATTTTCCATATTAATTACGAGGATTATTTGATGGCTTCCTTAGATAAATATAGCTGCAAGTAGCCCACTAGGACAAAGAGTATTGAAATTTAAAGGTACAGTCACTTCTGTTATATATTCAGACACTTGTATACTGTACTATATTATTGTAAAATAGAAAGAGGAGATGTAAAGTGTATGGAATATTGTAAAAAATTTTATATTTCGAATTTATTGAATAAATGTTTACCATTTATTACTGTTAATGATCAAGTGTTAAAGGTATCACAGACAGCCCAATCGGTAAAAGTGTGTAAAATATTAATAAATATTGTGTAATAATGTACACTCAGACTGTTACATGGGTGGTCAATTGCAGCTCGAGAGTGTGAAGGAAATACTGTGCTAATAAGCAACCTAGCAAGACTTTGACAGGTAAGGGATGTATTTATAAAGAGTAGGGATACTGTGTTGCATGGATTTGATAACTCAGCTCTTTGTGAGATTTAAATGTGATGATTTGGTTGGATGGTGAATTGGAAATTATGGTTTATAAACTGTATTTTGTTGTAGGAAGGTTAGGATAGTTTTAACCGTTCTGTCGCTGAAATTTTCTAAAAATGGCCTAAGCCTCCAAACTCATAAATAGTATCATTTTCAAAGAGGAAAATGAAGTGAAAGATGAAACTTAGTGTAATAGCTTCCAAAGATTTTAATTGCATGCAAATTTCATAACTTAGTTTCAATAAGATTTTATTTAGTTTTTATACGTTTTCTGGTACACACATGTTTCTATATCTCTGTAATACGTAAAAAAATATTTTGAATGTCTATTATTGAGCTATGAATATTTGACAAATTTTTAGTCTTCAAGTATATGAAATTGTGATTTTAATGCTTTATGGACTATTTGAAGATATGAATTATTGCATTGATCTCCGGAAACCCTTTTAAAATGATTTATAAACTGTTTTGAGACTATTGACCCCATTGCTACCTACAGGCACATGCTCCTATTACTGATATTACTGATTACTGTTGCTGTTAGACCCTGGTCACGTCTTCAGCGCCACAGTTGTCACCTGACCTATGTACACTGTAGACCCTTCTAACTATAGTCATATGTCGTTATTAATGTTATTGCATGAGTCTTTTGGGTGTTGCCTTATCTCTACTATTTGATTTCTACTGAGGTGGTAAATTTCTAGTATTCCGGGCACTCCCAGATGTTAATAATTTCTTTTGCAATTTGTGATTAAACTTGATTTCAGATCTTGAAATGAATTACTGAAATTGATTAAGATATTGTTTACAAGAGTTTTGGAATTTATGTTTTGAATGATTTTATGAAATGAAAAATGGAAGTTATTTGTGAACCCTTACTGAACTCTGTGTTTGATTACGTGTTAAAGAATTCCATATAGTTAGAATAGGATACCGGGACAAGTGAGGTGCTCTAAAGCATTCTTTTATACTCAACCTAGTTATCAATCCACTATAGCATCCTTTCCGAACTTGTGCTTTATCTGTGGTCATTGTTTTTTGTGAAAGATCATGTTTTGAGATACTTGCATGTAATATGCATAGTATCAACTTTCGTACATATATTTCTTAATGGGCATAAGCTCACCCCCTTATCTTCCTTCTAGATTATCTGCGGTAGTTTTCTATTTGTTTGAGAGGACTTACTACTTTTGGATATCCCTCAAGCACTTTCCATTATCTGTTGAGGTATACAATTTGTTACTTTTATGTATTTAGACTTTGTATATACGGTACTATGTTATGTAAACGATATTTGGGATGTAAATTGAACAAAAATACAGGATGTAAATTCGAAGTTGCTGCGTATTTTATAAATTTTACTTTGACTTTATAAGAAGAAAATCAGAATACTTAAGTATAAATGGGGACACTGCAAATAGCCTAACCATAAATATGTGAACAATAATGAGTAAATATTATTTCTGGCAAAAATTGGGATGCGACATTTATGCCTAAAAAGGAATGTTGTGTTGTTTCTTTAGGCCAGATATTAGTTAGCTAGTTTAATATTACCCTTGAATTTTTCATGAAGCTTTCATTTGGTTCACTGAAAATGTTTTATGAAAAATTATTTTTGCATTTTTTTGTGCTTGGTTGGTAGCAAATTGATTGGTTAATGGGAAATTAGACCATTTTCCTTAAAATTGTCTTACGCTTTTTTGAAAAAGGAAAGACATTTTTTAGAAAATGTGTAAGGTTATTTATCAAGCTCGTGAGTATAATTTTATTCAAGTTATACCTTAGATATGATTTTTTTGAATTTTTTTAATTTAACTCTACATAAAATATTATTATATTAATAAATTATTTTTTATTTAATTAGATTAAAAGTTTTAAATTTTAAAATATTAACATTAAAAATTTTTCAATACTTTAAGTTTAGATATTTTATTTTGTATATTATTAATTTTAAATATTTTTAATATTTCCATAATAAACAATATTATATTATTATTTTAATAAATAAATACTAATTTAATAAATAATATACTATTTCAATAATTTATTAATATTTTAGTTTAAGTTATAATATTTTTATTTTATTCACAAAATATTTTTTATTAATATTTTAATAATAAATATAAATAAATAATAATTTTGTTATGATTTAATAATAAATACTTTCAATACAAAATATAATTATTTTAAAAGTATAAATATTTTTTAATATTTCAAAAATAAATATTAATATATAATTAATATTACTTCAAAATTTTAAATATATTAATATAAGTAATAATAATAGTTTTCTTTTAAATGTTTAATAATATAATATTTTAATATTAAATATATTATTTTTAATATATAATTATTTTATAATATTAATAAATTAATTAATAAATAATAAATAATTTTTAATATTTTTATTAGTTATGTTAATATCATTTGAAAAAAGAAAACAAATTTTCCCAAAAACAACTAAGTAATAGAAAATATTTATCATTGACATAACAAAACAACCAAAAAACTTTCGATTTCCAGAAAATGTAAACACTTTCCAAAAATCATTTTTTAAAAGCTATTTTTAGTGAACCAAATACAGCTTAAATTAAATTGAAAATTCTAGTCAACAGGAGCTTGGGAGAAGTTGGGATATTTTCCCCATTCTCTAAAGCATACATTGACCATGCCTTTGCATATACATGGTTTTTCATGCATTTAGGCTTCTTCATGAAACCACCATAAAATCCCACTTAGCTATGTTTCTATTGGTCCAAAATTTCTTCATTTTAAAAAAATATATATACAATTTCATTTGGTTAGGTATTTTTACTTGGTGAGAATTATATCTAATTTACTTGGTTGAAATTTAATTATCTTATATGAATCAACTAAATGAATGTTGCATGGTTAAATTTTATGTTACACTTTAAATCAAATACTAGTCACTTCCATATTACTAATAAGAACATGGAAACTTTTCATAGTAAATCCTCAATTCATTTTTCATCACTTTAACTCACATTTTAAATTGTTTCACTACACTTATAACTGACTTTAAAAATTTGCTGAGGTCAATCCATAATGAATAAAAATATAAGCCACATATGGTTGGAAAGGTCTTTAAGTTAACTTTCTAATGCAATTTAAATCACCTAAGTCAGACTTTAAGAATTTATTGGTATTGATCTACAATGAGTTAAAATATGATCCTTATATGGCTAAAGATATATTTAAGCTAACTTTCCAAAAGATTTTTAATCACCTTAATTTGAGTTTCCTACCAACCGCTATGCATGAATATTTACAGATAGGTCCGCTTGTAGAATCTATAGCTCATAAGTTAACTTCACAAAATTTCTGGTTTTGATCCATAAGTAACTAAAACGCGAGCCTTATATGGTTGGAAAGATAACCAAAAGATAATTAAGTTATCTTTCCAAAGAATTTTATAGTTTATGATTTGAATTCTTTGATCAAGAATTATAATCGAAACACTACCAATTAGTTATGAAATTTCCTGACAAGGTATCCAAGGAAAGAATTTAATTCCTTTAAATCCTTTTCAAATCATAAATTTCAAAATCCCAATCAACCTTGTACATTTAACTCATGATTTTTTTTATCCTCATAAATTCCAAATCCTTGATTTACTTCTAGCCATACCTTTATTCACTTACTAAGAGTATGAAATTCACGGTTATCACAACAATTAATATAGCATGTATTTATTTATAATGCCAAATATATTAATATAATATATACACTATATTAACTTTTTAAGGGATGCATTTGAATTAGATCTATTCATAGGACAAGCTAATGTCATGTCCCGCGCGCAAGTCCAAGGCCTGATAGACGGAAGCAGGCCAAACCAGGCCCCCAGCCAAGGTGATGAGAGGCTGGTGGGCCAAACCAAGGCAGCCCAAGGTAGTAGGAGTGACGTGGATGCTAGCCAGAAGGTGTGCAGGGAGATAGGCACACAGGTGCACAAGTCAGACGCTAGTTGGGCGAGCCGGACATGTAGGCGAGGCGCTAACCAGGCAAACCGAACATTTAGGCAAGGCGCTAGCCAGGTGGGCGATCAAGGTCCCAGGCGCAAACGAAGGCGAGCGCACCAGGCAGGCAGGTGTGCAGAAGGAGCAGGCGAGTGTCAGGAAGGGCGAGCAGGCTCGGGTGAGACTCGTGAGACCCCCAAGTACGCATCCAGACGCGGGCCTTGAGAGGAAAGGCTTGGAACCCGCTCGGCCCAGTGCGTGCACCAGCAGGCCCTGGTCTAGTTCAGCTCCAGTGGCTTCCAACTAAGCTCAGTGCGCTCCAGCTAGCGGGAAAGGTTCCCAAAGCAGTCTGTCAGCCACACACTTGGCCAAACCATCTCCACACACCTGTATGAGGGCTTGCTTATATAAAGGGGAGTCTTCCCCCACATTTACATACTTAGACACACAGGAGAGTGTTAAGAGAGGCTTAAGGGAGAGTCTCTACGTGTGGGTGAGGGTAGAGCTGAGCGATAGGTTGAGGCCCCTTTTGGGAACCTCCTAGGAAGCCAAAGCAAGTGTGCCGGCTGGGATAGTCGAGGCCATAGGTTGTGCCTCCCTATTGTATAAGCTCTTGTACATTGTTGAGTTGAGTGAATACAAGTGTACAGTTCCCCACATCTGTTTGTTGCGTGTGTGTGTGCTGCGTGTCTGCTATCTTGTTGGCTCGTGTGCTTGGTTGTGTGCTGCAGGGTGTTGAGATTTCCGTTGTGCAAGCATCCTGGGCAAGGAGTAGGCTGACTTAGGGTCGTGGGACGTGAGTTTTCCAGCCTAAGGCCGCACAGTTGCTGGGCTTAAGCCCCCAGTACATGACACTGAGCTTGGTAAGGTATTAAGGAAGTCAGAGTGAGCTCAAGCACGACCTGGCCTATTTTTTTGGCTTAATTTTTTATCCAAGCCTGTCAAAATATTTATTTTTTAATAAAATATTAAAAAATATTAAAACACATAATAATTAATAAGTATAACACAATATATTTGAACAAATTTTTACAAAAAAGACTACAAAACACATGAAAATTTAAATTAAAGCATAAAAAATACACACTCAAATTAAATTGCCAAAAAAAGGCAAGAGCAATTAAAAATAAATTAATATAAGAAATAGGTAAAAAAATTACAGATAACAAATCGAATTTTGGCTTAAAACGGTGAACCCAAACTCGATCTATTTTTAAACATGTATAATTTTCTAATCCAAACCCATTAAATGAGATGTATATTTTCATCTAAACTGACAAGTTTAGACAGATAATCTAATTCTTGAACATGTCTAATCTTAATTAATTTAAGAGAGCTTCTAAATACAGCCTCGGTTTCACTAAACGCAGCCGATGTTTTTTAATTTTTAATGCCTTTAAATAAAATGATTACTTTACCCTTATAACAACCTAAACTCAGCCATCGGTAAGCTTCCTTTCACTTCTCATTCACTCTCCCATCCACTCAAAATCTGTGTAATTTGCTAATATGGATTACGAATCTGATGCTTCCATGAAAAATTATGAAGAAGATGAAGATATAAACAGCAAAGCAGAGATATATGGAGAGGTATGCTGCATTTTATTAAAGTTTTAAAAACTTTCGATTTGAAAAAACGCAAAAACTGGGTTTACAAAACTTCCGGAAGTGAATTTTCAGAAGTTTCTGCATGCTCCCAGAAATGAATTTTCGAGAGGACTTTCAAGCTCCCGGATCAAGGGCTCCCAGAAGTCCACTTCCGGGATCCCTCAAGGGCTCCCGAAAGTGCACTTCCGGGAGTAGGGAGCCCTTGAGTCCGCCCGGAAGTCCACTTCCAGGATCCCTTAAGAGCTCTTGAGTCCTCCGGGAAGTCCACTTCCGCAAGCTGTATTTTTTTGAATACTATGATATATTTATTTGTTTATTTATTTAATAAAACTAATTGTTTGTTTTAATTTTGTAGGATGATAGAAGATTAGTTATTTTTCAGCAAGAAGCAACGTTTAATCAATTCGATTGTACATTTGCATTTTCTACAAAGAAGGTATGAGACAGTGAACCGTAATTATCTTGAATATGAATAAAGTCAAAAGGTAATTAATATTTGTAAATTGTATAGGTTTTTCCTACTCGAGAATCACTGATTTCATAGGCAAGGGAGGTCGGAAGAAATTCAAGCTTTTTAGTTGTGATTAAAGCATCTGAAGCAGCAATTTTTACAAGAAAACCTAGATTACGACTCTCATGTGAACGAAGTGGAAAATTCAAGGAGTCGAAGAAAAAAGAAATAGCGGATAAATTACGTCGTAAGGGTACGGGAACGAAGAAGTGTGGTTGTCCATTTGAGCTACATGGTGTAAAGTTGGAGAATGACGATGAATGGGGAGTTAAAGTAGTTAGTGGATTGCATAATCATATGCCTGCTAAACAGTTTGAGGGTCATTCATTTGCAGCAAGATTGTCAATCGAAGAGAAAGATATAGTTGCTGCAATGACCAAAAACATGGTAAAACCACGAAATATACTCATAACTTTGAAAAACAAGAATGAAAAGAATGTCAGCACTGTCAAGACTATTTACAATGAACGGCAGAGCTTCAAATTGATTGAGAAAGCTGGTAGGTCTCAAATGCAACAATTGATGAAACAATTAAATGAATGTTCATATGTGGAGTGGCATCGTAGTGATGAGTCAACTAATGTTGTCAAAGACTTGTTTTGGGCACATCCTACATCGATAGAGTTGTTGCATGCTTTTCCACATGTGTTGATTATAGACTGCACATACAAAACCAATAAATATAAGCTCCCACTCCTCGAGATCATTGGTGTGACATCAACAGATATGACTTTTTCGGTTGCATTTGTGTACATGGAAGTCGAGCGTCAAGACAACTACACTTAGGTGTTGCAAAAGTTACAAAGTTTAATGTCGTTTGTTGCATCACCATCTGTCATTGTTACTGATCGAAATTTGGCATTGATGAATGCAATTGCAACAGTGTTTCCGGGAGTAACCAATCTGTTATGCATATGGCACATATCAAAGAATGTGCTTGCTTACTGCAAAAAGTATTTTGAGCGCAAGGATAGGTGGGATGCATTCATGGCATCTTGGAGCGTTCTTATGTTTTCATTGTCGGAGGAGAAGTATGAGAGGCATTTTAGCTCGATGCAATTAGATTACCATAATTATCCAGATGCATTGCAATATGTGAAGGATACTTGGTTAGATAAACATAAAGAGCGATTTGTTGTAGCTTGGACTGATAGAGTGATGCACTTCGGCAATGTAACAACTAATAGGTACATTTAACATCATCTTTTAAGTTTATGTTTGTGTTAAATAATATTTTGAATTTATGATGAATGCATTTCATAATTTGTTGTAGAGCGAAAAGTACACATGCAAAATTGAAAAGACATCTTGGATCGTCTCAATGTGATTTTGAAACATCTTGGACAATTATCAACTCCTTGATTAAGCTACAACACACAGACATAAAAGCTTCATTTAAGGCAAGTCTTACCGTTGTTGAACACAACTTCAAGCCTTCATTATTCAAGGAGTTACGTGGGTTGATGTCAAGATCAGCACTGAATATAATATTAAAGGAGGCAGAACGAGCAAAGAGTACAAATATTGATCATTTCTCATGTGGTTGTGTGTTAAGAAGCACACATGGGTTACCATGTGCTCATGAGATTGCTGGATATATATGGTTTGGACAACCAATTCCTTTATCTGTTGTGCATTCACATTGGTCAAAATTGGATTTGACGAAGTCAAAAGATGATGACATGCAACAGTTGACATTGGATGCTGAGTGGGAGATGATTGTCAATCGGTTTAATGAATGTGATATTTCAGGAAAACGAGTCTTGAAGAAGAAGTTGAGAGAACTAGGTGAGCCAGCAAATATTATTTCTAGTTCCTTCGGTCGAAAAGGCTAAGACAAAAGGTCATTTGCGAGCAATAAAGATAGACACATCAACTCGACGCAATCCTTCTTATTTTGAGATTGTTGATCTAGGCATGACAGTACTATTTCACCAATAACAGCAAGTTCAGTGAAACTAGCGAATAAAAAGAAGAAATTACCCGTGCATCATCCAGTAGGCAAGATTCGGTATCTTGATTCTTTTCTAATGGAGATATGTCAGTACATTCATAGTGTTGTTGATGTAGAGTCTGATGGACACTGTGGATTTAGAGCATCGCTGGGTTGTTGGGCATGGGTGCAGATGCATGGTCACAAGTGCGACGAGATTTGATAGATGAGTTAATGAATTACCAAGATGATTATGTATGTATCTATGGAAGCCAAGAGCATGTTGATGAATTGATGCAGTCCTTGGTTTGTTTCAACACCATAACTTATAAGGATAATTGGATGATCATACCAGATATGGGTCATCTGATAGCATCACGGTATGACGTTGTGCTTGTCCATTTGTCTTTGAGACAGTGCTTGACATATCTCCCACTTAGATCTATTGCACCTCCACCACTGCAGCATAGGTTAATTGCTATTGGATTTGTAAGCAATTGTCATTTTGTTCAGGTATGGGTCATGATTAAAGTCTACATTATGGATGCTTAAATATTATTAGTTTAAAGTCCGATTTAACTAAATATAATAAATTTTGCAAGTCATTATGGATCCAAGAGCACCGATACCTCCGATTGCATGCAACTGGCGCAAGTATAAATGTGAATGTGCTCGAGAGTGGGAAGCTCACATATGTATCTCATATCCTGGATTTCAAGTTATTGTTTGTGTCAAACACAGATGTTGCTACTCAAGAAACAATTAATCTGGATGAGCCATGATTTTTATTTCTTTTTTCTTATTTTATTTTGTATCGTAAATATTATCGTTTTTATTTATGAGTATTTTATTTATTTAATCATATCCAATTTATTTATGATATCTTGTTATTTAAAAAAATGTGTTGGCAAAGAGTCATGTTTTTTTGAGATTTCTGAAATGAAATTTGAAAAAGTTTATTGTGATGTTAAAAAAATTATGTATGATTCATGTCAAGGGTTAAACATAATTGGGCATGAGTGAATGAAGATAGTAAATTAAAACTTTATTTATTTAATTTATTTTTTAGTTATTTATTTAGTTTTATTTATTTTTTAGTTATATATTTATTTATATATTTAAAATTAGTAAATTGTTTAATTTTTGTAGGATGATTGAATTTATTTGTTTGTTTGATTTTATTTATTTAATCATTTATAATTTATTAAATCATTTATAATTTATTAATGTAAATATGTTATTTGTTTAATATATATAAATAAAACAAAAAAATCGACGATGGATAACGTAATGATAATAAATTAATATGTCATTCCAAAATTAAATTTAAATATATAAAAAATCTACTCTCTTCGTCTCACATAAAAAATAAAATCTGCTGGTGGTTGTGGTGCTATTGCTGGTAGTGCTGCAGGAGGTGCAAGAGGTGCCACCGCTGGTGGTAATGCAGGAGGTGCCACCGTTGGTGGTGGTGCAAGAGGTGTTGCCGTTGGTGGTGATGCAGGAGGTGCCGCCGGTGCTGGTAGAGGTGCCGATGCTGATCCTAGGATCGATGGTGGAGGAACTGGTGCTGGGTCATCCGAAGGCAATTGCTGTGTCATGCTGTAAACATTGTAAATGGCCTGTCTCCATGCATCCACAGGCTGATCATAACCACCAACCACCACAGACTCAAGCCGATCCTGTATTGCCACTATACGGCTACGACTACGACCACGCAATGACTCGGCTCCTCGTGAATGTGCCATCTGTAAAAACTAATTTTATTAAAAAGTATATAATAAAAATTTATCTTATTACAAATTTAATGACATAATTAAAATTAGAATTTAATAATAATAATTTTTAATTTATTATTAAATATTATTAATAAATTTTAATTTTAATTCATGACATAATTAAAAATTAAAATTTATTAATAATAAAATCTAATAATCAATTAAAAATTAAAATTTATTAATAATAAAATTTAATAATAAATTAAAAATTAAAAAATTTAATAATAATAAACATTAACTCTGACAGCCATAGCCTCACAGGAGCCTACTGCCGTGAGTCTTCAAAGCCTCACAACAAGAAGATACCGTGAGGCTCTTAGGCCTCACGATATTGTCCTTTCGTGAGGCTTTATAGGCTTACGGAAGCCTTATCCGGTGAGGCTATAAAGCCTCACGGAAGAATGATGTCGTGAGGCTTAAGAGCCTCACGACACCTTCTTGCCACGAGGCCTTCAAGCCTCACGGTTGTGCAATACCGTGAGGCCTTCTGGGCTCACGACTTTTCCTTGCCGTGAGCCATGAGCCCCGAAAGCCTCACGACTTTTCACTACTGTGAAGCTCGTGCCCTAGATATATCCTATTTATCTTCTACATTTTACATGAAAAACAACAAAATCACAAATAAAATCAGTAGTATAGAAGATTTTACTTTACAAATCGATGAAGAAACGCAGATTTGATGGAGAAAATTGGTGGAAATGGATGGAAAACGAAGTAGAAAATGGAAATAGAGAAGAAAAACAACTGCTGCCGATAGGTTGCGTCGATGGCTTTAGTTTGTGTGCGTAGGTATTTTAGGGATTAAGGAAATAATTAGGTTGTGCCCAGAAGAAATAAGAAAAGTATTGGATGTGATTAGTAAATAGGTTATGTTTAGTAATTTTTAGGTTGCATTTAGAATTTTCCTTAATTTAAAAGTTCTAAAGAAAAGCTCGCGGAACTGGCATTAGCTTTCGCAGCTAAATCCTGCTGCAGCTTTGAATGCCAAAATGAGAGTTAATTACGACTCTACCAATGAACCATGCTATTTTTTTTTTACTAATTATTTACATTATGATAATTTTCTTTTGGTTACAAGAAAAATATTAAATAATTGAAGTGATGCTTGAATTCAAATTTTAAACTTATAATATGTCATAATTTATTTTTAATTATTAGATAAAAAATTGTTGACACATTATGATAAATTTGCTTTGCTGAACTTCCGCCGACTTCATTTATTTATTTATTAAACAATGGTGCACTGTTATTGTCATTATATTAATAGTATACACACTGCTTGCAAAAAACAAAATAGTACTTCAATCTATGAAATTGAAGTTTTAGCTGTTTTTTACGTACTAGTTATATATAAATTATTATAAATGTGCTTTCGTAAACTTTTTGCCTAACTCTCTTTTCTTTTTTTTTAGTAATAGTTCTAATTGCATCGGTTGCCCATAAATTCCTGTTTTCTTCACTTTTCTTTGCTGTCTTAGAGGATTGTCATCTTATCTGTATATGTACCATTGTCCCCTTTGAACCCATAAGTAACAAAATCTTCTCTTTTGCTTCACCAAATCTTTTTTGAGTATTGGGAAACTCATCATACAAGTTTTTGCAGATATTCCCTTCTGTTGTTGACAGCTGCTCTCTAATCAGGTTGATTCCAGAAATCTAATACTACTTGTTTGTTTGCATCTTTCATGTGACAGCTGCTTTCTCCTTGTATGTTCTCAGTTCAAATTTATCTCCTCCTAACTTGTTTTGCTGAAACCTGAAATCATGAGCTGTCAAGCTGAATATTTCTTTTAAAGATCGGATTCAATGGCATTCTTTTACTATTTTGTATGAGATAGATATAACCATATATAAGCGTAGAATTTGCAAAAGTTTCTTTGGATAAACTTGCTGTTTGTGGAAGGATTTGCATTAACGTGGTCTACTTATTTACTACAAGTCATCGGTGCTTCATCCAAATGAAGGACTTTGCAGTTTTTAATATATTTATCTCCATGGATGCAATAGTACCAAGTTAACAGAGAATGTGGAAGCTTAAGACTGCAGAGGGTGTAGATGGGCCATACTTGTACAGCACAAACAACTACGTTGGCAGGCAAACCTGGGAATTCGACCCTGACGCTGGTAGCCCTGAAGAGCGAGCGGAGGTTGAAGAGGCTCGCCAGAATTTCTTCAAAAACCGCTTCCAGGTCAAGCCAAGCGCCGACCTCCTCTGGCGTATGCAGGTTCGTCTCTCTCTCTCTCTCTTCCTCTCTTTTTTAACCCGAATTTGCATGCCTGTTTTATAGACAACAATTTATTTGGATTCTGAACCTAACTCGACCCTCCTGGCAAAAAGATTCTGTTTGATCTAGGGATAAAATAAATTTATGCAACCTTAGAAGTCCAAACTAGATCCGTCCGTGATGGGCCCATTCTTTAATGACGGCAACACTTGTGGTTGCTTAAAATTTAATTTTTTAGTTTAAATAAAATTAGAAGCTTAAATACAAAGAAAAATAAAAGTTGTATTGAACGTGTTTTGGCCATGCATATGATAAATATTTATAATTTTGTTGACTTTGTTTGACTTAAAATTTAATATTGCAGTTTTTGAGAGAAAAGAATTTTAAGCAAACTATACCAATAGTGAAAATTGAGGCTGGTGAGCAGGTTTCATATGACAAAGCCACAACAGCACTAAGGAGAGCTGTTTATTTCTTCTCAGCTTTACAAGCAAGTGATGGTCATTGGCCCGCAGAATTTTCTGGACCATTGTTCCTCCTTTCACCCTTGGTATACTTAATACTTGCTAGTAAAGTGATGATGCTATGCATATGCAAATGCTAATCACTAATGTTAATAACTAAAAACTGCAGGTCTTTAGTATGTATATTACTGGACACCTTAATACGCTATTCTCTGAAGAGCATCGTAGAGAAATTCTTCGTTACATATACTACCATCAGGTATTATTATTATTATTATTATTATTATTATTATTATTATTATTATTATTATTATTATTATTATTATTAGGCTAAAAGGTTAAAAAAAAAACCTCTAAAAAATGGATTTAGCAATTGAGCCACTAACTTTTTTCGCTATCCATAGAGTCCTTACATTTCAGTTTTCACTTAATTAAACACTTTCGTGGACAGACATCGTTACATCCATACTGAAACTATTAAATCTGTACAATACATGTTACCAAAAATATAACAAACCTAATAGTCTCCATCCACGGAAGTGCTCAATTGAGTAAAAATTGAAATATAATGGCTTAAGTGATTGCAAAAAAAAAATTAAGGGCTTAATTGCTAAAACCATTATTTTATAATCTTTTTGACCCTTTAACCTTATTATTATTATTATTATTATTATTATTATTATTATTATTATTATTATTATTATTATTATTATTATTATTATTGAAGGATTTATATGAAGCTTATCATTTTGGTGTGATGCAGAATGAAGATGGTGGGTGGGGATTACATATAGAGGGTGACAGCACCATGTTCTGTACAGCACTTAGCTACATTTGCATGCGTATTCTTGGGGTAGAACTTGATGGTGGACAAGACAACGCTTGTGCAAGAGCCCGCAAGTGGATTCTTGACCATGGCAGTGTCACTCACATCCCTTCTTGGGGAAAGACTTGGCTTTCAGTGCGTATGACGCATATAGTTTATAAATTTACCTCTAGAATTTGCTCATTTTAGGATTAAACCAAATAAAATGCAGCAAGTATATTCAATTAATCAAGGACAAATATTTGCTAATCATACAATGTTCTTTTGTTGTAGATACTTGGTGTTTTTGAGTGGTCTGGATGTAACCCAATGCCCCCGGAGTTTTGGATCCTTCCTTCTTTCCTTCCTGTGCATCCAGGTTTGCATGAATTAGTCTCATTGTAGTGTTTGTAGAAATTAGTTCATATCAGTAAAGGATAGCAATGGATCTGATTAGGATTCAATTAGAACATGTTAGACATTAACTTGAAATTGGCCTAGCATTTGTTACAAAAACTTTTGTTATTAATAGAGATTACACCTTTAATTGTTGGTTTCAAAAATGCTATGCTGCATTGTATATCGGCTTCGTATTAATTTTATTCCTTTTTCCCTTTCGCATGCACAGCTAAAATGTGGTGCTACTGTCGTATGGTGTACCTGCCTATGTCGTATCTTTATGGCAAAAGGTTTGTGGGGCCAATCACACCTCTCATTGAAAGATTGAGAGAAGAACTCTACCTTCAGCCTTACAATGAAATTAAGTGGAAAAAAGTACGCCATTTATGTGCACCGGTAAGCTTGTCTTTGTTATGTACAAATTGCAAGGACATTTGAACCGCTCTACAATTAAGCTCTTAAAACATTAATAAACAATTTGTTGTTGCAGGAGGATCTCTACTATCCACATCCTTTTATTCAGGATCTAATGTGGGATATTCTGCATATATGTACTGAGCCTCTGCTTACTCGTTGGCCTTTTAACAAGTTTGTGAGAGAGAGGGCTCTTCAAGTAACAATGAAACACATCCATTATGAAGATGAGAATAGTAGATATATTGACACTGGTGGTGTGGATAAGGTAATATTACATTCACAATTAATTGGAGGAAATAATAACATTAAGGTTGTGAAAATTCAATCCAATATATACATGGCTATTTAACTGTTAAGATTTTATGTTATTGAATGAAACAGGTGTTATGTATGCTTGCTTGTTGGGTTGAAGAGCCAAATGGTGATTATTTCAAAAAACATCTTGCTCGAGTCCCTGATTACCTTTGGGTTGCTGAAGATGGAATGAAGATGCAGGTTTATGCACATGCATTCTCTAAATTAACTGTATTTTTTAATTTAATACTCATAGAGTTGGTAATAATTAGAGTTCTTGCAAGCATTGATTTTCTTTTAAAGATTCCTTTTAAGTGCTGATTTAACACATGATATTGAATTGTAGAATTTAGGAAGCCAAGCTTGGGATACTAGTTTCACTATTCAAGCTTTGCTTGCTTGTAACCTCACTAAGGAAATTGGACATGTACTGAAGAGAGGGCATGAATTCATCAAGCAATCTCAGGTTTAATATTGGTTTCGTTCATCCAGAAGTCATTTCCAATCTTTTTTCTTTTGTTCATTGAATATCAATGAGAATAATTGTTATATTTTGTTTACAATTGAATAGGTTAAGGACAACCCTTCTGGTGACTTTAAAAAAATGTATCGTCACATTTCCAAGGGATCTTGGACTTTTTCTAATCAAGATCAGGGATGGCAAGTTTCTGATTGCACTGCAGAAGGCTTGAAGGTAATTGATGTATTTAGTCTTAGTCAAATGCTTTAAAAAATTAAGTTAAACGTCTATTTTATAAAATCATCTTGCCTTAATAAAAATTTCTTTGTTTTGCAGTGTTGCCTTCTGATGTCCATGTTGCCACCAGAAATTGTTGGTGAGAAAATGGAACCTCAAAAGTCATATGATGCAGTCAATGTTTTGCTTTCTCTAAAGGTAAGAATTTGCTCGCTCTAGATTTTCAAAGATAGCTTTCACTTATTTTAAGCTGTCCATTTATAAGCTTCAATGCTTCACTTCTTATAGAGCAAAAATGGAGGATCAACTGCTTGGGAGCCAACTAGAGCTCAAGAGTGGTTAGAAGTATATGCTTAAACATTGAAATGCATCTATGGATATTTCAAGAAATTTGTTAGACTATTAAACTCTTTTGTTCTCTTTCTTATTTTTCATATACTAATGATGGTTTCTTCTTAATTGTTTTTGTTAGAAGCTTAATCCCACAGAAACTTTTGCTGATATAGTCATTGAGCATGAATATGTTGAATGCACTGCATCTGCAATTCATGCTTTGGTTTTGTTTAAGAAGTTGTATCCTCGGCATAGGAAGATAGAAATTGAGAATTTTATAACAAATGCTACAGGCTACATTGAAGATGTACAAATGTCGGATGGTTCATGGTATGTTTTCTTCATATTCATGAAATAGAAGTGTTCTAATTTCTTTTCGAAGCATTAGAAATCAATTATGTCAACACTCAAATAGGTATGGAAATTGGGGAGTTTGCTTCATATATGGTACATGGTTTGCTCTTGGAGGGCTAGCAGTAGCAGGCAAGACATACGAAAATTGTCTAGCTATGCGTAAAGGTGTTGAATTTCTTCTTAGATCCCAAAGAGAGAATGGTGGCTGGGGAGAGAGCTACAAATCATGTCCTGACAAGGTAAATCTTTAGTGCCACAAATCCTCAGTCCTGTTTCATGTTTGAGATGTGACAAATATTTCTCTACTTTTATCCTTAATTTAATTATATTATCTGTGTGCTTGATGATAAAGGGATATGTACCTCTGGAAGAAGGTGGATCAAACTTGGTGCAAACTGCATGGGCTATGATGGGTTTGATTCATGCTGGACAAGTGAGTTTAAAAGGCTATTAGGGAAGCAATGCCTATTATAGCTGTCATGACTCATGCTCTTTCTTCCTATAATTTTCTTGACATTGAAAGTTTGTTTGAAATAGGCAAAAAGAGACCCAATGCCTCTTCACCTTGCTGCAAAGCTAATAATTAATTCTCAATTGAAAGATGGTGACTTTCCCCAACAGGTGATAATTCTTTCTATAGCTTACTTGAAAATGTTATTAGAAAAAAAATAAAAAAGAGGAAACTACCTTTACTAAAATCTTTATTAGACGTTATAGAAATTAAAGTAGTCATTTTAAGCAACATGCTTGTGCATTTAAGAAATATATACATTACTTTACCTAAACTGTATCTAACATTTGAATCTTATTCCTGACAGGAAATTACTGGAGCCAACTTAAAAAATTGCATTTTACACTATGCAGCATATAGGAACATTTTCCCACTATGGGCACTTGCAGAGTACCGCAAATGTGTTCCATTGGCTTAATCCCTTTCAAAAGGGTTTGAATCATCAACTTGTGAAACTTGAATGATCAAACAATAAAGAAGAGACGGATTATAGGGCTTATCGATTCTATATTTTGCTCTATACCTTTCTTTTTCTTTTGTGTTTTTCATAATGGTTGTTCACGAATGCATGATTGTCAACTAGTTTATGTTCTGTCCTAAAATTGGAGAGGATAAAGTGTGTAAAACGGTACATCTTCAAATAATGAAAAGTCAATGAGAAGCTCTTTTTTTTTTAATCTTTACTATATATCAACCCTAGTCACCATAACTTTATCATCATCAACATGGCTTTCATCTCAATATGAGGTAGGTAACATGAACCAATATATGAACTCACACTAAATTATTAGCATGAATTATGATGCCCTTTTTCGTAAAATTATGGCTAACTTTTTCCTTTCGTTCATTAGGTTAGGCTGCTTGTCAGAAAATCATTCATACTATCTTTCCTACTTCACTTAAATCCTACAATTTGCCTTTGACATTTCCTTATCGATTCATTCATTCAAACACTACAAACTGAATATAGAAATTTAAATATCAATATTGGATATTATATAATCTACTGAGTATGACTTACAACTGACTTCTCATTAACTATCAACTATATCTATAGTTTACATCCCATGTATATGTATACAAAAGTGCATTATTGTACTATACAATAAGTCTGAACATATAAAAGAAAGTACAATATACCTCCAAGAACTGTGTGATCGCCTTGAAGGAATACTGTCTAAAGTCAAAGTCCTTCTACTAGACACTTTAGATAATCTGGAAGGGAGGAAAAGAGGGGGTGAGCTTACGCCTATTAAGACATATGCATAATAGAACAAATACTATGCAACTACATGTATGTATCCTGAACATGACTAATTCATTTGCGTATACATTCTCTAACAGTGACAGTGTCAGAATGAAAGGATTTTCTATAATCGGTTGGGATGCCAAGCTGAGTATGAAGGATGCTTTGAAGCACCTCATTTGTCCTGGTCCTTAGGTTTGATTATAAGGGGAAAACTCTAAATATTCCTCATTGAGAAGGAATTTATGTGTTTTTAACCAAAGTTCTATCACTTTCATGACTTTGATAACCATGCTATGTAATATAAAACAATTCATTCAATAAATTAACGATGATAGTAACCATTTAAATCATTTCGATGACGGTATAGCAAACCATTTCATTTAGACAACAAAACCATATCATTTGCATAAGCCTTTGCATTAAAGCATTTGATTATGATAAATACACTTCAATAAGACATTTCATTCTGTTTCATTTCAATAACACATTCGGTGGAGACAGTTAACAACTCAATAGAATCATGCGGCATTAGGTTCTTGTAAGGGAATAACATTAAGACATATGGCCATAGTCAATAAAGTCCATAGAGTACACTGATTAGGTGACAACTGTTGGTGTTGAAGACATGATCAATGTCAAATAGCAAATATTACATTACATTAGCATGATTACCAAAAGGTAACTACAAGAAATTAATTTGTCTCAAAAGAATTAAAAATTCATTTAATCTTTCAAACAAACCATTTTCAATCGATTTTAATTGAATCAAAGATATTATAATACTTGTCGAAACAATTTTAAGCTTAGGTAGTTAAATAGCTTTAGTGGGTAACAAACTTTTCTAACAATCTTTCAAAACAAAAGTAATTCTGACTTTAGGCAGTTGACTGCCTTATATAAGCAGTCGGCTGCCCTATAACAAATTAAATTTTGAAATATAAAAATTTAAAAGGCAATCAACTACCTTATTTGGGCAGTCAATTGGTTTTCAGATAGTAACTAAATTAAGAAAATGCAATCGACTATCCCTTTGAACAATCGACTGTTTTTGAAATAGAATGTAAATTACTTAAAGGCAGTCGAATAGTCCTATTTGGCAGTCGGTTGTTTTTCAAACAGAATATAAATTTCTTAAAGACAGTCGACTAGTCTTATGTGGCAATAGGCTATTAGTAGCTCATTTACCCAAATCCTAAACTTAGGTAGTCAACTATTCACTTAGGCAGTCAGGTGCTATTAGACATTATCGAATTAAAACTCACTTAATTGATTTCCTAAACCCTCTTGCAATTAGACAAACAATCCAATATGTTCACAATTCCATCTATATACCCGAATGCAATCATAGTATAATCTAAATTTTTCATACATATCCCTCACCACTATACCACAGTTCACTATGGCAATTTTGGCAACACCAATAGGCAGGCAGCATATATTTGTCTATTACTCGTTAATCTTCTAGGCTGCAAAACAATATTAAAATATGATTAAAACTCAACATTGCTTTTACAACGAATATGCTACTTCTTAAGACCTTCCATATTTCTTAACTCAATAACATATCTGGTCTACTTCATACCGATACCTATAATGCAACTACAGTTAAAACATGTATTTTTTCAAATCTGACTGCACCAATAGTTTCATTAACATCTAAATATTATTCTTTGTCCATTTCCATATTAAATTGAGCATGGTAATCCTAAGATTCCACCTTGACCAAATGCACCCCTTATGTCTATACTCTTCCTCTTTCAATTCTAACACTATGGCTAGCTTTGTCATGCTCTCTACATTAATTATATACCATTCATGCATGAAGTTGAGCAAGGATTCACTAAGAACCTCTCTTGGCTGAAACCCTAAGATGCTCCTGCAATTATATTTGTTTCAATTTAATGCCATAAACATGCTTAAGCATCCAGAACACATTCAAATCAACCATTAAAATCAAGAACCAACAATGCCCTCAGTAACCTTCACTTTGGCCGAAACTTTGGACGAGTTTTTCACCAAGCAAATGGCCACTTCAAGCTTCAATATTCAAGGTATAGATAGAGCTAAGGGAAAGGAATAATTCCTTACTAAAGGAATCGATTTGGAGTAGTCTAAGGGGTGGTTTCCTAGCTTTCTCCCTCTTCAAGACTTATAAAATTTGGAGAGAAGATGAGTAACAATGGTGGCCAGCCAAGGAAAGAAGGTGAGCTTAAAAAAATCACTCTTTTTTCAGTTAATAATTAAAATATCTTTTAGGGCAGAAGACCAAATTACCCTTTAACAATTCAAATAATGCCACTTGTATCCTACACATTATAATATTAATTTAAACATTCAATTTAAATTCAATTTATTTTCATTTTCCATTAATAATATCTTTATCAGTCAAAACTTTGAATTTGAGTGGTTAATGGTTGGCTAAGGTAAGAAATTACCAAAATAACCCTAGACAAAGCTTTTAGGTTCATTCGCGTCGTTTTTAGCTTTTTCGTGTGATTCAATCTATGGGTTGGAATTGCGTAAGACTTCTTCACACGAGGTTTTGTCTATAACAGTGTATTGGTCCAAAGTCAAACAAAATTGACCATTATTCATAAAAGTTTTCATAGCCTATGGACAAAACCGTCATTATTGAATTTGTTACATGCAAACCTAGGTATACCCAAATGAAGGAATTCTGAAAAATGGTCTTCTTATCGATTATGTGTTTTGATCTCAAAATCCACAATTTTCCACTTCTGTCCCCATCTGGGTCAAAGAGAATCTTGTGGGCCCCGCCTTTATGATTTCTCCAATACCTTCAAGACATATGGTAACTTATTGTCATTGGTTAACCTAATCAATTTAACTTCAAATACAATGTATATGTAGAATGAATATGTGAATCTCACATGAATTCTCCTTCTGGACTTATTCGTAAGGTAATATGTTCTTTCAACTCTCATTCTACCATATCTTTCTGAATAACTTTCTTTCAAGTCTATTTTCAATCTTCCATTAGTCTTGATCTTTTTTTTTCATCACTTATAGCTTTTACTCTTTTAATTGAAACAAATAAAAAATTTATTGAAATATTGCCGATGGATGAAAGATCCCAATATTGCAAATGAAAGTTACTTGGTTACCTTCCATCCTCGCAATGAGAAAATTGTTTTCATTTCTCCATCCCTCATTGGCAAGGGATAAAGCAAATGAAACAAACAGAACAATACAAGAATTATTAAAGAAACAACTTGGACTAGATACGAGAACATTTGCAAGTCTACTTGTCGTAACAATTTAATCCGAAGACTCGATTGCTTGACGTTTTTGAAAACACATAAAATGAGAGTCGCTACAAATCTTTTTTGACTAGGTGTGATTGGACACCTAAAAAAATTGTCCTTTTAACAAAATCTTAAAATTGATTAAGTTCTATTAAAAAAGACAATTTTGGATATACGAAAACAAAGCTGGATTCGGAAATAAGTTATGCATGGGGAAAGATTAGCACCCCTACGACTTCCGTTAAAGAAGGTACCATCTTAATTATGTGTTATCCTTTAGTCTTACTAAAATGGTCTTAATTTAATATTTAGAAAGAATTACTATTTTATTCTACTTTTTTCAAAGCATTTTTATCATTTATCAATATCAAGTCATGATACATTTAAATGAAATTGAAAAACGATTTTGGGATAAAAGAATTAGCTATTTTTCAATTAAAACTTCCCAAAAAAATACAATCAAGAAGTAAAGGATCGATCCTCCCATAAACAGGATTAATGACCCTAGTATTATTAGCTAGAAAATTGCAAGTTTACAAGGAAAGGATCAATCCCCCTGTGTGCAGAATGCCTTTAACGGCTATATTTTAAGGGTTTCAACAGGAGAAAGCATTAAATGCTTTACCAACTTTTTCAACATTAATGGACATAAAAATACTTACATTAAAGACTTTGGAGCCAACAAGAATTACTGTGCTATCATCCGCAACCTTGAAATAACATCTTTGAGCTGAAAATTCATTCCTTCATTTGATTCATCTCTTTTGTATTCTTCAACTTGTATACTTTTACCTTCAAGAGGTCTTTCTTTGTATACAAATGCTTTCCAATTGACTATCTTGTAACCAAGGGGACAGTAACCCTTTATGAGGATTAACTTTGAAAGATTAGGTAGTCTCTTGTTAAGAGAATTAGTGGTTTCTTCTGAAGCCTTGAAAAAGAAGAGTAAAGAGGTCTCACCAACCTTCAAAGAGGTGTGCAGCTGGTTCACTTGGATTAGTGGAATCAACAACCTTGACAAAAAACTCAAAGAGAGAGGACATAGGCACAAGTTGTGGCAAAACCATTAGAAATCTTGTTTGTACTCTCTTTTCCCTTATCTCTTTACTTTAAGCAAGTCAATTTTCATAGTTATTATACTTGGTTGATTGATTGTGTGGGAAAAATTCACTAAGTTAGCAAATTAGCATTAAGCCAATTCACCTCCTCTTGATTTGAGTCAACAAAAGTAAATAATAATAATAATAATAATAATAATAATAATAATAATAATAATAATAAGAGAAAGGGAAACGATAAGTGTAATCTCCTTATGAAAACCCCCAAAGGTGTTGGAAGGTTAACTTTAGTAAAAATTTTATTTTAATAAAATGTTCAAAACAAGTCTTATAAAATACAAAAATTTGCAAAATAATGATTTTCTTAAAAGTTCGTAAGTGAAGTATTTGTAAAAAAAAAAACTAATCGAGATGTTTCCCAAAAGGATTGGGAGGTTGCTTTAAATAATATTAAAAAAATACTAGATAAAAGATAAATAAATTATAAATAAGTAAACAAATAAATGAACTAAAGTAATTTTTGTAAATTTCAATAAAATCTATGTTATTAAAATTAAATACAAATCTTAAGTTCTTAAGTGAGAAATTTTATCTTGCCAAAAGTGTTGGAAAGATTTTTAAAATATTTTTAAGAGAGATTAATTCTTTTATATAAAATTTTAAATTCATCCGATGATAGAGTCTCTCAATAGAATAAGTGATTTTTTTGAATACTTTTAAAATGAGAAATTTCTTAAGTTATACCAAATGTGTCAGAAAAGACATAAGAAAATTTTTTTAGATAATAATAATATAAGACTAAATACCATTTAAGTTAAGATCTTTTAGGGTAACAAGTGATTAATTGGTGCTGTTCATTGGACGGATGTTTTGGGGTTTAATAATACCTTCTATATGCGTAACTGTACTCTCAATCCTAATTTTGGGAACGTAAATTAAGCCTTATCCTTAGAGTTAAATAGGCGGTCAATCACATCTAATTAAGAACGACTCCATAATTTTTATGAGTTTGATTTCTCTATTACATCTCTTTTTATTTAATTTCATATATATAATATATTTATTGAATTATTATTTTTACCTTTTATATTTATTGAAAATTAACTTTTAAAAAATTTGGAGTCAATCCAATTCATTGCATCTCAAATTGTTATCTATACTCAAGCTAACAAATTTAGTTTTTATGTAGCAAAAAATATTTTTTATTTTATTTACTGTTGTTGCCAAAAACAACAATAAATGTTTGCTGACGTCAAATCCTCAATCTTCGTGTTAACTTGTCTTCAAGAATTCTGCAAGATAGGAAAAGTCAGAGGGGCGCAAGGATTTTCCCCTGCGTGCGCACTCCGATGCTTAAGTCAGACAGGGTTTTGGCAGGGTTTCAATAGGCGAATAGAGCTTAGAGTTTAAGAATGATACCTGTGACCTATTTATAGGAGTTATTTTGCGCGTAATTACCTTCAAGCCCCACAGCTTAAATAATAACCTAGTGGATCATTTATGGGCCTTTTGAGTCCTCTTTCTTCTTGGGCTTAGATTATTATTTGGCTTAATGGTCTTCAGCTTGACTTATAGAAAAGCCCAGTAATAATTGACCTAGTCCACATCAATTGCTCCCCACTCTTTTACAAGGTTTACCTTGTGAAAGAGTATATAAAGAATGGGCTTTTCAAATTCTTTTGCTGACCTCTTCCTGAGATTATCACAAGAGTCTTTTCATCTTCACTTGAGGGCTCAACTAATGAACTTCATTACGACATCGTGTCATCATTCCTTTTGCCAAGTGCCTTCTATTAGCCAAGAGGAAGAAAACCGAATCTGGGTTAAGGCCATGAGAGCACATCATCCAGAAGTGCCATAAGCGGATGCATATGTTCTTATCTGGTTTCATCATATGTGATTTGTACTTGGCATGCTCTTGATTGGTTGAAGCCCGATCCAGATGCTGAGAATTCAAAACCTTTTCTAAGGATAGACACTTATAAAGATTTATCTGTTCTTTACCAGCTCTTAGAAGCCTCTTTGTCGACTCGAGATGGTCGAGGTTCTCACAAGCTTGGACAAAGATTTCTAGATAATCCAGAGACTAATTTTCCTCAGCGTCCGGATCAAGCTCTTGACATTATAGCACCTCGAAACACACATGCATGGGTGCCTATTAGTTTTGATACTCCTTTTAATGCAGAAGTTAATCTATGGTGCTCCCCAGCTCTTCTTATAAAGCATTTACATCTAAAGAAGAATTCGTACTTGGGTATCGCATTTATCCGTACACTTTATTGCTTGAGGATTTCACAATTTGCCCATCTCGCTCATTTTTCGCTTAGGGACTTTATAGAATTGCTCGTCTCCTGCATTTTCGCTTAGGGACTTTGAGAGAATTGCCCATCTCGCGCATTTTCGCTTAGGGACTTTTAGAGGATTGCCCATCTCGCACATTTTCGCTTAGGGATTTTGAGAGAATTGCCCATCTCGCGCATTTTCGCTTAGGGACTTTTAGAGGATTGCCCATCTCGCGCATTTTCGCTTAGGGATTTTGAGAGAATTGCCCATCTCGCGCATTTTCGCTTAGGGACTTTTAGAGGATTGCCCATCTCGCGCATTTTCGCTTACGGACTTTTAGAGGATTGCCCATCTCGCGCATTTTCGCTTACGGACTTTGAGAGAATTGATAAGACTATAACATCATTTTTATATCTCACAACCTGCATACTGTGTACTCCCCAAGTTTTTCTTTGCGACTTTTTGTGTCTAAAGAAGAACTTTGACTGGAGTATTGGTCCTATCTTGCGTACTATCCGCTTAAGGACTTGTTAGAATATAATGTCGTTTATGCCAACATAATATGCTAAATGTAATCTAATAAGATTGTCAATCAATTGTAGCACATATCCAATGATAAAATTGTAACGTACCTCGTTTAGAGATTTATTTTTGCCCATCTTGCACCCTTTTGTGCTTAGGGACTTTTTGTTTTGCCCGTCTCACACCTCTTGTGTTTAGGGACTTTTGATTTGCCTCGTTTTGTATCTTCTCGCTTAGGGTCTTATTTTTGCCCATCTCGCACATTTTTCGCTTAGGTACTTATTTGTGCCCGTCTCGCGTCTTCTTCTCGCTTAGGGTCTTATTTGTGCCCGTCTCGCGCATTTTTCGCTTAGGGACTTATTTATGCCCGTCTCGCGTCTTCTTCTCGCTTAGGGTCTTATTTGTGCTCGTCTCGCGCATTTTTCGCTTAGGGACTTATTTGTGCCCGTCTCGCGTCTTCTTCACGCTTAAGGTCTTATTTGTGCCCGTCTCGCGCATTTTTCGCTTAGGGACTTATTTGTGCCCGTCTCGCGTCTTCTTCATGCTTAAGGTCTTATTTTTGCCCGTCTCGCGCATTTTTCGCTTAGGGACTTATTTTTGCCCGTCTCGCGTCTCTTTGGCCAGCTTTCATTTTTTCTTCTTCTATTCCTGCAACATGTCTATCAAACATGGAGGATTATCATAGTACAGATAAAAACAGCTGGCCTTTCGTTTCATAATGTAGTATTTTCAATTAAATGGAGTAAGTAATAATATAATTGCAACAAATGTTAAAACAATAATGGCAAATGTTTACCACCAGTACCATTCCAAGTCTTTGTCTTTGAATAATCTGTAAAGTGGAAGTGCTGGGATGTTCTGTTGTCAACCATGGATTGTGCATTAAGTCGTGCCTCGGTACCGGCAATCGAGCTTACCACACATTTTCGATCCAACTGTATCGAACCAAGCTCTGTCTGGCTTGCTGCCTTACACGATAATGGCTAGTGTCTGCCTCGGACATCCGCCTAATTCAATCACAACTGTTAGAGTGGACAAGAAAATCGAAAACTTCATATGAGAGTGCTTCGACTCTGGCTACAACCCATATGTCAAAGCCCAAAGCTGGCATACCCTTGTTTTGCTTAAACGACTCATGAAGCCGACACACCCTTTATATAGACAAACCTCTTTCACATGTGTGGTTGTTAATAGGCCAAGTGCATGGCTCTTAAGCCACTTCTAGATGGTTGCTAGAGCAGTTCTTGAAAGCTTCTGTATGAGACGATCGATAGGTGGGCCGAAGGTAGCTTTTGGATACTCTGTCGGATTAGTGCGCGCACCAGGTCTAGAAGATTCCAGATCATTCCGCTCAGATCCCTCACTTGGACGTGCGCTTGGATCATCAAATGTGCTCGCCAAAGTTTTTTCTAAAGGGCGAACCATGAATTTGGATTTTGTGCTCGCCAGCGCTGCTAGCCATTGTCGAAAGGCATGCCTCGGTTGTTCTTTGCTTGCTTGCATTGCGCTAACGGGGGAATCTTGCCTATGGGTGCTATGTTCACCTAGTTTTCTTCGCTGTCATTTTATCAAAGTGGGGAACTTGTCGCGTGCGAGAGCCCCTATCTCATTCAAGGCTTGTCGCGCGTGGGAGCTCCCCTGTCGCGTGCAGGAGCTCATGTCTCGCTCAGGACCTGTCACGCACGGGAGCTCCTCTCTCGCCAAAGACCTGTCGCGTGCGGGAGCTCTTGTCTTGTACGAGGCCTGTCACTCTTCTTGGCTTTGAAGTTCAATTTGACAACGAAGAAGATAAGGTTTCCCATGTTCGAGTCGTGTTGCATGCCTATAGTTATGCAAACTGCTCTGTTGCGTGGCCTTGAGCTAGCTCTAGACAGAGTGCCTATTGCATGCTTGTAGTCGCTCAAATTTGCAGTGTAGCAAGCACCTTTCGAGCGACAGATTGTTCTGTAGCATCATAACGTCTTGCATGCAACTGACTATTCAAAAGAGTGGCATCTTTGTGAGATCTTCAATAGTGGTTCCACTTTCTTGCCATTTTGGCTGTCGCACGCGTGAGCCACCTCTCGCAGAAAGAGTCTACCACGTGGAACCCTGTCGCCAAAATTTGTCATGTGCATGCCTGTGCTCGTCGAATTGAGGACAGTGTTGTCGCCCATTCCTTGTACTCTGTCACCAGAGATCTTTCAGGCGACAGGCTGGGCTCTGCCTATTCCGTGTACTCAATCACCAGGGAACTTTTGGGTGATAGGCAGGGCTGTAGCCCACTTCTTGTATTCTGCAGCCAGAGATCACTACCTGCCGCCAGAGACGTGACTCGTCGTAGCCTCAGCTTTTTCTTTCTCTTCTTTTATCTTTCCATTTTTTTTTGTGGCACAATCTCTTTTACTTTTAGCGTACCTTTACATCATATAGCTCCCCAAGTTCTTCTTTGGAACAATGTTCTCATTCTTGTTCAAAGATGAACTTTTTCTCGAGCGTTGTGCTTGATAATGTACAGAGTTGCTTAATCTTTTTCTCTTTGGTCACCCAAAATGGCTTGCCCATAGAGTTCTCTCTCCTAGGCGAGTTCCTATATCGGTTGACAAGGGCTTGGTTGCCCGAGTCTTAGGATGGCTGTATTCTTATTCATCATTCATAACCGTACTCACGTGGTGGCCACTAGCTCGTCTGACCTTTTGTGCCTTGCTCGGTTTTCGCCGCTCATCTATGTTCTTACACATCTGGGCGAACACGAGGGGGCATTTGAAGCTTTAGCATGTTCCCTGAGGTCTGGTTGGGGATCGCCCAATAGAGCTCTCCTGGACTTACGCTCGCTTGTTCTTAGTTCTTCGTCTAGTTCTTTCCTTTCCTGGGTGAGCTCATCTAGCATTGTGTGCACCCTTCTGCCAGACCCTTCGGCTTATTCCTTGCTTGCCGATCTAGATTGTTCCTCGCGCCTTGGTGCGTGCTTTACCGGTCAATCCTTGCTGTGAAGGCTGGGCTGTGGCGTTGGTCATGTATTCGCCGTATGCCACTCAATCGTCAAAAGTGCCAGTGGTCTTGTGCTCGCCACATGACACTACACTCGTAAGCATTGCTTTGTGCCTTATGTGCAGGAGGCTAGGCTCACGGGAGCCATTCTCTTGTCTAGAATGCCTACAGTGTGACTTTTTCTCGCTCGCATGGCTGTCGAACAGCTTTATTGCGACATAACTTGTCGAATGTGTTCATCATTACCTTTGACCTATTGGCCTAGCATGCAGCTTGGGATCAGTCTTCGTATATTTGTGCTACCGCCTTGCGTACGGCGGAGTGATCTGTCGTGGCAGGAGCCCTTCTGTTGCGGAGGTGCCTGTCGTACATTAGCGGACTTGCATTTTCTTCTCCTCTATGTCTTCATTCAGCCCCTTTAAGCTGGGCTTCATGCATTTTTAGGAGCTGTGGATATGCAAGTCAGCAAACAAGTGGTGGTTTTGAGTTTGTTGTTGTCCACGTTTTTGCTTTCTTTTTCATGCAAACGGTAGCAAACACATTTGCAATGAGAGGCCCCGCAATAGTGAAGAACCAAAGTAGGACAGCAAGGATGATGATGGTGAATAAGAGCTTCGGTGGAAAGCAGTGGTGCTTGGAGGATGCGGTGATGGGGCGGTTATGATGTCAGAGAAGAAAAGGCTAGTGGTTGGACTAAGTTGCTTTGTCGCGGGTGGGAGGTTTCCTCGCCAACACCTATGGAACGCGAGATCCACACCTCTCGCCCAAGCATGTTGGCGCTAAAGCAACCCCCTCTCGCCCAAGGAGATTTAGCGTGTTGGAGCTGTATCGGGCGGGAGGCTTTCTCGCCAACACCTATCGCACGCGAGATCCACACCTATCGCCCAAGCCTGTTGGCGCGAACCACCCCTCTCGCCTAAGGAGATGTAGCGTACGGGAGCTGTCGCGGGCAGGAGGCTTCCTCGCCAGCACCTATCGTACATGAGATCCACACCTATCGCCCAAGCCTGTTGGCGCGAACCACCCCTCTCGCCTAAGGAGATGTAGCGTACGGGAGCTGTCGCGGGCGGGAGGCTTGCTCGCCAGCACCTATCGCACGTGAGATCCACACCTCTTGATGCATGCCTGTCGGCGCTGAAGCAACCCCCTCTCGCCCAAGGAGAAGTAGCATATTGGAGCTGTAGCGGGCGGGAGGCTTCCTCGCCAACACCTATGGAACACGAGATCCACACCTCTCGCCAAAGCTATCTCATGCAAAAGACATCCTTTCGCTGGCAGCTCCTCGCATATATCGTCCAAGGCCTGTCTCCATAGGTCTATCTGAGGTGAGAGATAGCTCTCGCCTGTGCTAAAACGGAGGAGGTTTCTCGCCGAGGGCCTGTCGCCAGGGGTCTATTTTGCGCGGGAGATGGCTATCGCCCGTGCTAGCAAGAAAGATGTCTCTCGCCAAGGGCCTGTTGCCAAGGGTCTATTTTGCGTGGGAGATGGCTATCGCCCGTGCTAGCAGGAAAGATGTCTCTCGCCAAGGGCCATGCCTCTCTCGCCAAGCTTTTAGGTGCGAAAGCCTATCTCTCGCCCAGCTTGTCGGGTGCGATAGACACCCTCTCGCCAAGGGTCTATCACCCATGCAGCTCTCGGCCACGCTGCCTAGTGCGAGACTAGTCTGTCGCCATGCAGTTCTCGCCCAAGTGTCAGGTGCGAAAGCTAACTGTCGCTCATGCAGCTCTCGCCCACGCTGTCTGGCGTGAGAGCTAGCTGTCCCCCATGCAGTTCTCGCCCCACTGTTGGGTGCGATAGCTAGCTATCGCCCATGCAGTCTCTCGCCCAATGCTAACAGGAGAGAAGGCTCTCGCCTGAGCTAACAGCGGGAGGTCTCTCGCCAAAACTTGTCTGCGCGAGAGCTAGCCTCTCGTCCAAAAACTCTGGCTAGCACATTACGTGCTCGTGTCTTTGCTCTTGCCAAAGGATTGTCGCGTGCGGGAAACCCTATTTCGCCCATGGCCTGTCGGTTAAACTGTGCACCCTGCCGCAGCCTGCATACTTTTTCTTCCGCAGATCGTGTTTCACCGTTTTCTATGGCTTTTTTGTTTGTTTCCCACAGACGGCGCTAATTGTTATTGCCAAAAACAACAATAAATGTTTGCTGACGTCAAATCCTCAATCTTCGTGTTAACTTGTCTTCAAGAATTCTGCAAGATAGGAAAAGTCAGAGGGGCGCAGGGATTTTCCCCTGCACGCGCACTCCGATGCTTAAGTCAGGCAGGGTTTTGGCAGGGTTTCAATAGGCGAATAGAGCTTAGAGTTTAAGAATGATACCTGTGACCTATTTATAGGAGTTATTTTGCGCGTAATTACCTTCAAGCCCCACAGCTTAAATAATAACCTAGTGGATCATTTATGGGCCTTTTGAGTCCTCTTTCCTCTTGGGCTTAGATTATTATTTGGCTCAATGGTCTTCAGCTTGACTTATAGAAAAGCCCAGTAATAATTGACCTAGTCCACATCATTTATAATATGAATTTTGTTCACTTATTCATCTATACCTCAATCTTAAACATGCTATGACAAAATATTACTCCTTAAAATTATCAATTTATCCATTTTCTAATTTCATCACCATTTCTCTCGACAGTATCATCTTCTTCATCCCTAAACCCTAAACCCATTTCCTAACCCTAGACTAAAAGAAAAAAAATCCCTAAATCATTCATCAATCAAGTATGCTTTTGATTTTTACTTTATTGCAGGACCACCTTTCACATGATATTCATCTGTAAGAACCTTAGGAAGAGCAACTTTACTTTCTTTTTCAACTACATCAAAGTGATCCTCTGTAGCATTATCAGCTAATATAAGGGCAACTAAACAAAAGAGGGCTAAACCGAGGGATACAAATGTACTGCCACCAAGGAGTCTAGTCTTAGTTGTAAGGCATTCAATCATGAGATTGTGATGAACATTACGAGTCAAGTAAAGATGCTCTGTGATCCTTAGCCACAAGAGTAGAGTGGCTACAAAGCCACCTATAAACTTACCATAAGTAAATTAAACTTGCAGACAGTGGCGGATCTTGACTTTTGATTCTGGGGGGCCAACTAAAAATGTAAAACTATCTGTATATAGAATATAGTTGAGTTCTATCTTTATGTATTAATAACATAAAACATATATGCAAGAAATTATAAATTTTAATAATCATACAGAAAAGTATAAAGAAAGAAAATACATCAAATAAATAATTTTATCTAAAATTCTGAGCAAGGTTCTTTTAACGAAACAAAATCTTCAAGAATTGAGTTTGAACTAAATGCCTCAGCAATCTCTCTTTCGATGTTGACAACTAAATCGTCTGTAAGAAATTCATACAAAATCTTCAAGAACTGAGTCTGAACTAAATGCCTCAGCAATCTCTCTTTCGATGTTGACAACTAAATCGTCTGCAAGAAATTCATCTTCCATCTTGTTTCTCAATCTTGTTTTGACGATCTTCATAGCTGAAAATGCTCGCTCACCAGTTGCAGTAGACACTGGAAGAGTTAAAACAAGTCTAATCAATCTGTCAATAAGATAATATATTTTTTATTTTTCTGTCTCTGTTAGAACAAGGCACAACTGTGATAAAGAAGACAGATTCTGTAGTTTCACATCATTGTGCATATCATACTCAAAATGTTTCAACTGGAATTTCAAATTCAATCCCTCTTGCTCAGTAAAATCAAGAGGATAATATTTTTCTGCAAAAGTGGAAATATCATCACTATTGAAAGATTTATAATCTTCCTTTGGATCCAAAGCAGAACTAAATGTCAAAAGATCCACTGCTTGATCACTAAACTTATTGTTTAGCTCTTGCAATTGAAAATCAATGACTTCATTGAATATGTCAAAATGATAATTGTCGTAACGATTTCGTGCTCGACAATTTTGGAAAACATTTTAAAAAACAAATGGAGTCGCCACCAATCTTTTTTGTCTAGGTGTGATTGGTCACCTAAAATATTAATCTTTTTAACAAAATCTCAAAATTAATTAAGTTTTATTAAAAAGATAATTTTTGGTCTGCGAAAACAAAATCGGGTCCAGGAGTACGGTTACTGGTAGGGAAGGATTAGCACCCCCACGACGCCCGTTAAAAAACGGTACCATAATAATCATGTGTTATCATTTTTGTTTTAATAAAATAGTCTCAATTTAATATTTAAAAACAATTCCTATTTTATTGCAATCAATTTTATTCAAAATCATTTTTTACTTGTAAATTTATTTTGGTTTATTTTAAAAGGTTAAACTTTATTTTTCGAAAGTAAATGTGAACCTTTTTGTATTGAATAATTAAATCAAATACTCCAATACTTTTAATAGCATTTGAAATAATTTTCCTCACCTAGAGATTTCTTAAGAATCACTACTTGTGACTTCTACAGAATCTCATCCTCGGAAAATTCACACTTGCTTCGAAAATTATTATGAATGCATATGATGCAAACAAATAAAAATGATGCAAATGAATTTTGAATTTCATTATTTATTTATTTAATTTTCTTTGTTTTTAAAAAAAACTTATTTGTTTTTATTTTTAACGAAAAATTAAATTATTGAAAAATCATACTAAATATTCCAATACTTTTGGCAACAATTAGTATGACTCTTCTCACCTAGGGATCAGCTAGGAATCACTACTTATGACTTCCGTAGCATCCCATCATCGGAAATTGTTTATTTAAATTTAAATTTTATTATTGATTTCCTTTTTCCATTTTCTTTTAAAAAAATATTTATTTTTATTTTTTAAAAATATTAAATTATTTAAAAATCATACTAAATATTCCAATATTTTTCGCAACATTTAGTACGACTTTTCTCACCTAAGGATCAGCTAGGAATCACTACTTGTGACTTCCGTAGCATCCCATCATCGGAAATTGTTTATTTAAATTTAAATTTTATTATTGATTTCCTTTTTCCATTTTCTTTTAAAAAATTATTTATTTTTATTTTTTAAAAAAATTAAATTATTGAAAAATCATACTAAATATTTCAATACTTTTGGCAACATTTAGTACAACTCTTCTCACCTAGGGATCAACTAGGAATCACTACTTGTGACTTCCGTAGCATCCCATCATCGGAACTTTATTAAATTTAAAATTTTATCATTTACTCAAATTTGAATTTCATTATTTTTAAATACATTTCCTAATTAATAATAATAATTAATGAAAATATAAATAAAAGAAAATTTTTTCAAAAATTTTTATTTTACAACACGCATTAATAATAATAATAATAATAATAATAATAATAATAATAATAATAATAATAATAATCACAAAAGGCTAAAAAAAATACCCAAATTAATTGGGTTAAAACCCAATAGCAAGGAGGCCCAATCAACAGCCCAAGCTCAAGGCCCAATATGCCAGTTGGTCGGATCCGGGTCGGGTCGAGGCGAAGCGGGCGGAGCGGCAGGGTCTTCCTTCGCGGGTCAACGAGCGGGTCCCAGGTCGGGTTGACTGCACGCGCGGATCCTTCTACTCCTTTGGTGGGTCGGGCGTGCGGGTCCCGGGTCGGTGTGAAGATCGAGAATTTTCTAAATGAATATAAGGTATCCGAAAAATTTAGACAAATTGAAATCCAAATTAAATAAGGATGAAATTGAAGAAAATAAATTTGGATATCAAAAAATCCAAAACTTAATAAAAGAAAAAAAATAAAAATATGTATTTTTGATAGATTTATATAATGATATTATATAAATACGCTTTGATAAATATATATTTATACATGGAATAAATACATATGTATTTTATTATACATTTATGTATATATATAATATATATGGAAAATATATATAGTACTTTAAATCAAAGTGTATATATATAAATGGTTTATATTAAAAATATATTTATATATATATGTTTAATATTTTGAATATATATATATATATAAAATTATAAAAATATAATTATATATAAAAAAACAACAAAGGAAAGAAAAAACGGGCGGGAATCGGGATACCCGATTCCCACCCATTTCCTCCTCTGTTTACAACAGAGGAGGGATTTCCCAAAGAGAAGCCGGCAGGAGAAAGGGGGAAGAGAGAACAACATCGCCGGCGGAAGGAGAAGCAAACAACGGTGGCCGACGACGGAAAGATGATGCAAAACGAATGGAAACAGAGGCGGAATCGAAGCGGAGAAAGGAGAAGAGACACGGCGGTGCCGACCGATCCGGGCATCGCCACTCCCCCCACGAGACCGGCGGGGACCAGGGGAAGGTGAGAGGAGCCACCGACGAAGAGGAAACCTGCGGAGGAAGGAGAAAAGAGGAAGAGAAGAGTCGTTGGTGTCGCTTCCAGATCCGGCGCCGTCGCCGGTGATGGGGCCAAACCGAGACCAGATCCGGCTTCGTGGCAACCTCGGCAAGCTGTTGAGTGGCCGAACCGCCGGAATGGGTGGCCGCCGGTGACCAAACCAGCCAGCAAAAGTTGAACCGGCCCAGCTCAGCTCTGAACCGGCCCGACCCGACCCGACCCAACCCGACTCGGAAAAAAAAGAAGAAGAAGAAGAAAGAAAGGAAAAAGAAGAAAAGAAAAGAAAAAGAGAAAGAAGGAGAAAGAACAAGAAAAAAAAATAAAAGAAAAGAAAAAGAAAAAGGAAAAGAAAAAGGAAGAAGAAGAAGAAATGGGTAAGGAAAATTAAAAGTTTTGCTATATTTCTATGGAATTTATTAGAAATTGTTGGATTATTTTCTAAATGAAAATATGTGTTAATTATTGAAATTGTAGCAAAACGGAAATGAGACGAAAGGTGGAGTTCGGCAAGGCTCGAAAATCGAAAAGTGCGCCAAGCTTTAGCGAATAGGTAAGATACTTTTATAAAGCATTAGTAGCATTATATTGTATGTGGGATTTATGATCTTATATAATGCTCTGATGGAATGATTTTTAATGGAATTATGATTTTTTTTATATATGATGAATTGATTTAATTGATGTTAAAAAAGCTAAGAGAACCCACAATTGATGGTGGGGGTCTTAGTAAGAGGTAAAAAAATTGGTGAGAATCAACGGCTGCAATTATAAATTGTGTTTCCTTGCAGGAGGTTTAGAGGAAATTAAGCCGTTATGCTGCCGGAATTTCCACGAAAATGTTTAAGGAAAAATATTAAGTTCTCATCTAAATGGAATCCTGAAAGAATTATCGAAGATAAGCTTGAAAGGATCTTATTGTGTCAAAAAAATGGATTTTTAAATAGTTGAGAAGGTTAATGGATGAGCACAATAACGTGAGAAATTTTGTTGTGAATCTTATAGAGTTGATGATTCGAGTTATTTTAATATTATAAGTTGACTATCGAGCAGAAATTAAGGTGGAATATCGATAGTTGGAGTATTGATGGAAGTAACAATGATTATACGATATTGCCTTGAAGAGAAGATCATAGTTGAAAATTGATGGTTAAATGATTGGATTGTGAAGCTCTTAACAGAGTAGTGATTTCCAGAATTTATCGAGTTCGGTTTCTTAATTTTGAAATAATTCCGAACGTAATAATATGGACAAATTCGAGAGATCGAAATGGAGATGATTTCACTGTACTACATTATATTGTCGGATATACATGAGATAATAAACGGACATACCCTACTAATATGGGTCTTAGTATTGATATGATGGTTCACAATGAATAGTTATGATACTGAGTCAAACGAATGTACGAATTATGCATGCAAAAATTGATTGAAATTGAGATTGAATTACGACACAATCCGATCAATTATGGATTCAAAGAAATGAGTGATAAATATGTGAAAAGATGTTTGTGCTTATGACCTTAGAATAGGTCTCTAATAATAAGATCGACAATTGCATAAGTTCGGATTAAGTCATAAAGGTCGCATGAAAGTTGATTTGAGAAATTAGATATGATTTTATGATATTAGATGAAATTGCACTTCAAATCGGAAATGATGAACATGTATCAATAGATCAAATCATATCTGGATTTGATGAGTGATTATCGATTTTGTGATTCTATTATCCTCGATGTCGATTCTGGAATAGATATTGAATGATAATATAATTATTTGCATAATTTCGGTACCTTGATGACTATTTAGAAACATGATGTTTAAATGCTCATAGAAACTTAGAGGATTCATACTAATGATGCGATCCTAATATTGATGATGAGATGTATAAATGATTATTATAATCGATGACGATTGAGAAAGGATATTGAATATCGAATGGTCTGAATACCAAATGATTCGATTTCCGAATGAATTGAGTACTGAGCAAATTGAATACCCAATTAAATAAATAGTGAATGAATTGAATAGTAATTTACTGATTTGACAGAAAGAAAGTCTTGAAATCGAATAATTGATGGCGATAAAGTTAAATGAATCGCTTCACTGTATTGATGAAAATATTACTAAGGTTGCATACTGAAATGTTTTATAGCATCGCATTTAAGCAAGCTTTCTTGCAACTTGAAACATTTTAATAATGTTTATATGAATATTGAAAAGTATTGATTTGTTTTGAAATGAAAGTATATGGTAGATATATATATTTTGATATATGAAGTCTCATACAGAATTTTACCATATACTTTACATGATATTGAAAAGAAAGCTAAAAATTTAAATGTTTTATGAGACTGTAGGCACCCTAAAAGAATGAAATTCAATAAAGCATAGTGGAAACCGCCTAATTGGAGCTTTGCTCATTAGGCAGAGAGATGCTTGTCCGACAATAGTCGTGGACAGGTCTCAGTCACGCCTGATCAGTGGGGCTGAGAGAGATGAGGTCTATGGCCATAGATAGCGCCCTAGTTGGTTTCCAGGGGATGATAACATGATTTTTACTGCTAGCTACAGTGATTTAAGTCTTTATTGATAGAGAGATGATAAGGATCTAGCCTAGTCTCTAACCGATATGATATGAAGTCTAGAGTATGATTTTATTGATATGAACTCTAGACTTGACATGATTTATACTGTACATGAAACAGATTTGAAATGAAATATGTTTTGAAACAGTACATGTTTTAAACATGTTTTAAAAGTCCATGAGATATGAATTCGACACTTATATGATTTATATGTGATTTTGTGTCGAACATGGCATAATATGCGGTCTAGAGTATAGTTTGATTTGATATGAACTCTAGACCTGATATGATTTACAGTAAATGTTTTAAAAGTATATGATAAATGATTTCGACACTTACATGATTTATATACGATTTTGTGTCGAACTTGAAACGACATGCGGTTTAGAGTATAGATTGATTTGATATGAACTCTAAACCTGATATGATTTATAGTATATGAAAAATGTTTTAAAAACCGCACATGTTTTAGACATGCTCTGAAAACGAATACATGAATTGAAATTGAATATGTTTCTATTATGCCTTAAAGGCAAACTTAAAATGAATTGAAAATTCATATGTTGAGCATGTCCTAAAGTATATATGATATGATTTGAAATGATAGCGGTTTATACAGAAAAATTACATGAATTGCATATTAAACCCTGATATGATAATATGCTTAGTATATGAGAATTCCATGAGGAATGTCATGACTCGACGTTAATGATGTTTCATCTATACGATGACATTTTATGATATGATATATGAACATAAGATTGATATGAAGAGAATTCTGATCTTACTCTATCGTGATCATAAATTTCCATACGATAAGTGATATGAATTGATATAAGACGGGAATATGATTGTTAAATGTAAAGTGACTCGATAGGATATCTCAATTAAACATGAAGAATATATGAGGAGTACCATGACTCGGTGGTAACGATATTTCATCTATATGATGTCATGATATGATATGAAACATGAATATAGAAATACACAAAGAGAATTATGACTTCGTACCACCGTGATCATGATCCACAATATGAGAATGGATAAGAGATGATATGAGAATTGATAAGAGATGATATGAGAATCGACAAGAGATGATAGAATACAGAAATATGATTATGAAATGAAAAGTAAATATGAGAATTGATAAGAGATGATAGAATATAGAAATATGATTATGAAATGAAAAGTAAATATGAGAATTGATATGAGATGATAGCATACCAAAGTATGATTATGAAATGAAAAGTGAAAATGAGAAGTGAAAATGAGATGTATCGATGAGAAAGGATTAACTGTAATTGCATTCTTACAAGTTTTAAGCATTGCAGTTTAAGACAGTGAAATCCTACTCATGTATTTATATTAGTATCTTACTGAGCCGTGGTTTTGCTCACCCCACTAAATTTCATCTCTTTCATACTATTGAAGTTAACATCTGCAACGTGAGCTGCTAAGTGGGCATCGGAGATGGTGTATGGACGTGATACTAGTCTTCTGAGGTATATCTTCCTTATAAAATACTTGTTTACATGTAAGACTTAAATTGATGCACATTACATATTCTGTTTAACAAGTCGGGATGTAACTAAGAACCGTTTCCGTGTTTGTTTAATATTTAAATGGAATGACTATAGGTCACCTAGATAGTATAGTAACTACACTGACACCGAATACAAACCTTAAAATGAAAAAGAAAAATTTAGTCCATAAATTTGTAGACTAAGAAAAGTATAAGTATTAAAGGAAAGTCGCGGCCTTCGGGTAGTGACAGTCGGATCCCGGGTCCACGCACGGATCTGCCTTCATTTTTTTTTGCAATAAAAGCTAACCCCTTTTTTTTTCAATTTGTTTTTCTCTTTTTACCAAAAAAAATATCAGAGCTCTCTCAACCTCCCTCTCCAGGCGATTTCCGACAGTCGCCGGACCACCGTCTGCCGCCGCCGGCCGCCGTTCGCTGGCGACGGAAACCAAAAAAGGTCTCCCCTTTCCTAAGCCTTTTTACCTCCTCTACCCAAATCTAGCCTCTGTTTCACCAAAAACCCTTCCTAACCCCACAAATCTGACCAAAACCGAAACCTCCTCCACTTTTTTTTATTTTTGTTTCCCTTTTTTTGTGATTGATGGTTTTTGGTTGTGGCTGTGGTTTGCTGTTGGTTCTTTGTTGTTGTTTTTTCTTTTGCAGGTTTGAGATCTAGGGTTTTGGGGGTCTCGATTTCGGGTTTGTGTGATGGATGGTGGCGGAGTAATGGTTGTTGGTGCGGCTCAGTGGTGGTGTCTGAGTGTGTATTTACTCCAGACTGTTTGGGGTTTTCGGATTTTGGGATTCGGTTTTGGGTTTGGTTTCTGATGGTGTGTTGGTTTTTTCGGTGATAATGGTAGTTGTTCAGATAGGGTTGGGGTGTGCAGTGTGGGTAATGTTGCTGGGTGTTGGTGGTTGAACGGGAGAGAGCTTGGATCTCAGGTGAGTGGGGAGCTTGAAGTTTCGGGTCCCTCTGTGGAATCATCTCCCCCTCGGGTGGTGATTGAATGGGGTTTTTAGAGGGAGTAAGTATAAGGCTTGGGAATGATGGCTGGCAGAGGCTAACTGGCGGGGATGGGACAGCCTGGGGAGAAGGATTTGGGCGGCTGGCAGACTGGCTTGGCATGGGTCAGTGACAACCTGAGGAGACCTTGGGAGAGGAGCTGGCAGTGAACAACAAGACAAAAAACAAAAATAATAATAACAATAATAATATTATTAATATAAAAGTAATAATAATATAAATAATAATAGATAATAATAATAATACAAATATAATAATACTAATAATAATAATAATAATAATAGAACAAATAATAAAAATAAACACAAATACAAATATATATAAAAATAATAATAATAACAAAAATGGGACAAAATTAGGTGTCAACAGCTACCCCTCTTTGCTCATTGCTGAGGATCAGGAATAGAGCAAAGATAATAGGCACACTAATTTTGTCCGACTTATAACCTAATCTCTTTCTTTTTTCTTTCTTTCTCTTCTTCTTCTTCTTCTTTTTTTTTCTTTCATCATTTTTTTTGAATGTGCTCCTCTTGCAGCAGAGGCAATGAAACTTTAAGATACTTCTTGAAAAAGCTCCTCTTTCAGCAGAGGCATTGAAACTTTAATAAAAAATTTTTTTTCTTCTTCTCTTCCTTTTTTTTTTAAATTTTTCTCTTCTCTTTTTTCTGAAATGTGCTCCTCTTGCAGTAGAGGCGATGAAACTTTAAATTTCCCTTTTTTAAAAATACACTCCTCTTGTAGCAGAGGCATTGAAACTTTAAAAATTTTGCTCGGAGGACTTAGAATTGGTGCCCGGAGGTCTTATGATTTGTGCCCGGAGGACTTAAATTTGTAATTTGTGCCCGGAGGCCTTGGAAATTTATGCCCGGAGGACTTGTAATTGGTACCCGGAGGACTTAAGATTTGCTTGAAAAGTTTAAAATTGATGCCTAGAGGATTTACAATTGGTTCCCGGAGGACTTGGAATTTTAAATTTGATTTGGAGATTCACATTCAAAAATTTGATTCGGAGATTCACATCCGAAATTTTAACTTGGAGGTTCACATCCAAAATTCATATCGGGAATTCACATCCGAATATTTGTTTCGGGAACTCACATCTGAAGATTTGTTTCGGGGATTCACATCCAAAAATTTGACTTGGGGATTCACACCCTAACGTCCAGGAATTCTCATCTGGATAATTTATATCGGGAATTTCTCGTCCGATTGTTGGTTTCGGGGATTCACATCCGAGAATTTGACTAGGGGATTCACACCCAAAATTTTAACTTGGAGATTCACATCCGAACTTTTGAAATTTTGATTTGGAGATTCACATCCAAAAATTTGATTCGGAGATTCGCATCCGAAATTTTAACTTGGAGATTCACATCCAAAAAATTAATTTGGGGATTCACACCCAAGAATTTTAACTCAGAGATTCACATCCAAACTCTTGAAATTTTGATTTGGAGATTCACATCCAAAGATTTTGACTTGGGGATTCACACCCAAAAATTTGACTTTGATTTGGAGATTCACATCCAAAATTGACTTGGAGATTCACACCCAATATTTTAACTTTGATTTGGAGATTCACATCTAAATCGCATTTCCCTATCTTAAAATTCCTTATCTTGATTTTTCTTCAATTTCATCTTTAAATCTTATGTTTAATCTCATTTCAAATTTAATCTCGAACCTCCTCTTTAAAATATAGCCCTGAACCTTCTTCTTCTCCCTTTTTTTTTTAAACCTTCTTCTTCCTTTTTTTTTCACTTCAAGATCTTATTCTTCCAACCTCATATTCTAATCTTGCATTTTCTTGACAAGGATACATTTAGGAACTCAATTTGAGGATTTGCATTGAAAATTCCAAAAGTAAACTTTAATATAGAGATTCGCATCTTAAATTCAAAGATTCTCATCTAAAATTTTGAGTAGGAGATTCACATCCAAATATTAGATTCGGAGATTCACATCCGAAATTTCAGAGATTCTCACTTGAAATTTTGAGTTGGAGTTTCACATCCAAATATTAGATTCGGAGATTCACACCCAAAATTTCAATTTTGATTTGGAGATTCACATCCAAAAATTTGATTCAGAGATTCACATCCGAAAATTTGATTCGAAGATTCACATCCGAAATTTTAACTTAGAGATTCACATCCAAAAATTTGACTTAGGGATTCACACCCAAAATTTTTATTCGGAGACTCACACTCGAAATTTCAACTTGGAGATTCACATCCAAAAATTTGACTTAGGGATTCACACCCAAAATTTTGATTCGGAGATTCACACCCGAAATTTCAACTTGGAATTCAAAGATTCACACCTGAAATTTTGATTTGGAGATTCCCATCCAAAAATTTGACTTAAGGATTCACACCCAAAATTTTGATTCGGAGATTCACATCCGAAGATTTGAGTTGGAGATTCACATCCGAAAAAGCTCCTCTTACAGCAGAGGCTATGAAACTTTAAATTCCTTCATGAAAAGCCCCTCTTACAGCAGAGGCGATGAAACTTTAAATTCCTTCTTTTCTTTTTTTCTTTTTTTTTTCCTTTTCTTTTTTCTTTCTCTTCTTTCTTTTCTTTCTTTCTTTTTTCTTTTTTCTTTTTCTTCTCTTTCTTTTTTTTTAAATTAATTTTTCAATCCAAACACTCCTATATTCACATTTTTCAATGTTTGGTAGATGCAATGATCACTGATGCAAATGATGCAATATCAACAATGCCAATGCAAAATTCTTTATCAATGATGTTAATGAATAGCCAACTATTATGATTTAGATATAGACAACTTTTGTCATGATGCAAATGCAAATGAATTCTATCAAGATGCAAATGTAAATGTTTCATGCAAATGCAATTATCCAAAATTTTCTTTCGATTTTCTCTTCTTGTTGACTAAAACCTTTTCATTTCCACTTTCTCATCTATATTACTTTAAAGTATTTGTCTCATCACTTGAAACCATTTTTGTACCTGTGCAACAAGGGTTGCCCCAGGACAATCATCATATTACTTTTTAAAACACCATAAGAATTTATTTTACAAACAAAATTTTTCCTAACAAAAATTTCCCCAAAATGGCACAAGAAATTCTTTTCCTAACAATAACTATCAAACCCTTTTTGTTTTCTTTTGAAAACACCGTCAAAACTTCCTCAATCACAATTGCCCCAAAATAGCATAAAAATCCCTGTCTCACAATAATTGTTGAATTCTCTCATTTTTGCTTAAAACACCATCAAAATTTTGATTAGCAATCGAAAAAATTTTCAAACCAAATTGCCTCAAGCATCCTTCCCCCTTTCATATTCAAAAGATAAAAGGTTTTCATTTTTGAAAAATGTTTATCTATCTAAAACTTTTTAATTTCAGAAGATTGCCCCACACAACAATGATCAAAGAAAATTAAACACAAATGCAACAAAGAATTATCATCTGAGTTTCTTGAAAATTGGTGATCACTATTTAGGTGGGTGTGGGGGAAAGGTAATTTGTTCTCATCAAATGGATCAGGTGGTTTCACACATCAATGTTTTGGTTTGGCAAGAAAGGCCTACAACTTGGTAGGAAAGGAGATGAATGTTCCCTCATCTAAGCTCACAAATAAAACACAAGTTTTTCAAAAAAATAATGAATTCCTTGCAAATCATGGTTTTGCAAAATGGTTTATCTTGGAATGCAAACAAAATTTGACACTCTTTCAATTTTCAAATTACGTATTTTGATAATTGTCAAAACTAGCCACAGTGGACCGAAGCTTTTGCTGAGTTATTTGGGAATGGAGAGTAGGTTCAATGTTCTATGTCAATCCCTTCAGTGGATCAGTGGATCATCAAAATGGACATTCTCTTAAGGGCCTTAGATGTTCATGGGTCTCAAAATTATTTCACAATGTCACTTCTTGTTTGACCTTGCCAGCACCATAAATGACCTCACAAATATTTTCGTTTTGGCTCTAGACTGCCCCTTTTGGGGTTTTCACCCTAAAGCTTAATTTTTTTTTCTTTTTCTTTTTTTGCTTTTTTTTTGTGATTGTTCCATCATGCACTTAAGAATTCAAAATTCATCCAAAATTGACTGTGAAGATTCTTGAAGGATAATCTTGGTTGAGAATGAGTTAAGTGCCTCATTGGTTATGATGATTCATCAAGGAAAATTCTCTTCAGTTTAAGTATCCACGTTTGATCGAAATGGACTTTTCAAGGTACGTAATGTACGCCAGGTTTCGGGGTTCTGAAAGAATGGATAATAAGGCCCAAAAATGTGTTTAAGGGTGATCAACCAAGGAACATTTAGTATAATGTGAAGACTTATTCAAGTCACTTTCTTATTTTGCCACTCCTTCATTTCATTTTCTCTTTTTTTTTCTTTTTCTTTCTTGCAATTTCTTTATTTTTCTTCATTTTTTCCTCCTTTTTTTGTTTATGGAGTGAAATCAAAATCTTGTAAAGCTAATTCACCTCACATCTACCCCTTAACATGATAAACCATTTTGACTTAGAATTGGGGCTGGTCATTCGTACTTTTGAAAAAGGTCTTTTTCTATATATGCCCTCCAATGTGGAGGGTGATCCTTGGTCAAGGTTTATTTAAAAATAATTTATAAGGCTCAAAGAGGGTAGCAAATAGATAAATTTTAGATTTGTGAAAAGGATGGTGAAAGATGGCCATTTGTCATTTCAAACATGGTCACTTAAATTGACGAAAATTTTCTTGAGCCAAGAGGGTCAAACATTTTGTCTTCTGGCTTTTTTGTTTTTCTGAATTGAATTTCTTAGATATTTTCATATTTTGGCATCTTCTTCTTCTTTTCTCTTTCTCTCTTTCTCTTTCTCTCTCTCTCTCTCTTTTTGTTCTTTGGAATCATTCAAATATCCTAAGTGCATCATGTCACAATCGATTTTTCTTTTTCAATTTTTTTTGTTTCATTTTTTCTTTTTCTTTTTGTTTTTTTGTTTGCTTTTTTGCCCCCTTTTTTTTTTCTACAACTCATGCAGCAACAAAACATTGCTACAAGATGCCCACAAGCCAGTGAAAACTGTTGGAACTGGCATATTTAACTTTGGGTTGCTCATGGTATTTTTACTGAGAGAGGAAAAAGGTATTGCATTATTTGGGCAAGTTAAGGGTATGGTACTTTGTCCTCCTCTGTCACGACCCGTGACCACATTTTTCATCTTCTTATACACAACTTAACCGGTTGGGCTGTCTGCGATACTTCACTTGTACTGACTATTAAACAATTTTACATAATATTGTTTATATTAAACACATCCCCTATCGTAATAAATCAGATAAGTAGTACTGTTGACGTGTCTAAATACAGAAAATAAATGATTATACCTCAAATAATCATCGATCTGACACATTGTCCTTCGTGTACAGCCAGGATCCACAATCCACTGAACTTACATTCATCAAAAACTTGAAATGTTGAAAATTAAGGGGTGAGCAAAACCACGGCTCAGTAAGAGAACTATATGCCTCACTTGATACTCAGCTTCCTATATGCTGAAAATCTTTTTCATTTTTCCTATGGGCTCTAAGCTCGCATGTAGGAAGGATACTACAGTCGGCTAGGGATCCAAATAGAGTAAGGTAGGTATTTTAGAATACCATACTTGTTACGAAACCTAGAAGCAACTGTAGAGAGAAATTTTTCTTTTTGTTTTGAATTAATAAATTCTTTTCCTTTTCAATCTTTCATAACCTTTTTCATATTCTTTTCAAAATAATGCTTCTACGAAATAAAGCATTTAAATAAAATAATTAATATTCGTATATTCCTTGAAGAGAATATTAGTTAAATCATCATCTTATTTCTTTAAAACTCATTTCATGTTTTAATGTACTCTCTTAATTAGTACCGTACTTTAAAAAGCAAAATAAGCTATTAAAATCTATTCCATTCTTAAGTTCACAAGGCATCATTCTTTTTATCAGTATGATTAAGTGTGAACGAGACGAACATTCAAGTAGCACATGTTTGAGTGGCATATATAAACAAAATCCGATATATCACACACATCATATGTCATGTGCACAAGATCTATTTCATCCTTCGACATTTGTCGCATCCCCATCAGAACTTAGACTGATTACTAACACATCAGAACTCGTGTAGCACTTAGTTCCCGAAGGATTCTAGAGGTGGCTCCCACAGTACAATCATCGAGTCTTTGCTCGGTTTGGCCTTTACTAACACATCAGAACACATGCAGCACTTAGTTCCTGAAGGATTCTAGAGGTGGCTCACACGGTAAAATCATCGAGTCTTTGCTCGGTTTGGCCTTTACTAACACATCAGAACACGTGCAGCACTTAGTTCCCGAAGGATTCTAGAGGTGGCTCACACGGTAAAGTCATCGAGTCTTTGCTCGGTTTGGCCTTCACTAACACATCAGAACACGTGCAGCACTTAGTTCCCGAAGGATTCTAGAGGTGGCTCACACGGTAAAGTCATCGAGTCTTTGCTCGGCTTGGCCTTTACTAACACATCAGAACACGTGCAGCACTTAGTTCCCGCAGGATTCTAGAGGTGGCTCACACGATAAAATCATCGAGTCTTTGCTCGGTTTGGCCTTTACTAACACATCAGAACACGTGCAGCACTTAGTTCCCGAAGGATTCTAGAGGTGGCTCACACGGTAAAGTCATCGAGTCTTTGCTCGATTTGGCCTTTACTAACACATCAGAACACGTGCAGCACTTAATTCATAAAGGATTCTAGAGGTGGCTCACACGGTAAAGTCATCGAGTCTTTGCTCGGTTTGGCCTTTACGCCATATGTACTTTCCACTGTCTTATCAGATCTCATGTAGTACTTATGATCTCATATTCCATTTAAGACCATAGAAAGAATATTAGAATTATCATTTCTTCCTTTTTGAAAACATATTACATGTTTGTATCTCATGTCTTATGAGAATCATCTCACGGTACTATGATCAGTACCTAAATGAGCATTTTGTAAAAATGCTATAATTCAATTGATTCTCTTATCATATTATATAAAACATGTTCTTTTCACATGTCACCCATCATGTATCACATTTTTCGGTTGGCATATTCCATCTTATGTAAAATACTTTCCTTTTTAACATATCACCTATCATTTATGGAGTCTAAGATAGACATCAATCTTATCATACTATAAACCTCGGAGGGTAAGGAAATACACCGGTCAAATCTATAACCATAACCTATATTGTCCTCGGTGGATCACTGATTTAGGCGTCGATCGGGACTAAACAGGTCACATATCATGCATCAGCATGATAGGAATGCCAACCAGTCTCAAAACCGTATTTTCATCATAAAATAAACCTTTATGGAATTTATATAAATATAAAATTCCATAATTTAAAACCATAAGGGTTAAAATCCTTTAGTGAATATTTATAAAAATATTCATAAAAATATTCACTATATTTCACTTCATCTTTCCTCTCGTATTTCGTGTAATTTATCTATTTCGAGAATTTTCGGTGATTTCATTGTCACCATTCTCGAATACATGAATATTTTAAAATTCCATCTCATTATATTCATGTTTTATGAAATTTAGTAATTTCCTCATGTTTCGTGATTTACTATCGAAATTCGGAAATAAAATCATTTAATATGATTTTATAAAGTTTTTTCTAAAATTTTCGGCAGCATAACGGCTGCCGATTTACTAACCTTCTGCACGGAAAAATACAGTTTTAAATCTTTCAGCCAGTACTTCTTCCCAAATTATTTTCAGCAAATCATGCATCATAATAATTTTCATAAAATATTTGCATAAAATATTTCAATTTAAAATATGCAGACTGAGTATCCTTACAGTGCTGCACATGCATCCCTTACCTTTTTCGAGTCGGCGACTTCCTCTTATCGATCGCGCCCGCAGTCCTTTTCTCCCGATTCCTTATCCCGATTGCTGAAAATAATTTCTGGAATTAAAATTCTAATTTTTTAGAATTTTTCATAATTTATTTAATTTTTTTTCTGAAAATTAAATCTCAGGAAGATTTCTTACCGAACTTTGAAAAATCCCGGGTTGTCGAATTTTCGGGAATTTTTCGAATTCCCGAAATTCTCCTTTTTCCTCTTTTTCTTTTCTTTCTTTCTTTTCTTTTTCTTTTTCTTTTTCTTTTTCCTTTTTCTTTTCTTTTTCTTCTTCTTCCTTTCCCGGTCAGACCGGTCCAGTGCCTGTCCTCGTCGGTTCCTCGCCGGCGGCCGGTTCTCCGGTGGTTCGGGCGTCCCTCAGCTGGCCGGCTGCACGACGAACTTGCCGGTGCCCTCCGTTTGCCCTGGATCAGCGGCACGGCGGCGGATCGAAGCGGAATAGGTTCGGTTTCTCCTTCCTCTTAGCCGGCCCTCCTCCGCCGTTCATTGCGCCTCCGGTGGCTTCCATCGTGTTCCTCTCCCTCCGGCGGTGCTTCGGTGGCAGTGGCGGTGCCTGGATCGGTCGGCACCGCCATCCGCCATTTTCTTTTCTTTTCGGATTTCTTTCGTTTTCCGTTGATTCCGTTTTTCGTTTCACGCCGCCGGCAGCTTCTTTCCTTTCTCTGGCCGGTGGCGTCTCTTTCTCCTTCCTCCCTCGCCGGCGGTGGCAACTCCTCCGCCGTCGGCCCTTGGCTGGGGGAGGATCGGGTCCTTCCCGATTTTTCCTCTTTTCCTTTTTCTGTTTTATTTCCCTTTTTGGTTTATTCACTTTCCCTTTTTAGTATACTATATACTATATATTATACACTATAATTTATATTTTATACATATAATATATACTACATATTATTCATATATTATCTCATATATATTGTAATACATTATATATTATATATAATTTATATATCTTGTATATTACAAAACATATATTTAGTATACATATGTATATTTATATACTTTAAAATAAATTACATGTATATATAGAATTATATAAATGTTATAATGCAACATATATACCTATAAACTTTAATATAAAATAACATTGACATTTTCTATATATGTATGTATATATATATGTATATATTTATATATACATGAAATATTATGTTTATATACATATGTATTATTTAAATTCATGAAATAGTATATATTTCTATATATATACCAACGTATATTAAAATATACTATATAGTATTTTTAAATACATATGTATTTATATAAAATACATTTATATAATTTGTAATTATATAAATATATTTCATTTTATTCTCTTATTTTCTTAATTAGATTTGGATTTTAATTTATCCAATTTAATTCTTTTCCTCTCTCTATTATTTTTATCTTCACTTACAATTTAATTTCTTTTATACGAATTTCCCAATTCTTTCACTTCCTCACTTCTCGGGATTTTCACCCATATCCCATTCTCGCAAAATTTTATTTATTTCCTCTGATTTAATTTCTCCAATATTTATTTTCAATATTTCTAATTTCCGATAAAGGGAAAAATCTACGGTTATCACATCCTCCCCACCTTAAGAAATTCGATCCTCCAAATTTAACTTAAGTCCAAAGGTGGTACATGTCGTACACTTATGACTTCTGACCTCTAGTTCATCCTCCAAGTAATACTGCCAGCACACTTTCAACATCAACAATACTTTAGACCACTACATGCTGTCTTTCATCATATATGTCTATACTCCCGTAAGTTCATTTCTCAAATCGGAAGTTATTCACTTTTACTCTTTTCATATAAGAGTCCATACACAATATTTTTAATATTACAGCTAATCTATGATGTTCATCATCCATTCTTCTCACTTAGTGCCGAGTCGACATAATTTGGTACTATCATGTACTCATGTCAATCAATTATATGTAAGTGTCCCAGTAGCTTTCACATCTCATGCACACGCTCTCTCAATATCATGGAGCGGTTACATCTCACGCTCATATATATAAATATATATATCAGTATGGAGCGGTGCTATCAATACACTTGGGATCTCAAAGCCTTTTGCTATCTCTCATTAGCATATGGCAACACAAAGACTCCCATCACATGTAAGGCTCACTGGAACTGTACATACACATTCACACCATTTAACACTTATACTTCGACCAAGGCACTAGAGAATCTAGATGTCTGATAACGGAAAGTGATTCTATTTAGATCATCAGTCTTTAATCACTTCCATATCATCATTTCTCTTTTGGACTTTTTATTGTCCACAATATTCATTTTCACACTTATTCCACCAAGGCTGCATCTCATTTGCCGATTTTACTATAGATCATCTCTCACAATCATAATTCATGAGACAATCATATTCTCTTCATGTAGTATGGTCTTTAAATCTCTTTTCAAAATTTAAATTCTGTGATTGAATCCTCGAATTATCCATTTAAGCACCACATTATCTATACAATTCCACCATCTCTATCGTTTCGAGGTGGTTATATGTACAAACATTTCTTATTTATATACTGGCAGTAAACATATCAATTATCTTACTCCTTGGAGTATCATTACTTTCACTTATCAATTCTGGCTTTGATTTTACATCTTGCCACATTTATGTGATAACCAACACAATTCACTCTCAGTCTTAACTTTGGGAACTGTTTCATATTGATGTTCCCTTCTCATCATGCAATTTATTTCCTTATTCCACTTTCAGTTTCGTTTTCATATTTTTACTCTTATCCTTTTTGTCGGTTTTCTCGATTGGTACGGTACTATACAGCTAAGATCTTTTAAAATCTCGCATACCATCTATTCTTTACACTTATCCATCTGCCGACTTTAATTTCTTTAATTAAATCTTGTCTATAGAGCAGCTAGTCTCATCACTCTTTTATAAGTTGACAATAGTATTTAGCTAGACTCATTACTTTCGTATCTCAATCATTATCTCTATATCCTAGATAGGTTCATTGTCACCCTGTCGTCTCAAGATCATATATCTCAAGAGGAGATACTGTCTAGCCAAATTTCTTAGTTGTTAATCTTAGCACAATTCCACAACCTTTAAGAGTTTAAGGATTATATCACAATGCTGCTCATGTTCCATTTATACTTTAGACTCTATCAGTATTTCAGCAATTTTCTCTTGTAAGGAGGCTTATATACTTTACAAGGCAACTCATTACCCTTGTAACTTCAATAGGAACTCGTAAAATTCACTCCGAGTTCGAATCATTATCTTATGGACATCAATCTTCAATCTTTTATCTAATGACGCTTTATACTGAGGCTAGTCTTATTAGTTCCTCACATATCTCTAATCAGATCAAGAAAGCGTCTATTTTCATGTAGATGAATACTTGTTCTTCACCAGAACTTTATCAATGGTAGGAAATTAATACATCATTTTTAATTCATCTACATCCCAATATCATTTGTATTTCTCTCATTTACACTTATACAGATAATTCCATTATTCTCAATTTTTTTCATTATCTGTATTTTCGTCATCCAGACCTTTACACGTGAAATTTCATTATTCACATATTTTTCAGAGTTATTTTCTTAAGCTTTTCGGATTCTTTCTACATCCGCCGATATAAACTTAGAATTTAACTTCATATTCAAAATCAAGTCAATGTTATCTCGATTCCTCTAATTTATATAACTCTGGAAGTTTTATCAGAAATCAAATCTGATACTTTCTTTAATCATTCATTTCTTATCATCTTGTGACCATCGTTCTTCAACTTTTCATCTGATGATGCCTTTTATAAAGATTGCTCTTATAAGCTCCTTATACGTCTCCGATTAAATCATATCTAAGGCATCACTTCCATATAGGTATTTATCCGTTCTTCATAAGAACTTTAGTGTGTAATAAAAATTAAATACATCGTTTAATTCATCTTCAAATCCTATTATTTGTATTTCCATCCTTTACATCGATACATGCGAATTTCATCATCCATAATATTTTCCAAAAAATTATTTTCTTAAGCTTGTCGGATTTCTTCTATATTCTTCGATATACGCTTAAGAATAAATTTCATATCCACAATCGAGTCAACATTAACCTGATTTCTCAATCTATGTTACTTTGGAATTTATCGAAATTCTCATCCGACAGTTTCTTTAACCACCCTTCTTTTATCATGTTGGACCTTTATCATTGTGTCCCATCATTTCACAATGTAGTTTCAAGGCAGAGACATTCAATACTCAAATCGTTTTGATATATATTCTACCTTGATTTCATCATCTAGTCATGCTTTACAGCGTTACGAATCTCATTCTGGTAAGCTGTATCAAGTACAACGGTTCTCAACACACTTTACAACTACCTGTTTCAATTCAATTATTCACTTTAAAACCATTTCCATTTACCAAATTCAGGCTTTGTTCCCTCGAGTATATTCTCCACAAGGTTTGAACCTTGGCACCTCTTACGTACCTAGTTCTTTACTCTCGTGTTACCATTAAGATAATTGTAAGAGCCTCGCCCGTTCATATCGATCGTCAGCGAGCATCCCTTAGGCGATTCTTTCGCCCCAGGTTTACCCTTACTAGTGAGTCGGCGATGACATAATTCGCTTGTATCTCACATCACATGATCCACTACGGGTCGCCCATCATTGAGTCGCCCATCACAGTTCTGTCTCAAGGGTCCTGAAGAATTTAGGTTACCTGTCATCTTCTTTTTATCACTTCACTATTCTTATAATTATTCTCTAACTTACAGTACTCCACACAGTACTTCATTCTGTAGCACATATTTCAAGATATGTCGGTTCTATATAAGATTATCAGTTTGATACCTCAAAATAGTAAAACTTATAGAACCATAAGTAACCACACCAGTATGTATTTCATTATCGATAGTGTTCACCTCATCAGTCAATTCTTGTAATCATTTCACTTTTCATAGTATTCAACGATCCCGTTCAGCACACTCTTAATTTTTCGACCCTTACAGCCAATAACCGGGTCAATCATCTGATGACATTCCACTACACTCTTTGGATCGCATCATATAAGGCCCCGGCCCGTCCGCCGTCCGCCTGTACACGTTTTATTATGATGCCTCGGATTTGCCAGTCTCAAGCCGGAGGGGCCCGAGCCGCACCACTTATCCGTACTGTCCGCTCTGGGTTCTAGAGGTGGCCCCCGTCACACAGACGTGGCACTTAGCCCCTCACGGATTTCTTTCGCGTCCATAATCTAAGTGTTAGTGGAATCAGAAATAGGGATCGTTATATTCATATGACATCCTCTATGCCATTAATAATTTCATTACTATCAATGGATTCCAATTCAGCTCGATTTTATCACTATTCCGACATCGCCCAACATAGGGGCATTTTCATCATTTCGACACTTATTCCTTTCTCCTCAATATACATTCAAATTAATGAACTGATTTTCTTTGTATATCATTTCTGATACTTATACTAGCAATTTAGATCTCATTCGATTTCGATAGAGAAATTCACTAAAATCCATAATTGGATTAATTTATTTGTAATTCAGCTTTATAACATTAATTTCTCTGTCAAATCGGTCAATTCCAACTTCTGGTGATCTATTTTGACTCCCGATAAAATTTTGAGGGTAGGGGTATTTTGGTCATTTTGGGCTAAAAATTTTCTCTCTTAAAATTACCCTCAATCGGTGATCTTAAAGTATATTTAATGATGATATTTCATTCCCCTACTTTATACCATCACTTTCAGGTCTCAGTTCGATTCGGACAAAAAAGTACTGGTGGGGCTCTCACCGAGTCCATTTCGGTTCCTTACCGAACAGGCCTTCATTTAGACTAGAAGAATCACCAATAATTCGGTAATTTCTGAGCCTATTTTCTTCTTTAACATTCTCAGTTTATACTTTCTCACTCCTTTTAAATCATTTTACTCCATTTACAATCATTTATTTTCTCTATGTATTCAGACGACACAGTACTACCGGGGATGTTTAACTCTTTTCCTTCCAAAAGTATCCACAGACATCAGGCCAACCATTGTTCTGATACCATTAAATCTGTCACGACCCGTGACCACATTTTTCATCTTCTTATACACAACTTAACTGGTTGGGCTGTCTGCGATACTTCACTTGTACTAACTGTTAAACAATTTTACATAATATTGTTTATATTAAACACATCCCCTATCGTAATAAATCAGATAAGTAGTACTGTTGACGTGTCTAAATACAGAAAATAAATGATCATACCTCAAATAATCAGTCGATCTGACACATTGTCCTTCGTGTACAGCCAGGATCCACAATCCACTGAACTTACATTCATCAAAAACCTGAAATGTTGAAAATTAAAGGGTGAGCAAAACCACGACTCAGTAAGAGAATTATATGCCTCACTTGATACTCAGCTTCCTATATGCTGAAAATCTTTTTCATTTTTCCTATGGGCTCTAGGCTCGCATGTAGGAAGGATACTACAGTCGGCTAGGGATCCGAATAGAGTAAGGTAGGTATTTTAGAATACCATACTTGTTACGGAACCTAGAAGCAACTTTAGAGAGAAATTTTTCTTTTTGTTTTGAATTAATAAATTCTTTTCCTTTTCAATCTTTCATAACCTTTTTCATATTCTTTTCAAAATAATGCTTCTACGAAATAAAGCATTTAAATAAAATAATTAATATTCGTATATTCCTTGAAGAGAATATTAGTTAAATCATCATCTTATTTCTTTAAAACTCATTTCATGTTTTAATGTACTCTCTTAATTAGTACCGTACTTTAAAAAGCAAAATAAGCTATTAAAATCTATTCCATTCTTAAGTTCACAAGGCATCATTCTTTTTATCAGTATGATTAAGTGTAAACGAGACGAACATTCAAGTAGCACATGTTTGAGTGGCATATATAAACAAAATCCGATATATGACACACATCATATGTCATGTGCACAAGATCTATTTCATCCTTCAACATTTGTCGCATCCCCATCAGAACTTAGACTGATTACTAACACATCAGAACTCGTGTAGCACTTAGTTCCCGAAGGATTCTAGAGGTGGCTCCCACAGTACAATCATCGAGTCTTTGCTCGGTTTGGCCTTTACTAACACATCAGAACACGTGCAGCACTTAGTTCCTGAAGGATTCTAGAGGTGGCTCACACGGTAAAACCATCGAGTCTTTGCTCGGTTTGGCCTTTACTAACACATCAGAACACGTGCAGCATTTAGTTCCCGAAGGATTCTAGAGGTGGCTCACACGGTAAAGTCATCGAGTCTTTGCTCGGTTTGGCCTTTACTAACACATCAGAACACGTGCAGCACTTAGTTCCCGAAGGATTCTAGAGGTGGCTCACACGGTAAAGTCATCGAGTCTTTGCTCGGTTTGGCCTTTACTAACACATCAGAACACGTGAAGCACTTAGTTCCCGCAGGATTCTAGAGGTGGCTCACACGGTAAAATCATCGAGTCTTTGCTCGGTTTGGCCTTTACTAACACATCAGAACACGTGCAGCACTTAGTTCCCGAAGGATTCTAGAGGTGGCTCACACGGTAAAGTCATCGAGTCTTTGCTCGATTTGGCCTTTACTAACACATCAGAACATGTGCAGCACTTAGTTCACAAAGGATTCTAGAGGTGGCTCACACGGTAAAGTCATCGAGTCTTTGCTCGGTTTGGCCTTTACGCCATATGTACTTTCCACTGTCTTATCAGATCTCATGTAGTACTTATGATCTCATATTCCATTTAAGACCATAGAAAGAATATTAGAATTATCATTTCTTCCTTTTTGAAAACATATTACATGTTTGTATCTCATGTCTTATGAGAATCATCTCACGGTACTATAATCAGTACCTAAATGAGCATTTTGTAAAAATGCTATAATTCAATTGATTCTCTTATCATATTATATAAAACATGTTCTTTTCACATGTCACCCATCATGTATCACATTTTCCGGTTGGCATATTCCATCTTATGTAAAATACTTTCCTTTTTAACATATCACCTATCATTTATGGAGTCTAAGATAGACATCAATCTTATCATACTATAAACCTCGGAGGGTAAGGAAATACACCGGTCAAATCTATAACCATAACCTATATTGTCCTCGGTGGATCACTGATTTAGGCGTCGATCGGGACTAAACAGGTCACATATCATGCATCAGCATGATAGGAATGCCAACCAATCTCAAAACCGTATTTTCATCATAAAATAAACCTTTATGGAATTTATATAAATATAAAATTCCATAATTTAAAACCATAAGGGTTAAAATCCTTTAGTGAATATTTATAAAAATATTCATAAAAATATTCACTATATTTCACTTCATCTTTCCTCTCGTATTTCGTGTAATTTATCTATTTCGAGAATTTTCGGTGATTTCATTGTCACCATTCTCGAATACATGAATATTTTAAAATTTCATCTCATTATATTCATGTTTTATGAAATTTAGTAATTTCCTCATGTTTCGTGATTTACTATCGAAATTCGGAAATAAAATCATTTAATATGATTTTATAAAGTTTTTTCTAAAATTTTCGGCAGCATAACGGCTGCCGATTTACTAACCTCCTGCACGGAAAAATACAGTTTTAAATCTTTCAGCCAGTACTTCTTCCCAAATTATTTTCAGCAAATCATGCATCATAATAATTTTCATAAAATATTTGCATAAAATATTTCAATTTAAAATATGCAGACTGAGTATCCTTACAGTGCTGCACATGCATCCCTTACCTTTTTCGGGTCGACGACTTCCTCTTATCGATCGCGCCCGCAGTCCTTTTCTCCCGATTCCTTATCCCGATTGCTGAAAATAATTTCTGGAATTAAAATTCTAATTTTTTAGAATTTTTCATAATTTATTTAATTTTTTTTCTGAAAATTAAATCTCAGGAAGATTTCTTACCGAACTTTGAAAAATCTCGGTTTGTCGAATTTCCGGGAATTTTTCGAATTCTCGAAATTCTCCTTTTTCCTCTTTTTCTTTTCTTTCTTTCTTTTTTTTTTCTTTTTCTTTTTCTTTTTCTTTTTTCTTTTTCTTTTCTTTTTCTTTTCTTTTTTTCTTCTTCCTTTCCCGGTCAGACCGGTTCAGACCGGTCCAGTGCCTGTCCTCGCCGGTTCCTCGCCGACGGCCGGTTCTCCGGCGGTTCGGGCATCCCTCAGCTGGCCGGCTGCACGACGAACTTGCCGGTGCCCTCCGTTTGCCCTGGATAGGCTGCACGGCGGCGGATCGAGGCGGAATAGGTTCGGTTTCTCCTTCCTCTTAGCCGGCCCTCCTCCGCCGTTCATTACGCCTCCGGTGGCTTCCATCATGTTCCTCTCCCTCCGGCGGTGCTTCGGTGGCAGTGGCGTTGCCTGGATCGGCCGGCACCGCCGTCCGCCATTTTCTTTTCTTTTCGGATTTCTTTCGTTTTCCGTTGATTCCGTTTTCCGTTTCACGCCGCCAGCAGCTTCTTTCCTTTCTCTGGCCGGTGGCGTCTCTTTCTCCTTCCTCCCTCGCCGGCGATGGCAGCTCCGCCGCCATCGGCCCTTGGCTGGGGGAGGATCGGGTCCTTCCCGATTTTTCCTCTTTTCCTTTTTCTGTTTTATTTCCCTTTTTGGTTTATTCACTTTCCCTTTTTAGTATACTATATATATATATTATACACTATAATTTATATTTTATACATATAATATATACTACATATTATTCATATATTATCTCATATATATTGTAATACATTATATATTATATATAATATTATATATCTTGTATATTACAAAACATATATTTAGTATACATATGTATATTTATATACTTTAAAATAAATGACATGTATATATAGAATTATATAAATGTTATAATGCAACATATATACCTATAAACTTTAATATAAAATAACATTTACATTTTCTATATATGTATGTATATAAATGTATATATTTATATATACATGAAATATTATGTTTATATACATATGTATTATTTAAATTCATGAAATAGTATATATTTCTATATATATACCAACGTATATTAAAATATACTATATAGTATTTTTAAATACATATGTATTTATATAAAATACATTTATATAATTTGTAATTATATAAATATATTTCATTTTATTCTCTTATTTTCTTAATTAGATTTGGATTTTAATTTATCCAATTTAATTCTTTTCCTCTCTCTATTATTTTTATCTTCACTTACAATTTAATTTCCTTTATACGAATTTCCCAATTCTTTCACTTCCTCACTTCTCGGGATTTTCACCCATATCCCATTCTCGCAAAATTTTATTTATTTCCTCTGATTTAATTTCTCCAATATTTATTTTCAATATTTCTAATTTCCGATAAAGGAAAAAATTTACGGTTATCACATCCTCAATCTTGGTTTCAGTCACATGAATGAATCAAAGATTCAGAAATGGCCTAAGGAATCTCTTGGTTTATGGTTTTTCAAACAAAATTGGGCAATTCTGACAAGTATGAATTTCTGGCCTAGTTTTGACACATATCAAATTACAAAAATTCAAATTTAAAAGAGTGTCATGCTTGATTATTCAAGGAATCCAAAAATGAATTTTATCAAATTGATTGTTTCATTGTTCATTGCCCAGGTGAAGGTCATTACACTGTAATGGTATATTGTGATCGGATGAAAATGGATCATTTGAGTTCAAGCTTTTACCCCTCAAATGCCTGAAGGCCTTTTAAGAATTTTGGGACATGGAAATGATTGGGAGAAGGTAGTTGATGGAATAAATTTTTCTGATAATGATCACCAATTTTTCAAAGCTCTCTTCAAAGTTTCTTTATTTTGTCATTTGGTTCAACTTCTTTGATCATTTGGTTATGTGAGGCTTTACTCGAAACAAACCTCTTCGATTTCTAAAACAATTTTCTTTTAAAAATAATAAAAAAATCAATGTCACTTATTCATGCTAGATACAATTTTTCTTAAAATAAAAATGTACATGAAAATCTATTCGTCCTAATATACCATAAAGAATGAAAGAATATATAAACATGATTTCGCAAAGACTTTCACTATCAATTTACAAGAATCATGACCTAACAAAGTAACATATACAAAAATTCAAGTTGGAATTTATCTCTACTTTGCCAACTTCACCCATTAACTTGGATAACCTGATCTGAAACATGTGAAAAATAAGTTAGAAAATAAGAGAATCATTTCATGCTGCTACAAAAAATGTTCCAAAAGTTTTCCTTTTTTCGTAAAAATCAGAAAGAACTTCTTCCACTTTGAAATGCGATGTGAAATACATGAGATATGACACAACAATGATGCATTGATGAAAGACATGTATATACGAAATGCAATCTATGCAAAATGCAATTATAAATGAAAATCAAATTCTGTTTTATTTCACTTAACTTATATGATCCTAAAATGCGCCTAACATAATTTTCAATATATGTAGACACGATAATGTCACAATGATATGAAATTAAAATGATATATATCCCTAACATGCTTGAGAAAAACGAATATTTGTATTTACAATACCTAGACACTAATCTTATTATTCCTTAATCCAACATGCAAGAAAGATGGAATTCCTGACTAAACCTGAACATTCTTCTTATTTTTACTAAAATCATTTTTCTTTTATCACCAACATTTTTTTTCATTTTTTTTAAATTTTCTATTTTTCCCAAAAATTTTCAAGTGTCCTTCTACATTTTTTTTTAAAATTTTTTATTTTTTATTTCATCTTTATTCTGGATCAAATTATTCTTTAAATTTTTTACCAATAAATTCAAGGATAATTTTGTTGACATCCTTCTTTATTATTCAACCAAATGTTTTGCAATGAGATAATCAAGAAAAGGAAAGAAAAACATTTTTTTAAACCCCACTTTTTTTTTTTGCATTTTTAGACTCTCAATTAAAATTCCTACACAAACCCCAAAAAAGATATTTTTTTTTATTTTTGCATGTCAACTCATTCTTTGAAAATTCTATATAGGAAAGTCAATTATTCATCTCTTTTTTTCAATATTTATTTCGAATTCAAAAATAAAGAAAAAAGAGAAATAATTTATTTTATTCATTCCCTCTTTTTTTCTAACTCTTTCCTAGAAAGATTAATTAATTTCTCACTCAAACCCCTTTACTTTTCCTTTTTTATGCCTTTATCTTAAGAAATTCTTCCAAGAATAATAAAGAATAAAGAATTTGTTTTTTTTAATTAAAAAAGAATAATTGAATTTCTTATTATTATTTTTAGTGAAAGAGACATTTTTTTTAACAAATTTTTTCATTTTTTATTGTAAAAAGAAAGGTTTATCCACATTTTATCATTTTATATTTTTCTTTTTAAAGAAAAAAAAGTGAAAAGAAATTAAAACCTTTTTTATTTTTATATATAAAAACATCTTGTAATCACAAAACTTCTTTTTCTTCCTCTTGCTTTGGAGAATGTAATTTTATTAGTTCCTATTTTAATGCACCTATTTTCAAAACAAAATTCTCATTTTAAAAAGGAATGAAGAATTATTCGCATTTTTAAAAGAAAAATTACATATTTGTTTTATTACTTCTATCACACACCTTTATTTTTAAAAAAAAATAAGTGGATTTTTTTGAAAAGATCTTTTATAAAGAAAATATATTTTTTTCATTTTTATTTTACAAAATTCCCTTTTTTAGAAAAAATCAAAGACTTAAATTATATACAATTCAAATCAAAATCGATTGTACCTTTATTATTGACATGAGAAAATGAGTCGAATTGTGTTCCCTCGTGTCCTAATTTTGGGATAATTTTTACAAAAATTGGACATGGCTCTACCTAAGGCTGGCCTCTTATGTTCCTTTACATGCTGGGTTGGGATTTATAAAGATCTAAAGGTTTCCAAATTATACCTCACTGTCGTCCACACTGGACTAGTAAGATTTAATTTGAGTGGGAATATTTCGTTTGCCATTGCGGAGGTGATTACCTCATGAGAGCATAGGTACTTTACACCCTCCTAAGAAGGACAGAACTCGGGTATAGAGCTCATGTTATGCAAATGCAAGTGCAAGTGTGTGTATGAGAAAACATTTATCAAACTGTAACCCTTATCCTACAATGGCCCAACAATTTATTAAGAATAATATATATAAAACAAAGAATGACATAAAATAAACATAATAGCTAAAACACAAATGCAACAAATTATTTAAAATTAAAGAAATTAAATTTAAATATTAATTAAGACCTTTAAATTAAAACTTAGGATAACACATGATTCATAAATGGCTTGACCCTAAAAAAAAGTCCCCAACGAAGTCACCGATCTATCGTAACGATTTCGCGCTCGACGATTTTGAAAAACATTTTAAAAAACAAATGGAGTCGCCACCAATCTTTTTTGTCTAGGTGTGATTGGTCACCTAAAATATTTATCTTTTTAACAAAATCTCAAAATTAATTAAATTTTATTAAAAAAATAATTTTTGGTCTACGAAAACAAAATCGGGTCCGGGAGTACGGTTACGCGTGGGGAAAGATTAGCACCCCCACGACGCCCGTTAAAAAACGGTACCATAATAATCGTGTGTTATCCTTTTTATTTTAATAAAATAGTCTCAATTTAATATTTAAAAACAATTCCTATTTTATTGCAATCAATTTTATTCAAAATCATTTTTTACTTGTAAATTTATTTTGGTTTATTTTTAAAAGGTTAAACTTTATTTTTCGAAAGTAAATGTGAACCTTTTTGTATTGAATAATTAAATCAAATACTCCAATACTTTTGGCAGCATTTGAAATAATTTTCCTCACCTAGAGATTTCTTAAGAATCACTACTTGTGACTTCTACAGAATCTCATCCTCGGAAAATTCACACTTGCTTCGAAAATTATTATGAATGCATATGATGCAAACAAATAAAAATGATGCAAATGAATTTTTAATTTTGAATTTCATTATTTATTTATTTAATTTTCTTTGTTTTTAAAAACAATTATTTGTTTTTATTTTTAACAAAAAATTAAATTATTGAAAAATCATACTAAATATTCCAATACTTTTGGCAACAATTAGTATGACTCTTCTCACCTAGGGATCAGCTAGAAATCACTACTTGTGACTTCCGTAGCATCCCATCATCGGAAATTGTTTATTTAAATTTAAATTTTATTATTGATTTTATTTTTCCATTTTCTTTTAAAAAAATATTTATTTTTATTTTTAAAAAAAATTAAATTATTTAAAAATCATACTAAATATTCCAATACTTTTGGCAACATTTAGTACGACTCTTCTCACCTAGGGATCAGCTAAGAATCACTACTTGTGACTTCCGTAGCATCCCATCATCGGAAATTGTTTATTTAAATTTAAATTTTATTATTGATTTCCTTTTTCCATTTTCTTTTAAAAAATTATTTTTTTTTATTTTTTTTAAAAATTAAATTATTGAAAAATCATACTAAATATTCCAATACTTTTAGCAACATTTAGTACGACTCTTCTCACCTAGGGATCAGCTAAGAGTCACTACTTGTGACTTCCGTAGCATCCCATCATCGGAACTTTATTAAATTTAAAATTTTATCATTTACTCAAATTTGAATTTCATTATTTTTAAATACATTTCCTAATTAATAATAATAATTAATGAAAATATAAATAAAAGAAAAATTTTTCAAAAATTTTTATTTTATAATAATAATAATAATAATAATAATAATAATAATCACAAAAGGCTAAAAAAAATACCCAAATTAATTGGGTTAAAAACCAATAGCAAGGAGGCCCAATCAACAGCCCAAGCTCAAGGCCCAATCTGCCAGTTGGTCGGATCCGGGTCGGGTCGAGGCGAAGCGGGCGGAGCGGCAGGGTCTTCCTTCTCGGGTCAGCGAGCAGGTCCCGGGTCGGGTCGGCTGCACGCGCGGATCCTTCTCCTCCTTTGATGGGTCGGGCGCTTGGGTCCCGGGTTGGATCCCTGGTCCACGCGCGGATCTGCCTTCAGTTTTTTTTTTGCTATAAAAGCTAACCCCTTTTTTTTCAATTCATTTTTCTCTTTTTACCAAAAAAAATGTCAGAGCTCTCTCAACCTCCCTCTCCAGGCGATTTTCGGCAGTCGCCGAACCACCGTCCGCCGCCGCCTGTCGCCATTCGCCGGCGACGAAAACCAAAAAAGGTCTCCCCTTTCCTAAGCCTTTTTACCTTCTCTACCCAAATCTAGCCTCTATTTCACCAAAAACCCTTCCTAACCCCACGAATCTGACCAAAACCGAAACCCCCTCCACCTTTTTTTTTATTTTTGTTTCCCTCGTTTTTTGTGATTGATGGTTTTTGGTTGTGGCTGTGGTTTGCTGTTGGTTCTTTGTTGTTGTTTTTTCTTTTGCAGGTTTGAGATCTAGGGTTTGGGGGGTCTCGATTTCGGGTTTGTGTGATGGATGGTGGTGGAGTAGTGGTTGTTGGTGCGGCTCGGTGGTGGTGTCTCTGTGTGTGTGTATTTAGTCCAAGCTGTTTGGGGTTTTCGAATTGTTTTGGGTTTGGTTTCTGATGGTGTGTTGGTTTTTTTGGTGATAATGGTAGTTGTTCAGATAGGGTTGGGGTGTGCGGTGTGGGTAATGTTGCTAGGTGTTGGTGGTTGAACGGGAGAGAGCTTGGGTCTTAGGTGAGTGGGGAGCTTGAAGTTTCGGGTCCCTCTGTGGAATCATCTCCCCCTCGGGTGGTGATTGAATGGGGTTTTTAGAGGGAGTAAGTATAGGGCTTGGGAATGGTGGCTGGCAGAGGCTAACCGGTGGGGATAGGACGGCCTGGGGAGAAGGATTTGGGTGGCTGGCAGACTGGCTTGGCAGGGGTCAGTGACAACCTGAGGAGACCTTGGGAGAGGAGCTGGCAGTGAACAACAAGATAAAAAACAAAAATAATAATAACAATAATAATAATATTAATATAAAAGTAATAATAATATAAATAATAATAGATAATAATAATAATACAAATATAATAATAATAATAATAATAATAATAATAGAACAAATAATAAAAATAAACACAAATACAAATATATATAAAAATAATAATAATAACAAAAATGGGACAAAATTAGGTGTCAACAATAATGGTGCTCCATAGTGATTTGATTTTGTTTTTGTCGACATCGACCTTCAAAATATGGAGCATTCAAACCATGAACACTCAAATCATGCTTTTCACAAAATGATAGCACATTTTCAAGTAAACTATCCCAACCAGATTCTCTCAAATTCTGAATCAACATCTTTGCACTTGAAACCAAATGCATAGCATTCAAAATATCTTGAGATTTTTGTTGCAAAGCTTGGCATAATACATCGGTAATACCCATAACCTCTTTCATCAAGTGCAAAATAAAAATGAACTCAAATGATTGAATAAACTTTAATGCAGCACTAGCATCCCCTCGTTGAGAATAAATGGATCCTTCTTTTTTAATATTTTTAAGCACCAAACAAGTTGCATCAAACATCGTTATAAGACTTCATATAGAATAAAAGTGAGAACCCCAACGAGTATCAACAGCTCGTTTCAAAGTTCCAATCTGATTGGCACCTTTCTGGTCTCAAGCTCATCAACAGATAGCATGCGTGCAATTTCAGCTGCTTGAGCAGCTTGTAATTCTTCATGATGTTTGCTTGAGGCATCAACAAAATTGATAATAAAAGCCAAATTATTAAAAAACTCATGAACAGAGTGTACCTCTCTAGATGCAGCAACAAGAGTCAATTATAGCCGACGAGCTAAACAATGCACATAATAAGCAGAAGAACAATCATTAAGGAATAATGCTTGCAATCCTTTCCACTCCCCTTGCATATTACTTGCCTCATCGTATCCTTGACCATGAATATTCTGAACATCAAGACTATGATGAGAGAGAATATCACATATTTCTTTCTTAAGAGTTAATGCAGATGTATCTTTAACATGAGCAAGATCAGAGAAACGCTCCCTAATAAAGCCATCTTTGTCAACAAATCTCAAAACAAGAGCCATTTATTCTCTTTTGGATTCATCTCAAGCCTCATCAACAATTATGCAAAATTTTGAATCTCCAATATCTTTACGAATCTTATTTCGTACTTTATTAGCAAGAACATGCAAAATCTCTTTCTGGATTGAATGAGAAATATATTTGGCTGATTTAGGAGCATTTTCTAATACAACTTTTTTAACATTATCATTGTAGGAAGCCAAAAGTTCAATCAACTCAAGAAAATTTCCCCGATTTTTTGAATCAAGTGTCTCATCATGACCTCTAAAAGCACAAGCTTGGAATGCAAGCCATCTAACAGCATCTATAGAAGTCTTGACTCGTAACTTGTTAGTCAAAATTTGTTGTGAACTTTGTGCATGCATTACTTTATCAATGTGCCCAGATTGTTTCATCAAATTCTCACAAGATCTCATGGCATTATTATGCGGTAATAAAGGATCATCTCCAATATGATTAAGAAAAGCACAATCCTTCCCAACATTGACTTTTTTCCAATTTCTAAATCCTTTAATAGTGAATACATCCCAACCAGGTCGGCCGTTGGATTTCATGTTAAAAAGATAACATGGTAAACAATATGCAGCATCTTTAGTTGGAGAATACTCAAGCCAAGAAGAGAATTGAGAAAACCAAGAATATTGAAAACGCCTAGGATGCTTTTCTAATGATCATGGATAACTAGAAAGATGAATATGATATGGACCTGCTCTCAAGTAAGCTCATCGAATTTCATCCTGTTGATTAATCGGATATTCCAAAATAGGTCGATATAATCCAGGATCACGCTCGATGGAGTGAATATTAACTTCTTCAACACGAACAATAGGAGAATGTGGAGGAGATTGATTAGGACTTTGGTGCTCAAGCCTTGGAGATTTGGATGGTATACTGCTTTCTAAATTATCATCATCTTTCTTTTTAAAAAATGAGTCTAACCTTTTTTGCTTACCCATAAATGATGAATCCACAAGACCTGCAATTATATAAATTTATTAGTTTACTTTTCATAATAAATTCTTTAACAAATTTATACTCACGTAATATCATTTATAACTTATAAAATTTTTTTAAAATTTTAAAACAAAATTATCACTACAATTACAAACACAATACATCGATATAATGTGGCTAACATTCTCTAAAAGATTTATATTCCCAACATAATTATATAAATTATTACTATTTACTAACCCATTAAAATTTAAATTGTTAAAGTTAATAATGCAGACTATACAAGAAGCCTAGCAAACAATAAATTATAATTATTTTTCTATAGTTATTTCTCTAATCTCTATGCAAACATCTATATAGGAAGAGCTTTTAATTTCCATTCACAAAAGCCCTCTTTGTCCTCATGTGTGTAAAAAACATGACTTCTATCAATATTTTAATTGCATTCATATAACGATAAATTTATGTAAATAATAAACATATATTAAAAAAATTAACATACAATTATACAAATCTTGATAATTTTGATAGTTTTGCTTTTGAGAGAATGATTGGCAAAATTATAAGGAAACGTGCAAACTATATGGGAAAAAAATAAAATAGAAAAAAAGTTATGTTAGGTGGCTGATGAGTTATAAAATATTCTAGATTTATTTGTTTCTGAAGTTGATTGAAAGTTTAATTGGATTTTTTAAGTTCACATGATTGTGACATAATATTTGTGACAACCCAATTAATTTTAAATATTTGTTAAAGAGATTGGTAAGTAAAAAAAATATCAATAGAATTTTATTTTTTTTATTTTTTGAGGGATCAATTTAAATTTATTTAATTTAATATATTATACATATAAATAGGTGCATGAACTTTGCAAAAATATTGGGGGCCAACGCCAATCAGTCAAATATTAGGAGCAGCCTCTTATAATGCGTATAAGAGGATTTTTAAAATTTTTGGCCCCCCTAAAGTATACTACCGTTCGCCCCTGCTTGCAGACCGGGGAGAATGTCCCGGTTGCATTGGGACATGTCCCAGAACAAAAGCCATGAACATGTTCCCTGTGTAAGGCAGCTTGCACAGGTAGCAGCATAAGTAAACTTAGGTTTCTTCCTTAAATCTCACTAATCTTCTTCGGTTTCCATGGTTGCATTACTACCTTTTCACTCAAATTATCAAAAAAATTTTATGTTTACCTTGATTTGTAAAGTTTATGGAGAATAAAAATTAGGAAAATGTTAGGATTTAAAGAATAGAAAGATGAAGAAGAAAAACAGTGTTGTTTTCTTTTTAAGAAATTTTATTGGGATTAAAATTATCTTTTGATTTAAGAATATTTTTGTCCTCAAATATATGAAGTGTAAAGATTAATAATTGTAATGTATTTATCAACTTTCCAACGTAAATTATGTGAAAAAAATACTTATTTTTACCTTTACATTTCATGTTCTATCTTTCACGCATATAATAAATGTCATAAAGACCGATGAATTTATAGCATACCTTTTTTTCGGTAAATATTATTATTTTGGTAACACTTTTGACATATACGTCTTATTCTTTTTTGTATCTTTTTTTTATTCACAGGAGATACAAGAGAGAATGAAAAAAAATTGAACCTTAAATCTAATTTCTCATAAAGAGAAATAACAATTGCTAAGCCAAGTATTGATTATTTATTCTTTTTTGTATATGTGTTTCTATGTGTGTAAATAATTTTTCTAATTATTTTGATTGATTCCTTCATATATTTGTAATGCTTTATTATTTTATGTATACGTATTTTTTATGTATGTGAATAACTTTTTTAAAATTTACTCAATTGATTATTTAGGTTATAAGAATATTTTGCACGCATTAAATCTTTAATTAATTAGTAAGAAAAGTATATTATTGCTACCTTGATAAAAAATTACAAAATGTATTATGTGTTTGTTTAATTACAAATAAAAAAATTAACAATGATTGTAACATTGAACAATCTAAATAAAATTTGAGATTTAATTTTAGTTAAATTCACTGTAATTACAAAATAAAGTTCCCATAAAATCATGCATAACAAATCTAATTTTATAATTACAATAAAATTCATTTGTAATCGAAAATTTTTATCATCAAATTCGAATGCAAATGGCATAAAAAAAAAGGATTCCAAATTTTGTAAAAATTAAGAAAAAAAATCAGCATTTACTAAAAACTGAAAAAAAGAAAAATAAAGAGTTGGCAATTGGGTTCGGGTGTGATGGAAGCACATGAGGTAATAAGTCCAAAAAAAAAAAAGCGGGTCCCACTACTTTCAGGGGCCGAAAAACAAAAGACAAAAGAAAATTTGAATCCACAACAAATGATTGGAAAAATTAAAAATAAAATTTTTTTATGTATTTCAATATATTTCAAATTTTAAAATTATTGTTGTTGAAAATATTTTTTCTTATAACTCAAAAAAAATTAATTTGATTTATCGTTTACCACTTACTCTCTAAAGAAAATTAATTTTAGGCAATAAATAAGATAAAAATAACTCTTATGATTTTAAGAAAAAAAAGTTGGGGCCCCCACCCTTTGCATTAGCATTGGTCCACCGCAAGGATACCTTGGCAGCGGGCCCCACCTACACAAAACTGTAAAATAGGCAGTGAATCAGTGCTATCTCACAACTCAGATAGAAGGAAAAGCAGCCTCTCTCTCTCTCTCCCTCTCTCGTCGCCATTTTGCATATTTTTCTTTCTCCTGTCTGTTCTGCACTCACTTCTTGTTTTCTCAACTACTCTCTTTGACACCGAAACAACGTAGGCTTCTTCTTCTTCAGCTTCACTTATCCTTCTAAAGGTATCTCCTTTCCCCATCAAACATGTCCTGCATGTATACTTTGTTCTTGTTTGTCTTGTCTTATCTATGATCGAAGACCATCTCTACCACTCTCAGATCAACCTGCAAAAAGTGTTTTCTTTTCATTTTTTTCTTAAGAAGGCCTTTCCTTTTCTTTCTTTGTTTATCGGTACTTCCTGTTCGTGTTGGTGGCTGGATATTCGATTCGATATATTTTACCCTTTTTTTGGTTTATTCTTTTTCTTTTGCTTTGTTTATGTTGATGAGTAAGACAGTGCACTCACCTTGGAGAACCCAAAAACTACAACTTCTCTTTTATTATTTTTTTTATTGTATGTGTTGGAGATTCTGCCATTCATTGAAAAAGGGTGTATCCTTTTACTTTTAATCTTTTATCTCCTTTTGATACCCATGCTGGGCCTGGAAGGGGGGTTTTGAACTTCACGTTTCTTGTTAGGTGTTTACAAGGACAGTTATCATGTCAATGTCTAGAAATCTGTACTTATTATTATTATTATTATTCACTTTGCTTTGGGTGTGCCATGTCATTTTCTTGTTGATACCAAATATACTTTTCTAAAACTCAGTTCTTTTGCTAACTTTGTTGATGGTGATTTATCAATGGTTTGGTTGGGTTAATAGGGACGGAAACGGAATTGATATTTATGAAATTCAAAATTAAATACGATTATATTTTAAAATATTCAAATTTGGTTAAATATTCAATTATTTTGATTTTTACTATTTAAATTCTACTTATTCAATATAAGAACTATTCGAATTCGCTAAATATATGTTTATAAAGTTAAAATTTGACTTTAAATTTAAGATTAATTTTAAGAAAAATTAAATTAATACATTTAAATTATTTCATAAAAATAAATTAATATTAAAAATCATAATTAAAATGCTTAATGAATCAATTTAATTAAGTATTATATTAATAATAAATATTTTATAAATAAATATATATAATAATATTTTAAAATTATTATTTATATTTGGATTCGGGTACTAGGGTACCTTAAAATCATTACCTAAACCCATGACGGATAATAAAATTACTATCGGAACTCGATTATTAACTACGTTAACTCTACTTAATCGGATTGGGTAGTACTAGGTACCCATTTATAGGGTATCTATTTACGTCTCTATGGTTACTATGATTATTCATATATGTACATATATAGAGGCATTGACGCTAAATACATGCTCTTGATTTGTTATTTGTGAAAAAAATTGCTGAGTTATTAAAAACTTATATTTTGAAACGTGGACGTCTCTTTATGTATCATGAACATGATTTCAATTTCATATATTCCCCTTTAATCACAATCTATACTGTATGTGCCTCAAAAATTAATTCCTAATTTTATTTGGTCATTTTGGTTGTACATCCAACACTTGCTGAAAGTGCTTAACTGATTTACCGCGTAAATCCAGGTTGCAACTTGCACATTGGTTACTCTTTGACAGTAGCCTATTTCTGAAATAAATAAGATGGCATCCGGTGATGCCTCCACTGATATTCACGATCATGGTAAAGCTGTGGATGGAAAAAGGCAGAGGGTTCGATGCAATTATTGCGAAAAAGAGATGAGTGGTTTCTTCCGTCTCAAGTATCACTTGGGAGGTGTTCGTGGAGATGTTATCCCTTGTGAAAAGGTTCCGGAAGTTGTGAAGGAGCTGTTCAGCAGCACATTACAAGAAAGAGGAGGACGCCTTTGCAAGGAAGTCAGAGATCTGTTTCAGAAAGATCTTCCCTGGAAGAGAAATGGATGCCCCAATAAAAATGTTGCCAAGAAAATGAGGCGGCAAAGTTCTCAATCTTCTAGTAGTGAGAGTGGAGAATATGTAAATGCAGAGTCTATGTCAGGAGATGATTTGAAAGAACCTGCAGTATTTCCCAACAAAAGGTTAGTTTCACAAAGTGCTGTTGCCGGTGATCCAACAGAAGAATCATTATCTAAGCAAAATAAAAAATGCATTGGTAGATTTATCTTTGAAACAGGTATTGATTTTAAGGTTGTGAACTCTCCAAGCTTTGAAAGGATGCTAAATGATGCCCACTGTGCTTGTGCTGGTCAGACAAAGTATAAGATCCCCAGTTGTCAGGAACTGAAAGGGTGGATTCTTAAGGATGAAGTAAAGGAGATACAAGAATATGTGAAGAAGATTAGGCAATCATGGGCAAACACTGGATGCAGCATCTTGTTGGATGGATGGACTGATGAAAAAGGTCGGAGCTTGGTCAGTTTTATTGTGGATTGCCCTCTGGGCCCGATATACCTTTATTCTTCTGATGTTTCAGCCTCTGTTGATGATATTAACACATTGCAGTTGTTGTTGGATGGGGTTATTGATGAGGTTGGGGTTGAAAATGTAGTTCAAATCATTGCCTTTTCTACAGTAGGTTGGGTGGGAGCTGTAGGCAAGGATTTTATGGATAGGTGCAAGACAGTGTTTTGGACTGTAAACGCATCTCATTGTATTGAACTCATGTTAGACAAGATTGCGATGATGGGTGAGATTCGAGGGACAATAGGCAAGGCCAAGGCCATTTCAAAGTTCGTTCATGGCCATGCGACAATATTAAACCTTTTGAGAGACTATACTGATGGTCATGATCTTATCAAACCCACCAAGATAAGGTCAGCTATGCCTTTTGTGACTCTGGAGAATATTATATCAGAAAAGAAAAACTTAATGGCAATGTTCACGTCGTCTGAATGGAATACCTCAACCTGGTCTTCAACAGCAGAGGGCAAGAGAGTGGCAGAGTTGACAGGGGATCCTTCATTCTGGAAAGGAGCTGGAATGGTTGTAAAGATGGCTTTACCTCTGGTACGTGTTCTATGCTTGATCAACGGGGATGATAAACCCCATATGGGATACATATACGAAACCATAGATCAAGTGAAGGAGACAATTAAAGAGGAATGCAATAGCAAGAAATCCCAGTATATGCCCTTTTGGAAAGTGATTGATGAGATCTGGGACGGCCATCTCCATAGCCCCCTCCATGCTGCAGGTTATTTTTTCAATCCAAGTCTTTTCTATTCAACCGATTTCCAAAGTGATTCTGAGGTTACCTTTGGCCTGTTAAGTTGTCTGGTCCGTATGATTCAAAACCAGTCCATTCAAGATAAAATCTTACAACAACTAGATGCTTATAGACATTCTAAAGGTGCTTTTGGAGAGGGGAGTACCATTCAGCAGAGAACTAAATTTTCTCCTGGTAAGAAAAATAGAAAACTATACTACTTTGTCTTTCACAATTTGTTATATTTATAGATGTTTTTAATTTAATTTTATCCTATGCTAATGTGAATTCAGCCATGTGGTGGTTTCGATATGGAGGACAGTATCCAGAGTTGCAGCGACTTGCGACAAGAATTCTGAGCCAGACCTGTGTTGGTGCTTCAAAATATAGGCTCAACAGGAGTTTAGCAGAGAAGCTGCTTACAAATGGAAGGGATCGAGTGGAGCAACAACTATTAAGTGATCTGACATTTGTTCATTACAATCTGCAACTGCAGCAGCGGCATTCTAAATTTGGTGTGAACTTTGACATGATTGCTGATGAGATAGATCCAATGGATGACTGGATAGTAGATGATACACCGGAGTTGGAGAGCGCTGATGGAGCTGTCAATGGAGGAAGACCATCATTTCAAGTGAAGGAAGAGCCCAGGGAAGTCTAAGACGGATAGGCGGATTACATCAATAGCATTTTGGCAGAGACCAAGGGTCATGAGAAAGTAATAAAATCCTTAATTTATCAAGCATGGCTGTTAAACTAAATGATCTAAGACTTTTTTGTATGTAAAAGTCAACAAGGAACATGTCAGCAAATGTTAGATATTACAAAATTTCAAGTTTTACATTTCCGTTTTGATGGAAACCGGTCTAGGAAACTTAGTTGTTTTCATGTTTGTTGATCCCACCATATCTGCGTTGCTAAGCTCCATGAGTTAGTTTGGGCTGTTTATACAACTTCTTGTCGATCTTTTCTTTCATATCAATATCTAAGGAAGTATCAACAATATCCTAGGGTCATCAGGGTTCAAAAATTTTACAGGAAAAATATTCATGCCTTGTGAGAAATTCAAGGCATTAATGCAAAAACTTTTGGAACAAATTTTAATCAAATCATTGTAGGATCCCGTAGAGAGTTCAAAGGGGCCATAAAACATAGGTAACTATTTCTTGTTTGAGCATGAACCTTGCATATCTGGTGTGTAAGAACATGAAATGTGGGTCGTTCGATTTTCTTGAAAATACATTGATAACCTGGTTTGAGGTCATTATCTGTAGCAAACTTTCGTAAACCATTTGAGAAAGATTTGTCACGCTTTGTGTAAATGTAGTGAACATTCCAGCTTCGGCCGTCCTCTGGAACCAATAGTGTGAAATCCATTTGAGTGTTTTTTGCAAGGCATCGCTTATTGAACTCACTTGATTTTTTGCTTGGGCGTTGCTGCAGGATTTTAATTTGATTTTTTTTATTTATATTAGCGATGTTTAAGAATGAAGTATTTTGTTTTTTTTTTTTATTTATCCTACCGAAATAATATGTTCTAAAACTTTCATTTATTAGTTGAAGTGAGCAGCTAAAAAGAGACTTCACATGAGGCATCGAAGGGTTAGAGAAATATAAAAAGCGTTATTGATCAAAACTAAAGAACAAAATAACAACAAACATAAACATGATATTAAGCTTACTTAGGCGAGACGTTAAGATAGGGAACTTATCTGTATATATATGAAGCAATTCTTAGAATTACACACAGCAAAAAAATGTCGATGCACTGGATAATAACTTTACATTTTTCTACAACTCAAAGAAATAAAAGTATATTTTCCGTGACCCAGACGAAATAGACAGGCTCAAATGCATTCTGGGAACAACGGAATCCAGTAATGCTGCCTAATTACATGGCAGCATATGTTTTCACTATCTACCACATAACATATAAAGTTTTTAACATCTTGTCATGTAGGCAGCAATAATAACAGTTACATGAAAAGACAGTCCTGATTTACAGTAAGTATATGCTGCGAAACAGATCATATGAATAAGAAATGGGTAAATGATAATACCTTTTACTATATGTTCATAAGCACCTCACGCATCATAACCATTCGATGGGTCTGAAGGATTGGGATACAAAAGCAATTGTGGAAGGAATACCTTGAAAACATTTACCAAATGTGCAAAAACATGTGGTCATTCTTATTATTGATCAATGATGTTGATGATTTAACCTTGTCTGAGACAAAGAACATCATTGAATCTGCTATCAGAAGCATCTGCAACTCGATTAAGCCATGCAAAAGAAATTATGGATAACTGTGGGGAAGAAAAATAGAACTGAAGAGTAAGTAAAAGGAAAAGCAAAGAGCAGGTTCTTGTAAAATGAGAAGACATAGGTAAAATATGATAACACCAGGTTTCAGCCATTTCACATCGGGTGGGAACATGAAAAAGTTACTATACTTCTTCAGTTAATATCAAGGCAACAGTTGAAACATGTTTTTCGTATATAGCATGTCCAAAATAATTGGAAGAACAAAATGCTAAGCACAATGTTTATAAAATGGATTTAGATCAGATTCCTCGGGATAATAACAGTTGTTTATTTTAGTCATGGCAGCCAAAAGATTTGTAGCAGTCCTGCTGAAATTCTTCATGTCCTACACATTTAATCACCAATTATAATTATGTAATTAGAATGCTTTAAATGAAATAATTAAACAACCACCGCCAAAGGGAGAAAATATTCCAACATTCCACACTGATTATGAGTGGCATTCTTGTGTGAAATGAAGCTTTTGTATTCAGTCCTAATGCTAGACTTACATATAAAAGAAGAAATTTGAGTTTATTAGCAATATAAAAAAGAAAGGAACAAACCAACAGTATCAAGGGCCCGAAGAACCATATAAAATATGCAGACCCGCAAAACCACTACATGGTTTATTTGTGATTAGGAAATCAAAGTCTTGTGAAGAAAATGGAAGGAAAAAAAAAAGATTGAAGAATTATTAATCTAACCTTAAGAATTATGAAAATTATCCTATTCACTGTCAGTGGAGTTTTTTAACTTCATAAGCACAATTAAAATGATAACATGTGTTTCATTTTATTTATTTATTATTTTTTAATATTTTTAAAAGACACATGTTATCATCTTAACTTCACTTGTAAAATTAAAAAACTTCACTAACAGTGAATAAGATAAAAATTCAAAAATTAACACCCATAATAAATATCATGAAAAGAAAATCATTGATAGTAAAATTATTAAATTAAAAAGAAGAAAAAAAAAATTTTCAGCCAACAAGGCAACAACCAGAGAAGAGACTTAAAAGTAAAAGAGGCTTAAAAGTACCAAAAAAAAAACCGTGGGGTGAAAAAAGGAACAACTTGAAGCAACAATGATGAAGGGAATTGCATAAAGTAAAATTAATTCAACATCTGATATGCAAAGTGAAATCCATTTCTATCGTTGCATTATAAGATGGGATTTAACCATATCAATGTGTGCAGCAATTAGGATGCTCAGCAGGCTGGTTTTTGTACTTGAGCTTCAAGAGACGCAAAAATCCAGAAAAAAATAACGTCAAAAAGAAAAGCTTTCACTATCATAATGGCACATTCTAAATATTAAGCTGATACTTAAAGAATTAAATTTAACTTATTCTTTACTTTCAAACCAAATATTTGCTTGAGTTAAATTGTTTCGTAATTTTCAAGTTCATCCACAACTTGTCAACTTTAACCATCAATAATATTAAAGCGCAAGGGTTTCTGGCCTCTTGGTGCTTCCACGATCGTGCCTCCTCCGTTTGACACGTTGCTGCTTGCTGTTTCTCTTTGATTTTGCTTCTTCCCTGTTTTTTTTCAGCGCATGGGTTTTTAGCCTCTTGGTGCTTCCACGATTGTGCCTCCTCCGTTTGACACGTTGCTGCTTGTTGTTTCTCTTTGATTTTGCTTCTTCCCTGTTTTTTTTCCTCCAGAATTCTCCCTCTAATTCTCACCTCTTTCTCTACTTTTCCCTCAAACCAAACGACCTATTTTTCTTTACAGCGCCCCATGAACATCCCCAAAAATCTAGGCTTCGAAATCATAAATAAGCCAATCTCGAAACCCTCAATCTACAATAAACTTTTTAGGATCTTTCAGAAAAATTTCTATAAGTTTTTTTCTTTGTTTAGGTGAGAAGCGTGGTCTACAAAGGCTGCCACCAACAAAGAAGCCATTTCTCAGCCATTTTAAACCGACCTTGCCTTCCTTGATTTTTTTGCTGTTGCACCGACTTTCTCTGTTCAGTTTTGCTGCTGCCAATTTCTGCTTTTCTCCTTCTAGAACCCTCACGTAGCCTTGCCAAACTTCATTTTACCTTCATCAATTCATCCAACTCCTTGATATAACCTATTTCTCACTTCAAGGACACCTCAAATCTGGAATTGGTGGTTGGAATTCCAGCATTGGAAACAGAAAATTTCTGCTAGCAGTCACGTGCAATGTGAGAATTATGGGTGTTATGTTTTGGTTGATTTTAACTAAGGTATTAGACTGATTGAAGGATAAATAACCTGTTTTATGTGTTAGATAGAATTAAAATGAAGTGCGTTGAAATCTGCCAGGTTCGGTAATGGAAGAAAAATAAAGAAATTGTTGGTTATTTTGATATATGTTCAGTAGAAATTAGTGGAAAATGATGACTGAAATTTTATGGAACATGGTTGAATGATGATTGAAGTGATAAATTTCAGAAAAATTGGAAATGGCGTGAAAGAGGGGCAGTGCGTGAATGATTAGTATTTTCTGTTTTGGCTTGGCTGAATCTTGATGATGAATTTTGTTGTATAACAAGTGTTTGATGAAAATCTTGAGTGAATAGATAATGTTCATAAGTTAGAATTGAATAAGGAAAGGAAATCATGAAGAGGAGACTATGTTAGCATCCGGCCATGGAAGAAGGAAAAGAAATAGGGAGCTGTCGACGTTGAAAGGAAAAAACAAGAAAATATTAAATAATTTAATAAATGATAATAATAAAATTTATATAAGGATGAATTAAGATTCAGTCTAAAATTAAAATTTAGAAAAAAAAAAAAGAATGAGTTAAGACAAATGCAAGAATTTGGCCAAAATTAAAATGGGAATAAGAAGAAGTAATTGGTCTAGATAAGAAAAAGGGTCTCATGCATATTTTTATGACCTAATGTTTAAAAGAAATTAGATTAAAGATTAATGAAACTATAAGTGAAGGTAACTAGCAAGAAGTATAGTTTAAATATGATCATATTTTAATATTTGTTGGGAAACCAAATAAAGTAATGGTTGAGATTAATAATATTGGTGAAGTGAATTAGGAGAAGGGAATATAGTTGTTTTATAGAATTCTTTTAATTAACTATATCGTGATAATTAATAGGAAATAAAATGAATTTGTTGTGATATAAATAAATGGTGCAATTAATATTAATAATGAATAAAGACTATTTGTAAATAAATTTGAATTGGAAAATAATAAGTAAAATTCAAGAATGGAAAATTGATTATAATAAATATTACATGACATTGGTAAAGTGAATTAGAATAAGAGAATATAATTTAATGATAATTACATTGTGCTAAATAATAGAGAATAAATTGATTGTGGGAATTAATTAAATGAAAGTAAATTTGATATAAGCAAATAGTGGAATTAGTATTAATAATGAATAAAGATTAACTATAAAATTTGATTTGGAACAATCTTTAGTGGATCATCACAAAGCACATAATGTTTGGAAAGCATGAGCATTAGCTATAAGGTCTACATGTTTGTGTGTGTTTGCATTTTTTTGCCTATCATCTTTCTTTCTGGCATCACGAACATATCCACTGAGTAATTGTTATATACATATATATAAAATCGAACTTCTTTTGGTACTTTGTGAGGATTCACTCTGTGATGAATCACCATTCTCAATTTCAGGTTTATTGGGAGCTTGATGTGATGCCACATCCCCTCTAGAGTTGGTACCCATGGGGGATGTAGGCAAAAGTTCTGGCGCCTTATGCTTATGTGCATATTCATGTTGATTTTTGTTCTCCAAAAGTAGTTCAAATTGTTGTTCGAGTGCTTCTCTGGTGCTTTGAATTTCAGGAATTGCTATACCTCTCTTACCAACTACTCTTTTTATCCTCTCTTTCAAGACCAAAATTTTTGAAGTGTACCTGGCTTCATTGAGGCTGTCAAGCTCTGTATGTACTCTGTAGTTTCGATAATTAACTTCCACTTTTTCTTTGTTCATGATGTAGTTTGCCAGCTATAATTAACACAATATTAGAAAAGAAGAATGAAAATAACTTTAGAGATGAACTTGCTAATGGAATTCCAAATAGTGCAAAACATGTGGTGAAGACCTTTTCTTTCCTACTTGCATTTTTCCTTTTCTTTTTTATCGATTTTCTAATTTTCTGTGACTGAACCATTATTTATTTTTGTTGAAGCACATTTTACAATTTAAAATAGGATTTTTGCTTACTTTATACTTATATAACCTGAAATTTGTTATTTTTGAATTCTATTTTTAAGTTATTATAGTAACTACATTTCTTTTGGATATTGAATCTTCAAAAAAAATGCAGGGTCTGCTAAGGGTTTTCACAATCCAATATGGGAGCGATTGACTTCCTTTTTTCAGGCTTGATATTCATTTTTAAAGGATACAGAATAATACCGCCTAATTAGTTTTGCATAGTACTTTATCTTTTGCAATATGTTTGTAATGAATGTGCAATTACCTTTGTAGTACAAGCAAAAAGAGGAAGTTTGGTGAGAATTATTGGGTGGTTGGATTCAACACGTCAAGTTGTTTTGTGGTGTTTGTAAAATCCAAATTCATTCCCACAGGCATTATAACTCATCTTCTCCACTACTGCTTCATGTTTAAACAGTGCTTTATCACCATTCTCTCCATTTCAGGTTCTGCCTACACCAGTTCTCTATTAAACTTATCATCTTTCATTGTATCATACAATCTTGGAGAATCCCTTCAAAATGAGTTTATGCTAAAGAACCTACATCTCTCATAATTCCTTTGTTTATTCTTTTTTATGTATTTTTGCTTTTCAAACTTTATGAGTTAAGAAAATCCATTCTTTTGCTGTAGTTTTTCGCTGTTCTTAACCTTTACCCCTGCTCTTTTTTTTTTTCATGTAAAACCTATATGAAGCAAAATAAAGAGAAATTCCATCCTACGTGTTTGTGTATTTTTTCCTCTCCGCCAAGTAATTTGTTTTTTATTAAAAATACTTTTTGCTCAGCTTTCCCTCGCTTGCTATCATTCTTCTTTGATTGTTAAGCTTATGTGAATTTGTTTTATGGTTCCTTGCCTTTTTGTAGTTAAATTTCTATATATGTGTTTGTGTGCATATATATATATATATATATATATATAAAAAATCATGGAGTGTTCTTTTTGGTTCTAACATTAATCCTTTAGAATTATATACACTCAATTCAATGTTTGGTTTTTGTTGCTGTAGAATGTTATGCCAATTTAAATATCATGTTTTATTTTTAGGCTCAAGTTACTGAGGGTAAACAGCTAATCTAGCTCTTGTTTATTATCCAGACAGTTATTGCCTACTAGGTTCGTCCTTCAGAAGATTCTTTTTCCCTTTAGATCCTTTCAAATATAAATTAATTTTTGTGTTATTCTGCTGATAAAATTAGACGTGCAAGGGACAAGGAGTTTATTGCCCAAACTAGTATTGAAAATGATGCTTATGACAAAAAAAAAAGGTGGCTCTTTTCAAGTTCAAGGAACGAGTCCAGAAAACATGCAAGTTATCCAGTTTGATCATGTAAGCTGAAAATTTAATGCTTATCCTAAAACAGTACAGTTGTTCTTACTTTCTTCCTCCTTGACACTCACCCATATGTGCCACAGGCGTTTTAACTGTGATTTTTGGGTAGGAAGAGGATTTTTTTTTATTTAGCTTAGTTATGTTTGAAGAAAAAAAATTCTAGATCTGTTTTTGCTTTTTAATCTTCCAGATTAATTTTATTTTATTTATTTTACTAATTGTGCTAAAAGCCAATCTTTTGTTCTCAGACCAGAAATTCTTTCTCTGTGAAATCCCCAAATTTCTGTAATTTTCCCATACTTGTACAGTTTTCCAACATGGATTAATGGAATAAATATGAATTTCTGATTTTATAAATGATGTATGGAACATGTAAGAAATAAAGAGAATTGAAAGTCCATTAATCAAGAAATAAAATTAGATATGTGGCTGAGATAATAAAAAGAAGAAGAGGATTTAATGGGTCAAAGGGTCAAGAGGTCAAAGGGTCAATGGCATGGCTGAGATGAATGGGATTAGAATGCATTTAATGCATTAAATGAAGCCTAATGACTCATCATCATCTTCTCCCACACGACAGCATCACCCTTCCAGCCTTTCTCCCTCTCATTGCTTCCATTTTTCCTCTAAGTGTCCAAGTTTCTCACCCTGACAAACCACTATCTCAAGCCATCGATTTGTTAAGTTCCCTAAATGAAAAACAATCCTTATTGATAGCTTAAGCTATGCCTTTAATATGAAAGGCTAGATCCAAGTGAGTAAGGAGATTTAGAAATCTTGAAAGTTGGTGAATAGCAAAGGTAAGAGAGTTAGAAGGTTTTAGTTGATTTTATGGATGGTTTAAAGTTGGTAGAGTATGTGTATTAAAGTTTAATTGTTATGATGGTTACAGCTTGAAGAAGTAAAGAAAAAGGACAAGTGTTGGTGCAACCAACTTGTGGATTAATTACAATCGAGGTAAGGAATCTATGTAACGGACGTAGGGAGACTATGTCCTCATGTTTTTAATGAATTTGAACTGCTTTGGGAAGAAGTACAGCTGATTTAATTGCAGGAAAAAGGGTACCATTTGGGTCCTACTCCTAGTACTAATTAGGCTAGGAGCAGTCGACTGCCTTAAGTAGCAGCCGACTGCCTAGAGACAACCAAAGCGGAGATTTTCGAAAATCGAGATAAACCAGTTGACTGCTATGTAAGCCAATCGACTGCCATTTTCCCAGAAACCATTTTGTTTCAAACCAGTCGACTGCTATGTAGGACAATCGATTGCTTTTATTTGAAAAGCATTCTGTTTCAAAACCAGCCGACTGCCAAGGGGGCCAGTCGACTGCTATTTGTCCAGAAACATTCTATTTCAAAACCAGCCGGCTGCCCAGGGGGCTAGTCGATTGCTATTTCTCAGGAAACATTCTGTTTCAAAACCGGTCGACTGCTATTTGAGACCAGTCGACTGCCCTATTTGTATTTTGAAAAATAAAATAATTGAATTGCAAAGAGGAGAAGAAATTCAATAAGGCAAAATGGGGTGTAGCAGCCAACTGCCATAAAGACCAGTCGACTGCCTATTTGAAAGATAGGTTTTGAGAACCTATTTTTAAGAAAAGATATTTGTACTTGTTTAAAACCTATATGAATAAGGTTTTGGAGACTATGAATCTCTCGAAAGAGCATGCACATTATTTGCTACTTGTACTTGCTTGAGGAGCTCTAGTCCAGCCCTCAGACCCGCAGTAAGGCACTTGACTAGTGAAACTGTGGGCTATAGACAATGGCCATGAGTCTCTTACTTGTTTCAGCTTTGGGGAGGATCCTTGGCCCATACGTGGGTACGCCATTTATTTGATATCTCTCAGGATTATCCCTATCGGGATATATTTGCGGTATCCTCATGAGATCCTTTTATTGGATTATCCCTCACGAGATATATTTGCTATATCCATTATCTCTCTGGATTATCCCTACGGGATATATTTGCGATATCCATGATGAGAATTACTTGGTGCATGATTCTATTTGATATTAATTGTCTCTCATCTATTTGAAAGCAGTTGATATTATTTGTATTTGAATAGTTGATTTCACGTGAGTTGATATCCATGAAAATATTTGAAAGCATGAATTACTAGTATTTGATGTTTACGAAAGATATATATGGCATATGCTTTATAATGATTTTACAGGACATTATAAAGCCAAGCAGGAAAACTGCATATAGTGATATAGTACGCTCTTTTAGATAAGTTTCTTACTGAGCGTAAACTCACTTCTTTACGACCATTTTTCATACAGATTATTTAAAGTAAATCCAACCTTGGGTAGAGGAGCATTTTTGGGATTTTGAGATACCTTCGGGGCATGCTTCCTAACTATCCCTTGAAGGTATATTTAGATGGCCGTTACTTCGGCTAATGTATAGTACAGTATCACAGTTGTGTATATTCGGGGAACTAGGTTATGTAATTATTTGATATCTTGATATATGTGACACATGTTTATAAATGAAGAAAAATTATACTCATATGAAATTATATGTTATACTTTGATAACAATGCTTAAAGCATAAGAGTAAGGAAGATTGATATCGGATAAACTAGTCTATTTACTTGTTATTTGAAGTATAAGTTACTTGTTATTTGGTTAGTGACGAGGACGTCACATTCTCTTTCACTCTCTAATCGAATTCTTCCTATTTCTGTCTATTTCTTCATCTTTTGATCCTTCTTTATTGCATTCTTTCATTACAATCATTTTTTTAGTCCTATTTTTTGTGGGTTTTTTGTTTTTGTTGCATGGCTTCTATTTATATTCTATAGAAACGTTATGTTGCTTATTCTAATTCTACATCAAGGCCAAGTTAAACTCGATTTTTGAAGTCGTACCACTTTAAACCAACATTTGACATTGTTATTAGCAACCTTAATGGTGTGAACATCCAAACTTTCAAGAAATGTTAACCAGCTCAAGTATGGCATTTAAAGTAATGTCATGCAACTCTTACAAATAAGAGAAAGCTCTGAGTTGTGGCAAAGTTTAACATCCCAAAGGCAAGATTTCAACTTTCCCTCACTCTTAAATTGTAATTTGAATAAATGTATAATATAATTTATGACAATGGTTTTAGCAACTCTCGAAGCATTTGTGTATGACAATGGAGATATCATAGAATGGGAGCTAGGAAAATGATTAATTTTTTTATTTTAGTTAATGGTTCAAGTAAAGATTAAATATCAATTTGAAAGATGGATGCCATTTAAAATTGTCATTTTCTAATTTTGTGATATATCCTTTTAAATGCCTCCATGAATTTTAAGAATTGGTGTATTGTCGGTATTTCAAATATGAAATTGTGTTTCTTGATATCTTTGTTTTAGATTCTTTTATCATTTGCAATGGAATTAGATAGTCTCGACTGATAGCCTTTATACATTTTTATTTTGATTTTTTCCAGTATTTCTATACTCCTCTAATCCATCCCTCTAAAACAACGAACTTAGTTGATTTTTTTTTCCTTGAATTTTAAGCTCTAATTTTCATACGGATCCATGTTACACTGGGAGTGTATTTATTTATTTTAAGAAGTAAGCTTGGTTTAAAATCGAAATCTTGGTTTCTTTAATTTATAAATCAAACTTCACTGTAACTGTAACTTGCAAATTAAACTTGAAAAATGCTGAAGGCTCTAAAAGGTAATGCGGCATGCACTGCCTTCTAGGTTAAAATGTTGCATTTTTTCTAACAAATATATTTGGATTTTTTTTTCGCTCTCAAAAGCAAAAATGTATAACTTTGAAAAATATTTTTGTTTTATTTTTCCATTTTGCCTCTGGATTTGAAGTTTTTTACTGGTAATTTCCTATGTAATTTTGCTTTCTTTGAAGTTGTTTAATATGATTCTTTTACTGTTGGAAAAGATTTTATAGTGCTTGTGCTTTTTAAATATACTTCAATGTGTAAGATTTTGCATCTTTTTTGGTTATTTATTTTTCTTTTCTTTTTTTTTTAAGTAAAAATTGAGGTTAAGTAGAAAATATGAAATATTGTAGGTGACATTTCAAATTTTCAAAGATTTGTGTGATATTTATATATGTGTATATGTGTGTGTGTGTGTGTGTGTGTATGTGTATATATATATATATATATATATATATATATATATATATATGTATATATTAGCTTGCAATGACATCACTTTATTGTTGTTGGAGCATGTCAAAGTATTTTTTTTCTTCTAATTACTATGGTATACTAAGCACAACAATTTGACAAATAGTGGGGAGATTATATCAGTTCGTGGACTAATAGTATTTCTCTAGGTAGGTTCTAACTCCTCAAAATAATAAAGACTTGGGATGTTCTTAAATTGCTTACAACATGCCTCTTACAAATTTTATTAATTAGATTTGTAGCAATTTTCATTTTTTATATATTTTTTTCATTTTTTATTGTTTTTCTTTAGATTTGTTTCCTTGAGCTGTTTTTATTTTATTGAGCATGCTAAAGATATGATCACAATATAATTTGAACATTCTAATCATCTTTTATATATAATTTTTCTTTATTTTTGTGTTCTTCATGTAGCCACCAAATTTTGAACTTTATGATCCAAAGGCACCCTTTCTATTTCCGAGATTTTTGCCTCCTATCAAAGCTGATAAATGTAAGGTAACTTTAAGCTTTAGTTTATATCAATTATTAATAATTGGATTGTCTAATTTGTCATTGAATATTGTTGATTGCATAATTTCATATGGTTTTTTTCTTGCAAGTTTACAGTGTATAGCACTTTATAGTTGGTGTGCATTCATGTTTGGAATTCATCACACTAACCTTGCGGTGATCCAGAATATTCTCTCCTTTTTGGAATTAATTATTTTTTCCTTGGTTGGTTTTCCCTTCTGAATTATTTTCATATAGGTAATTGTATCTATTTTTTGGTTTGCTACTTATTTCTCTTTTTGCCAGCGTTAATTAGTGGTGATTCCATCTTCTTCTTGGTTTAAGAGTCTTTTCAAGTACAATATTGATTAGCATATAGGTGTATTGTCTTTTTTAGTTATGTTGTCTCATGTTTGTTGTACTTATTTGAATTTCTTATTCACTTTTATTTTGCATGCAATCTTTGTTTCATTTTATCATTTTTCATGTGTAGAATGCTAGATGGTAGGTATATGATTTTATTTTTGGTTTGCTTTAGTTAAACAAAGGTTGGTAGTAAAGAATGCTGGCTTTGGTGGTTGTTTTGTTATTGATGTTATTTCTTTATTGGACAATGTTGTTTAAATCTGTTAAGAGCTTTTTTTGCAAAATTGAGTTTTTTTTTAAGTTTCTTTTAATTGTCTTAAAAAGTTGTTTGTAAGAGGTCAAGTCACCAATATCTGATTTTTGCTATTATTATTGTAATTTTAGTTTGTTATTTATGAGTATTGTTTTGTCATGATATTTGGAAGTGATCATTCTAGAGAAAAATAAATTTAGAATTTTGCAAAGGTTGAGGTCTACGACCACTAAAACTCACAATATAGCTCCTTATGTGGTGATATGATTGACCAAAAGTTGAATAGAGCTAGTAGATTAAGTATACTTAAGTTGAATTGATTGCATCATTTGTGTCTAGAGGTCTTAGCAAAGTATATTGCCATAAGTTATTACAAGAAGTTGGCAATTTATGTTTCAACAGCAATAATGTTGTTGGTCAACAGGTGAGTTTGCACTTTAATATGGGTGTTAATAGTGAATTGAGCATTGTTTGGATGAAGGATTTTTACATCAAAACAGCTCGACTATTTAACAATGGAGGACCAGAAATATTTTTATGTTTATGGTGGTAGTGGTTGTCATGTTGTTATTGCAGGCTCTTTCAGAGTAGCATGTGATTTAATGCTGAAAGTATTGCAGATATGGCTGCTTTGTCTAATGCCATTGAGTTTACCCTTGATGGTATTTTTTTCATCAAAGATGGTAACCTTGAATAGGTTTTATTATCTGAAACTTGACTATTTAACAATGGAGGACCAGAAATATTTTTATGTTTATGGTGGTAGTGGTTGTCATGTTGTTATTGCAGGCTCTTTCAGGGTAGCATGTGATTTAATGCTGAAAGTATTGCAGATATGGCTGCTTTGTCTAATGCCATTGAGTTTACCCTTGATGGTATTTTTTTCATCAAAGATGGTAACCTTGAATAGGTTTTATTATCTGAAACTTGACAAGTTCTTGAGTAATAATTTTATTTGTCAGTTATTTTAGATTTTCAATTGATTTTTTATTTACTCATGCAAGTAGCTTAGCTTTTGCATCAGAATTTTTTTATCAGATTTTAGTATTCCTATTGAAATTTTAAAGAGCAAGTACCATCTTCACCATTCTTTCATGCACTCACTAACTTTGATCCAATCCTCATTTCTCTTACGTTCGATCCATATTAAGAAACTTAGCTCCGCTTTGGTCACAATTCCTGTCAACTTGCTTCCAAATCATTGTTTCTTTTCCTGAAAAATATCTATGTATGGTACCACATCCACAAAATTTAAACCTTCTTCTCAAATCAAGTAAACAAAGAATTAATTCAATTTTCATATTTCAATTGTTTTTCATTGTAACAATTTTTATTTTCTCGCTCACCTTTCAAATTGTTTCCTTGCTTCTAACACATCCTCCTAATTGGGTCTTATGGCATCAATTTTTTTTACCTGTTAGAACCCTTTTTTAATAAGTATAATTATTTTGCTTCTACAACAATTTGTTTACCATTGACTTGATCATTCTTTTGTCCTATGATTAACTATTATGCTGCACTATTTTGCTCATATTTACCACACTAACTTAGTGTTCTCAACTTTGCGTGCCTATTCCTTCTTCTCTAACTCACAGGGGCAAAAAAAAGATAAAGGAGTAATGATCCTTTGCCATTGCGCTTGATTGCTCCTCTATGTCCAACTCTGTTTGCATGGATATAATAGCAGCAAATTTTTTATCATTGCAGCTGTTGATGAAACTAAACATGAGCTGAATCGCGCCTGTTTGGTCTCTCATCACCTTAGCTACTTATGTGTCAATACTTACGTGCCAACATGCACCATCTTGGCTACTTTTGTGCTTATACTGATCACCACCTTTCTCCTTTTTTTGTGTTTCCAACGGTTTGCACAAATTAAACAAATATGTTCTACCGTATGCAGGCTCCAACTGCATTGCTGCCAAAGCATATAAATTTACTATATCTAAATGACAACAAATGAATTAATATATTATATTTCGTTCTTAACAACTCAATTTTTATCTGGTTGTAACTATACATCTTTTTACATAAACCTCCCACCTATCTATCTTGCATAGTTTAAGATTGTTATTTTTTTATTTGCCTCATTTATGTCCAAAATTTTTTCCATACTCAAGCCCACCAATCGAGAAACTTGAGATACTCTACTCGATCCCCATTGTGCTTCACTGCTATTCTACCTTTCAACCACTCTGCTGCCATCATTTTTGTTTTTTTCCCTTGCTGTGCTTAATCCCACTTTTGCTAGACGAATTATATCTTTCTTTTTTCTTCTGAACTATGACTCCTTTATTTCCTAACACGTATCAATACTTGCTTTTACTATTTCTCATGAACTCTCTTTGGCCATCTTAATCTCCTCATTTGTCAGCTTCTCATTTCACAACCCGCATCAGCGAGCGGGCATTACCTAGTTTATATAATAAGGCCAAGTTAAAAGCGTGAGCAGTGTCATACATTAGATGCAGATAAAACCCTCCTTCAAGAGGGTTTATTTCATCAAATCTGCATTAACAGCGTGGGAAATGGCTTATATTTTACACATGTATAGTTAGCTATCTCAGGAGATTTTATAACAACTTGTAATCCTAGAACTAGGCTAATTTTTTTATTTATTGTTTTCTGTTTTTGTTTTCATTTTTTTGAAAATAGTAGCAAAAAACATGTTTTGTAATATGTTTCTAATTTCAAAAAATAAAAACGAAAACAAGAATTTTTTGTTTTCATTATTTTGAAAACATATTTTTATTTTTGGTAATATTTTATAACTAAGTGAACAGTTTTTATATATTAGTATAATATTAATATATTTTCATAATAAAAATATAAAATAAAATTATATATTTTTAAAAATAAAATAATATTAAAATTTAATATAAAATATTATTTAATAAAAAATATATATTTTAAATTTAATATATTTATTTAAACATAGAAAAGTTGAAAACATAAAAAGTAATTAAATATAAATTATATTAAACTATAATATCATAATATTATTAAATTAAAATTTGTATAATAATTTACTGAATATTTATTATATAGTTTCAATAATATAATTTATTATAATTTTGAGATGTTAATAATTAATATTATTGCTAAGTACTATTAACATTATTACTAAGTACTATTATCTAATATAATTAATTATTATTTTACCAAACAATATTATTATATAATATTATTTTTTTCAATTAAATTTAAAATATCACTACTACTATTAAATAATTTAATATTATTTAATAAATGAATACTTAATGTTAAATAATATTATTTATATTAAATATAATATATTTGAATTACTATATAATTTATTATAAATTAATTAGTTAAATATATATTATTTAATAATTTAATATTGTTACAATTAAATTAAACAATATTATTAAATAGAATTCGTAATTATTAATTCATATTTTTATTTAATTTAAAAATTTACAATTTGCTAATCTCAATTATTATCTAATAAAAATTACTATTAAAAAACTATTTAATATTATTTTTAATTGAATTATTTTATTTTATATTATATTTAATTATAATATTATTTAAATTATATTCAATTTTAATATGATTAAATGAAAATATTAATAATATATTAAATAGTATGAAATAATATTATTTAATATTATGTACATAATATTATTGAATATATATTACTGTTTTTATTTGATTTTTAAAAGATTATTATATCTGAATCAGTTTAAATTTTTGTTTTCAAAACATAATAAGATTAACCAAACATGTCTTTTGTTTTTAGAATTTGAAACCAAAACAAAAACAAAATTTTTAAAAGCAAGAAACAATCTCAAACAACCCTTTAGTTTCCTCTTTTGTTAGAGTATCTCATAAATCATGCTATCTAATGTAGTCTAGTTAGTTTCCTTTTCTATTGCTAGGATTATTGTATATAGTTAACTCTTGGTGTGCATTATGAATAAGAAAAATTACATTTCTTTTCTCTGTTTTCTAACTTGGCACTAGAGCTTTAGGTTCTCTTAAAATTAGAAGCTTTGGCCTTCATCGCCACTTTGCGTCATAGGCCTTCGTTGCCCATAATATAGTGTTGTTTCTTTGTACTCTATTTTTTGAGTTCAAAACAGAGTATCTGCTTCACGAGATCTGCCTTAATTGCGCAGAGATCGTGGAAGATGTCGGAGGTTGCAAAGACGACCACTACAGCATAATCGGGGGAGATTGTTCGACCCAACAACTCTGGGAATTGCAAAATATTCAGGTTGCATATAGGTTGGACGGCAAAAAATTACCTTAAATGGTCTCAACTTTTTCGTACCATGCTAAAATGAAAAGGGATGATTAGCCATCTTATGGGTATGGGGCCAAAACCGAGAGATCCTCGTTTTGAAGCATGGGATGAAGAAGATTCCAAAATTATGGCATGGCTATGGAATTCAACGACTCCTGAGATTAGTGAGACATGTATGTTCTTGGCTACTCTCATGGATGTTTGGGACGCAATCCAATAGACGTATTTCAAAGCTAGAGACGTGGCTCAAGTACAAGGATAGATCCATGGTGGGTGCAATGGGGGCAGCTAGAGGTGGCAAATGAGCGAGTTGGATCGGATCATTTTGAGTAAGGAAAAATCGGATCATTTTGGATTCGGATAAGATCGGGTTTGGGTCAAGGAAAAATCGGTCTATTTCGGGTTTGGATCATTTCGGGTTCGGGTAAGGTTGGGTTTGGGTCGTTGACCTTTTTAATCAATTCGGGTTAGTCAAATTTGGATTCGGGTTGGTCGGATTTGGATTCGAGTCGATTGGACAAATTTATTGGATTAAGCTTTGGTCATCTTGATGTGATTTATCTGGTATAAAAATCAACTGAAACCATATTTCTAAGAATTACAAAACTCACGAAAATAAAATTTTCTTCTTACATGACCTATAGTACAATTGCGATTGAAATAATCAAAATATTTAATAATCTGTATGATAGTTTTCTTTATAATATATTTTCCAATATTCATAAATTAATTACATTTTTTCATTTTATTTTTATAATATACAATAATTAATAACTTTTGAATCAAAGTGATTTAATAATCCCTACTAAATATCATAAAATAGTACTATATATCTCTTTAATTTGTTTTGATTTTTTATAGAATAATTGGAGATATTAGTGTAGATGATATAGCCTCTGTACTCTATTTTAGATTAGCCATTAAATAGTTATACATTAAATTCAAATGAATGCAATATAAAAGTAAATATTTAAATTTAACTAGATTAAAAAAATATATAACACTCATATTATTGAAAAAAATTATATTTTTACTATATTAAAATATTTTGATATTTAATTTTAACATTTAAATATTTATTGATAATATTAAATTTAAGTTTGAATCTTTTTAGGTTTGGATAAATTTGGATTCGAATCAATTTAGATTCAGGTCAATTTGGGTTCGGATCAATTCGGATTCAGATCAATTCAGGTTCGGGTTAATCTAAATTTGGATGAATTTGGGTTCGGATCCGATCGGGTTTGGATCAATGTAAATTCGGATAAATTTGGTTTCAGATCAATTTAGATTCGGATCGAGTTAGATTTGGGTTGTTGACTTTTTTAGTCAAATCGGATCGGTCAGGTTTGGATTCGAGTTAATTAGGCGGATTTTTCGGGTTGGGTCAACTTTTGCCACCTTTAGGGGCAGCTGTTTCCATTGGGATCCTTAAATCCCTTTACTACTATGATAAAAAAAAATTGATTTTTTTATATTTTTGCCCCCACTAAAAATGAAAAAAATTAAAATAGGTATAACATATATATATTAAAAATAGAAAAACTATAGCTGCAATAAAAATGTTTTTATTGAGGTACCATCATAAATTTAGAAAACAACAATAATGAAAGTCAAAATGTGATTATCTTTTACCCTACCCATAACTTTCCCATATCTAAAGGAACCAAAAAAGTAACAAGAAGATAAAGAAAGTCATTAAACTAATAACAAAAAAATGAAATTTTTCTTCTTTCAATTAAATATTCAAGTAATTGCTTTTTTATATTTTTTATATCTGCTAATGTGATAGAATATTTATTTAATATTTAAAATAATTTATATTAATGAATTAATTTTATTTTGGGTTAATTTAAGATTTATTTATTTTTGTATTAACTATGGATTTAGTATAAAGAATTAATATCATATATTTCTTGAAATTGAATGAAATAATTTAATTTTTTGAAGTTATTTGTCATATATAAAATTATTTTATTTATTTAAATTTTAAAATACATAATAAAGTATGAATAATGATTTTTGTTTGCACAATTATATTCAAATATATCTTTTTATTCTTTATAAATCAAATCAACAAAACCATTTAGCTTAATTAATTATGACAAAATATCTTATTATGAAGAAGCCAATTTTGAAGGAATCATCCATTATCAATGCTAATAATATACAACATTGAACAAATTCAATTTTAAGTGCTTATTTGCTAAAGGATCCATATCAATCTTATGAAAATAATTTTGCCAAAAAAAAGTGGAAAGGCAGTATTTCATTTTGTTCCTACATTGTTCAAAAATATGTTATTTGGTTGGAATATTGTATAGAGAAGAAAGCTGCTTTTTGCTTGTGTTGTTATCTTTGTAGATTAAAAATTGGAACGCAAGTGAGTGATGATTGTTGTTGTTGGATGGATTCACAATATGAAAAAAGAAAAAAAAATCTGATATTTATGTTGGAGGTTCAAATAATGCTCATAAGAGAGTTTAGAAGTGCTATCAAGATTTGCTAAATCAAAAAGCAACATATACAATGTGCTTCTACAAAGTAATTCGATCAAACATGAAAAATTATCAAGTTTGGTTAACCACAACACTTGATTGCATTCGTTTTTCTTTTATATCAAAGTTTGACATTCATGGTAGTTATAAAACTGAGAATTCTCACAGTCAAGATATTGTTTTAGCTTCTTAGATATTTTTACTGTCACGATCCGAAATACTGTATATTTTACTAATTTCTCATATATAAATCATATACGTAAGTTGGGCTTGTCTGCAATGTCAACTAAACTCCAAATAAAAATTTATATGCAATCCCAAGATTCGAAAATTTATGTATATCAACAAAATATTCATATTTACATCCCAAGTTTAAGGTACATAAAAGTAGTACTATACAAAAATCTGAACATATAAAATATACCGAGTATGCATCGACGAACTGGAGAAGTCGCCTAAGGAATACCGGAATTAGGTCCTCCTGAAATAGCAGACCTAAACTCACTGCAAATAATCTGGAAGTAAAAAATTAAAGGAGTGAGTGAAACGTACTCAATTAGAGACATCTATAATAAAGCTGATGTAACGTGTCCTATATGCAAATTCATAAAACAGATATTTAGACGAAAATATGAATTTAAAGCATAATATAAAATTGGCACGATCTATTCGGAAGGATACTATAGTGGGTTGGGTAACTTGGTGGAGTATGGGAGGTGCTTTAGAGTACCTATCGTGTTTCGGTATCTAAAGCCACTATAGGGAATTTATTTGTTTTAAATTGAATCACAAATTCAATATAAATTCAATATATTGCAAAATATAATATAAAACATTAGAAATTAAATAAATTCTCTATAAACATTTTAAATCATATTTATATAAATTTTCCATCAGTAAATCAAGTAATTAATTTCACAAAACATATCAATCATATTGGCAAGTACATCATACGTATAAATCAAATCCAGAAAATATAAATCAAACTAGGAGTGCTTGAATTTAAGTTAGTCAGGGATTTACCAACTCAATAAAATTTTAATGGAGACTAGGCTACACCCAATAGACACATACACTATAATGACATATGGCCATAGTCAGGGGGCCGTAGTGTGAGCACTAGCCAAGTGTCACCTATGGGAGCTAGAAGACTGAGCTAAAGTCAACAGCAATCAGAACAGAACGAAAATGCATGTATAGGAAGGTAGCTAAGGGGCCAACAGTCTCTAAAACATTTAAATAAATATTTTCAAAGTTGTTTACAGAGATAAATTTAAATAGATATATCTTAATTAAATTCATATAATTGTATAATCACAAAATCATAGAATCATTGATATTATTTCACAAAACATAATTTATCAAAACAATATTAGCTTTGCAAATATTCAATATAAATTTCACAATGATAGAAAATATTCTAACACAGATAAATCTATAATTAATTAGCAAATTTAAGGCATATAATGAATTTGTGATTTAATTATATAATTTCATTTCTAAGAATTTAAAATTAATCTTATAAAATCAATTTCTCATAATTCAAATTTATGGCAAAATGATAATTTTGAATAGCATGAATTTCTTTAGAAAATTTTCGGTAGCATAACAATTTATTTAATCATAACCCCTTCTGGACAAAATACAACTTTCAAACCACAATTCACAGTTCCAACATTCAATCCAAAATATTTATTTAATTTCTATAAATTGCAATTCTCATCCAAACATGCAACGCTATATCCCTACGCTTCGTACAAATATCTCTTTCCTCTTAACTTATCGATATCTGAATCTCCGACATTAGTAGTACTTTCGGGCTTAGAGGCTGCAAATAATTATTCAAAATTGAGAAATTCACTATTCTTCAATTAAAAGAATATTGGATAATTTAAATGCTAATGAATTGTCAGTATAATTTACTAAATGCAGTCTAATTTCTACCGGTGCATAATTTTAACTTTTTCTACATAATTCCGATTTTGTTTAAATTCTCAAAATAATTTCTACATTATTTTAAGACCTAATCTACATTAAAATAGGCACAGTTTTAGTCTCCCCTTCATCAAGGCCGATTGCTCCCTTTATTTCCATAATTTGAATTTTTCCAAACTTAATTTTCTATTAATTCTAAACTTACTTATTTGATTTTCCTATATTATTCTCACATGTTATTCACATCAAATGACATCAAAATCATGCTCAACAAGCCTTGGCCAAAATTCATCTTCCATCCCCCACATATAAATTTTCTTCCATACACATTGAATTTCCAAACTTTAAGCTTCCAAATTAATTCTAATCATATTCTAATAATTTTCTACATTATTTCTTATAAAATTCACATCAATTGGCATCAATTCCATGCTCATCAAGACTTGGCCGAACCACCCATAATGGCCAATAATTTGAATTCCATCAATTTAGACAAAATTAAGCTTAATTTTATGTCTTTCATGTTTTCTACATTATTTTCCATGCTAAATTCCCATCATGACACATCATGCTCATGCACTAAGAAGGCTAGCCGAAACCCACATGTGTCCCTTATATGATTCTTGTATGATTTAAGTGGAAATCCACATGGAAACATCTTAATCATGTAATGAATAAGTGAAAAACTATGAAAATTACTAAACTTCCATAACTTCTTACCTTGGCCGAATGGTATAAGGGAGCTTGGGGTCTGATTTTTGTTGATTTAGCTCTTGATTTAGGCACCAAATTAAAGAGCAAGTTGAGTAGGACAATTTTGGTGAAGAAAGTGTGTGGTTTTAAGGTGATTTTCTTAGGTTTTTAGAGACTTTTTCTTCCTTAGAGGTGGCATTAATGGTGGCTGAGTGTGGGTTCTGGTTTGCAGTAGAAATGGACGTGGAAGATGCTGGAGAAGATGATAAAAAAAAATTCTGATTTTATTCCAAAATTGCCCATAAAGTTTGACTCAGTTGAAAACAGTCTGTCTAACTTCTAAAATATTTTATTTAATCATAATTCATCTCTATTTAACTTTCTCTACTCTTTGGTGAAGCTTTTGCTGAAGTTCGATTACCGGTTTGGGTGAAATTATCAAATTACCCCTAACCGTAAAATTGCGTAAATTTCTGTCTTCACATCTAGTTTCCTCCATCCATCTAAATATTCAAAAACTATATTTTATAAAGAATTATTTGGTGTAGTCCATAGGTCCAAAGTCCTTTTAATTTGACTGTTATTTTCGAAAATTATGACGGCTTATGGACTAAATCGCCATTTTCTAAATTGTTGCACATTTTTCAAAATATGTAAAGATATTTGAGATTGAGGTTGAGATTCTCACCATAATATTTTTTGGCTTCGAATATCGAATACTTGAAGTTTCACCTTTATTCGAACCTCTGGGAATCAGTGAGGCCTACTACACATTTAACCTTATATCCTAAAAGAAAATCAATATTTATTAATTATAAATATTCCATAATTCTCAATTATTTAAATATAATTAAACAGTACTCAAAATTTCGAGGTCTCACATTTATCGATCAGAATAAAACCATCAATAATGTTGTCTCCGATTATGAATCGAAAAATTTTACAAAGGTTCTAAATTATGAAAACATGTTTTTTTTTTTCATTTATAAATAAAAGTAGTTTTTGATGAATCTTAATAATTTGTATTTAATATTATATATTAATTTACCTCGACTGAATATAAATCTTGGGTCTGTCCCTACTCAAGTATACAAGGACAAGCCAAAGACGATTGCTGCAAAACAAGAAAGTAAAATAGTTACTAAATATCTCAATCAATTGAAATTTTTGAGGCAAGAACTTGATCATTATAGGGTAATTGAAACCAAATGCCCCATAGATGCCACTATTCTAAAGAGCTTCATTGAGCAAGATAGAGTATATGATTTTTTTGTTGGACTTAATCTAGAATGTGATTAAGTGAGAATCCAGATTCTTAGTGAGCAAGAAGTTCCATGTTTTAACGAGGTGATGATATTGATTCGAAGTGAGGAAAGCAGAATAGGCCTAATGCTTGAACGACAAAGCACAAACAACTTTGATATGGTGGCTATTGGTGGCATTAATTCAGCCACAAAGGTGGAAAGGGCATTTAGCCAACCAAAAACTCAAAACTCTGATTACAAGGATAGCTTGTGGTGCACTTATTGTGAGAAGGCATGCCATACTCTTGTTGGAAGCTTTATGGAAAACTTTTGAGCCAATAGTGGGGACAAAAAGAGAACAACCAAGGAACAATGGTCAGGCCCTATTGCTACAGTAAAACATATTGAAGCAACACCACTAGAGTTAGGCGGTCTCAACCAGGAAAAGGTCGAGAGGGTGAGATCTCTTATTGGCAATCTTGACAAACCTTCAGGTACTTGTTCATTGGCCTTTTTAGTTGAGTTTCCATCCTCTATTGATTAAATGTCTCAGGTACAATCTTTTCTAACTCCTAGATTATTGATTTAGGAGTTACCAACCATATGACCTACTCATCAAAATTTTTTTCAAATACTCCTCATGTCTAAGCTATAGGAAAATAGCCAGCGCTGATGGTTCTTCAACCATTGTAGTAGGTGTAAGAGATGACAAAATAAGCCCATCATTGATCTTAAAAAATGTTCTCTACGTCCCTAGGTTGTCCACAAACCTTGTGTGAAATCCCCAATTTCAGGAAATTCCTCCATAATTATAAAGTATGTTAGCTTAAATGAAAATAAGTAGATATGAGAATTATGAAGTATGAAGGATGTATGGAACATGGAAGAAGTAATGAGATGAAAGATTAAATAGTCAAGGAAATTAAATTGATGTTATAAGAGTAATGGAGGTATGAGCAAAGAATTAATAAGTGTAATTAAAGCCAAGTGTTATATGGAAGAAAAGAGACCAATTAAATGAATGGTCAAATAATGATGGTCAAAGAGTTAGAGAGCCAAAAGGTTAAGGGCTAAGAGGAAATGATTTAATTGGATGATAAAATAGATATCAGAATTTTTAGTTAGTTAATTGAGATGTGGCTGATATGAATGGAAGAAAAAGGAATTAAATGGTCAAAGAATGGTCAAAAGTACAGTAAAAAAAAGGAAGCATGGCTGAGATGAGATGATTATGGGATAAGGATGGCATTAAATGAAATGGCATGAGTCACCATCTTTAGCCATCACCCCTACGGCAGCCACTCTTTCCAGCCCTCTCCCTCTCGTTCCATTCAAGTTTCCAAGTTTCCATTCCCTAGCTCCTTGACAAACCATCCCCATCTTCCATCGATCCCAATTAGTTTATTGAACAAGAATCGATCCTTGTCACTAGGCTAAGTGATATCCAAAGTTTGGTGAATTGATTCCAAGTATTGGAGGAGATCTCAACATTTGAGATTTTGGTCACTAGCAAAAGGTAAGAGAAGAAGATGATTTGTTCAATTATGTTCATGGTATGGTGTTGTACTGAATTAGTATAACATGTTTATGGAAAATTCTTAAAGGTTTGCTTTGATATGATGATTTCAGATTTGAAGAAGAAAAAGGTTAGGGTTGGTGAACCAAGTGATTTCATGTTCTCGAAGTAATCGAGGTAAGGAATTTATGTAACGGACGTAAGGCGGCTATGTCCGCATGTTTTACCATGTTTTTATGTGGTTTGGAGAGAAGCATCAGTTGGTTTTGTGCAGGAAAAGATGCATTTTCGGACTTGTCTCCTAGTACCAATTAGGCTAGGAGCAGCCGACTGCCATAAAGGGAAGTCGACTGCCTAGAGACAACCAAAACGTCGTTTTTCGAAAACCGACTCAAACCAGTCGACTGCTATGTATGCCAGTCGACTGCTGTTTTCCAAAAAAGCATTCTGTTTCAAACCAGTCGACTGCTATGTATGCCAGTCGACTGCTGTTTTCCAGAAAAGCGTTCTGTTTCAAACCAGTCGACTGCTATATGAGATAGTCGACTACTATTTATGAAAATGCATTCTGCTTCAAAAACAGTCGACTGCTATATGTACCAGTCGACTGCTATTTCTTAAGAAGCATTCTGTTTGAAAACCAGTCGACTGCTATATGGACCAGTCGACTGCCCTCATGCGTTTTCAAAATGAAAATATCGAAATTTTAAATGAAAATAATTTCGATAAATGAAAGTATGAAGTAGCAGCCGACTGCCCTATTAAGCCAGTCGACTGCCCTGTTTTAAAAAGAGGTTTTCAAACCTATTTTCAGAAAGTATGAAATGTCATGGCAAGAAGCTATATGGCATATGTTTTGAGATTATGCACTTTCATGTTACTAGTAGGGGCTCTGATCAAGTCCTGAAATGATGTATGTTATGGGCTGAGGAACCATAAGTCAGGCCTCAGTCGCTATAGAAGGACACCTGACTAGTGTTAACTGTAGCCACCAACAGTTGGCCAATCTGTCTATATTTCATGTTCGGCTAAGGGAGGATTCCTGGCCCTACGGGGTACGCCACATGATGATGATGATGATGATGATGATGATGATGATGATGCAGTGCATAACCTCCATAAAAGTACAAATAGTTTTTATGTTATCAAAAAACTATATGTATATGCGATTTCAAAGAATAAAGAAATCGAAAGTACTTGGTGTACTTGTATAAGAAGTTTTAAAAGAAGTATATGATGTACGGTTTCAAGAAAGTATAAGATGTTTTAAGAGAAGTATGTATGTATGTAAATGATGATTTAAAAGAAGTATACGATGTATGTTTTAAAGTATGTATGAAGTATGAAGTATGATGTTTTAAAGAAAGAAGTTTATGCATGATGTTTTAAAGAAAGTATAAGAAGAAGAAGTATGTGATGCATGTTTTGTACGTATGCTATTTTAAAGAAGCGTACAAAGTATGTTTGCCATGTCAATTGAAATAAATATGCATGGTTGCAAACAATGCATGAAAGATGTTTATGATGCATGCTTTATAATGCTTTACATGACATTATAGAGCCAAGTAGGAAAAATGCATATAGAGGCATAGCACGCTCTTTTACATATTTTTCTTACTGAGCGTAAACTCACCCTTTTACGAACATTTTTCATACAGACTATTCGAAGTAATCCCTCGCTCTCGATAGAAGAGCCTACGAGTGGATCTTGAAAGTTTACCTTCAAGAGACGCTTCCCAAGTAGTATAGAAGGTATACTTATGTGATTATGCAAAGTAAATTGTAATTCAGCTATGGTACAGTACAACTAACATTAATGTATATAAGATGTCGGGGATTTAAGTTAAGATGATGTATGAGATCCTGTGGAAATGGATGATACATATATACATGTATCATTAGTCTGTTTTATTGAAATTGAATTATTCATATTGAGCTGTTAGATATTAAACTTAAGAAAGAAAAGTATGATTGACATTGACAAGCAAATCTAATCAAGTTAAGTGGAAATGAAAAAAGTGAATTGTAAATGTATGGTGACTGGGACGTCACACCTTGTCTCTATCCAAAAACTCACACAAGACTTATGTTACAATGTGGTTTTTTATCATAATTATTATGTATTTCAAGACGAGGATTCGGGGAAGATTATTGGACACGCTAGAGAACAGGATGGACTGTACTACCTTGAAGTACAGTTAGTTAAGCATCACCTAGGGCAAATTATCTTATTCTTTTGTTTTAGAGTTATTTTCATCCAACAAAGAGTAAGTTTGGCTTCACCATCACCGAGTTAGACAACTTTCATTTAGGGTTCTTAAAATTCTGTTTCCTTCTTTATTTAAAGGTCTAGATTTTGAAAATTTTCATTGTACAGTGTGTGAACTTGCTAAACACAAACATGTATCTTTTCTAGTTAGTAATAAAAGAAGTTTTATTCCTTTTTATCTCACTCATTGTGATATTTAGGGTCCTTCAGCTTATCCTTAATGTTTCTGGGACAAGATGGTTTATTTCATTCATTGATGATTATACTCATGTTACTTGGGTTTTTTTGCTCAAACATAAATATGATATTAGTACTGTTCTCCTAAACTTTTGTTCTATGATTAGGAATCAATTTGGGGCAATATCAAAAGGTTTAGGTTGAATAATACTAGGGATTGTTTTAATCAAGTCCTAACTCCATACTTTAAGAAGGAAGGAATAGTACATAAGGAATCTTGTGTTAATACCCCACAGCAAAACAAAGTAGTAGAAAGGAAAAATGGTCACCTAATCCTTTTAGAGGAAGTAATTCTTACAGCTAGTGCTCTAAATCGTTTGCCTTCCAGAGTCTTGAGATTCAAGAGTCCAATGGAAATACTCTCAATATTCTATCCTAATCTGTACGCTATAAATAATCTTGTCCTTAGGACATTTGGCTACATGTCATTGGTCTATGTCCATAGTCACAATAGGGGGAAGTTAGATCTGAGGGCGCTAAAATGTGTCTTTGTAGGTTATTCTTCAACTCAGAAATGGTATAAGTGTTACCATCCTCCTTCAAAGAAGTTATATGTCTAGGTGGATGTTACTTTCAATGGACAAAAGTTTTATTTCACCACTTCTTATCTTCAGGGGGAATTGAATAATGGAAGATAAGGACAAGGGGATTTTTTACTTGATCTGCTATCACTTCCTGTGTCTGAACCAGTTTTCTCACCTTGTTCCACTATGTCGAATCTTATGACTGTGTCTCAGAAAGAAATCAGAGAGATGCTAGGGTTGTTCCCTGCATAAGCATTCCGATGCTTAAGTTAGAAGAGAATTAAACAGAGTTTCAGTAAGCCAAATAAAACTTGATCTTTTCTAATCATACCTATTTGTATTTAAAGAGAGAAATAGATGAGTAATTAGGATCATTTACTGTAGTAAATGACTTGTACCCTCTGTCTTCATGTGGGTCCTGCATCTTCAATTTGATTGTTAAAGAGTTTAAATTTAATTAACTACATGGCCCTCGGGACCACGCAAGTACCAAGGTAGCATGACTTGACTCAGTTGCCCTTTGAGTCCCTTTGAGTTTGGCGGCTAAGTTAGAGGACACAATCATCTTTGGCTTAGTTGCCTGTTGACACGTGGCATTCTCCGATGGCACCACGTGTCTTCTTCGTGCTTGGTCATATGGCCCATTTGTTAGGGTCTATCACGATTGGGCCAATGAGCCTACTTCTCACAGCCTTTCTTCATTTGTGTTTCAATGTCGGGCCTAGCTATTCTAGTTCGACCCATATCAACGTTCGACTCTTGTTGTTAGTAATCTTTCTTGATAAGTGATCTGTAAGTCTTCGTTGAAGTCTGCGACATATGCCCTGACTATGAATTGGAAAATTTTCTCCTCACCTAAATTTTTTTTTATAAAAAAAATCTAATTTGTGAATTCAATGATCCCACTTGTGGATTGGGTCCACTTACTTCTGATCATAGTTATAAATTGATAAATGTATTGTGAATCAAAATTTTATTTCTAAGAATCGAGTATCGAGTATCATTTCGTCTCGTAAGATACAACAAATAATTTTAAAATTAATTATAAATGATACATACTCATATAAGATAAATAAAAAATAAAAAAAATATTATACAGATTAATAGGATTAAGTGAGTAAATGATAAAAATAAGAAATATGATTGTTTGTAAACTCTTAACGTGCTCATTAATAATATATATTTTTAAATAATATTTTTATATTTTTAATTTAGTAACTAAAACTCTATTTTTAATTCAATTTTTTCAATATTAAATTATGTAGAGAATATGTTTTTAAGTTTTTTTAGGTTAAAAAAATAAAAATATTATACATATTAATAAGATTAAGTCAATATAATAATAATAATAATAATAATAATAATAAAAAATATGATTGTCTGCGAACTCTTAACATACTTATTAATAGTATATATTTTTAAATAATATTTTTATTTTTAATTTATTGACTAAAAGTTTTTTTTTTTCAATTTTTCAAGATTAAATTATATAGAAAATATGTTTTTAAGTTTATTTAAGTTAAAAAGCTATTAAAATTGTTTTTTTAGTTAATCGGGTCAGATCAAATTTTAATTAAACCCGACTCAATTTCACTATAAAGTGTATCGAAATGTATTGATATATCGTACGATATGTATCGATTCACTTGTGTATATATAAATATGCTATTGATTTATAATAAATTCGATTCTTTATATTAATATATATGATTTTGACTTTTATGATCACAAAACTAAAGATAATTTAATTTTAATAAGCTGTGCTTTCCCTTTCCCTCCAAAAGCCAACGGATAATTTAATTAAGTGATCCCACTCAGCACCGTTTGTCAGCCTACCTAGAAAATGTCTTTAAGTTTTTTTAAGTTAAAAAGTTATTAAAATCATATTTTTAATTAATTATATCATATCTGACTCAACTTCATTTTAAAATGTATTAAAATATATCTTTTTTTTTTTTTTGGTGAAATAAAGGACTTAGAAAAATTTAGAGAATCAGCCCCTATCGGGATTACATCTAACTGTCCTGGGAAAACTACATCCCATGGCATCCAGTGACAAATTAAGAAGAATACATGCCGGTGGAGAATCAAAATAAGTGAAATTGGAATCAAAGGACACTCCTAGTTTCGCTAAGCCATCGGCGCAGCTGTTGGCTTCACGGAAAATGTGTTCAATCTTCACGCTCTGCAACTGCTGGATGAGATACCTGCAATCAAAGATAAGGGGGCTATGAGTGTGGGATTGGTTAACTCCTTCAGAAACATACCTGATAGCAATTTGTGAGTCAGCTTCAATAATTATGCTATTGAATCCTTTGCTCACTGCAAGTCGTAAACCATCTCGAAGAGCCCATAATTCAGCGCATGTGCTAGTTGTGTGACCCAATCTTCTGGTAAAACCACCAATCCAACAGCCATTGGAGTCTCTAAAAATCCCTCCAGCTCCTGCCAAACCTGGATTTCCAACTGCTGAACCATCAGTGTTGAGCTTTACGAACTGGGGAGGAGGAGGTTGCCAAGCAACATTAACTTTGAGGCTCATCCCTGGGTGGTTTGTCGAGCCTACAACAGCCCAGTACTCTTTGACATTTTGTCTGATTTTATTGACCAATCTATCGCCTGAATCTTGGACTCCTTCGAATATTAGCTTGTTCCTGTTCTTTAAAATGTATTAAAATATATCGATATATTATATAATATATTGATTAACTTATGTATTAATAAATATGTTATCAATTTATAAAAAATTTGATTTTTTATATTAATATATATTAATTTTATAATAAATCAGATTGTACCGTATGATTTTGATTTTATGATCACAAAATCAAAAATAATTTAATTTTAATGAGCTGTACTTTCCCTTTCCCTCCAAAAGCCAAAGGATAATTTAATTAAGTGATCCCACTCCGCACTGCTTGTCAGCCTACCTAGGGAGAAGGACCCATTCTGCTCCGCATTTATGAAATACTCCTTCACTATTAAATGACTCAACCAAAATCTCCACTTTTCTTCTAGAAAACCGATGTTTCAAATACCATCAAAATGGAGAATTAGTTGGCAAAGATCTGCTTCATATATGCTCTGGGTCTATTGGTTTGTATTAAAGTCTTAGTAGAAGCAATTTTTACAATTGAAGTTATTAATGAGATATTTTTTACTTGGCATAAAAATATTTTGAGTTTGTTTTTTAATCAAGTAATACATGTATTTATTGATGAACAAAACGCCTAAAAATAATATTATTAAGATAATTATTTTATACATTAATAAAAGAATTTAAATTTTTATAAAGAGATTACTTATGAGTTTTGCTAAGTTGGAAATACAAACTAAATTTATAGGAAGACTTTCAGATTCCATCTATACTAAATACACTTTTAAAGAGGAGTAAAAAATTTTAACTGTGATTAAACTTCAAGTAAAATTAAAAAAATATTTGTGGTTTAAAAAAAAATTAATGGTTTAAAAAAAATTTAAAGAGATTTAAACAATTGACCTATGTACGATGAAGAAATTATACCATGTCAATATTGTACCCAAAATAAATACCAAAGTCAATAGTTTCTTAAACACGTCAGTTATCTGAATTTGTTTGATGAAAAGATAGCAAAATGAATCTAATTTTGAAGAATAGATCTAAGGGTTGTGACTCAGTTAGCAACACAGGTTGAGTTTGTGGGAAGAACTCTCGGGTTCGACTCTCACTAAACATCTCTTTGAGTAGGGGTGAAGAGCTTTAACTGTGATTAAACCTCGAACAGAATTAATCTCAGATCGTTAAAACGGATGAGGATACATGTGGTCTACAAAAAAAAAGAAAAAGAAAAAATAGCAAAATGAATCTAATTTTGAAGACTTGCATGAAAACTCTTAACAAAAATATAGATAAAGATGTCAAAGATACAAATTCAAAGTTATCTAAACTTGAAATTATGGTTAAGAGAAGAATTAATTTCAAAGTGCATGGTAACTAATTCGAAAATTTTTTGATCGTAAAAGTAAAAAAAAAAACTTGAAATTACTATATTTTGAAATAAGTTGAACTCCTAATTACTTCAATTGAAAATTGTTTATGCTTCATATTCAGCTTGATCAAAACTTAAAATAACCCAAATTTTGATACTAAAAATGCAAAATTTAGTGGTCGTTTTGGTATCTTTTTATTTTTATTTGTTTTTGTATTCGTTTTTTTAAATAACAAAAAACATGATTATTAACATGTTTCTAGTTTTTCAAAAACGGAAGATGAAAAAGAAAATTTTCAAAATTATTGAAAATAAAAATTTATTATTTTTATTGTTTTCAAAAACATATTTTTATTTTCGACACTATTTATCAATAAGGGAAGAATGTTTATATATTATTGTAGTACTATATATCTTTTCATAATAAAAACAATAAAAAGAAAATTAATTAATTTTTAAATAATATTAAATTTTAATATAAAATAATATATAAAATAAATTTAAATTTAATATATTTATTTGAATGTAGAAATGAAAATGTAAAAAATAATTAAATATAAATTACATAAAACAATAATATTATAATATTATTTAGTTAAAATTGTATTATATTATTGAAAATATTATATATATTTTAACTATTATCCTTAAACATAATTTTAATTTGTTAATAATTAATATTAGTATTAAGTAAGGTTATTTAATATAATTAACTACTCTTTTACTAAACAATATTATTTAATAATATATTATTTTTCAAGTAAATTTAAAATATACCCGTGTTTCTATTAATTAATTTAATATTTTGGAATTTCATTAATTTATATGGTTATCTAGAAAATTTAAAATTGAATAATTTTATTTAATATTTATTATTAATTTAATTATTGTTAAATACTTATACATATATATTAAATTCTAAGATGATTAAATGGTGATATTTATTATTAAATTATGAACTAATATTATTTAATATAAATTTATTTAATGTATACATTATTAATTTTATTTTTTTAAATTTTATATTGTGAATTAAATTATTACATCTAATGCAGTTTAAATGTTTGTTTTCAACTTTTTTGTATTTTCGAAATTTAGAAAAAAATAAAACAAAAACAAAGCTTTTAAATACAAAAAAAATAAAATATATCCTTAATCGTCTTCACAATATGGATATAAACCCTAAACAATTAATTTTTTTGTAAAAGTTCGTAAACTTTTATTTTTATTATAAATAAGCTCTTAGCATTTTAAAAAATTGCAATTAAGTAAAATAATAAGAGATTAAAATTTTATAAGTCCTCAACCTTTTTATTTTACAGAAAAAAATTATAACTAATTTGGATTTAATTACATTATTTTAAAAAGTTTATATAATAAAATTAAAGGTTAAGAGCTTATTTTTATTTTTCGCAAAAAGTTAAGAGTATATTGGATTATTAAGCCAATCAAAAAGTATCTCAAACAACCTAAAATTCAAAGTCGACCCAAATGAAACTTGGTTATAAAACGATTCAAATCAAAAATAAAATCAAATCTCAAATGATTCAAATTTAAAATGATATGATCTAATACATTTTAAACTCAAATGGCTTAATTAAATTTGTCTCAATTTATTCGTTTGATACTTCTAGCTTGTCGTCTAGGTTAAGTTTTTATAAATATAAATCATGACTTTCAAGATACCAAATTAACCTTAAAAATTTTTTAAATCAAATAATAAAAAATGTTAAACAGTGTCTAACAACATTGATTAAGGTAATATTTAAAAAAATAAATTTATAATTAACATATTGTTTTTTTGTTGAATTTTATGAAAATAGTACATTAAATTTAAAATTAACAACATTGATTAAGGTAATATTTAAAAAAATAAATTTATAATTAACATATTGTTTTTTTGTTGAATTTTATGAAAATAGTACATTAAATGTAAAATTATATAATATTTCAATTAATTTTAATCGGTTCCTATAAATACTGCTAACTCAACTCAATTAATAAATTAATATAGCAAAGCTACAATTTGCACACACAATTAATAATTGTTTAATAAGTTTCACACAAAATAAGAAAAACAGTATCATCATAATCATGAATTCATAATCTCCATGATTTTCTTACAAATGGAGTGGGTATTCCTCGACATTTCAAATTTCAAAACACAAATTCTGAAAATATGGAGTCTTATGCCGTGTCTGTTGTTTAATACAACCTCATTTTCCACAACAAAAGCATCACCTATCTATCTACTTCACTACCTTCTGTACACAACCGGACGCAAAGTAAAACATAACACAGCTCTTTTAAAATTATTACATTATTATTTGGAGTTAGTCAAAAGACAAATATTATACTTTTAAAATTACGTATTTTTTGGAAGTTGGTCTAGATTCTCTTTATTTTGTTTGTTTCATCTCTGTTTGAAATCTCTCTTACCATTTACCGAGTCTTAGTTAGCTCAACCGTATCTTTGTCATATTTCCGACCCACTTTTCTCTGTACAATTGAATCTCAGTCTTTACATTTGAATATAACAAAAAAAATTGAGAAAAATCAGTAGCAGTTTATTAAAAAAACTACATTTTTCTTCTGAGAAACAAAGCTGAAGAAGAGCTGAGAACCAGTTTAAAGTTGGATTGTTTTTATTTTTTCAAGTGTCAAGAAATCTGGGATCTTTCAGGTGCTTCTTTGTCAAAGGTCTCTTCTTTTTCATTTAAACTGGAAATGGGCTTTTGGGTTGTTAGTCTTTAGGATTGAAGATGATAATTTTGCATGAAAATTGTTTCTTTCTTCCTTTTTTCCTTAAATATTTGAAAGTTTAAGAATGGGTTCTTGTTGTTTTCTTATGGATAATTTTGTGAGGTTCAGAAAGATGCATGAACTGAAAAGGAACTAATTATGGTTGATGGGGTTGGCCAGTGAGTTGTGATCACTATGAACAAAAAAAAAAAAGAACCTACTGTTTGGAACAAACAAAGGGACCACTAAGATCTGTCCTTTGGATTGTTCTCTTTTACAGTTTTAATTTTCCTTGAATCAATTTGTTTCATCATTGTCTAATGGCTAGGAAGGTTTTTACCAAGTTAAAACTGAAAAACCTTGAATTGCTTTTCCTTTTTGACTTACCGTTTGCCCCACAACTTTGCTCTCTCTTTTAGTCCCTTGTCAATCCACATTTTCATTAGACTTCTCCTTTTACATTTTTTTTGCTTCATTTTCAGTGGATGTGAAAGAAACAGAAAAGCAACCAACTTCTCTGCTTTTAAATCAACTTTGATTTACTTTTGAAAGGTTTGCCAAGTTTTCCCCTTTGTTTTTAGTCACAATGGAAGCTACTTTTGTCTTCCATAAACAGCAGTAGTTTTCTTTATTATAATTGCATATTCTTTACATTTAGTCAATTTCCTTTTTTTGGTTTTCCTTTTGGCACAATTATATCCTCATAATATTCATAGCTTTTGCTTTAGCTCTGAGTTTCATGAAGTGGAAATGTAATTCATTATTCTAAGATTGATTCAAAGATATTTAGTTTTCTAAAAGTTTCTTCTTTCTTCTCTTCTTTTATATTTTTCAAAAAAAAATCTGAAATGGTTTATTTCTATATCTTTGGGTTTTGCGTGACTTGAATCAAAGCTCCAGGCTGCGCTTTTTTAATTTGGATGGTTGTGTTGAATATGACTGGTAGCTGTGCATTCATTGAGTTTGTTTGTCCTTATTTACATGTTCACAAGTCTCACAGTACTTTTCCTAAAAGAAACTCCTTATTCTTCCAAAAGCTTATTGATGACAAAATCTATCTTAAGGTTCCCAAATTTAAAATTCTAAAAAAAAGGCTTTTGATGTCTGAATTGAATCTGCAGGATTTGTGATGCTTGTTTGTATATGGGTGAGATAGAGTATCCGAGCTACTTGAGAAATTCCAGAGTGTGCCTTGTTTGATAAAAGCCAAAACTCATGATCACAGGATGTGTGACTCGGTTGTGCTATCTGCCTTAAGCCAGTAAGAATTGCATTACTTATTTTCTTTGTTTGTTTACATGCTTATGCTCTTATTGGCATACAAATGGAGCTCTTAGGTTTTTTTTCCTCAGTGTTTTCTTTATTTTTCTTTCGTTATTTCTTTACCTTTGATTGGATTTTTCTGCAGAAATGATTCAATTTCGAAATGTTCACATTCCAAGGCAGTTTATTGCAACTCAGGATCCCAGTTAGATATTATGGATGAACTTCCAGGCAATCACTCATCCTCGGAGGTCAGAGCTAGTGTGCTTGTTCCTTTTAATGATTGTTGATAAACACTGAGTGAAACATCCATGGAACTGAGTCATCTGTCTGTCATAACAATTTTCTATTATTCTTCCCCCTTTTCTGCTCTGACAGTAGTTAAAGTCCTTTATGTAATTAGAGTTTGCAGTTGTCATACGTAAAATTTCTACAATCTTACTCTGAGTTTTTGGGTAACGATTCCATACCCATTGCAGACGAGAGAAACAAACATTTCCTTCCATGTTGTTTGTTGTTTGACTTCAACTAAAAGTCCTAAGCATTTTCCTTTGTTCTTTTCAAAGAGCAAGAATAAGATGTCTAGCCAAGTACTAGTTATTTTGTCAGAGTTCTATTAATTTGGATTTGATCACTTGCTACAAATTTATCACATATTATATAAGAAATAAATTGTTCTTCTCCTTTTGGGGAAATTCATTTGGCTTAAATTTGTTCTTTACTTTGAATTTGGTGATTTATTCAGGAAAAGACTGGTAATGAAGAGACTGGAAGTGTTGAATCATGTTCTAAAAGCAGCGGTTCTTATCCTTATAGGTTTCAGCTCGAGCAGGATGTAAGCATCTATCAATTGTGATAATGTTTTATCTACTGTGTTATACTAGTTACTTAAGATGATAGGTCCTTTCGATTCAGATGCAAGATGTCTTCAAGTAGTTGTGAACTGGCATTCATGATAATCTCTTTATTGAAAATTGTTATATTTAATAGGCAATGAATTTATCTGTGTTAACTTTGATACTGGGAATGGAAAATTACTAGTAGAGGAGAGATGTTTATTTTTGGTGTTTGACGCCATTCTTCTAAGGCCTCGTTTAGCACTGAGGTTGAAAGTGGCCTTTGTGTTCAAAAACTGCTTTTGACTCAAACTTTACATTAAACAATAAAAAGATGTGCCCTTTTGGTTTATAAGGTCGGTCTGCAAATCCCCCTTGAGAGGTTCTTTTGCAGCCAACTGAAATTTTTTGGGTAAAATGACTTTATTATCCCCATATCTCTAAACTTTTGTTGTTTATGTATATCTTTTTGGACATTCCAATTCATCAGATCACTTTTTCAGAGCAATGCCAAACACTTAAAATTCTGAACTATGATTTTTCTCACCACATTTTTATACACATTTTTTCCATCCTAGCTTTTTCCAGTCGCAACAGCAATGCTAAACTAGGCCTAAGAGGAGTCTGATATTTTCCGCTGCTTTTTGTTTTAATATGTTAACTGTTGTGAAAATTTTACTTGTTTTATTCCCTACAATGGTTCCAGAAATGAAGACAATCACAAAACACTTAAAATTCTAAACTATGTTTTTTCTCACCACATTTTTATACACATTTTTTCTGCCCTAGCTTTTTCTAGTCGCAACAGCAATGCTAAACTAGGCCTAAGAGGAGTCTGATATTTTCCGCTGCTTTTTGTTTTAATACGTTAACTGTTGTGAAAATTTTACTTGTTTTATTCCCTACAATGGTTCCAGAAACGAAGACAATTGCAAAAGCATGTTTAAGTTGTAGGGAAATGTATTTTCTATTCGAGTAACTATATTTTTTTTTTTAAATTTTGATAGGTACTTATTTTACAGCAAAAGCTGCAAGAAGAGATGGACTTGCATTCAGTTCTGGAAAATGCTATAGAGAAAAATGCTACAGAATTATCAAGTCCTTCAAGCCTCCCATACCATGTATGTCAGTTATATTTAATCTTTACTTGCAGTTGGTAATTTCACCTTATGAGTCTAGATGTTGAGTACTTCAGGCTGTACATAATTGCCATTTTTCAAATTTCACAGTGATAGTTTGTGTACCAAAATTTTGTGGAAGTTCAAAGCAATATGTTATGTGAGGTTGGGCAAGCGGCATAGGCATTGTTTTGTACTCTACTTTCGTAATTGTAGGAAATCAAAGTATTGTATTTAAAAGACTTAAGATAAAACTGTACATAGGTACCCTATTTATATACAAAGAACTTCTAACTAAATAGGAAAGTATATCACTCATAATCCTAGATATTATTCTAATTAATAGAATCTATAATCGAGTGATTCTCTAACCTTAATGCTAGGGATACACATATATACTAATTTCCTAAAATAACAAATTAATTAAAACAGCAGTTGACTTTCCAATAATATTCTTGACACTCCCTCTCAAGCTGGTGAATAAACATTGTCCATTCCCAGCTTGGTTACAATCTTGTGGAAGAGTGGATTGTTAAGTCCCTTGGTTAGAACATCTGCTAGCTGTGATTCGCTTGGTACATAGGGTGTGCAAATGAGACCACTGTCAAGCTTCTCCTTAATGAAATGTCTGTCAACTTCAATATGTTTTGTCCTGTCATGCTGCACAGGATTGTGTGCGATGCTAATTGCAGATTTGTTATCACAGTAGAGCTTCATAGGGCCATCCCACTTGAGTCTTAGATCATCCAAAATGATCTTCAACCATAGTAGCTCACATACACCTTGTGCCATTGCCCGAAATTCTGATTCTGCACTTGATCTTGCCACAACATTCTGCTTTTTGCTCCTCCAAGTAACTAAGTTTCCTCCCAAAAAGGTGCAGTAACCCGTGGTGGATCTTCTATCAACCACTGAGCTTGCGTAGTCAGCGTCGGTGTAGGCCTCCAAAGTGAGCTTATCACCTTTTTTGAACAAAATTCCCTTTCCTGGAGTTCCCTTGAGATAGTGCAATATTCTATGAACTGCATGCAAATGGAGTTCCTTAGGGTTGTGCATAAATTGGCTCACCACACTAACTGCATAGGCAATATCAGGCCGTGTGTGAGATAGGTAGATTAGTCTACCAACCAGTCTCTGATATGATTCTTTGTCTGTAGCATTGTCTCCCTCTACTTCCCCAAGTTTATGATTAGGATCAATTGGTGTGCTGGATGGTTTGCACGCCAACTTTCCTGTGTCTTTCAAGAGATCAAGGACATACTTTTGTTGGGATATAAAGATCCCTTGTTTCGACCTTGCCACTTCAATGCCCAGAAAATATTTCAAGTTTCCTAGTTCCTTAATCTCGAACTCCTTTGCCAAACATCTTCCCAAGTTCTGCCTTTCCTTTTCATTATTTCCCGTCACTATGATATCATCAACATAGACAATGAGAGCAGTAACTCCCTCTGAACCTGAGTGTTTTATGAATAGGGTGTGATCCCCTTGGCTCTGCTTGTACCCCATGGAATGCATTACCTTGGCAAATCTCCCAAACCAAGCTCTTGGTGACTGTTTTAGGCCATATAGTGCCTTCTTGAGCTTGCAAACCTTATTTGCAGCCATGTTTCTATTGAATCCAGGGGGTATTTCCATGTAGATTTCCTCTTCAAGATCTCCGTGCAAAAATGCATTTTTTACATCAAACTGTTGTAAAGGCCAATCAAAGTTAACTGCTAGAGACAAAAGAATTCTCACCGTATTCATCTTGGCAACCGGAGCAAAGGTTTCTTGGTAATCTATCCCATATGTCTGTGTGTATCCTTTAGCCACCAACCTAGCTTTGTACCTCTCAAGTGTTCCATCTGCTTTATACTTAACTGTAAAGACCCACTTACATCCCACTGCTTTCTTTCCTCTTGGTAGCTCCACAATCTCCCAAGTATTGTTCTTCTCCAGGGCCTGCATTTCAACATTCATAGCATTCTTCCAATTTTCACAATTTAAAGCCTCTGATAATGTTTTGGGAATGGATATTGTGTTTATGTTTGTAAGGAAACTTCGGTGAGATGGAGAGCATTTTTCAAAGGACACAAAATGGGATATTGGGTATAATGGATGTTTTGTGCACTCTCTAGTTCCTTTCCTAAGGGCTATAGGTAAATCAATGTTAGATAAGGAATCACTTTGAGGAGTAGAGCTAGAAGATATTACCTCATTTCCAGGATTTGAGTCTGATGATTGGTCCGGCCTTGGTTCAGGAGCTAGACTTTTCCTTCTTGAGTAAACCTGTGAGAACCGATTGTTAGTAGTGGCCTTTCCCCCATCTGCTTGTGAACTAGGTTGTAAGGAGGGCTCATTTTGGGTTTGTGAAGGAGGAGGCTCAGGTTGCTTAATTGTAACTTCAGCGGAGGTCTTGGTCTCGGGTTGGAATTTAGAAGATGATGACGGCAAGTCAAGGAGAAAGAAGTCTTGATCCTTATCTTCCACAAATGTTGTCTCCCTCTGAAGATAGGGCTGAGTGAAATATGGTTCTGTTTCAATGAAGGTAACATCTGCTGAGATTAGGAGTTTTTTAGTAGGTGGGTGATAGCACTTGTATCCTTTCTGTGTTGAAGAGTATCCCACAAAGACACACTTGATAGCTCTAGGGTCCAACTTTCCTCTATTTTGGCTATGGACATGAACAAATGAGACACACCCAAATACTCTAGGAACAAGATGGTTTGTTGTACGGAGACTTGGATAAAAGTGAGACAATACCTCCATGGGACTCTTGAAGTTTAACACTCGGGATGGTAACCTGTTTATGACATGTGTGGCTGTAAGAACTGCTTCCCCCCAAAGGTATTTGGGCACATTTTTCTGAAATAATAATGCTCGGGTAGTGTTTAGGAGATGGCCATTTTTCCTTTCTGCAACTCCATTTTGTTGTGGAGTAGAGACACAGGATGACTCATGAATAATACCTTTTTGTTGAAAATATGGGGAAAGTGTTTGGTTGAAATAATCTTTTGCATTATCTGACCTAAACCTTTTGATTTGGACCCCAAATTGGTTTTTTATCATGGAAAAGAAGTTTGGGAGGATATCACTCACATCAGATTTTGATTTAAGCAGAAATATCCAGGTAACTCTTGTACAATCATCAATAAATGAAACAAACCAACGTGCCCCAGAAATATTTGGAATTGTAGTTGGACCCCATATATCACTATGAATCAACTCAAAGGGAAAAAGGCTTCTTTTGTTATTGGTGGGAAAGGTAGCACGTCTGTGTTTTGCAAGTTCACATGCATCACAATGAAACTGCTTATCAACTAGTCCTTTGAACAAAGAAGGGAACATAATTTCAAGGGTTGAAAAAGAAGGATGTCCGAGCCTAAAATGGTGAAGCCAAATTGTGTCTTTATTGGTGAGGTTTTGTCCAGAAAGGTAGGTTAGGGGCTGGTTCCACTTACCAACTTTCGATTTCTCTAATTCCTCAAGATAGTATAATCCGTCCTTCTCCTTAGCATGTCCAATCATCATTCCCGAGCCCTGGTCTTGAAATAGACAATAAGATGGAAAAAAAGTTACTTTGCAATTCATGTCATGAGAAAGCTTGGATATTGATAAAAGATTGGTGGACAATTTGGGAACATGTAGGACATTTTTCAAAGTAAGGTTAGGACTGATTTTTATTTCTCCTACCCCAGCTATCGTGGCCAAGGAGCCATCGGCAGTAGCAATTTTCCTACTACTAGAACAAGGTGAATATGCACTAAAGTTTTGAAAGGAATGAGTCATATGATCTGTGGTTCCTGAATCAATAATCCACAAATGTTTAAAGGTTCTATCTGAGGCATTTAAAGCGTGAGAGGTTGGAAGTTTACCTGAATGTATCAATGAATAGGTACCTGAAGGTTTTTCGAGGATACTTAGGAGATTTCTCAGCTTTTCAATCTCTTCTTTGTTGAGACTGCCCAACTCCTTTGGTGCTGCAGTGGTTGTTTCTGCAACTTTTGACATCTTTCACAAATCAAAACTTGCTGAAGGATAGGTGAGAATCAGGGATAAATCGGCAATGAAGGCCAAGCAACAAAGAGAAACCACCAATGATGAAGAACAGAGGAAAAATTCAGCTATGAAGGCTGATAAAAAAGAACACATGAAATACTCTGTTTTGTCTTTAGAAAACAGAGCAAAGACAACAATGATGAAGGCTGGAACAATAGAACCAGAACCGAGCCTATAGAGATGAACAAAAACAAATTTTCGTGATGAAGGCTGGATGAGAAAATGGCTATGAAGGCCTAAGGCAAAAAAATCAGCAATGAAGGCTGAAGAAGAAACTGCAGAAAATCAGCAATGAAGGCTGAAGAAGAAACTGCAGAAAATCAGCAATGAAAGCTGAAAAAGTGACTGATTTCCAAGAAAAAAAAAACCTAAAGCTCTTGATACCATGTAGGAAATCAAAGTATTGTATTTAAAAGACTTAAGATAAAACTGTACATAGGTACCCTATTTATATACAAAGAACTTCTAACTAAATAGGAAAGTATATCACTCATAATCCTAGATATTATTCTAATTAATAGAATCTATAATCGAGTGATTCTCTAACCTTAATGCTAGGGATACACATATATACTAATTTCCTAAAATAACAAATTAATTAAAACAGCAGTTGACTTTCCAATAATATTCTTGACAGTAATGAACATTTAGATGTTTTGACCTCTTATTCTTATTAGTCAATGTTACACTATTCCTTTTATGCCACAACTTTCAGGCAGCAATCAAGACTATTATTTTCCACACAAACTGATTTTCATATCCTTATTCACACATATAGCATATAGCAGTTGACTGGATCATTTACTTGGTGTTAAAAAGTATCATTTAAGCAAAATGTCCCACTCTGTGCGTTATTAGCAGGATGGTGCCCTTGCAAGGGTGTGAAGAAGCAGGCTCGCTGATTCCTTGTAGTATAAAAATTTCAGTCTTACTCTTGCCAATATTTGGAAAATGCGACTCTGCTTTGAATGTCTAAAAAATTTCATTGGTACATAATAAGTAGCCGTTTCAAATGAGGGATGAGGGACTCTAATATTATCTGCCTCCATCCCATTCTACTTATTACATGCACTGTATTATTCATGAACTTTGTACAGTCAGTTAAGGAATTCTAGTTCAAATCTGAACAGGTTTCTTACTTTCTTTATATTTTAAAGATTGTTATAATGTTTCCCCTGTTCTTATTCTCTTACAGGCTCAGGAGCTTCTATCCCATATCGCAGTATTGGAGCTAACCATCTCAGAACTTGAACAAGAGATGGTCTCTTTGCATTTCCAGCTTAGTCAAGAGAGAAATGAACGGAGGCTTGCTGAATACCGTTTGAGGCATTCAGTTTCTCCATCAGTATGTGTCTCTCTATTATCAAATTGCTTCTAGTTAATCTCTCTCTATGAAAGCATAAATCCTTCCTCATTATAACTGCAGTTTCTTTCTAACATGTTGAAGCCAAAAGATGTAAGATCATAGTTTTCCGTAGCCTGTTAAATCTTTTTTGTCGTTGTTGTTTTTGGTCAACATCTTTGTTGTGGTTAGTTGTGATGATATTGACCTTATCATTACTTGTAATAAACTGATTAGATTAAAATGACTAGAAAATGAGCCCAATCAAGAAATCAAGTGGAAACAACAAAAGAAAGGAATACAAGAATTTATGTGGTTTGCCTTTATGCCTACATCCATAGTACAGGTGATGGGAAAAATTCACTACAACCGAAGCAGATGAAAAATACAAGTTTTGGTTCCCAAAACTCATACGGGTACTCCATACCCACAAATCCGAAAGCAAAAGTTCTTGAACATCACTATAATCAAGAGCTCTTACTCTTGGGCTTGTTGCTGCCGAGTATCGGGTGAGCTCTTCATTTTTAGTCATCTCTAGTCATAGACCTAGCCATAAAGCTGAATCACAGGAAACTAGTGCTGGCATAGTTATTAAAGCTAGATCCTCCTGACCTCAATTGGCTGACCTGGTGTCCTGGCCGTTGGACCAATCAATTCCTAGCGTTGAGGCAGATGAGCAAATGAATCGATCTGGTTTTGAGCGGATTTGACTTATAGATCAAAAGCACTAAAATGCCATTAATGAGATTTGAACCTTGTTCTCAAGTAAGAACTAAACCTTAATAAAAATTAAGTCAACTTTTATATTTGTGTTTATCCATCATTATTATATAAATAAATTATTTAAATTAAAACAACCGTTGAACTGTTGACATGGTGACCAGACACCTTTTCTGGGTTGCTCTCCAAGTTGTGTTTAATAACTATGAGTGCTGGCTCCATCATGGGAGCCATTTGGAGTAAGGTGGTATTGGGGATAGATGCACTATCTTTCCGGCAATCATCTACCAATGAGCAACCAGTAAACATTTTAAATTGGTCAGGATGACTTGGCCGTTTTCTAACAGTACTTTAAAATTGAACTTTGCTTATACAAATGGTTATCTTTTCTTTCATTTTTCTGACAACATCTGAGACTTTTCATGTGGTTCATAACTTTGATTTTTACTCCTAATGATCAACTTATCCTTTCCTTTAAGAATCCCCTCTGCTAAATGTGCATAATTCATGTATTTGTACTTTGCTTGCAATTACTATTGGTTATTTTGTAACCTGAGAAGTAGCTTCCTATTGTCATTCTGTAATGGTCTACATTATTTTAACCATAAATGCAAATATAATGGTAGATGATATGAAGGTGACATGAGAAAAGTATTGCATGTAAGCAAATTTGAAATTTTCTTTTGTATCCAGATTTCACCTTCATCAAGGTGTTTGAAGCACTCAAATTCTGTGGTGCATCATTCCTCAGAATGTAACTCTTGCCAAGAGCCTGCAGACCAACCATCAGAATCTACTGGTGAATCATCTTCTAAGGAGTCTGAAAGAGAGGTATATGTCTAGCTTCCTTTGTGCTTCTAGAGCTTTCAACGTCGTAACTTTTTTGACAGCTATAGTGCTTCATGCTTAATAAAAATCGATTCCATCTTTAAAGCAGATCAGTTGACATTCTTGTAACTGAAAGCTTCAATAAGAATTTTGCCTATCTACTCAGTATTACCAAATTCTGAGTTCTGGATTGAAGTTTTGAAGAGAAATTTGGAGAACATGTTACATAGCATGTGGTTCATTCTAATTTTTTGTAATTTTTCTTAGTATAGATACAATCCATACACTTGTTTCTTTTAATGCTTTTGTTGACTATATACTTGATGTGACTATAGTTATAAAGATTTGGGCTTCACACCTACTTCTCAAAAGTCTAAGGTTATTTCACACAATCCTAAATAAGGTATAATGCTACTGGAATTCTCATGAGCTTCTTTTTTTCTAAAAATTGAAAAAGTTCACATGATCATTTATGGTATGCAGTTCTAGCAACCATATTCATGTAAGGACTTGAGATTCAAATGGAAATCCATTACAGGTGACTTAAAGCAACTCCTAAACTAAGTTGGAAAACCTTGAATATAGAACCTAAGCTAGAAATCTTAGCAAATCTAGAAATTACCAGAATACTCTGACACAAACTCAAGAAAGCATAAAATAAAAGAAAAAGAAACACATTTTGTCCTAAAGAAACAAAAATCTATTATATCTTACTATGGCCCTAGTATGCTTAACATCAAATATGGACCCTGATTTTCTTGGAATTTCATTATAATTTTTCTTGCTTTGTTATCTTGATCACCAGTCAATATATCCAAAAGCATGATGGTGACAGCAGACAGATTGGAATTTAACATATGGTAATTCAAGTTGATACAAAGAAAAGTATGGTTTTGTTCGAAACAACAGTCACTATTGAGAGGGTTTTTATGGAAATATTTGTTTTACAGGTGAAAGATTGATTAATAGTTACCCTTTAGAAAGAAAATTCTCATGTTTGAGAAGTCTGCTTATCTAAAACTGGAAGTAGCCATTCATATAAATGAGGCTGAATATTGAATCATGACAACATGAAGTACTGCTGCAAGAAAAGCTTGTAATACATGGAAGCTATTAACTTGTAATATGACTTGGTGCAGGTTAGGATCGAAGAACGAAAATCACACTTTATTTTTGGAAACTAAAACCACTTAGAGACCCTTTGGGGGAAGGCATAGTCCTAAGCATGGTCCTAAATATAATCAAGAGATGAGATTGCATTTTCTATTCTAGAAGCTTGGAAACAATTTAAAGTTCACTGATGGGATTTATGTTCACATCTTGTTTCATAGCTTGTCTCTATCACAATGCATAATAGATATGAAAAATTTTATTCTATTTTTTGTGATGATTTGTACTGAAAACTGCTGAAGGCTTTTATTGAGATTTTAATAATTATAATTTACTGCAGAATGCAGTGAACTCACTTTTGCATCTTGATGGGAAGAAAATATCTGCAAAGATAGATGTCACATCTTGTCAATCTTTGCAGTTTGAGAAGATTTCAAGAGGAATGCCACCTAAAGGCCTTTGGGATCACCCTAACCAATTATCAGAAGAGATGGTAAGATGCATGAGAAATATATTCATATCTCTTGCAGATTCAGCTGTACCTTCCAAATCAGCTGCATTTAAGAGCCACAGCTCAACTCTATCACCACGGGGACATCTATCAAATTCATCATGGTGGTCATCATCTGAACGCTCGATGATTCCATCATGGGTGCAGAGCCCACAAGTTGATATTCAAAGCAACTCTGAAGTTTTGGCTTCAGAGAATTCCTTTGATCCCTATAGAGTGCGTGGAAAATTAAGCTGGGCTGAAATTGGAAACTATGGCTTAGCAAATGAAGTATCTTGGATGTCAGTTGGGAAGAAGCAGCTGGAATATGCATCTGGGGCCTTAAGGAGGTTCAGGTATTATGCTTGTCAAACCTTTCTGGTTAAAAGTTCACTCAGCAAATGATTATCAAATGAGGATTTTGAAACTCTAGAGATTTACTTTCACTGTGGCCTAATAAGGAATAGCCTAATAGGGTTATATATATAGTGATTAGAGCATGAGTAGAATGTCTACATGTTCTCTTTCTATATGGATATGACTCTTTTTTTCTTTTCAAAAAATAAATAAATTGTCAAAAATTTTGTAAGCTAATAACCTTTGAAATACTATGTTTCTTTCTGGATAGAATAACTGTTGTATGGGACCATAGCTGATACGGTTCTGTTTTGCTTTTAATTTTTGGGAGAACAGAACATTTGTGGAGCAACTGGCTAAAGTGAATCCTATACACTTGAGTTGCAATGAGAAGCTTGCCTTCTGGATCAACTTGTATAATGCTCTAATCATGCATGTCAGTTTCTTTATTTCTTTTGAAAGTGTAATTTTTCTATTACATCACTAGAATTGTGGAGTTTCATATAAACAACAAGTTCTGCTTGATAACATTGTTCTGTGCTGCCTACATTATGGACAGGCTTACTTAGCATATGGAGTCCCAAGAAGTGACTTGAAGCTCTTCTCCTTGATGCAAAAGGTATTAATTGTCAAAAGTGTACCCTGAATCTGCAGTGAATTTATTTTCCTAGTTTTATTTGTTCATTTTATTATATTTTAGCATCAGTTTTGATAGTGAGACTTGTCATTTTTCCCTTTAGAAAGGTGAAGGGTCTCATTCAATGTATCATCCAGGGAATATCCACCCTGCTTAGTTGGGTTGCCATCTGGCGTTATTAGTGGCACAGTGAGCTTGATGATGCTGTCTGTGACTTGTTTTGACAAGCACTGAATTGCAAACTCTGCTCTATTATTTCCGTGTTCTTCATAATTTTGTGAATAAACCCCCTATTGTTTTGGAGCGTACTGTGGAAACTTTTAGTCGATAAATTTTTATTCAGTAATCAACAGACATATGTAGGTGCAGTTAGTTATGTTGTAGAGTACAAAGACTGCTGAGGAAGCAAAAAGTGGCTCAAGCTGCTTGGTTTCTGGCTGGTTATTAATCTTTTATAGCAGGCTGTCAAGTGTTGCCCTTTGTGTTAAGTATGATGCCTGCCTGTCATACCATTATCATATCAGATTCCTTGTTGCATATAGGTGTCTACCTTCTAGTGTCCTTTACACAACTTTTCAAAATTTCCCATGGTTGAGTTATTGTTAAGTTGAGGGGAACCTTGGTACAATAGTAAAGGTTGTTCCTTTGTGACCTAGAAGTCATGCGTTCAAGTGGAAACGGCCTTTCTGTTAGTGTAGAGAGAAGGCTGTATGCACATGACCCTCTTTAGACCCCACAATGTGGGAGCTTTGTGCTCTAGGTTGCCCTCTTTTTATATTGCTGAGCTAATGAAAATTTTCATTATTCCACCAAAGCCTAAATTATCACTCGTACCATTTTTTATGTGTTAAGTAATTTTGAACATGACTTAATTTAGAGTCCAAGCTAAATGTAATTAGGGTTAAACAAGCGAGTTTTCACCTAAAAGAAGCAATAATAATGAAAGGGAGGAAAATTTGGGACATTAATTTACAAAAAGGCCCTTTATATATGTTTGAAGTTTGCACTCTGTATGTTCAAATCTAGTTCTTTGGATAAACATCATGGTTCAAAACGCAATGAACAATTAAGTAGTCTCTTCATTAGAGATCTCATCTCTGGAATTTCTGAGATTTTTTAATTATATATTCCTTTCTAGTTTCTACTTCTGTCCATATGGTTAAATAAGCTTCAAATGGAGGACTAGAAGATGATTGTTGTTATAATTAACCGTGATGTTTTTATAGTTTTATTCTGATGAAAGGTTTTACTCTTCCAGGCAGCATATACAGTTGGAGGCCACTCCTTCAGCGCAGTTGCAATCGAATATGTCATTCTGAAGATGAAACCACCTTTGCATAGACCACAGATTGTATGTATTTTCTGTTGTAAAATTGCAGTTGTTTTCCTTATTTGCTTCTCCTCCATCACTAGCTAATGCTACTAACAACTAAAGATGTAAAAACTTTTCTCAGGCTTTACTTCTTGCCCTTCACAAACTGAAGGTGTCAGATGAGCTACGCAAGTCCGCAATCAATACATATGAACCACTTGTATCTTTTGCACTCAGTTGTGGGATGTACTCATCACCTGCGGTAATCTCAATTTTTTGTTTACTTGTGTGCATGCACCAACACACACGCGCGCACCTTATTTTGGTTCATGTGAGTTGTAGATTTTGACAGCGGGGGTGCAAATGCCAGGTGAGGATCTACACTGCTAAGAATGTTAGAGAGGAGCTTGAAGAAGCTCAGCGTGATTTTATACGAGCTTCAGTTGGGGTTAGCAGCAAAGGGAAGCTGTTAGTTCCAAAATTACTGCACTGCTTTGCAAAGGGCTTCGTGGATGATTCTAATTTGGCTGTATGGATATCTCATTACCTTCCACCCCATCAAGCTGCCTTTGTCGAGCAATGCATATCACAAAGGAGGCAAAGCTTTCTTGGTTCCCGGAACTGTGGCATTCTTCCCTTTGATTCGCACTTCCGTTACTTATTCCTGCCTGACAAAATTTCACTCCAATGATGTCTATATTAGCTTTCCATCCTTCCGTTACCATTCTTGTTATTGTGAATTATACACACTAAGATAAAAAAAAAAAATTAGGTTGCATCCAAGCCAATGTGAATCTTAGCATTCTTGAGAAAGACAAGGGTCATTGCAGTTTTGGTCTTTTCCCATGCATCCAGACAGAGTGACATCCTTCTTTGGGTGGTGTACATTTTCTTCATGGCTACTAGAAGTAAATAAAGTACTAGAAGTAAAAAAAGTACTTTGGCTGTTGATTTTACGTTTTCTTGATCCAACAAGGTCAGCATAAATACTTCTTTGCAGACAATCCAAGGTAAACTGTAAGGCTAGTCTTTACAGAATAAACAATCATGGATGTTTGTATTCTTCGACATTGTGGTCCAGTAAACGCATGCACAAGTTAATCAATTAATCAAATGTAATCTTTTATCATTTTTATGTCTTCTCGGACACAGTACACCATGATAAATGTCATTTATTTTAGTATTTTATTTTATTTTTTTTTATAAATGGGAGCAAGGGTGGAGGTAAAGTGGAAGTGAGATTGATTGAATTCGAAATTAAGCTTTAGAACATATAACAATTTATTTTTATTACTCGGTCAAGAAGATGTTAGCTAGTATCTTGTGTAATAAAACCTCTTCTACCATGCAATCATTATGCCAGATATTGACAATTCTGCATAATCCAAATGCAAACGTGATCACATTTCCTAGAGTCAATTTCAAATGTTTGTTTGTAAAACTTAAAATACTTATTCGATGAGTAGTCTCTCAATGTAATTTAATTGTTTCATCAAATATATCTCGAAGAATAAATAAGTATGGTGCAATGTTTACTTATTAATTTTCTCTATATTAGTTCTTGCAATTTTAGATTTGATTCCAATGAATTCACTAGGAAACCAGTTCCCTTAGGAATAATTATGCCATGGTCATGGACTTACATAAGTCAATTTAAAGTGAAGAACAAGTAAGATATATCTCCTTAATTTACTCAGAGTGATGAATTTTTTCTTGATCACTCATCCATCTTCGTATGCTTCATGCCATATCCAAAATGAATTTCCAAAAGCATCCTTTATAGGCATTTGGCATCCAAACCTGTTTGAATGAAATTAAAATATGATGATTCACATACATGATGACTTGGTGTCTCAAGTCTAAGGAATAATGACTTGGTGTCTCAACACCTAATTCAATTACAACTAAAATCCAACCAAAACAATTTAATTAAAGGCGAACCCAATTTCAAAGCAAAACTCCAGAATTTCATTACAAGTATCAGATTTTCAAACCACAAAAAATTGATTAAATTATCGACTCAGACTAAAATATGTCTAATGGAATCAAATTTTCAATGCCCTGACAAAGTTGAGTGTCTATGCAATGGACTGTGTCTTTCATCACTCAAATAAAAATGGTACAAAGCTAATGGGTTTGGTATAGTTTCAAAAGGTCGTTTTCCCTCATGGTTTTATATGGATAATAAACGAACATACTCGATTCTATCGTAATAGAGTTGTTAGATCATAGCTGAACTACTCGCACCATTTTTCTTGTAGCATTCTAATCTCAGTGCATCTGCGCCACCAGCTCCGGGATTAATAGTAAACATTAAATCTAACTTTATGTTCATATAATTGTTATTGTTCTTGTTCTCATTGGAATTTCCATCGGTGGGTGAATCAACTAATACATGTATGAACACGTTTGGTAAAGTCAAAATGTTCGTATGTTTTAGGCATGTTTTGATCTTTTCTCTTCCTTTTGTTGGGTTTCATAGTGCGTAGCACACAAGATTTGAACATGAGATTTTAAATATTGAAATTCACGACTAAATTATTTACTTTTTCATCTTTCATTTTCCATTATATTTTCGGTTTATAAAATTATACACGAACAATGCACTGATTACAGTTTTGAATATACCAACTTTAAAGAATCCGTCATTCACGCACCTTATCTCATATCTAACGTGTAGGAACTGTAGATTGGTCCATTTTCTCCTAACTTGATGTGCCAACCCACTGTGTAATTGGTTAATTTATTGTCATTGCAACCGCCAAAATACATTAACATTTTTTCTCCTTGTTTGTATGGAAAGATTGATTAAGCAGATTCTACAGACATCATTTTGTTTACTTAATTAAAGGCCTTTTCTTCTTGCCTTCCTTAACCATAACCCAAGGCATTCCTTTCAAATCAATCTCATCCTCCAATTAATTAATCAACCTCTCAATTAAATGGGACAGAAAAACTAGGGTTTGGTTTGTTTGACGAAGATGTTTCCTCTAACAGGACATATTTATTAACTCCAATGACAAGTCCTTAGGTCATTGCTAAGCTCAACTATTTAAATTTTAAACCCTTTTCTCCTTTCTCGTTCATATCGTTCGGTTTTATAATAATAAACTAATGGAATAATAGGTATATATACATTCAACTTTTTCTATAAAATAGATACAAACCTTTAATATTTTAGGCTTAATAATCAAATAGACACTCAACCTTTATGTGAAAACCGAGAATTTTCTAAATAAATGTAAGGTATCCGGAAAATTTAATTTGGACAAAATGAAATCCAAATTAAATAAGAAATGAAAAGGAAAAATTAAATTGGAAATAAGAAATGAAGGAGGAAATTTAATTTGGATAAATGGAAATCCAAATTAAATAAGAAAATGAAGAAAATAAATTTGGATATCAAGAAATCCAAAACTTAATAAAAAAATATATATATATATATATACGTATTTTTGATAGATTTATATAATGATATTATATAAATACGCTTTGATAAATATATATTTATACATGGAATAAATACATATGTATTTTATTATATATTTATGTATATGTATAATATATATGGAAAATATATATAGTACTTTAAATCAAAGTATATATATAAATGGTTTATATTAAAAATATATTTATATATATATGTTTAATATTTTGAATATATATAATTATAAAAATATAATTATATATATGAAAAAAAAATTATAACAGAAATGGGAATCGGGAGAACCCGATTCCCACTTCTTCTCTTCTGTTTCGTTAAACAGAAGAGAAGCAACACAGGGGCGGCCGCCACCGTTGGCCGGCCGGCCAAAGGAGAAAGCGGAGAGAGGGCGTCGCTGGCGAAGGAGAAAGAAGAGGCAGATGAATCCGGCGACGGAAGAGGGATTGGCGAAGCAAAACAGAGGCGAAAAACTAAAGGAAAAAGAGAGGAAAAGAGGAAGAGAAGAGCCGCCAGTGTCGCTTCCAGATCCGGCACTGTCACTGGTGATGGGGCGAAACCGAGGCCAGATCCGGAGTCCTTGCAACCTCGGCAAGCTGTTGGGTGGCCGAACCGCCGGAATGGGTGGCCACCGGTGACCGAATCGGTCAGCCAAAGTTGAACCGGCCAAGCCAAACTGAATCGACCCGACCCGGTTCAGAAAAGAAAAGAAAAAAAGAAGAAAGAAAAGAAAAAAAAAGAAGAAAAGAAAAGAAAAAGAGAAAGAAGGAGAAAGAAAAAGAAAAAAAAAGAAAAGAAAAGAAAAGAAAAGAAAAAGAAAAAGAAAAAGGAAAAGGAAAAAGGAAGAAGAAAAAGAAGAAGAAGAAATGGGTAAGGAAAATTAAAAGTTTTTGCAATATTTCTATAGAATTTATTAGAAATTGTTGGATTATTTTCTAAATGAAAATATGTCTCAATTATTGAAATTGTAGCAAAAACGGAAATGAGACGAATGGTGGAGTTCGGCAAGGCTCGAAAATCGGAAAGTGCGCTAAGCTTGGCAAATAGGTAAGATAGTTTTATAAAGCATTAGTAGCATCAATTGTATGTGGGAATTATGATTTTATATGATGCATTGATGAAATGATTTTAATGGAATTGTGATATTTTTATATATGATGCATTGATTTATTTGATATTAAAAATGCTAAGAGGACCCACAACTGATGGTGGGGGTCTTAGTAGAGATGTAGGAATTGTGAGAATCAACGGCTGTGCTATAAATTGTGTTTTCCTTGCAGGAGGCTTAGTAAGAATTAAGCCGTTATGCTGCCGAAATTTTAGGAAAATATTTGAGGAAAAAGATTAAGTTTCTCACATAAATGAAATCTTGGAAATAATTATGGAAAATAAATATTGAAAGGACTTTATGGTATTACCGAAAGAGTTTGATATTGAAATCGATGAGAAGATAGATCGTTGAACACGATAATGTGATGAATGATATGGTTTAAACCTTACAGAATTGATAAATCAAGTAATTTTAATATCACAAATGGTATCAAGTTGAGATTGAGGTGAAATCATTTATTAGACGGATCACTGATAAAAGTGACGATGATGATAGGATACAACTTAAAAGAGAAAAAATTGAAGTTGTGATTTAGACGGTCGAATGATAGAAGTGCAGAATTATCAATCGAGTGATGATTATAGAATTGATAGATTCAAATAAATGAACCGTCTTAGTGGTATGAATTGAGATTTTTGCAATAATATGGATAGTCGCAAGGCGACTTAAATGATTGAAACACTATTGATAGTGGAAATTGGCAAATTCTTTTAAGTGGTAAATTGCCAATCAAAAATTGAATTGAAGACGTTTTATAGATAATTCTAGCATGATATTACATTCTACAGGCCATATGAAAAGTGAATTGAGGATTGTGATATGATTTTATGATAGTGAATGAAATTGAACCACAAGTCGAAAATTCTGAATATGTACCAATAAGTCAAACCATAAATGAATTTGATAAGCGATTATTGATCTTGTGGTTCTATGATCCTTGATGTCGACTCTGAAATAGATATCGAATGACGATATTCGTATTTCATAAATTCAGTATCCTGATGGCTATATGAAACATGATATTTAGATGCTCATAGATACTAAGAGGTTTCACACTGATGATGTGGTTCTAGTATCGAAAATAAAATGTACAAATGATTATTATAGTCGATAATTATCGAAAAATGATATTGAATACCGAATGGTTTGAATGCCAAGTGATCTGGTTATTGAATAATTAGAGTAATGAGCAATCTGAATATTGAATGAAATGAATCTTGAATGATTTGAATACTGAATTACAGATGTGTCAAAAGGATAGTTTGAAATCGAATGATTGATAATGATAAAGTTAAATGAATTGTTTCACCGTATTAGATGAAGGTATTACTTATATGGACATTTGAAACTATTACCAAAAATTACATACGGAAATGATTTCATAGCATCGCTTTTAAACATAATTTACTATAGTTTCAGATGTTATAATACATTTATATAAATGCTATAAAGTATAGATTAGCTTTAAAAAGAAAGTATATGGTATATACGTATTTTTATATACGAAACCTCTTAAAGAATTTCACCATATGCTTTACATGATTTAAAAAAAAAAAAGCTAAAGATTTAAATGTTTTATGAGACTGTAGGCACCCTAAAAGAATTAAATTCAATAAAGCATAGTGAAAACCGCCTAATTGGAGCTTTGCTCATTAGGCAGATATGCTTGTCTGACAATAGTCGTGGACAGGTTTCAGTCACGCCTGATCAGTGGGGCTGAGAGAGATGAGGTCTATGGCCATAGATAGCGCCCTAGTTGGTTTCCAGGGGACGATGACATGATTTTCACTGCTAGCTACAGTGATTTAAGTCTTTATTGATAGAGATGATAGGGATCTAGCCTAGTCTCTAACTGATATGATATGAAGTCTAGAGTATGATTTTATTGATATGAACTCTAGACTTGACATGACTTATACTGTACATGGAACAGATTTGAAATGAAATATGTTTTGAAACAGTACATGATTTAAACATGTTTTTAAAAGTCCATGAGATATGATTTCGACACTTATATGATTTATATGTGATTTTGTGTCGAACATGGCATGATATGCGGTCTGGAGTATAGTTTGATTTGATATGAACTCTAGACCTGATATGATTTACAGAATATGTTTTAAAAGTATATGATAATGATTTCGACACTTACATGATTTACATACGATTTTGTGTCGAATTTAAAATGATATGCGGTATAGAGTATAGATTGATTTGATATGAACTCTAGACCCGATATAACTCATAGTAAATGAAAATGTTTTAAAACCGCACATGTTTTAGACATGCTCCGAAAATGAATACATAAACTGAAATTGAACATGTTTCTATCATGCCTTAAAGGAAATTTTGAAATGAATTGAAAATCCATATGTTGAGCATGTCCTAAAGTATATATGATATGATTTGAGATGATAGCGGTTTATACAGAAAAATTACATGAATTGCATATTAAACCCTGACATGATAATATGCTTAGCACATGAGAATTCCATGAGGAATGTCGTGACTCGACGTTAATGATGTTTCATCTATACGATGACATGAGATGATATGATATATGAACATGAGATTGATATGAAGAGAATTCTGATCTCACTCTATCGATATCATAAATTCCCAGACGATAAGTGATATGAATTGATGTAATACGGGAATATGATTGTTAAATGTAAAGTGAATTCGATAGGATATCTGCATTAAACATGGAGAATATATGAAGAGTATCATGACTCGGTGGTAGCGATATTTCATCGATATGATGTAATAATATGATATGAAACAGGAATATAGAAATACACGAAGAGAATTATGACTTCGTACCACCGTGATCATGATCCACAATAGGAGAATTGATAAGAGATGATATGAGAATTGATAAGAGATGATAGAATACAGAAATATGATTATGAAATGAAAAGTAAATATGAGAATTGATATGAGATGATAGCATACCAAAGTATGATTATGAAATGAAAAGTGAAAATGAGAAGTGATAATGAGATGTATCGATGAGAAAGGATTAACTGTAATTGCATCCTTGCAAGTTTTAAGCATAGCAGTTTAAGGCAGTATAATCCTACTCTTGTATTTATATTAGTATCTTACTGAGCCGTGGTTTTGCTCATCCCACTAAATTTCATCTCTTTCAGATTAATGAAGTTATCATTTGCCATGTGAGCTGCTCAGTGGGCATCGGAGACGGTGTATGGACTTGGTACTAGTCTTCTGAGGTATATGTTCCTTATAAAATACTTGTTTACATGTAAGATTTAAATTGATGCACAGTACATATTCTGTTTAAAAAGTCGAGATGTAACTAAGAATCGTTTCCATGTTTGTTTAATATTTAAATGGAATGACTATAGGTCACCTAGATAGTATAGTAACTACACTGACACCGAATACAAACCTTAAAATGAAAAAGAAAAATTTAGTCCATAAATTTGTAGACTAAGAAAAGTATAAGAATCAAGTGAAAGTCGCGGTCTTCGGGTCGTGACATTGTCATTTCATTAGAATTTTTTTTTGAAAGTCAAAGGATTTTTATTATTAATCCAAAAAAGAGCTACATTTCATTAGAATATTTATAGTTCATTTTTAGTCTCAAAAAGTCATTACCACTAATATTGTCATGAAAAAAAACGCATGATTACATCCATAAGTTGATGAAAAAAAATGCATGATTACATTAAATTTTTATAACAACAAAGAAGAATATTGAAATTTTCCAAAGCATAGTATAAGTTACGAATATTTTCTTGAATGCACTCTTCACGGTATAAGCTTCTCAAATTAAGTTTTAAATCAGTACTTATCCAAACTCAAATTTTGTGTTTTATATAAATATATATATTTATTTATATATTTATATGATTAGTTTAGAAAAAATAACTAGATCTATCCTCGAACCTTTGTTATATATGATTAGTTTAGAAATAATAACTAGATATATCCTCAAACCTTTGCACAAAATGAATAAAGTCTTCAATGTTTTATTACATGTAATTCAGTTCATTAACTTTTATTTTACATGTAATTAAGTCCAAATCTATTAAATGATACTAACTTCTGTTTATATTGCATATGTGTTATATCATGTGACAACTCACAAAGGTTTTCACGTTAAGAGTTTATTTACATTAAAATAAAATTTTACGTACTGCTTTACATGTAATAAAATATTGGCTTAATAGCCAAATAGACTCTCAACTTTTAGCATAAAATGGAATTAAGCTCTCAACGTTTTATTATGTGAAAATCAATCCATAAACTTTTATTTCATTGTAAATAAACCATCAACCTTTTAAAATTATGTAATTAAGTCTAAATCTGTTAAATGACACTAACTGCAGTTTCGACATCTAACGTGAAAGCTGACGTGGATAGCTTAGTAGGCTACCACGTGGCATGCCACATGTGTAATACTAACCAAAGTTAGTGTCATTTAACAGATTTGGACTTAATTGTATAATTTTAAAAGGTTGAGGGTTTATTTACAATGAAATAAAAGTTTATGGATTGATTTTCACGTAATAAAATGTTGAGGTCTTAATTCCATTTTATACTAAAGTGTGACGACCAGTATCATGTGGGGCCGGTCGCACTCAACCGTATTGTCCGCTTTGGGAGTATCATGTAGGGCCCCCTCACAGATTTCTTTCTCGTCCGCCGCTACTCGAACCCTTGACTTCCTCAAGAGTCGAGTAACGACTAACCATTGGATAATACGGTTGAGTGCGACCGGCCCCACATGATACTGGTCGTCACAATAAAACGCGCGTTTTATTGTGAGGCCTGCTTCCCGAACTACCTCACGCATCCGTATTGTCCGCTTTGGATTCTAGAGGTGGCCCCCGTCAGTTAGGCTGACGTGGCACTTAGGTCCTCACGGATTTCTTTCGCGTCCGCCGCTACTCGAACCCCTTACTTCCCGTAAGTGTCGAGTAACGACTAACCATTTGACCTAGGTCCAATGGTTAGTCGTTACTCGACTCTTGAGGAAGTCAAGGGTTCGATTAGCGGCGGACGCGAAAGAAATCCGTGAGGACCTAAGTGCCACGTCAGCTGAACTGACGGGGGCCACCTCTAGAATCCAAAGCGGATAATATGGTTGAGTGCGACCGGCCCCACATGATACTGGTTGTCACAGACAATATATTCGGTATATATAATAAAAAACTAAATATAAAATGTGCATTTTTTGTCCATATGTATGCGTATCAGATATGTGGGGTATATGCAAATATAAATATAGAATAAGAAATAGCAATTGGAAAAAGAATGTCCACAGCCAAACTATAATGACATTAGTAAACAAATTGGCCATTGATTCAAAATATTCTGAATAAACTGCCTGCCTGTGTGTAAATACATATAATATTAAAAAACTCTTATATAAATATATAAAAATAAAAGTTTTTGGCAAAAAAGATAATATCATCTGAACTTTTGACATGTGTATTATCTTAAGCTTACTTATATAAATTAAAAATAAAAAAATAATTAAAAAAATTTCTTTATCGATATAGATCAAAATTAAAAAAAAATAATTATATTTTTCCAATTTAATTTTTCAATGTTTTATCTTAAATTAAAATGACCTATATAAACTATCTTACTATATAGATTAAAACTAAAAAGAAAAATTGATTATATTTTTTTAAAATTTCTTTATCCATATAGATTAAAAATAAAAAATGAGTTAGCTTTTTTCAATTTCTTTAAAATTTTAAAAAAATCAATTATCTTTTTCTAATTTCTTTCAATGTATTATATTTAATTAAAATTACATATATATTTATATATATATATATATATATTATCTTACTACATAAATTAAAATTAAAAAAATTCAGTTATATTTTTTTTGATTTAGATGGGTAAAGATTTTTCTTATTTTACTATATTGCAATATACAAAATATATGCAACTAAGAAATATTAAAGAAAAAAACTGAATTATTAATAAATTTAAAAATTTATATTGTAAAGTTTCCTATAAAAATTATATTATACACGAATTTATTAAATTATAAATATATTTTCGTGCATCGGACGTACTTAAAACAAATTAAAGAGTAAAAAGCCAGCAAAATTGTCTGTACAATATGTGAACCTAGCGTTAACTCCAATGTCTCTTTTTGTAAGATCTTTAGAAATGCTAACGGATTCGCTGACTTTGCTAAAGCTGCTGTAGATAGAATTGAAACTTTAACAGCCTGGTGGTAGTTTTGAACCATGATATGTTTTCTAATCTGTTTCGGGTGATAGCTACTTTCTCTGCTGGTTCTTTCTGCATTCGGTTCTGCCTGCAGTTGCTGTCTTCTTTCGCTGTTTCTTCTGCTGTTTTCTATCTGGATTGGGTTCTTGCTTTTGCTTTCTCCTGTCCGTTTCGTCTTGCTTCTATGTGTTGAGGAACTTCAAGTACGGTTTGTTAGTATATCTCCTCATTTATGGAAATAAATATTTGGTTGACCAATTCCGGATATGGTCCATAATTTCACGGTGAATCTCAACTCAATATTTGGCTATTAAAACACGATTTTATGATGGTTAAAACGTGATTTTATTGCCATAATTAGCACGCTCTCATTACTATTTAAGGAGGGCTCCTTCCGGTCCCCAAGTACGTGAATCTCAAAAACACAAACACCATCTAGTGAGGTTTTGAGTGCTTGGAAGATTTGGAAGGTCTGTGATTGACACAGAGTAGACTGTCAGATTCGGCGATTGCTTCAACAGCAGAGTTACAGAGTGCAATGGCTGGAGGTTAGATCCTGTCGCTTCCGCTTTTATTTGTTTAACATGTTTCATATTGTGTAGAAGCATGTTAGGCTTGTTATGATGCACTTACATTTGGCATCAGAGCCGTAGTTTAACCTCTGTCTTGCTAGAGATCTGTAGAACGAAGCCATAAAAACCCATATTTTGAAACTTTAAGTCTCGGATTTCTTGAAACCCATTCTGTTTTCATGTGATTTTGGTTCAAATACTTTAGATCTATTGTTGTAAAGCTCTAGGGATGAAAAATACATGAAAAACGGGACTGTTTGAAGGGTTTTTGTGACGGGTCGGGTCGAAAAGATCCAAATTTCTGCAAAAGGGACCCGTTCGGGCGAAGAAGAAAGAGGGGGGCATCGGGCGCGTGAGATCCACGCGCCCGATGCTATTGTTGTTATGCGGGCGCGTGTGACGCACGCGCCCGCGCCCTGCTGCACTTTGCGATGCAGCGAAAAAAAAAAAAACGGAATAAACCCTTTTGGGCCTCGGGTTTTGGGCCACTGTTTGGGTTTTTATTTGGTTAGTTTTGGGCCATTTATTTTGGGCTCTTTTGGTTGATTATTTGGGCCATATGGATTAAATAAAATGGCCATTTGATTTATTTTAGGCCTTAAGGATTTATTTAATTTAAGTAATTTAAATTATTTAATTTAGGCCAAATAATTATATTTTTGATAATTTTCAGTTCTGTAATTTTCATAATTTTATGAATAATTAGATTATTTTCACAAAATTAATATAATTATGAAATCTTCTCATTATTTGGATTTTATGAGGATTTTTCATAAATTTGGAATTTTTATAAATGCTATAATTTTAAAATTGAATAATTTTGTGAAAATTATCATAAAATTATGATTAAATTATGAAAATTTGATTTGAATGTGTATATGTGCTCATTTTGAATGTGTATAATTTTGTTATTTTTATACTAGAAGCACATGTAGCTAAGTTTGTTCATATTACTTAGAATTAAAATTGTCTTATGTTAATTGCAAATTTAAAATATGAATAAACTTAGAATTTTATCAATATGTCTCAGTGATTTATAATTTATTTAATTAGGGCTTAGCCACAGCAACCTTAATTAAGTAAAATTATTTTTGTAAAATCACATAATGATATTAGACATAAATTGTAATTAGTTATAAGGTTATGGTAAATTTTATCCCACAGGAATTTTTATTATAATTTTATAACTAATTAGGATAAAATATCAAATTAGTTTCTTAATTTACCCACAGGAATTAGGAAATGATATAATTTGATAGTTTTATCATTATGAAATAAATCTATTAGAATTAGAACTTTAGCCCACAGGCAAGTTTTATGTCTGAGATTCATTAATAAAATATGTTTACATTGGTAGACATAATTAAGTTTGCCTCAAAAATTCTAGATACATAAGCATGTTTATTTTCTATATGCAGTGTTTCCTCAGGCTAGTATTAACCTAGAAGTTCCCGAGCTGGATGGAGAGAACTACAAGGTTTGGAAGGAGAGAGTTCTCCTCCAATTAGGGTGCATGGATATAGACTATGCTATAAGGAAAGACGAGCCCGTATTGACTGAGACCAGCACTCCTGCTCAAGTAGCTTTACATGAACGTTGGGAGCGATCCAATCGCCTTAGTGTCATGTATATTAAGACAAAGATATCTGCTGGGATATGTGGTTCAGTCGAACAGCATACCAACGTTAGGACCTTACTGAAGGCCATAGATGATCAATTTGTCACTTCAGACAAAGCGTTGGCCAGCACCCTGATAATGAAGTTCTCATCGATGAGGCTCACCAGTGTCAAAGGAGTGCGTGAGCACATAATGACCATGAGAGATATAGCGGCCCAACTCAAGAAGCTAGAGGTGGAGATGTCTGAGTCTTTTCTTGTGCACTACATATTGAACACTCTACCAAAGCAGTACGGACCATTCAAGATATCCTATAACACACAATAAGGATAAGTGGACCATCAATGAATTGATGACCATGTGTGTTCAAGAGGAGGGAAGACTGCTTATGGAATCGGGTGAGAGTGCATTTTTTGCAAGCCAAGGAAAGACCAAGGATCGAGCCAAGAACAAGGGAAAAGGTAAAATCCCTGCCCAAGCTGATATTAAGAAAGAGTCCAAGTGTTTCTTCTGTAAAAAGAAGGGACACATGAAGAAGGACTGTGCCAAGCTTCAGCAGTGGCTCGTTAAGAAAGGTAATCCACTCTCATATGTTTGTTTTGAATCAAATATGGTTGAGGTTAATCATAACACATGGTGGATTGATTCTGGATCTACAATTCACATTTCGACTTCCTTACAGGGTATGACAAACCTAAGGAAGCCAGTGGGAAATGAGGAGAGCATCTATTCAGGAAACAAGATGCGCTCGCGTGTTGAAGGCGTTGGAACATGCACTTTAGTTCTTAGGAGTGGTTTTGTTTTGCAATTGGAAAAGACCTTTTATATTCCTAGTTTTTCGAGAAATTTAATCTCTGTTTCTAGGCTGGTACCTTATGGATATTCCTTTCAATTTTCAAATAAATCAGTATTGATATATTTTAAGTGTGATATTGTTGGGAATGGTACCTTATGTGATGGTCTTTTCTCTATTGATTTGCAAAATGACACTGCTCATAACGCCTTGCATGTTCAAACTGGTACTAAAAGATGTGTTATGAATGAGGACTCCTCTACGTTATGGCACCGGAGATTAGGTCATATCTCCATAAATAGAATTAAGAGATTGGTAAATGACGGAATACTTAGTACTCTCGATTTTACTGATTTCGACACTTGTGTGGATTGCATTAAGGGTAAGCAAACCAACAAGTCTAAGAAAGGTGCCAATAGGAGTTCAACCATATTAGAGATCATACATTCTGACATATGTTGTCCAGACATTGATGCATATGGTCAGAAATACTTCATCACCTTTATTGATGATTACTCGAGGTTTATGTATCTCTACATGCTTCATAACAAGAGCGAAGCATTAGATGCCTTTAAAATCTTTAAGGCTAAAGTAGAGAAACAATGTGGAAAACCCATAAAGATAGTAAGAACTGATAGAGGTGGGGAGTATTACGGTAGATACACTGAAGATGGACAAGCACCTGGACCATTTGCGAAGTTCCTTCAAGAAAATGGGATTGTTGCCCAATATACCATGCCTGGTTCACCGGATCAGAATGGTGTTGCAGAAAGAAGGAACCGAACTTTGATGGAAATGGTGCGTAGTATGCTTAGCAACTCGAAGTTGCCTAAGTCCTTGTGGATTGAAGCTCTTAAAACGGCAGCGTATATATTGAACCGGGTTCCAACCAAGGCTGTTCCAAAGACGCCTTTTGAATTATTCAAAGGTTGGAAACCGAGTTTGCGTCATATGCGCGTTTGGGGATGCCCTTCTGAGATAAGAGTTTACAACCCACAGGAAAAGAAACTGGATCCTAGGACCATAAGTGGGTATTTCATTGGATATGCCGAACGGTCCAAAGGCTACAGATTCTATTGTCCATCTCATAGCACTAGATTTGTGGAATCAAGGAACGCCAAGTTTCTTGAAAATGACTTAGTTAGTGGGAGCGATCAATCTCAAGACCTAGTTTCTGTGAGAGATCAACCCTCTACCTCGAGTCAAGGATTGGTTATCATGAACAATGTCCCTTCAGTACAACTGGACATTGAACAACCAATCGTTGAAGATCCACAAGTAGTTGATAACTTACCAGTAGACGAGGCTCCTCTGGATACACCAGAATTGAGTGAGCAACCAGTTGAACAACATGATCCTTCGGAGAATGTTGAACCAACATTAAGAAGGTCTACTAGGGAAAGGAAAACAGCTATTCCTAGCGATTATATTGTGTATCTACAAGAGTATGATTTCAATATTGGGCCCGTTAATGATCCAGAGACGTTTTCACAAGCCATGAACAGCAAAGAATCAAAACTTTGGTTCGATGCTATGAAGGATGAGATGGATTCGATGGCATCTAATGGAGTATGGGATCTTGTCGAGTTGCCTAATGGGGCCAGGGCTATAGGCTGTAAATGGGTCTTTAAGACCAAAACTGACTCATTAGGCAACATTGAACGTTATAAGGCAAGACTCGTAGCCAAAGGATTCACTCAAAAGGAGGGAATCGATTACAAGGAGACCTTCTCTCCTGTATCTAAGAAAGATTCTCTTCGCATCATAATGGCGCTTGTTGCACATTTTGACTTAGAGTTGCAACAAATGGATGTGAAAACGGCATTTCTCAATGGTGATCTAGAGGAAGAGGTTTACATGAAACAACCTGAAGGTTTTTCCTCTAGTAATGGTGAGCATTTGGTCTGTAAGCTCAAGAAATCCATATATGGGTTGAAACAAGCTTCCCCCAATGGTATCTAAAATTCCATGAAGTCATCTCTTCATTTGGTTTCGTTGAGAACATCATGGATCAATGCATATACCAGAAGGTCAGTGGGAGCAAGATTTGTTTCCTTGTGCTATATGTGGATGATATTCTGCTTGCAACCAATGATAAGGGGATGCTACGTGAGGTGAAACAATTTCTTTCTGAGAACTTTGATATGAAGGATATGGGCGATGCATCTTATGTCATTGGCATTAAGATCCATAGAGACAGACATAGAGGTATATTAGGTCTGTCACAAGAAGCCTATATCAATAAAGTCTTGGAAAGATTCAAAATGAAAGATTGTTCACCAAGCCCAGCTCCCATTGTGAAGGGTGACAGGTTCAATTTGAGCCAGTGCCCGAAAAATGATCTTGAGCGGGAACAGATGAAGAACATTCCATATGCCTCAGCTGTTGGAAGCATTATGTATGCACAGGTCTGTACCAGGCCTGATATTGCTTTTGCTGTGGGAGTATTGGGTAGATACCAAAGTGACCCGGGGATGGACCACTGGAGAGCTGCGAAGAAGGTGCTTAGATATTTTCAAGGCACTAAGGATTACATGCTTATGTATAGACGGACTGATGAGTTGGAGGTGATTGGCTACTCAGACTCAGACTTTGCTGGCTGTGTTGATACCCGGAAATCAACATCCGGTTACATCTTCATGCTTGCCGGTGGAGCTGTTTCATGGAAGAGTGCTAAGCAGACACTGACTGCCACTTCCACTATGGAGGCCGAGTTCGTTTCCTGTTTTGAGGCTACCTCACATGGTGTATGGCTTAAGAGTTTCATTGGTGGGCTTAGAGTTGTTGACTCCATATCTAAGCCATTGAGGATATATTGTGACAATTCAGCTGCGGTATTCATGGCTAAGAACAATAAGAGTGGAAGTCGAAGTAAGCATATCGACATTAAGTACTTAGCCATTAGAGAACGTGTTAGAGATAAAAGAGTGGTCATTGAACACGTTAGCACTGAATTGATGTTAGCTGATCCTTTGACTAAGGGCATGCCACCGTTTAAATTTAAGGATCATGTAGAGAGAATGGGACTTGGTCCCACATTTTGATTGTAATTGAAACTCTTATTAATAATATGATGTTTCTCATTTTGATTTGTATACACTAAAGTTTTATTTGAGAAATATCCTTGTTGTTTGACCGAGAATAAACATAAGGTTTATTCATTAAGTAAAAATGGGTTGATTTAGAAACATTTTACATAGTAATACATGGAAGATAATACTCGCCACTTGAGGAACTGTCGCCATGATTCATGTGATTTGTTTCTTCTATAAGTGAAATATATGGACCAAGTGGGAGAATGTTAGTATATCTCCTCATTTATGGAAATAAATATTTGGTTGACCAATTCCGGAATATGGTCCATAATTTCACGGTGAATCTCAACTCAATATTTGGCTATTAAAACACGATTTTATGATGGTTAAAACGTGATTTTATTGCCATAATTAGCACGCTCTCATTACTATTTAAGGAGGGCTCCTTCCGGTCCCCAAGTACGTGAATCTCAAAAACACAAACACCATCTAGTGAGGTTTTGAGTGCTTGGAAGATTTGGAAGGTCTGTGATTGACACAGAGTAGACTGTCAGATTCGGCGATTGCTTCAACAGCAGAGTTACAGAGTGCAATGGCTGGAGGTTAGATCCTGTCGCTTCCGCTTTTATTTGTTTAACATGTTTCATATTGTGTAGAAGCATGTTAGGCTTGTTATGATGCACTTACACGGTTTTCCTCAATCTTAGCAATAAAACTTCTTGCTTAGCAAAAAGTTTTTTTTTTACTTTTGAATTTTTTTTGACATTATAAGCAGATTAAGATTGATAATATATGTTCTATTTTATTTATTATTTATTTTTTAATATTTTTTTAAAAATCATTGTATTAACTTCGTTTGTAAAATAAAAATATTTCACTGATTATTTTTTAAATATTAATCCATAAAGTAATTATATATATTTATATAATATATATATATATGAGACATAAAGAAAAACCAAATTACAAGGAAAAGAAGTAGCGGCAGTACAATGCTTTTGGGACCGTCCACCAAACAGAAGAAACGCAAACAGTCTTAACAAAGCATATGCTTGTCAAAAAGAAACAGCCACGATAGGACAAAAGGATGAGCAAAAGCTCCCAGCAAGAGCAGATATTATTATTCTAAAATTATAGAGAAGAAAACAAGCTCTTAAAGTGAAGGGAAAAGTCCGAATTTCACCGTACTCCAACCGAACAGAGTTGAAAGTCCAATGACAATTTTTAAACACTTGCTCCATCGCTATTTCTTTAAGATGGGATTCCAGTAATATCTAATTGTTCTCAGTAGAGAACGATAACGTGTAGTCAAACACTGAAAAATCTAGAGAATAAAACGAAAACGTTGAAGAAATCCGCCCAAAGCCTTCCAAACAAAATTAATTCATTTTGAAAAATTTAATGTTAAAGCGCATAATAATTAATAAGTATAACATAATAAATTTAAATAAATTTTACAAAAAATATGAAAATTTAAATTAGAGTAAAAAAATAAAAAATCAAATAAATTGCACAAAAAATAAAAAATAAGTAAAAAATGCATTAGTAATTAAAAATGTTGAAAAAACATTTCGAAATCATCTTCATCATTCTAATCGAATTCTTAGACAATATTTTTCACCTTAAGAGTATCCGAGTATTTATATTTGACTGTTTTAAAGAGGTTCCGTTGTTGGATGAATTAAGTGTCTTATGAACATTCCTAACTTTGGTAAAGTATTTAATGAATTTGACAATAGAACCTTTCCGAAAAGATAAATGAGATTTATTGGATCTTCTAAGGTGAGGATAAAATTTTTAAGGGTTCCACTGGAATGATGAACAATACTTATAAATTTGTCCAATGTTTAAATAATAAACCTAATAAGAACAAAAGACCATTAATTTAATTTCACAAAATTAGTTGGTATTATCTTAGATGGGCGTCGTGGGGTATTAATAATTCTACATGTGTAAATGTACTCTCAAATTTTAGAACTTTAAATGTAGATCAATTCCATGTCTTCAGTTTTAAATAGATGACCAATCACGTCTAAGTAGAATATTGGTGGTGATCCGACTCCATAAAATTTAATATTTAGCATCCTAGGTTTAGGAATCGTTAAGATGATGATGATAATCTTAAAAAAGATTTTGGTAAGAAAAAGAGATTAGAAATAAATCAATTAAAGGAAATAGTTTTAAAAATTAAATTAAGACTATGTTAAGGTTGAAGTATAACATATGATTAAATGGTATTGTTTTTAGAATGGGGCTATGGGGATACTTCCCAACGTGTAATTGTTTTACCGAACCCAATTTTATTTTTTCGCATATCAAAATTATCCTTTTAATAAAGGATAATTATTATGTACACCATCGACGGTGTATGGAATAATTATCCTTTAATAAAACTTAATTAACTTTAAGATTTTGTTAAATGATAAGTTACTTAAGTGGTTAGTCACATCTAGTCTAAAAAAGATTGATAGTGATTTCTTATGTTATAATAGAGCTTTTTCATTAATGAAAATAGTAAAAAATCAATTGCAAAATCGAATAGAGATAGTTTGATGAATAATTGCTTAATAACATATTTCGAAAAAAAATGCATTTGAAAGTGTCAATAATGAAACAATTGTATAACAATTTTAGAATATGAAAACTTGTTGTGAACGATTGTTAAAACAATACTTTTACATTATTTTTTTATTTGAATTTTTATGACATTGTTATTATTTAGAAGTCATTTGCGATTGTTTCTTGTTTCTCGTTTTCTGTTTTCTATTTTTGAAAATTTTGTTTTTGTTTTGTATTATTTTCAAATTAAGAAAACAAAAAATATGTTTGATTAATACTGTTACATTTTGAAAGCAAATATTTAATCTAATTCAGATATAATAATTCAATTCATAAAATAAATTTTAAAATTAAATAAAATATCATATATTTATTAAATAATAATATATACATAATATTAAATAATATTATTTTATACTATTTAATACTAATATTAAATATTTTCTTTTAATCATATATAAATTTAATATAATTTAAATAATATTGCAATTAATATGATATTAAATAAAATAATTCAAATAAAAATAATATTAAATAATTTTTTTAATATTACTTTTTATTAGATAATAATTGAGATGAGTAAAACGCTAAATTAATATATTAAGTAATAATATGAATTAATAATTATAAATTATATTAATAATATTATTTAATTTAATTGTAATAATATTAAATTATTCAATAAAATATTTATCTAATTAATTTATAATAAATTATATAGTTATTAAAGTATATTATTTTTAATAAAAATAATATTATTTAATAATATTAAATTATTTAATAGTAATAGTGAGATATTTTAAATTTAATTGAAAGAATATAATATTAAATAATAATATTGTTTAGTAAAATAATAAGTAGTTATATTAGATAAGAGTACTTAGCAATAATATTAATTATTAACATATCAAAATTATAATAAATGATATTATTTAAAATATATAGTATATTAAATAAATTATTAAATAAATTTAAATTAAATAATATTATAATATTATAATTCAATATAATTTATATTTAATTGCATTTTACATTTTCAACTTTTCTATATTAAAATAAATATATTAATTTTATAATATTTATTTTTAAATTAAATAATATGTTTATATTAATTTAATATTATTTTATTTTAAAAATTATTTTATTTTATTTTATATTTTTGTAATAAAAAATGAATATTATATTAATATATAAATTCTGTTCACTTACTTATGAACAGTATCAGAAATAAAAACATATTTTTGAAAACAATGAAAATAAAAAATTCTTTGTTTTCAACAATTTTAAAAATTCTTATTTTTTATTTTCGTTTTCTGAAAACAAAAATATGTTGCCGAACATGTTTTATGCAGCTGTTTCCAAAAAAAAACTAAAAACAAAAATATAAAACAGAAAACAAAAACGATGCCAAACGACTACTTAAAAATTATATATAAAAATTTTGTTTTCACGTACTTATGGATTAAATTAGATAAAATATTATATTAGCTTTTAACCCTCCTAAAACTAATTTCTCGCTACACCACTGGCAATAGAACTATATTTCAATTCTATTAATGCTAGCTATGTAGCTGACTAGCTTTATTCTTTTGCATTATTAATCAAATCTATTTGACTTACTAAGAGGATGCTACAAAGCATAATTTTTTATATTATTTTATAACAAAAGATCTGCTTAATTTTTATATGAAGCAAATAATATCTTAGCAGGATTAAATGTATAGCAATACCAAAAAAATAAAATCAACATAATTAAATGTACACCAATACCAAAAAAACAATGGCAAATTGATAGTGAAATTAATTACTATAATAGTAAAATTGGATACTATATAACGTGTTTAAAATTAATCGTGCAATATGTGTTTGGACATAAGAACAAAAATGATGATGAAGTGAAGTGTGTTAAGAAAATGTTAATGGTATGAAACTAAACTTTGTATATAATAGAATATTTATGAAGTTAATAAATAATTTAAATTATTATTTTAAATAATAATATATTATTTATTTAAGAGTTTATATATGATCATGCACTGACAATGTATAACTTCCATACATTGTCAGTTAATCATAAGATGATGCCTCATATGCAAGCCTTTAAAAATAAATATTAACAAAGTTTTTAAATTTATTTTTAAGGGCCTATACACTTTTAGACTTTGCTCATTAATAAAGTGTCATTCTATGTTTAACTGACAGTGTATAGAAGCTATACACTGTCAATGTATCATATATAATCTCTTTATTTAATACTTAGACTTTATTATATGAGTTTATATATAATGCAATGATAGTGTATAATTTCTCTACATTGTCAATACACTAAATATTAACAACTCAATAATATGCAAACTAAAAAAAGGTCAAGCCCTTAAAAATAAATATAAATAATTTTTTTTGAATTTGCTCATGAGAGCTTATTGATAAGGTATCAACCTTTTATGCATTGAAAGTGTATAGAATTTTTACATTGTCAGTACATTATATATGAATCCTTGTTATATAATTATAAAATTTTATTGTTAACAAATTTATTTAAAAAACACACAAAATGAAAAAGAAAAACATAATAGAACTTCCAAACAAATTTGAACCATGTGCTTCTCGTTTTGCACGAAATGTAGAAATTGTGGTCACAGAATAAAACTTGGCTAAAATATTAAAAAAACTCTTGAACTTTATCACTTTATTTAAATAAACTTTTATGCTTTTATTGTATTTAGATAAGCCTGTAAACTTCAATTTGTATTCAGCTAAGTCCTTAAACTTTAATTTAAGTATTCAAATAAGGCCTTAACCTTTACTTTGTAGTTAAATAAACTTTTAGCATAAATCAATTTTTTTATAAGGGTGAGCAATCGATTGATTTTTCGAATGAGTTTTAGATCCCAACTTCTTGCGTAAAAAAATCAATTATGTATAATATGTTACATAATATTTAAATATTTATATTATATATAATATATTTTAAAAAAATCAATTAATTCTATTAGTTTGATTCGTAATTCTAGACACCGATTTAATCAAATAAATAACCTAAAAAAGTAAAAAACTGACTTGAACTCAAAATTGATTTGATTGAACCAAATTAACTGTATTTTAATTGGTTAAATTAATTTAAATTGATTTTTACTCATATATAATCTTTTTATTTGAAATAACGGTTTATTTGAATACAAATTAAAATTTAAGAACTTATCTGAATGCAATAAAAATATAAAAGCTTATTTAAATAAAATGATAAAGTTCAACTACTGTTTTAATATTTTAGTCAGCTTGGCTAACAAGTTCGAACCATGTGCTTCTCGTTTTGCATGAAGAGTAGAAATTGTGATAACATAATAGAACTTTGAAAACAAGTTCGTACCACGTACTTCTTATTTTATCATTGTACACGAAGCAAAGAAATCGTGGGTGGTAATAGATTAGAACTTGCGTAGAACTTGCATATGTAATGCTGTAGTACTAACACGGTCCAAATTCAAACACAAGATTGGTTCAATACATGACAGAAAATTAAAATTTTTGGAACACAATGTATAGCAATACCAAAACAAATAAAATCAACATAATGAAATGGACACCAATACCAAAACAGCTATGGCAAACTGATAGTGAAATTAATTACTTTAGTAGTAAGATTGGATACTATATAATGTGTTTAAAATTAATGATAGGATATGTGTTTGGATATAAAAACAAAAATGATAATGAAATGAAGTGTATTAAGAAAATGTTAATGATGTTAAACTAAACTTTGTTTATAATAGAATATTTATGAAGTTAATAAATAATTCAAATTATTATGTTAAATAATAATATATTATTATTTAATACTTAGGTTTTATTATATAATTGTAAAATTTTATTGTTAACAAATTTATTTAAAAAACACTCAAAATGAAAAAGAAAAACAGAATAGAACTTTCAAACAAGTTCGAACCATGTGCTTCTCGTATCCAAAACAAGTTCGTACCACGTACTTATTTCTCATTTTCACGAAGCGTAGAAATAGATAATAGAATAGAACTTGTATATGTAATGCGGTAGTACTAATTAATACTGTCCAAATTCAAACACAAGATTTCTAAAAGGCTGGTTCATCTCATGACCGAAAATTAAAGTTTCTGTAACCACAAAAAAAATTAAAATTTCTGGAACATGGTTTTAGTAAATTGCAATAATGTTTAATTATATACGTGTAAACATATAAGGGTTCCCTGAGGCTTGGGGGTCCAAGGCTGTCTCAGCCTATAAGGACCATCAAACCTGAGGCTGTAGTACTAACTACAGTTCAAACTCTAAACACAACGTTTCCAAAGGACTGGTGCATCATACGACAGAACATTTTCTGGAGCATAATTTTGATAAACTGCAATAATTTTACAAAGTAATTAAAACAGTGCAAATGGTGAATGGCAGGTGGTTAATAACTTGGAGCCAATGAATCAAGGTAATCAAAAGTGAGTGGCCTAAACACATTGCTGGCTTCGGTCTCTATCAGCTCCAACTGCCTTTTGAATAGGTGCATATACACCACCCAATCGCCTTCCCTTGCAGGACTTGGCATAGGCATCACATAGCCTGCGTCGCCTCCCCAGGGAAAATGATATGACCCAAAAACAGGGCAACCCCACCCGAAATCCACCTTTGAAACTGGGAAACGTTGCCCCGATGATACCACGAAAGCAGGCCCATCGTGGCTGCCATTGCTGTATATCTTGGCCAGTGCTGGCTCAGGACGGTGAGCTTCAACCCAGTCAATCAGGCCCAGGAAATGTTCCTTTGTCACTGCTTGTTCCAGGAAATCATGAACTTGGTTGGCCACCCAGGACAGTGGCTTTTCGATCAGTTCATTTACTCTTTGGCCTCCGAAGGGAATGGAGAGAACGTTTCCGAAATAAGAACTCATTAGACTTGCTTTACCTTTGTCATCTTCACCCAATCTCACCCTTCCATCCACGACAATCCCCATCTTTGTGATCTTTTGATTATCTTTGGCAGCAAGAAGTGCTACCATTTTCCATAAGAACGCACTAAAGGACTCAAGCTTGGTCCATTTGTCTCCATTGGAGCAGGCAAGTGACTGAAGATCATTGAGTTGTTCAGAAGTAATATAGTATATGCGACTAATGAGATTATCGGTGGTTTGATGGTGCTCTTTAGGGGGTGGTAAAGAGGATATGGGCAGATACATGTGATCGAGAGAGGGATCGATGGACCCCGGATGCCTGGGGTTCAGCAGAGACCGCCGGAAACACGGTAGCACAGAGATTGACTTGGACCGAGCCATTTCAGCCCACGAGACAAGAAACATGTTGGCTGAGTAGGCGTCAGCTATGCGGTGATCAAATGTGCATGCCACCACTAGTCCGCCGCATCTAAGTTCTGTTGCCTGCAAACATGTAAGTTTGACTCTTGTTAAAGTCCCCAGAAAGGATTTTAAAAAAAAAAAACCTGAACTATTAGAGAGCTACTACCGTTTTATTAATGAAAAGAATCAAATCTTGAACCTAATCTTTCTTAAAGGATAATAATTACGATGCTAAACCTTAATTGCTTTATTAGAGATCATATCTACTTGATGATTAATTGACTAATTATTCTAATTATGAAGGGTTGAGGATTAAAACGAAAACTTTCTACATCCTTATCCTTATTCATTAATAACTAAGTTTTTAAAATGATGTAAATTATATATTGTTATTTGTTGTGCATTAATAAACCTATGATTTTAAATACTTGCAGCTAATTAACTTACACTAGCGAAAAGCATCCAAAATTAACAAACAAGTTTTATTTTAGTGATTCTTACTTAAAAAAAATTAGATTCAAAGTTCGAGCATTTTTTTTTAATATTTCTTTATAAATAAAAAAATCCAAAATCCAAATGTTTACAAAAAATACATTTTCATTTTGGTCGGTCCAAAGCAGCAGGCCGGCAAGCGATGTCCTGACCTCACCATGATGCCTAGCTTAAAATTAAAAAAGACTTCAGTAATTATTATTACTATGAATTTTGAACTCAGTTCGTCAACCGGTTGACTGTCTCACGTTCTTTATTATTCATGTTAGGGAGATGTCTGAATTCTGGTCTAATTACCTGAACCGACAGCACGCCATGTTTCTTCTTCGGCACAAGTTTGCCTTCAATGCTTTCATCAGGGTTGTGCAACTCGAGGTTTTGAAGCTCAACGTCGGCATAAGCTTCAACGAAGTCCACCCCTCGATTGTTGCATACAAGCTCAGGCTCGCCCACACTGTTAGCCACAACCTCGCCGGCAAATGCGTAGTAGGCGACAAGAGTCTGAGCCATGGCCTTCTTCAGAACACTCACCATGGAACCGAAGCTCATGCTGTCCCCCAACGCTTCTTCTTTCTTGTAACAGAAGAAGACCCCCACATCGACGGGCGGCAGAAGCAAGTCAAGGTTGGAGAACGGTAGCCAGTGTTCTTGCAATGGTAACACTGCTGCCACCACTTCCGTCTTGTTCACCGTCACCGTGAAATCAGCTTCTGCGCCCATGGCTAGCCAGAAATCGTTTTTCTTTCTGTCTATATTTCTTGGTGAGAAATGTTGTGACAGATTGATTGGTGATTTTGCGTGAGGCATGGAACTTATTTATAGGCCACAACAATAATTTAATAATGTTTCCTCTACTCCATTACTATGAAATAAATTGAAATTGAATAGGTACGAGTAATTTTGAGGTTACTTAGACGATTTGATGTAGTACTAAGAATCGGTCGTAGTTGTGTAAAAAAAAAAGGGTAATACTTGTATTTTAATCCAAAAAAATATCGGTAATGGTTAAAACAAGATTGATAAAAGAAAACCACGTTTAGCTCGTAGAAAACATTTTATTTTGAAGCTCGTTTACTCGTGGAAAACATTTTATTTTATTTGAGTCAACATTTTATTTTACGAGTTTATTCGGGTGGGATTAGTCTTGGTGGGTCAAAACAGTGATAATTATAGAAAAAATTAATTATTTAAACAATAAAATTAACAACTATATATTTAGATACAAGAAAAAGGAAAAATTTTTTATATATAATAAAATATATAATATATATTACACATTTATAAAATTAATAAAATTATTTTATATTAAAAATTTAATAAATTAAAAGCTAATAAATTATTTTTATGTCAAATAATACTTTTTGTATTAAATATTGAGTTTATATATAATGAACTGACAATGTATAACTTCTATACGTAATCAGTCAACCTTAAGATGACACATTATTAATGAGCAAAACCTAAAAATGCATAAGCCTTTGAAAATAAATTTAAAAACTTTATTAATATTTATTTTTAAGGACCTGCATATGAGGTATTATCATATAATTAAGTGACAGTGTATAGGTTCAGTGCATCATATATAAACTCTTAAATATTTTAAACTTATTTTGTGTATAAAGGATTAATATCCAATATGCAATTAATGAAATTTTTTAACTCCACTAGCAAAAATAAGATGATGACACATGTTTTTTTCAAATATTACGAAAATAAAAATAAACATATGTAATCATCTTAATTTTGTTTGTGGAGTTAAAAAACTCAATTGACGATATATTAGATATTAATCTTATTTTAAATTATAAAACATTAAAAATAAAAAATGAAAAATAAAAAATATTAAAATTTTAAAGCTTGAAATTTTAATTAAAAAAATTAGAACTTTAAAAATTTCTGTCACCGCAGGAATCCAATGAACTACAGTGCATCCTTTCATTGGCTTATCAGAGGGACATTTCACTTTCAACACCTCACCGCGCAAATATTTTTTCTTTTGGACCCATCACAACGTGAGCGAGTACCATGAAATAGAAATTGATCCTAAACAAATTAAAGCCAACAAGTGAACAGAGAATATGGTCCACAGACGTCCAGGGTAATCTGTCACGGCCCCTTCAACAATTGCCGGAATTCATACTTCCTCCTTTTTGGTACACGTCGGAATTCATACTTTCATTTTAGAGATTATATAAATTTTAACTACTAGGTAGTGTATGAAATAATTATCTAAATTTTAATATAATCACCGACATCTCAAATTTTCTTACGATAAATTATAGGAAAATTTTGAAAAAAAGGGATTGTAATAGTAATATTTATTTTAAGAGGTTACGGGTAAACGCATTTTTTATTTACTAAGAAGGAAATGTAAACTTTTTAAATTATCTTGAAAGAGATGGGAACGACCGTTTAATCCTTAAGAGATTGTTGAAGGCAAGACCACGTATTCCAATTTTGAAAATTAATATTGGGTATTCGAATACTTATATATGATTTTTACATCTTTTTTTGGTGTAAGCACATGTATTTTTATCCGTTTTACAGTTTGAGATTAATTCTGTTCGAGCCGGGAGTGGTAAACGATAAAACCCTCCCAACAATAGGGACTTCAGGACTCGAACCCTATCAAAGCACCTGAGAAAAAGTCCACTTCCACTTCTTCCAACCACTTGTTGGTATGATTTTTACATATTATGATAATTGTATGTACATCGTGATATAAAATTAAATATTTATATTTCTTTCCCAAAAAAAATTCTAATAACTAAGACTAATTTATCTTTGAAACAAACATACATGTGTTTATATCATTATGTATATATATTTATATATAGCTTTGTGTATAGGTATTCCAATACCTTATTATGGGTGTTTAAATACCTATAAGTGATTTCTCTTTTGGATTGATAATTATAAATATGTGCATTGCTTACTAATTTGACTATATCTTGAGTTAGAAAACTCAAAATCATAATCTGTATGGAGTTTTTAAAACTAGATTTAATTATCTTTTCAAACATATAAAGACCAATATATGGATCAATGTATAAAAAATGGAATAAAATTCTAAATCTATCCCTTATGCAGGTGCTGATACGGACTACCTACATCAATTGTATTAAAAATTCAATACTATTTTTTAAAATATTGAATTTTAATTTCATTTGATCCATTAGAAATTAGACTTAAAAATATTTCCAATCATATATAATTTGAATGATGAAACTTTATATATTAATACAAAAAAATAAAAAAAGAACTAGTTGTGCAAATATAAGATAGCTTGCATAGTTTGTATTAAAAATTCAATATCTTTTTTTTTTATAGAAAAATCAGATTTTAATGTCATTTGATCCAATAGAAAGTAGGCTCAAAAATATTTTCAACTATATATAATTTGAATATTTAAATTTTATAAATAAAAATAAAATAAAATAGAAATCATTCCAAAAGAGAAATCATTTATAGGTATTCAAAGACCCATAATAAGGTATTTGAATACCTATATACAAAGTTATTTATAAAGATATATATAGTTTATGAGAACTATGTGTATATCATGCTATAAATATATGTACATTTGTTTTAAGAGAAATTAAACTTAAGTATTCATATACCTACTGTTATTGTACAAAACAATAATAATGTAATAATGACGTAAAACTTTTTGATTATCGTGTCATGTGCTACCAAAGACTCCACGAGAAAACAAAAAGTTAGAGACACACAAGGGTTTCTCCCTACTTAAGCACTTCAATACTTAAAATAGAAGATAATTCAACAGTGTCTTGGGGCTAGTTTGGCACACCGATTGGCTCCGGTGCGGTACGGTGTGATGAAATCTTTCATATAAAACAAAATAAAAAATCACAAAAAGACAAAAGAAAAATTTGTAAAATTATTTTTTTATCCCTTCTTTTAAATATTTTATTAATAAAACTTATACTTACGATGATCATTTCTCTCATTTTAATCTCATCAAAATTAATCGCATCGCTCATCCAAATTAGCCCACGATAAAGCCAAAAGAATAAACTTTCGCTTTGTGATTGTACCTGTCTATATTTATAAAGCAATTTAGGTCAGTAATTACTGTCATTTACTAATTAGTGTCATTTACCATGGTAAATGACATACTTCCGTGATCGTCACGTGGGCCCGGTTTCCCAAGTTGGATTGTGGCTTGACGGGCTCGAGCAAATATCATGAGCCTAATGATCCGTGGTCGTAGGATTAACAACGGGCGATGGAGTCAACTGCTGCCCGGCGATTGGGTCAACCACCGAGGCCGTGGTCTTAGGATTAACAATGGGCGATTGAGTCAACTGTCCTCCTGGCGATGGGGTCAACCGTCGGCCTTGGCGGCTGTGTCAGCTGCTTCTTGCTAGGTATCTATAGATTCCTAAGAAAAAAAAACCTTGCCAAACTTGATGGAGTTTTCAGCGCACACTAGCAAATGTCTGCTACTTGCGTGCAATACACACACATTCTTGACCATGGACTAGGTCTTAATTGTAAAGGGCAGATTAGATTCCAGGAAAACTTAATCTATATGCCCTAATCATATAATAAAAAATATTCATGCCAAAAATATTAAATTACTCACACTTTAATAAATTAAAAGCTTAATATACAGATTGTACCGACTAACTAATTGCTTCACTGCTTTAAAATTTACATTGTTATAAATTAATCCACATATTCACGTATTTTTCTTATTGAACTTATATATTTGATATTTTAATAAATGTTAAATGGCATGCCCCAATAAAAAAATTATAGTTATATTTATATAAATTTTTATATTTTACAAAATTTTATTTAAATTTTTTTGAGTGAGAGGTTTGATAATATATCTATTGATTTATTTTTTATTAACGTTGACATTGATTTTCTTCCTAAATAAGCTTAATTTTGAATCTTGGACCTAAAAAAAATTATTAGACACGTGAAGGGTACGTGTTCGGTTGGGTTGTTAGAAATTGTGTTGTTTTAAGTTTTCGAGATGACTTTGTCTACACGGTGGATTGGGTTATTTTTGGCTTTGGCATCATTTAAGTACCAAAGTATTTATTGTTTGGTTTGGAATTTGGGTTATTTTATTACTCTTTCTTAATTAATTCAGATTCATTTAAATAGGTTGAGTTTCAGTAGATCACGTCAAGAATTTTCATGACTAAATATTAGCTACTTTATAATCATTTAATTTATCAAACTCAAATTTAGAGAAAAAAAATTCTAATTGGTTGCTTTTCAAAAATTGAATTTTAATTTCACATAATAAAAATAAAAATATTATACAAAAATTATAATATAACTGATGTTTACATCTCTAATTATTTTAATCTTTACCACCGTTAAGCAATCAAAGGAGAAATGGGTTGGATCATTCTGGATATCAGATTTTTTTTTATTTTTTTAGTTTATGTTTTATTATCACGGTTCAAAATATAGTTCTGCAATTGAATTGAAATTTCAAATTTAGTTACTTGTCAAAAGAAAAAAGAAAAAGAAAAAAAAAGAAGAAATGTCAAATTTAAAAGAAAACTACTGCAAAGAATAACATTTAAATATATAATATTTCTGCCAATAAAGTTTGCTTTAATGTCTTAATGAAAAAAAAAAGGATGTTTTGGATTGTGTCTTTTTTTTGGTTGGTTGGATAGTTTACTTGAATAAATAAATTGTTAATATAAAATATAACATTTGATTATAATTATAATTAATAATTTAATTATATATTTTTTAGATTTCAGATTAATTTATAAAGTGATAAACTTGTGGCCAATTTGATTAATTGAGAACTTATCTTTTTTTTTTGGTGTAAACCATCCGGTTTCCCCACACCATTCTTATATAAGACTAATCTGGATTCGAGCGAGAACTTATCTTTGATGCGTTAATCAACAATAAATATTATTTTATCAATGAATAAAATTAAAAAAAATTACGCAAATACTTAAAGAAAAAATATCATCAAGCTCTGCAAGATTTTTATAGAGTTTTAAGAATATGCTTTTTTTTCTAATTTTATTCATTAAAATCCCTAATGGTGATGAAGAATTTTACTGGTTAATATAATAAGACAAATTATCACAGATTGTCAATATGTAAATTTCATACCCTGTCAATATATCACGTGTCCCGTCCCAATCATTGAGTTTTAAAAACCATGACTCGTACTGAATACTGATGCTGGATAAAAGACGAGAAACGCAGTAAACATAAGTGTCCTGCCAACTCCCTCCCAAGATCTTTCCTCGAAAAATGAAGAAGAATAAGAATACTATTTAATCACGTAATACTATTTCATTTTTCTCAAAGTTTTTACTATTCTTCAGTTTTTTTATGTCATTACATAAGTGTGAATCACATTTTGAATTTAACATCCAAGAACCAATGATGACATCAAAATGATTCAATTAAATCACATTGATCAATGAGTAATTATCTTCTTTTCTTTTATTGAGATCGATTCTAACAGTTTAGACATGTTGCATCAATTATGCATCACATAATAATATTTAAATTACCTTTTTTAACAACTTAAGTATTGATAAAGTATAATCAATTATTCATGTCATAACCAGTTTAAGGCAAAGTACTAAATTTTTGTTTGGTATTTCCATCACTACAAGAAATGAGGCTTTTAATGGTACTAATTTAGCAACGCTTCTTAAAAACGCCGCTAAATTATGTTTATTCAACACTCTGCTGACATTTATCTGTTAAAAACCACTAAATTTTTAACATAGCGACGTTTTAAAAGAAAAAGCTGTTAGTTTCAACAATATAACGGCGATTTTGCCAATAATCAAAGTATATAAGTTATTATTACTCTAAATATATATATATATATATATATATATATATATATTGTTTTTCAGTAGCTCTAATGTCATAGAGTTGAAAGCTTGCGGTGATAGCAAATTTCCTCCCAGGTGAATCTATAATCCTGTTCTCATTATATTTTAGTATCGTACTGCTTAATGGTTTTAATGGTCTATATATAATATATCTATGAATTAAGTTAGCTGTATAACGTACTTTTAAAAGCTGAGAAACACATGAGAAACATTGCAAAAAATTAATATAAGATTGAAGGCTATTTTGGTAGCCAAATTTGACTTTAATGTCATTGTTTTGGTATGCTGTATGAGCTTGATTGTGTTTGACCAAGTGCTATGGGTCTATTCTATATTCTAGTATTGCCTAGAATTTAAAAGCTTAGCTCTGTCTCTGGTTGGTATGTTGTAGTCTGGTTGCCACCTACTTCTCTTTCTAGCTTTTTTCTTAAGCTAGACTTCTGGGTGATTGAGACTGATAAGAATATTCTAGTATGTGGGGAGGATAATGAACTGATTTAGGTTTTAAAATATGGCTGTGAAAGGAATTACCACCAGCATTTGTTACTTTTGTAAAGTATGTAATGGAGAATGTGTTAGGGAGTTTTGTTGACATGCGTGTTAAAGTAATTTGCAAAAAGAAGGGATCAAATCGAAGTGAAATGTCGGCTGAGAGTGTCAAAGCTTATGCTTTCTTACTTTCTGCATTCATCTTTCATATTTTATTGAATTATATTCGAAAGAAAAAGTGGACTGGGATCCAACAAGCAGTAATTTTTTCCTTTCTTTTTACTTTTTTTTTTTAACTGCCTTCTTTTTACTCTTTAATCTTGCATGTCTTCCTTTTCTTTTGTTTGATGGCAACATAGCTAGTAAACAAGCCTAATCGTACAAGAAAGAGAGGAATAGATCAGTGAGAAAGAAATTCCATGGAGCTTCCAATTAGATGGTAGATACATCAACTCTTTGCTGCCTCCTTTAAATTTTGCCATGCTTCTTTAAATAATGTAAATGTTAGTCTGTTTCATATATCAGGAAATTAATTACTTAGTTTATACAAATGTTTCTTTGTTCTAGTATCAATTTACTAAGTTATCTAATTTTATAATCTACATTCTAAGGTTTGCTTCAAATAATTTTTCTTGTTTAGTCTTTTTTTTTTCAGCCCCAAATTCTGCAAAGACACTGTTTGTTGGACAAGCTGATGTGCACATTTGGTGCTTTATTTTATGTACAAGTTTATTAGTTTAATGATTTTGAGATACATTGTTGCAAATTCAAACTTTAGTGTGGGTAGATCAGGGACAAGTTCAAACTTTAGTAGTTTTTAAGTATTGGTAGCTGTACATTTTTGCAATTTGTTTTTAATGATTTTGAGATAGGATCTTAATCTCCAGCTGATGTTAAAATCTACTTTCATCTTTAAATGATTTATCTTTAATTTCTACTATATTTGTATGAAATGGGTGTTGTGATTTTTGGTACAGCATATTCGACAAAGGATGTTTTACATGGCATATTTTACTCCTAATTAGTTATTGGTTCTGTAACCATAAAATATAATATTAGATTTTACTGTAATTCATATTTAAAAATAATCAAATTAAAAATATAATTAGATTTTGTTGTAATTTACATAAATATATATTTTCAAATATAATCAAATTAAAAATTATTGGTTAAATTGTATAATAAAAAATATAAAATCAAATTATATAATTTTTTATTAGGAAAATCAAATTATATAATTAAAAATATAATTTAAAAGGAAAAACTGGCTTTCCACAGTTCTTTTCCAGTCCAGTGTATCCATCCCACGTTGGGTAGTATGAAAAAAAAAAAGATTTAGCCACGTTTCCTGAAAGAAATGCCACTAAACACTACAGTAAAATGGACTTTTAGCGGCATATATTTAGCGGCGTTTTAAATAAAATCGCCGCCAAGTTCCGTGTTTTTAATCAAATCGCGGCGTTTTATTCGAAAAAACGCCGTTTAATTAAAAAATTTTGCCCAATTGCGGCGTTTCCATGATAAAACGCTGTAAATTTAACAGATAGCGGCGTTTATTTCCTAGAAACGCCGCTATGTAATAAATATTTTCTATATTTGCTTTTTACAAAATAAACGCAAGTTAGCGGCGTTTATAAGTGCCGCTAAGTTTTACACTTAACGGCGATTTTCTATGAAAAACGCCACTATGTTAAAAAAATATATCACCTGTTTTAGCATTTTCTCCTTCCCGGTCGCCGATCCCAAATTCTTTCGTTTGTCTTGGCCGTGCCTATATTAAATATATATGAATGAAAACCATCGTTTCCTTGACAAAATCAACCAAGATTTGCCATTATTTTCTGATTAAAGCAAGGAAGTAAACTACGCAGAAGCTCCGCCCCACAGTTAGATTTCCGGCAAGGTAGTCGGGATTGTCGTGTGTTCCTAAAAGACCGTCTTCCGAGAACTAAAGCAATCTCCGATTCTCAGCTCGCGTCTCTCTCTCTTCGATTCTCAAGCTCGCGTCTCTCTCTCTTTTCGATTCTCAAGCTCACGTTCTTCTCTCTCTCTGATTTCAAGCTCACGTTCGTCTCTCTCTCTCCGATTCTGTTTCACTTGTTTTTTCTAAAATGTAGGGATTTTTCTCAATCATCCTCTGCGACTAACGTGTTTTTCTAAATGTAGGGATTCTTTCATTTTAATTGTTGTCAGATTTTTATTTTCAGGTAATGCAGTTCATTTGATTGATTTCAATTATTTTCTCTGGTTATAGTGAAAGGGAATTCCAGAGAGGGGATGAGATCGCGTGGTTTGCGGATGGGGATAAGATTGTGAGAAGCGAGTATAATCCAGCTACAGCTTACGCATTTGGTAATTGCCTAATCTCTTGTAGACTTTTAGTGTTGGAATTTATTGCTGATTTTTCCCCATATTTTTTATTGTCTATTTCCGGAATTGTTGAATCTGTCTATTTGAAAGTTACTCTACATGAACTTAGTTGCTTGAGGGCTTAATCCCAATTCCTATTTATACTTTTAATAATTGTTAGAAATTGCATCCTAAATATGTATGTAACCTTTGGAATAGACAACAACAAATAAAGTTATACTTGATACAAAATGCAGCCAAAAATGAAGTCCTCCAATCATCATTCGTTGTTATTTTGATATTCAATACGGAATTAAATTGTAAACAAACAGATTAGACTCCTAAGAATATTATTATTGTTATTATTATATGTGCTGATATAAAATGTGAAGTGCTGACTCAAGGAAGCATGAATTCTGGGCATATGCTCCGTCTGGATAGATATATGAAACAGCAATTTTGAGTTGTTCAGCACCAACCAATTTTAATAATTGTTAATAAGAAAAAAAGCAAAGATTATATATGGAAGACTTATTCTGTTTCTACTTATAATTAATATTATTTCCTAAAAGAATTCTAGATCCTGTGCATGGACTGCCAATACAAAGTATGCAAGTTGCTTTAGGTTCATGAAATGAAACTGGAAAAAAACTAATAAAAAAGTTCTGCCTCGAATAAAATCTTCAGAGGAAGGAGGAATATGAACTGAAAACTTCTGCTTTAATTTGTTGTTTATCCAAAGAGTTGGTTGCAGTTTGTAAATGCACGCACCATTTCCCTGATGTGCTAACAGAATACAGATCAAAGACATATCTAGCTAGTTGATAGATTTTTTCAGTCAAAATCCAATATGATTTACAAGCATTCTGTCATCAACTTCTAAATAAAATAAGTATTTAATGGTTGTGAAATCCTGAAACATATATGAATGCAATTTTAGTTGACTATGCAAGGTAGAGTTTGTTTGCCCTGAAGATTCCAAATAGGTGGCTCTTCAAAAGACCATAGATTCAAAGCTGAGCATATTCCTTTGTCGTTCAAAGATTCAAAATTGGAAAAAACAGAGACAAAATAATCAAAGTCAAGAATCTTTAGACCTTATCCCACTCCACCATGGCTAGCCAGAGCAGAATTTCACCATAACATTTGTCATCAAATCCAATCATCGTTCAGGTTTTTAAGCCACAGTGCGTTAGGCCTTAACTATCCCACTAATATATAGACTTTTTATGCAAATTGTTAATATTAAAATCTGGACAACGGGTTCTTCTTTCATTTGTTGCTTGGGTTAGTGTTCTCTCATTATCTTGTTCCGCTGAAAAGGTTGGTTCTGAATTCAATTACATACCTAGTTTAAGTAGACTTGGTTTTGATTTCCGTGGACTGAACAGGATAAAACCACGTTGGTAAACCTTTCGGTCTTCGCCCTATCTTTTCATGCTAGAAATATTATGCTAGAAATATTTATAGGAACTGTTTTTGCTTATGGTGTTACAAGCAGTGGGAAGACGCACACATGTTAACAAATGTTAACAAATACTCAACTACCAACAGTACAGATATTACACATTGCAAAATCTCTTTTGTAGAGTAAGTCATTGCATCTGAGTTTATTGAAAGTGTCTATACTGGAGTTCTTTTATCACTTTGTGCTTATATTTGACAGTTACTCTACATGAACTTAGTTGCTTGAGGGCTTAATCCCAATTCCTATTTATGCTAGAAATCTTCTGTTGTTGCATATTTAGGATGCAATTTCTTTCTGTATATGCTAGGAATCTGTGCAGACTAATTACAGTACTGCTTTTCGGATATTGCTACTAAATGTCATCTTTAGTTAGAAATTTGTATCCGGAAATGGACTTTATTGGAAACTATGTATTTCAAACCTTAACGGTTTGAAATATAAATGTCATCTTTAGTTTATTTTTCTCTTTCACTCCCTCTATATATACAACTTGACATTATAACGTTTAGAATTGAATTACTGATTGTATTACTTTGCCTTTGATTTTTAGAGGAGATTGTAAGTGGAAGACAATTCTTGCTTGGAATTCCATATTAGTTTCAAGGATCTTGTTCTTGGTATGTATGACTATCTTTTATTTTCTCTTTAAATTTCTTCTTGTTCATTTTTTCCTTTTTTATTTGCTAGGTTGGTTCAGATTCTTTATTTTTTATTCAGTTTCTAAGTACACACCGCAATTATATTCATTTGCATTATTGGATGAAATTCTTGTATTTACTACGATTAGGAATTTTTTGGTCTTAAGTTTTGCATGTTAGTTAATATGTAGTTAATGCTTTCTTCTTTTACCTACAAGTGAACTTGATTGCTAATGTAATGTTGCTCCATGATGTGTAAAACATTGTTCTGAATTGTTTCGCATGTTAGTTAATTAGATTAAAAGCCATTTGAACCATTGTTAAAGTACTTGAAGTTGGCTCGACTCATCATTTAGGTAGCTCGAGCTCAGCTCAAAAACTATCGAGTCAAGCTCGAGTAACTCACGAGTACCTTGACTCGTTTACACTCCTAATCTATAGTAAAAATAAATGCTATTGGCGTATAGTGTATAGACATCTAATTTTTTTTATTGGTGTATAATGTAGCAAGTTATAAATGGATAAGAGTTGGATGCAAAAGTCGAGGTTAAGTCAAGAGTACCAAGAGGGAGTAGAACGATTTCTTAATTTTGCATTTAAGAATGCAAGTGAGGATGATATGATACTATGTCCGTGTTTGAAGTGTGGTAATATCTCTTGGCATATGCGTGAAATTGTGTTCGAACATTTAATCTGTATAGGATTTCTCCCGGGATACATTAATTGGTATTTTCATGGAGAGGCTATGCCTTCTAGGTCATCATCAAGAGTTGCTCCAAGTGCAACTTCCCAAATTCAACGTGATCTTCCTTTAAGACAAGATAACATGGAAGGCATGTTGCGGGATGCTTTTAACATCCAAAATTTGTCACCTCAAAGTGATTTTGGTGAAACGAATGACTTCGGTGAACATGGTAGAGGTCTTGGTGACCAAGAACCTAGTGGAGAAGCATCAAAGTTTTATAAGTTGCTTGAGGATATGAATGAAGAACTTTATGAGGGATCAAAGCATTCAAGGTTGTCTTTTTGTGTGCGTATTTTTCACTTGAAATGCATGTGTGGGTGGACAGGAAACTCTTTAACCTTGTTGTTAGAGTTTATGAAAGAAATGTTTCCTTTTGCTAAAATCCCTGAATCTTGTAAGGATTGTAAGAAGATGATCAAGGATTTAGGTCTTGGATATGAGAAAATTCATAGTTGTTCGAATGATTGCATGTTGTATTGGGGCGACAAAAAAAATCACCAATCTTGTTATGTGTGTGGCAATTCTCGTTGGTTAGACACAAGCCTCGAAGATGGCTTGAATGAGGATGATGGTGAGTTACATTTGAAAAAGAAACCTGTAAAGGTATTGCGGTATTTTCCTTTAATACCAAGACTTCAAAGACTCTTCATGTCTTCCAAAACATCAGATTCTATGAGGTGGCATCATGAGGGGCGGACAAATGATGGCTTCTTGAGGCATCCTGCTGATTCTTTGGCATGGAAATCATTTAATTCCAAGTTTCCAGACTTTGTTTCTGATCCTCGAAATGTGAGGCTTGGACTTGCGTCTGACGGTTTTAATCCATTCAAAATGATGAGTACTGCTTATAGTACTTGGCCAGTTGTTCTAATTCCTTACAATTTTCCACCATGGATTTGCATGAAACAATCTTCTTTTATCTTGTCCATGATAATTCCTGGTGAAAAAGGTCCCGGAAATGATATAGACATCTACTTACGACCTCTCATTGAAGAGTTAAAGAAGTTATGGGAAGGAGTTGAGACTTATGATGCCTCAAAGAAGGAGAACTTTTGTATGCGTGCTGCTTTATTGTGGACCATTAATGATTTCCCTGCCTATGCAAATCTATCGGGATGGAGCACCAAAGGTCGTCATGCTTGTCCTTGTTGTGCTGGACAGACATGTTCAAAGTGGTTATATAATAGTAAGAAGTTCTGTTATATGGCCCATCGTCGGTGGTTACCTGAAAATCATCGATTTAGATTCCAAAAACATCTTTTTGATGGCACTGAGGAGTTTAGGAAAGCACCTACACTTCATCTTGGGTCCAATATATTGTCAATGTTGAAAGATATCAATTTTACTTATGGAAAAAAAAAAACATTCAAGTGGTACCAAATCAAGAAAAAGAGTGAAGGAGATGTTTGAAGGTGATCCTTCCATATTTGAAGTTGATGATGTTGATCCTCGAAGTGATGAGGATGAAGATGGCGAAGATGACCCTAATGAGGCTAAATTGTGGAAAAAAAGGAGCATTTTCTTTGAGTTGCCTTATTGGGAATATAATATATTGCGTCATAACCTTGACGTAATGCATATAGAGAAGAATGTTTGTGAGAATATTATCAATACAATTCTTAATGTGGATAAAAGATCAAAGGACAACTTAAAGAGTCGGCTTGACTTAGTTGACATGGGAATTCGCATTGGACTTCATCTCGAAATGCTTCCTAATGGGAAATTACGGTTGCCATTTGCTTGTTTTGGGATGTCTAAAAAAGAGAAAGATGTGTTTTGTAAGGTTTTGAAAGATGTGAAGGTCCCAGATGCTTATGCCTCAAATATATCAAGATGTGTTAATCTCAAGGAGCATAGACTTTACGGTTTAAAGTCACATGATCACCACATATTGATGCATGTTTTACTTCCACTTGCCTTACGTTCATCCATGTCAAAGCAAGTAACTTCAGTGATAATTGAACTTAGTAACATATTCAAAGCTATTTGCGGCAAAGTTCTTAGAGTAGAGGAGCTTGAAAAACTTCAAGATCGAGCAGCGACAACTTTATGCCATCTGGAAAAAATTTTTCCTCCTAACTTCTTCACTATAATGGTGCATCTCGTTATTCACCTTCCATATGAAACAAAAGTTGGTGGACCGGTGCATTATCGATGGATGTATCCAATTGAGAGGTATTAATGGCTTAAAAAGTTTGCATTTATCATTCTTTTTATCGTACGAGTTATATATAACATTTTCTTAATCCTTAGGTTTTTGGGGAGATTAAAATCTTATTGTCGAAACAAACGATATCCGGAAGGTTCCATCGCTGAAGGATATTTGGCTGAGGAGTGTATGACATTTTGTTCAAGATACTTGGAAGATGTTGAAACAAGATTTAATCGCCCATCGAGGAATTTTGGGCTCCCTTATAGTGACTTTGCTCACACATATATGTTTGGAAGTTTTGGACAACCAATAGGTAAAGTTGAAGTGGTGGACTTGGATGATAAATCTTGGGCACAAGCACATCGATATGTGCTTCTCCATCACGAGTCAATTGAATCATTACGCACGTAAGTTAATGTTCATTATTTAAGATATAATTGTTATTTTTTTTTCTTATTTTAATACATCATGTTAATGCGTATAGTGAATTTAGAAACAACTTGAGAGCTCGTGCTCGTGCTCGTGCTCATTCTCGACGATTGAACCCTCGCGAGCTTGATAAGTTATTCATGGAGAATTTCCATGAATGGTTAGGCCAAATTGTAAGTAATGCAACTTTCGTACTTAGTGTCGATGTATAGGGTATGCATATAATTAACAAAATATATTTCATTCAATATTTGTAGGTTTGGAGTGGCAAAGATATTAGTGAAGAAGTTAAGATACTTTCACAAGGCCCGAACAAGATTGTGAAAAGATACCAGGGTTTTATCATAAATGGATTTCGATTTCACACTAAATCTCGTGAGAGATATAGGAGATCACAAAATAGTGGAGTTGTTGTTACTTCTTCAACTACTAGTTATGCTAGTGCTAGAGACACTAACCCTTTGGAAGGAAATGTCGATTACTATGGCATTATTAATGATATCATTGAGTTGGATTATTATGGCAAGTGGAAGATTGTCTTATTTCGATGTGATTGGGCTGATGTGACTAGTGCCAGAGGTATTAAGAAAGATCATTTTGGATTTACAATGTTGAATTTTTCTAGATTAATCCACACTGGACAACAAGTCGTTGATGAGCCATATGTTTTTTCTTCTCAAGTGAAACAAGTCTTTTATTCTGCGGATCCCAAAGATGCGGGTTGGTTAGTTGTTCTTCATAATACACCTAGAGACTTGTTTGATATGGGTGAAAAATCCATAGATGAAGTTGAACCCCAAATTGAATGTTTGCCTTTTATCGATCAAAATTTGGATGAAAGTATCCCTGATGCTCAGTGGGTCCGTGAAGATGATGAAGACATTTGATTCAACCTGAAGAAAACCCAATTTTTCTTTATTCATCTGTAAAAGTTCAAATTCTTTCTTCACAGAAAGTTTGGAATATGATCTGTTTCTGTTGTATATCTTATACATTAAAAAAATAGTAAAATCCATTCCTGTTCTGAATCGGTATCTACAATTAGCTTATGATTTCAATTTTTCTTGAAGGGCAATTTTATTCTCTACCAATTTGTTTGAGCAGTTGGGTTTAATTTCAAATGTTATCAGTATATTGACTTTTAGTGCCTAAAATATGCATCGTTAAAAGCTAGACACATCAGCACGTGTTAGGTACAGAAAAAATGTACTTATGTTTTCGCAATTAAGGTTTCATGATGTGTACTTGCTTACCATCTTATATTTTGGTTGGCCCTTTTAGGTGAAATGGCTGAACAAGCAATTGAGCAAATTATGGCCTTCTGTTGCAGAGGTAAGCTTTTAGTTCTTTGCAATAAGATTCATAATAGTTGCTATCTAGTTATTTCAAGAAGGCTGAGAGAAATTATGATAGTAAAGCTAAAGAAACTTAGCAGTGTGGCTTTTGTGTAACTGAGGTTACCACTAGAAGTCTCGAATGGATTAGATCTAGGCAGCTTATTCAGCACTTTTAATGTTTTTGAAATGAAAAAGGATTTCAATTGTTCTATATGCATTATGTATTAAAATAATTTTGTTGGTAGATAAACCTACATTAAGGCTGCAATTATATCCTAATGGAACTAATTGAGTAATTTTTCCTGTTTATAGATTTTTTTTTGGAAAGGAAAACACATGAGGGAGTGAAAATCTGTATTAACTTTAAATGGTTTCCTGATTCCTGTAATGAGTATTCTATTGATAAATGATTGAGTCAAAGGTTGTTTAATGTGTAATTTTCAGGCGGCATCAGCGGTGATCAAAGAATCTGTTGAACCACTCTTGGAAGAATACCGACCTCCAGGAATAACTCATTTTGCTTACTTTTACTTTATATATTCGCTGTATCTTTAGGCATGGTGATCTAATTAGTCTTGTAATGGAATCCTTTCAGCAAGTGGTGTTTTTATGTTCTTAAGTCTTATGGAGTCCTTGTACATGCTACATAAATGTATACATCATCTCTATTTGCATGTCTTCCTAGTCCTAAATCATTCACTTCAAGAAACTTTTTTATCTTCTAAGAGGATAATCAAGCTTCTTGAGGCCCCGGTTGTCCAGTTGTCTTTCTTACCATCTCTTTTGCAGTTTGTTTTCTTTGGTTTTTAGCTCATTCAAGTCACCTTTTTTCCTCTTCTTCTTCTTCCAAAGTTCTTGATCTAAATTTTTTGCGGAGATAGTCTGGTGCCTGGTTTTATGTTGCTACAAATTTTCACAAAGGGGCACTTAAACTTGGTTATTTGCAAGATATTTAAGGTATGTCTTCGTGATTTACTAGCATATTTGAGGTATGTATGAAGCAAAAAAAATCCCGTACTTCAAAAAGTCTCATATCTTGCTTTTAATTTCGAAGATTCAACACTTTCCTCATTGCTTTTCTGTGTTTGCATGTACGTCTTCTTGATTGTTCTGCATCCAATGACTGTAACTGAACATTGGTTTTACGATCGGTTGTCTTTGGGATTCCATAATAATACTGACATTTTAGAATGCTATTTAGTAATGAATTGTTATAAATGATTGGATTCATTGTTATTTTTTTCTTAACCTTGCCATCTATGCTTACTTCAAGCTATAATAGATATGCTGATGGAAGCATTAATAATATTTTTCAGGCTAAGTAACAAGTCAAATTTTTTCTTGGAAGTGTACAATTTAGTCTTTCCCCACCTTCAGGACGGTACTTCATAATCCTATTCTCCTGATTCTAAACTCTAAATTGTTTATTAGCTTGGTGACAATCACTGTTTAATATTTTCATTTATTTATCAATTATTTAGCTTTCTTAGGTCATTCTAATTGTATATTCTTATTACCTTGAAGGGTTTTGTTTTACAATTCTGTAAATAGTTTCAAGAATGTTTCTTACTGCCACAAATGGATGTGACACAACTTATGGTCTGCAGACTGCGTCTGTTAACTCTTGAACTTATAAAAAAAGGGCAAACTCTGTATGCTCTTATAGATAATTGATCGATGTGATGTGTCCTTGACCTTCAATCTTCTTGTGTTTCTTCATTTACTTTTTTCATTTTTTCTTTGTATGCTTTGTTTGTCTTATAAAACGTTTGGTAAAGCCTCATCAAACGTTTGGTAATTATGCATGAGAATAATTGGAAGTATTGATTTTTTTTTTGTTTTTGCTGGTGAACTGAAAATCTGGAATTTAATCTTTACTGCTTTACTGCTTTTTGCATTTAACTTCAATTTTTAAATCCAAATCTCATAGCTAAAAATATGGAATTTAATCTTTCCTATTATGATGCAGATAAGTTAAAATGCCCAGAAGTAAACTAGCAGGCATCAATATTCGAAATATTGATGAGTTACAACCTACAGCTGAGACAAATGCACCCCCTGCAGTTGACACATGTATAGAAGATGATGGTATCCAGCCTAGTTCTGCAGCTAATGTGAATACAGGTATTTTTAATGTATTTTTAATATATTTATATTTAAATTGACTTTTGTTTTGATGAATGTTGCTAAATTGGAGTTTATATTTGTATAGTTGGTAGAGATGGCCAACATAGAGTAAGAGGTCGGACAACATTAAGGGAATTATGGACACTACCTCCACAAGATAGGATACTTGTGAGTGGAAATAATATTGGACAACCAATTGATGAAGAAACTAGGCTATTATCTGGATTTTTGGGAATGTTTGCCAGGAATGGAATGAAACTACCTCTTCATTATGAAACATGGCATAAAGTGCCGCAGAGAACAAAGGATGAAGCTTTAAGCTTTATTGAGGTATTGTTATAACTTTTATTAAGTTAGTAAATTTTTTTTTATAGGTTGAATGTTTTATAGTCTATTTCCTTTTTGCAGGAAAGATTTATTCTTCAAAATATCTCTAGAAAGTACTTGTGTGATTCTTTGGGTAAAAAATGGAGAGATTATAAATGCTCTTTGAAAAAAAAATATTTTGATCGAAATACGGATCCAAATGTGATTATGCAAAATGTGCCCCCCGGTGTTGTTAGGTGGCAATATGAAGCTTTAGTTGCATTTTGGTATTCAAAGGAAGGGGAGGTACTAATTTTATTTGTGTTAAGATATTGGTATTATTAATATAGGCGTTTCTATGAATTATTTTATTGATTATTTTTTTATATACTATTTTATATCATAGGAGCGAGAAAAAAGAGGGATTTCAAGTAGAAAGCACCAAAAGTATACTCATACGGGTGGATCCAAAAGCTTCGCAAGAATTAGAAATGAACAAGTAAGAATTATTTTCTATTTTCATTTACATATATGTTTTTAGCTATATAGGCTGATTGCTTACTTTGTTTATCCATTATTAGGAGAAAATACGCGGTGCGAAAATTGGACGTGTGGAGTTGTTTCGAATAACTCACACAAAGAAAGATGGATCTTATTTAAATGAAACATCTCAAAGAATTGTGGTAATTTGTTATCCACTTATTTGAAAAATAGTGTCATTTTCTAATATAATATGATGAATTTATTATGTTATTTAATTGATTTATAGGAGGCAACAAAAGAGAAGATGGTTGAGCTTGAAGCATTAGCCGATACTGCTATCAGCCAGCAAGATTTGGAAGATCGGGCTTTTATTGAAGTTGTTGGAAAAGAGAGAAATGGACGAGTTCGAGGACTTGGGATGGGTCCCACACCTTCTAGTTATTATGGACACCAAGCTCGTCAATTCTCTCAAAGTAACACACAACAAGAGGTTTTCACATTGAGAGAAAGATTACAAACTATGGAAGCACGTGTTAAGGAATTGGAAAGCGAGAGAGAAACTCAGCAAGCTAAATTTCAACAAATGCAAGAGCAGTTTTACCATATGATGAACCTTATGCAGCAACAAGTTCCGGAAACTTCATCAAATCAGCCACCGCAGGTATCAATACATCAATTATTATTAATGTATTCTTCTTGTGCGTATTTATGGTGCTGTCTTTATGTGTTCTTCTTGCAATGTCTTCAACTTATCCATAAAAGAAAAAGGAGCCTATTTTTTTATTTAAATTCAACAATTACCAAAAAGATTAATGACTCTTGAAAAGTTGACTGCCACAAATTACCTAAGCTTCTAAATTCTGTCTCTATTGTGGACTGTGTTGCATGGGTAGGAGTGCAAGGTGCCACTGCTAACCGAAGGTGACCCTGCCCAATCTGAAGTCCAAATGGATCTCAGAAGCCAGACTTGTCTTACAAAAATATTGCTAAGTACTAAAGCCCGGCCTAGAACTCCAAAACAGAAGTTAGTTACTTTAGCATTGTGTCATTTACAATTACCTCACAACTAAATATTATTAATAAAGTAGACTGTCCAATAGTGCAGAAAATGAAAGCTGCTATAACGATCTAATTAGCATTAATTAATATTATATCTTACAAATGTTGGTGCTTTTTCTATAAGATCTTTGCACCAGGAATACACAAGTTTTACAGTGGATAATTTGGTAAGAAAGAACAAGAACTCCACAAAAAAGAATTAGAAGAAGACAAAATCATTGATAGAACCCAAAAAATAAGATAAAAATATAAGGGGTGAAAAAGGGTAAAGAATCCCCCTCTTTAAACCTAATTAAGCATGATTGGCTATACTAGTAGTTCATGCACTGGTCCATATTAAATTCCTTGTATATACAGCAGCTGTTCTCTCCTTTTGGACCTTTAATCCAGGACCAAAGAATGGTTATTAGAGCTCAACTTTCGTGAGGGATACTTGATTGGACCCTACATTACAAGAATAATCATCATTAACTCTATTAGGGAGCATTACTTTTTCTTACCGTGGAAGTTTTCTGACTGCAATCCCATTTCCTGGCTCTGATTTTGGCCAAAACCCATTTGAACTATGGTTTGCAGGTCACCCTCACAGAATGTTGGGTACTGAACATAATTTAGACAGGCAATTTGCAGATGTTTAGATCTGTGAAATGGAAAGAAGAGGACAAAACATTCTTTTTGAGGGAAACTGTAAAATGAAATTACCTGAGGGACAGTTTCAGAAAACTGGTTAATTGGAGGTAAATGGGTGTTGAGGTTGTGGCATATTGCAGTGTCTAAAGGGTCCACTGAGCATTGTGTCATTTATAATTACCTCACAACTAAATATTATTTTTCAAGCCGAGTTGTTATAAATTTTAAGTTTAAATTCAAGTAATTTCAATGGCTCAATCCCCATTCTCTAATTATTTAAAAAAAGCTCATGTAAGAGATGCAAGTCTCAAAATCTTACAGCTCCTTCTCATCAACCTTTTTAATTTTAGTAGTGTATGAATATGATGTTATCAAATAATAAATGTTACCCAAAAAAAAAAGGAGTTGAACTTTAGACCAAGTCTCTCTTAAATAGAGTAACAATAACTGGACTAAACCTTAATTGTTAATTGTTTTTACTATACTTTCACCAATTGATGAATATAATTCTATAATTCAAACTAAGTGTAGATACTTATTTTTAATTATTTTTAAAACAAGTCTATGCATATATTGTGATTATGGGTGGTTAGTTGGACAATAGCTTCTATGCATATATTGTGATTTGTGTCTTGGTATGTATCCATGATTCATTAATCTGATAATGCTGTGTGTGTTTTGCTGCATGTGCACTGCAGAGCCGGGCAGACAGCCTTTGAACTTTGATTGGATGCTCTTTTGTTCAGTGAATTTTAAGGTTAGGGTTCTCTACTTGAAAAGTAAATAACAAGGTTCTTTAGATATATCTTATCAAGCGCATATGTCTTCATGTTTATTTATCAGTTTACAAATGGAATTTGATCCTTGCTTAAGCCTTCGCATCTTAAGTTTTGCTTTCTCCTTTCCATCCATTTGTAATTGTCTTTTACGTGTAGAAGGGTGTATAGATTTAGTGGTATAAACTTTTGGTTTTGGAATCCAGAGGTATCAAAGACAGAAGGGAGAGTTGGGCAAACCACAAATGTGGTTATTGGTGGTACAGTAGCAGATGATTCAACTAATGAATGTCAATGAAGTATGGTGAAAAGAAAATCAAATTTTAACTTGAGACTGCTCAATTCATTTTTCACATCAGATAAAGTTGTTTGAACTTTGTGCTGCAGGAATGTTGTTTCGTTTAGTGATGGAGTTCCAGACAGAAGCAAGAAATGCCTTGAATGTTGTAAGGGAACTTATTAAAGAAAGAAAGGATAACTTTTGGATGTAAAAGCTTAAGAATTATGTAACCTTAATCTTTGTTCTTTCTTTCTTTTTTCTTATATATGTTTTTTTAATTAAATGTTGAGAGATTTATTTTTATATCAAATAGGAGATGTATAAATATATTTTTCATTACATTTATTTTATATTATTCATGTCTTAATGTAATATTGTTTCATCATTCCTTTTTGTTTTTAATGTAAATACTATAAACACTTATTTTATAGTATTGTGTTGGTGAGGTCGGCAGTATTGTGTTGGTGAGGTCGGCAGTATTGTGTTGGTATGAAACAAATTAATCGAATAATTAAAATTTAAAAAAAAAAGAAAAATCCTAACTTAGCGGCGTTTTTGCCCTAAAACGCCGCAAGAAAATTAATCGAATAATTAAAATAAAAAAAAAGAAAAAGCCTAACTTAGCGGCGTTTTTTCCTAAAACGCCGCAAAATTTGCGGCGTTTATGCCCTAAAACGCCGCTAAATTGCGGCGACAAAAACGCCGCTAATATGCAAAAAATTGCCGCGAATTTAGCGGCACTTTTTTAAGAAAACGCCGCTATTTTTTGCGACACTAACAAAGCCGGCGGTTTTTGTGGCGTTATCTGACAATGCCACAATAATTTAGCGGCATTTATAAACGCCGCTAAAAGTCCATTTTGCTGTAGTGAAAGAAAGTAACTTAGCGGCATTTTGCTCTGAAGAACCGCCTCTATTTTATGACTTAGAGGTTTTTATTCAAAACCAAACGGCTCTAAATTACTTTCTTTAGTGGCATTTCTTTCTAAAAAACGCCGCTAAATCAATTTTTTTTCTATCAATACATCTAGCAGCGTTTCACAAGAAAATGCAGTTAAATTAGCGGTGTTTCACAAGAAAACGTTGCTAAATTAAAAAGGAAATTTAGCTATTTAATCACATAAAGGAAATTTAGCTTTTTATATAGAAAATCAAATTATATAATTAAAAAAATATAATTAAAAATGAAAAACTGGCTTTTCACAATTCTTTTAGTCTAGTAAATCCATTGCACGTTGGATAGTATGAAAAAATTTTGATTCAACAAACACCGCTAAAGAAAGTAACTTAGTGGCATTTTGCTATGAAGAAATGCAGCTATTTTATAACTTAGCGAAGTTTCTTATAATAAAAAGACCGCTAAATTAGCGGTGTTTCACAAGAAAACGTAGCTAAATTTGAAGTGTTTCACAAGAAAATGCTGCCAAATTAAATAAGAAAATTGTTTTTGAAAATAATTTCACGGCGTTTACAAACGCCATTAAATAATTTAAAACCACCACAAAGTTAGTGGTGTTTTTATATAAATATTTTTGCAGACATTGCTTTAGCCGATGTTTTTAATGGCATTTCTTTAAAATGCCACACTTTATTTAACAGCGTTTTGAAAATATAAACGCCGCTAAAACACATTTTTCCTATAGTACATTAATTTTGAAACAATAACCCTCACTCTTGAACAAAAGTCTCTTCAAGGTACTTCTAATGGGCTGGGACTTATTTCAATTTCATTGCTTTCACAATAGATTACAAAGAGACCTAATAAGGTATATAACATAACTTATCAATTACATCACAATGTAATCCTTAGATTAGTTGGGTGGCAACTCTTTGCCTAAACATATCATATATGTTTCACAAAACTATTGCCTCTAAAACTATATAGTCAAGTTTTTTGCATTTGGAATATATCACCTTAGTTGAGTAAGATCCACTATCAATTACCTCAAACATATTCGTGTAAAAGTTTGACCTTGACTTTCATCAATAAGCCTTTGATTAAAAGAACTCAGGTTACATTGCCAAGATAGTCGAAGGCATCTTAATCATATGCAACATGTGACTCAATATTTTAATAAGGGATTTATTATTTATTCATTAGTTAAGGTCTCATCATTGTGCATACATAGCATTTATAATATCATATATAATAAATCTATATTAGGCATACCCTAGTTGGATGATTATGGACTTTATCTACTCTAATTTCCTTAAGCCATCGAAGGAATTAGTTAGTCATATCTTAGGATTACATATACAATCTTCTCCAAGCTTGCTTGTAATCTTTATGGCGCCATCTCCATCTTCATCTTCGGGTTACATAAAATTCAATTCTATATCTACTCATATTTTCATATGTATAATTACATAAATTTATAAAGAAACCTCGAGTTACAATTGAGGGGATTTAGATGAGAAAAGTATTTTACAACCTATGAAAATAAATAAAGATAAGGCAAGGCATGCAATCCCTATTTCAAAATTTTAAAATACCATAAAAATACAACCATCCAATCACATTGGTCTAACTCCATAATCATCCTCATACATCTATCCATAATACAAAGCAATTGAATAATTAGGTTCTATGTTGCCAATGTAGGTATCTTGATTTTGAAAGGTATCCCTTATTCAATAATCCAATCAAATTTTCAACTTACTAAATCATTTAGTAATGATTGATTGATTATCATATTGATTAACTTGCCTTTAATATCCCAAATTAAATATACATGCTCAATTTAGACATTCAAGGCATCTGAGCTTTAAGACAAACTTCCATTTATAGAAACTTCCTTTCTATTTTTGGAAACCTTTTTAAATCAAGACTCACATTTTATTATCTCGAGCCATCACTTCTACCTTGCAAAATAGAAAGTGACATAAGGTCATAAACATCGAAAGTACCAAAATCGCACAAACCCTAGGTACATTTATTAACTTGTTGAAATTCCGTAGTTATAAAGATCTCACGTGTTTTCAGTTTTAGGTCTTCTCATGGTTATTTCGAGCCACCACCTATGGCAGAGTAAAAAAAAAAGTTATCTAGCAAGGGGCTTCACTCGAATATAAATTATAAAAAAATTCAATTACCTTTACACAATTTTATCATTTAAAACTATTGCACAATAATTTTGTTCTTAATGTTTTAGAACACATCTGTTTCCAAGTACATAACTAATCTATCATTCAATAATTAATTTATTATTCGATAATACAAATGAGTTTTTAATATATTCATTGTTAAAAATGCATTATCTACCATAGCAGTGGCAACTTATAGAATTAATGATAGTATTAACAATTTAATAAACTAATAGATACACTTTATCTTTTTTTAATCTTAATCGTTCTTATAATAAAATCGTCAATTCTTTTTAACTTTGAAAACCTAATGTTAGTGTACATAAAATTAAAGTTCATTTGTCAAACATTTTTTAAAAAATAAAATACAATTTGAAAAAACATACAAATTTACTTATATAATATAATTAAAAAAAATCTTTTAAGGCCAACTAGGCCTCATGAGGCTCCACCCTTGGCAACCACTTTCACCACACGTAACTGATATTAGCACAATGTCAATGTTAGCTTTAGATTGATATATCTATTTTGAAATAACAAACACTTGAACAAAATTAAATGTATTATCCATATTGTAAATTTGCTTATTTAATTATGATTTTCACCAACCATATGATAAACCTTTTATTTAATTCAAGACCATAATTTAATTGATTGTTTTCATATTGGTCTTAATCCTTTTAGAATTTGATTTTAGAAACTCATTCTTATTAATTTTCTCATATAATTATTGAATATATTTTTAAAAACTTATTTGGCAGCTTTTGGACTCAATTTCATGCACTTAAAGTCAAGATATGTTTAAATGAAATTGAAATTGGTTTATAAATTCATTTTTATAATTAAATTGCCTAGAAAATGAATTTCAAGAATAAGAGATCAATCCCCCTTTATTGATAAAGGTGTAAAATGGGCCCAGTCCGTCCTGTACAGGTACAATCTTAAATGGTTTTAGCCCGTTAAACAGGCCAACATTTATAAGCCCAATCATTTTTAATGAGAGTCGGGTTGGATCGCAGACCAAGACTTTTATTTTTGTAAAAATAAAATAAAATAAAATATTAAAAATTATCATTAAAATCCAAATCCAAATACAATTACAATCCACTTACAATATTTTAAAAATAAATAATTACAAACTTGAAAAAATATAAATTTTTATTAAACATTCAAATTTCCTTTTTTTCTCAATATCATATATATACACACACACGCGCGCGCGCGCGCGCATACTCATGGTTTTAATTCAAAGTAAAATTATTTAAACTTTTTCTTTTTGTTACAATACAATTAAGTCATGTCATGAATTATTTGGATCGGGGTTTCAAATAGCGGCCGCTATCTAGCGGTAGTGGCAGTGGCCGCCACTGCTATCACGGAAAAAACGATTGTGATTAAGAATCACAACCGTAACGGCCAATAGTGTGAAATCCCCAATTTCATGTAATTTCCTCATGTTTGTAAAGTATTCCAGCTGAAAGGAATTAAATAAATATGAATTTATGAAGTATGAATGATGCATGGAACATGGAAGGAGTAATGAAATTGAAAGCCAAATAGTCAATGAATAAATTCTGATGTTATGAGAATGATTGGATAATAGTAAAATAAATATCAGATTTTGGTAATTAAAATGACATGTGGAATATGAATGGAAGAAAGAAGACCAATTAAGTGAATGTTCAAATTGCCAAGAGGTCAAAAGGGTTAATGGCTGAGATGATTAATGGATAGAGGTGCAATTAATGAAACTTGATGAATCATCATCTTCAGCCATCACCAAGTCGGCAGCCCCCTTTTCAGCCTCCCTCTCGTTTCCTCCATTTTCCTAAGTTCCATTTCTACTCACCTTGACAAACCATTACCTCATGTTATCGAATCGTTAAGCCTACATAATGAAAAACGATCCTTGTCACTAGCTCAAGCCATACCTTTAATATGAAAGGCTGAATCCAAGGAATTAAGGAGATCAGAAATTTTGTTATTTTGGCTATTGACAAAGGTAAGGGTAGAAGTTGATTCTTTGAATTCTATCTATGATTTGGAGTTAAGTTGAGTTGGTATAGTATGTTTATAACGGTTTCTTAAAGGTTGCAATATGATGATGTTTATAGCCTTGAAGAAGTGAAAGGCTAGGGTTGATGCAACCAAGCTTGAGGATTTTTTGCTATTGAGGTAAGGAATTTATGTAACGAACGTAGGGTGACTATGTCCGCATGTTTTAAATGTTTTGGAGAGAAGTACAAGTTGGTTTTATGTAGAAAGGTTAAATTTCAAGTTTTACTCCTAGTTACCAAAATGCTAGGAGCAGCCGACTGCCTTAAGTAGCAGCTGACTGCCTAGAGACAACCAAAGCATAGATTTCCCGAAAATCGACTCAAACCAGTCGACTGCTATATAAGACAGTCGACTGCTATTTTTCAGAAAGCATTCTGTTTCAAACCAGCCGACTGCTATATAGACCAGTCGACTGCTAATTTTTGAAAAGCATTTTGTTTCAAAACCAGCCGACTGCCTATAAAACCAGTCGACTGCCCTGTTTTCAGAAGCATTTTGTTTGCGAAACTAGTCGACTACTATATGACCTGTCTGTTGACACCTAATTTTGTCATCATATTATTATTATTATTATTATTATTATTATTATTATTATTATTATTATTATTATTATTATTATTATTATTATTATTATTATTATTATTATTATTATTATTATTTTTGATTTTGCTTTTTTGTGTTTTAATGTAAATTAATTAAAGAAAAAATATAATAAAAAAAATAAAAAAGAAAAAACTAATAATAAAAATAAATAATGTAATAGTCAACATAGCTGTTGCCTTACATGGCACCAGCTACTTCCTGCTACCTAAGGAGGAGGCTGGGCAGCCTACTTTGCCACTGCCAGCCACCCTAATGCCTGCCAACTTGACTTTTACCTCTGAATCTCAGAGATCAGATCAAAGTTTGACAAAAAAATGGCAATTAATTGATGTTAAAAAGGGAATGAAAATGAATCACAAGGGGGATGCGGCCATTAGCTCTTTTCTTCTTTTCTCTCCAGAGTCTCTCGACCGTGACCATCACTACCCATCATCTTCCTCATCTGTAAACGGCCAACGAGCCATTCCTTTCCCACTTCCAAGACCAAGCTTGCAAGCACCAACATCACACCCCTAGCCTCCCTTAAAATCGACTCAAAAAAAACATCTCACCATCTTTAGTCACCAACTGTTGCCAAACCTCACCATGACCACCACTAAAATACCAAACCACCACTGTCAATAACCATCATCCAATGCCAACACCACTTCATCCCTAAACCATTTGACCTACCAACCAAGCCGAAGTCCAAAACACATCCTCTACTCAAGTCAATGCCTATCGGACACCAATAAACTTCAAAAATTTTGAGAAGCCCGAATTGTAGCCGCGCGAGGCTACAGGCTGAAGCTTGCTGTAAGAGCCTTGCCCGTCTCATAAGTAGCCGGCGAGCATCCCCTTGGCGAGCTCACACTTCGCCCGCCCCAGGTTTACTCTTACAGGCCGGCTAGGCGATCACCAGTTCGCCCGCCCCTCTCACAACGTATTGTCCGCTTTGGGGTGCGCCCACTGGCCATCGCCCCTCACGACTTTATTCCAAGGGACTTGAAGTACTCAAGCTAATTCCCTCGGACGCGTTCCATGAGACGCTCGAACCCTGGTATCCCATAGATACCTCGAGCCTTACACTCATGTTACCATTGAGACAAGGTCTCAATGGTAACATGAGTGTAAGGCTCGAGGTATTTATGGGATACCAGGGTTCGAGCGTTTCATGGAACGCGTCCGAGGGAATTAGCTTGAGTTCTTCAAGTCCCTTGGAATAAAGCCGTGAGGGGCGATGGCCAGTGGGCGCACCCCAAAGCGGACAATACGTTGTGAGAGGGGCGGGCGAACTGATGATCGCCTAGCCGGCCTGTAAGAGTAAAACTGGGGCGGGCGAAGTGTGAGCTCGCCAAGGGGATGCTCGCCGGCGGCCTATGAGACGGGCGAGGCTCTGGTAACATGAGTGTAAGGCTCGAGGTATCTATGGGATACCAGGGTTCGAGCGTCTCATGGAACGCGTCCGAGGGAATTAGCTTGAGTTCTTCAAGTCCCTTGGAATAAAGCCGTGAGGGGCAATGGCTAGTGGGCGCACCCCAAAGCGAACAATACGTTGTGAGAGGGGCGGGCGAACTGGTGATCGCCTAGCCAGCCTGTAAGAGTAAACCTGGGGCGGGCAAGGTGTGAGCTCGCCAAGGGGATGCTCGCCGGCGGCCTATGAGACGGGCGAGGCTCTTACACTTGCGGCTTAAGCTTGTTGATCGAAGACCATACACGATGACTGGAATGGGAGATCGTGGCTGAATGAATGCTGGTTGGCTGCTGACCGATATGCTATCCTGCGAAGAGAGAAAGACCTGATCGGATGAAGGCTCGGGTTTGAAAAAGGAAAGGGAGAACCAGTGTTTGGTGTCTCTAAAGGCAGCCTGAGCAATCGGTGTCTGAGCAGTACCAGGGGAGGGGCTAAACAGAACGGTGACAAAGCAACCCAGATGACGATTCGCTGTGGATGCGGCCCAAGTTCTGATAAAGAAAAAACGGTGACCGGGTTAGTGGTCGAGATGGTCTGAACCGCGGCTAAGATGAGGTCGAGAGGAGCGGCCGACGCTATTTTACGAGTTGGAGCTGACGAAGAAATAAAGAGACAAGAAAATAATCGGTGGTAAAGGATTTATTTGCATTTTTTATTGCTTTAGAATATATTTGATTTGCAAAGATCTGACTTGCTTTTGGTTGCAATTGATTGCATTTATTGCTTACCAGTGAATTTATTAGATTTGATTTTGTGAATTAGCTTGGTTACGTTTTTAATAGTTTGGTTATATATTTAATTAGTTACTTGCCTACACTTGTGTGTTTACTTCCCTACGTGGACGTGCACATTGGTAATATCTTATTTGTTTGTCATGATTTGAAAGAAATTATTTTGTTGTAAGGTTGCAGTTGTAAGGTTTATAAAATAAATATTGTAAGATTAAAAAAATTATGGCTTGCTTTACGAATTAAATAATGATTTTAAAGATTTAATTAAAAATTAGTCCAATGATGGGATGTCATGAAACTCACAAGTAGTGATTTCTTGACTGATCCCTAGGTGAGAAAAGTCATACTAAATGTTACCAGAGTATTGGGATATTTAGTATGATTTTTCAATAATTTAAATTTTTGTTAAAAATGAAAATAAATAATTTTTTTAATAAAAAAAACAAAGAACAAAAAAATAATAATAATAAAATTTAAATTAAATAAATTCCAATGATGGGATGACATGAAACTCACAAGTAGTGATTTCTTAACTGATCCCTAAGTGAGAGAAGTTCACTAAGTGTTACTAGAGTATTGGGATACTTAGTGCAATTTTTCAATAATAAAAATTTTTATTTAAAATAAATAAAGAAATATAAAGAAATATTTATATAAAAAATTAAAAAATTCATTTGCATCATTCATTATCTATTTGCATCATATGCATTCATAATAATTTTTGAAGCGAGTGTGAATCTTCCGATGATGAGATTCTATAGAACTCTCAAGTAGTGATTCTTAAGAAATCTCTAGGTGAGGAAAATTATTTCAAATGTTACCAGAGTATTGGGATATTCGATTTAATTTTTCAATACAAAAGGTTCACATTCACTTTTGAAAAATAAAATTAACTTTTTAAAATAAAACAAAATGACTTTGAATAAAAAGAATAAAATTGATTGCAATAAAATTGGAATTATTTTTAAATATCAAATTAAGACCATTTCATTAAAATCAAAGGATAACACATGATTACTATGGTACTGTTTTTTAACGGGCGTCGTGGGAGTGCTAATCCTTCCCCATGCGTAACCGTACTCCCGGATCCAACTTTGTTTTCGCAGACCAAAAATTGTCTTTTTAATAAAACTTAATTAATTTTGAGATTTTGTTAAAAAGATCAATATTTTTATGTGACCAATCACACCTAGTCAAAAAAGATTGGTGGCGACTCCCTCTTTGTTTTTAAATGTTTTCAAATTCGTCAAGTGCGAAATCGTTACGACACAGTCAATTGCATTTTCTCGAAAAGCATTCTGTTTCAAAACCAGCCGGCTGCTATATGAGACCAGTCGACTGCCTCATGTGTTTTTAGAATTTCAAAATATCAAAATTTATAAAAGAAAATAATTTCGATAAATGAAGATATAAGATAGCAGTCACTACCCTAAGTGACTAGTCGACTGCCCTGCTGGAAAAGAAGGTTTTAAAGCCTATTTCAAGAAAGTATAAATGTCATTACAAAAGCTATATGACAAATGTTTTGAGACTATGAAGTACTTAATGATTATGCACTTCTGTATATGTACATGGCTGAGGAGCTCTAGTCCAGCCCTCAATGCCACAGATGTCACCTGATTAGTGTTCATCGTGGCCCACCAACACTTGGTCATTTGTCTCTGTTATATAATTGGCTAGGGGAGGATTCTTGGCCCCTACGAGGGTACGTCACATGATTCAGTGCATAATTCTGTTAAAATGCAAATAGTCTCTTTGTTATTTGAAAGCTATATGATGTATGTTTTGAAGAAAGAATATGATGTATGTTTTGAAGAGAGTATATGATGTATGCTTGTATATGATGTTTTGAAAGAAGTATATGATATATGCTTTATAATGATTTTTCATGACATTATAGAGCTAAGCAGGAAAACTACATATAGAGGTATAGTACGCTCTTTTACATATATTTCTTACTGAGCGTAAACTCATCCTTTTACGAATATTTTTCCTACAGATTATCTGAAGTGAATTCTGCTCCAGGTAAAGGAGCTTGCTTTTGAAACCTTATAGTGTACCTTCGAGATACACTTCCCAATAACTATTGAAGGTATATTTAGTTAAGATGTAATTCAGCTATTGTACAATACACTACTACAGAATTGTTTATAAGATGTTGGGGATTTAGGTATGTAAGACGTGTAAGATCCTGTGGGAAGGAATGATATATATCATTATTATGTTTTATTTGAAAACAAGTTCTTTATGATGAACTAGTAAATATCTAGTTTGAGAAGGAAAAGAATGAATGACATTGACGGACGAGTCTAATCAAGTCGTATAAGCAAAAGGAAAAAGTTATAGGCGAATATGTAGTGATTGGGATGTCACAAATAGCGGCCGTTATAAAACGGCGTAATGGCATGTAGCGGTGATAACGGTCCGTTATCGCCGCTATTCTCTGTTATGTTCCGTTTTGAAGATAGAATATAAAAAAAAATTCCAAGACTCAAGCAATCACAGTCACAGATTCAAAGTCATAGACTGAAAAGCTTCATGCCTTCACCATATCAAAATAAACAAAAAATCAGATCACACAACTCAGAGTCTCGGCTCAATCAGACACAAGCCCAATGGCTGTGGCCATGGGCGGCATGGTTGTGGGCAACTCTGATTCTTGCGTGCGTTAATTTGTTTTGAAATGAAAATAGCTTCTGAAAATGGAGGATTTCTCGTCCGAGTTAGACATAAGAGATGAATTAAAGAGAAAAGAGATTGGGATTTGAGGGCTGACATTGCTCTGGACAGGTTGCGCAGAGGGCAGTGGCGGGTGAGATTGGCAAGGCTGAGTGAGGCTTGGCTGGCTGATTGAGGCCCGAGGGGTGAGGGTGAGGGCGTAAGGGGGGTCGACAATGGGTGAGCTGGTGAGGGGCTGTGTCGGAGGCGTGCACATAAGGCGGTGGCTGGTGGGATTTTTGGATCAGAGAGCCGAGAGAGGGAGAGGGAGAGGGATGAGGGTCACGAGGGTGATGGGGATAATTGGGAAGTCAGTTTTTGGCATTTGGGTAAAGATTAATTAGTTAAAAATGCTAATTTAATTTTTTTTGGTTAAATGTTGATTTTTTTTTGCCAAAGGTTAATTAAATTAAATAATGATTTAATATTTGATAACGATTTAATGTTTGATAATTGGTATTTTTTTTTAATTATCATAAGTAATTTTTTAAATATGAATGTTTTATTATAATTCAAAAAATTATGAATAACCTTTTTTTTCACGTAAATAATAGACTTGAGGTATCATAAATTATTTTAAAAACTATAAAACAAGACTTTACATGATTATAATTACAATTACTACACTTTATATAGAATTGTGCGAAATTAAAAAAAAATTCACGATTGCGATTACCGCAATTACCGCCGTTATGTCTGCAACCGCGAAAAACGCAACGCGACCGAAAACGCGGCCGCGACCGCAATTTAAAACCATGATTTGGATAAGAAATTAAAATACATTAACAATATAATTAAAAAGTTAAATTGCAACAATGGTGCAAGTAGGAAGCGACAGCAGCTGCAACAAGGGTGCAAGTAGGAATCGGGCAGCAGCAAAACGTTTCCAGCAGCAGAACGCAACAGCAAAACTGGATAAGTGCAACAGGGACGAGGCAAGCTGGTGAGTTCGTGGAGGGCATTGATGCAAAGGGTTGGTGTAGAGTAGCAGTAGAGGTTTCGTTGTAGGAATGGTTTGAGAATGCAGGAATCAGTGGTGGTACGCAGCAGCTAGGGTCTGTGTACAGGATGATACGGGCTATCAGTGAACTATGACAGGTAAAGGAAGATGATTGTAGTGCAGCATACAGGAACACCGAGCTGCAGTAAATGCAAAGGCAATAGCGACAAAAGCAACGGGACAGAAGAAAAAAATTCAGAATCCTCTTCACCCTCCTTTCTTCTTTTTGTGTCCTTTTTTTTTCCCTCCCTTGGCTTTTATAGCCACTCTTGAACATGAGCAAAAGGAAAGGAATAATATTCCCTTCATTTAAGCTCCTAAATCATAGCTCTCATTAAGGGATTTTGCTTCCCTCTTAATTTTGAAAGATTTCCGTCTCAAATTCAAAGATAACATGATCAAACTTGGTCAGCCCACATTTTGCATGTGGTTTATATGGGTTTGCATGGGAAGTGTATAATTTTCATGAGATAGGGTTTACGTGGGGATCGGTTTTAGGGTTGCTTGGTGTTTAGTTTAGAGTTTTGCATGGGATTTGAATGGTTTGACCGAAGGATTGACTTGTTGCCATTTTAATTTTAATTTTATTTTTTTAAAGATTGCTCAGACAAAATTGGCTACAACAGAGAGGAGCTGCGGCTCAGAAATTAGGGTGGACGAAGGAGCGAGAAAGAAGCTCATGTTATTCATGGGCCTATTGCGGGCGTAATCAACACTCTCACTGGTGGTTTCACTTTCGGAAGACCAAGCTTCTGTAGTTGCATTGGGCATAGAAGCTAAGTATCATGACCACTCACGAAAAGAAAACAAGGACATGGAAAGAGCCAATGGACTTCGGATCTATTCAATCCCTCATAATGACGCGATTGGGATAACAGCCACTATTTGCAACCATGTTGTTAAAAGAATCCTCTTTGACAACGGAAGTACCAGTGACATTCTTTATTATGCCACCTTAAAAAGCTTGACATATTAGACGATGAAATGAAACCCTTTGTTGCTTCAGTGGTTTGCTTTGGAAACGAGAAAGTCAAAGTAGGATTTGTCAAAGTGCCACAAAAACTAAAAAACGTTGGTAGTTTAGCATCATTTTGTAATATTAAAATTAACCTTAAACATGCTTCTAAACAAATATGAAACATGTCAAATAATTGATACGCGAAAGCTTACAGTAAGAATCGAACTAATCTTCAGCATTGCTTTGCTATCTGTCTGATTTTGATTTAGTGTCTGGAATTGATAGGCTTCATTGAATTACTTCCAAGCACACAAAAACTTTATTAGATGGTATTTTTTGTATGGGATTAACATAATTAGGGACTGGAAGGAGCCCTCCTAATACTAACGACAATATTCTAATTATGGTAATTAAATCACATTTTAATCATCATAAAATCATGCTTTTAATAGCCAAATATTGAGTTGAGATTTATCGTGAAATTATGAACCATATTCGGATTTGATCAACATGAGATTGCTGGAATTATGGAAATCAAATATTCTATTTCCATAATTAGGAATAAACCGACACATTTACCTAACAAAAGGCCACTAAATATACCGACAACAGAATGGGTGGCATATTTAGAGGCATTTTTCCTGAATGCAGCGAAACGTTTAATGGAATTGAAAACTAAATAGTAAAGTAGTGCCGATAAAAACCTAATTTCCTGCAAGGAAAACAGTAAGGCTTATAGTTTTTTTTTTTGGTCATTAAGCCAAATGATTCAGTTCTTATTAATATGGTTATTGAATCAATAGATGTTTTATTTGAGGAAAAAGATTCAAATCAATTCCACATCTTAAAGTTATTGCCTAAAATAGTTCAAAAGAACTTGAAAGAAAACATTCTACCTAAAGTAAAATAGCCAAAAAAAGCTAAAACTTACTGTTCAGATTTTCATATATTTCTTGTTGAAAGAACAAGAGAAAATATAAATAATTATATCGAATAGTGCTTTAATATGAATTCTTGATCCTAAAACATTTGAAGTTGAAGTCAAAGAAACAAATTATTTCATCTTCATCATTAAGAACTCCTAAAATTGACATTTTGTATAAAATAATATTAATCAATAATTTAAATATTTTATTAACACTACTAGAAAATGTGCTTTTAGCAACCAAAATTTACAACAACTAAGATAATCGTTGCAAAATTTCATAACATTTGCAACGACTTTTTATAATCGTTAATTAATTGATTTTTTTTAATATTTTATACAACGATACTCATTGTTGTTACAAATTCTTACCAAATTGACAACGATAAAAAAAGTCGTTACAATATCTTATTATGTTTGTAACGACTTTTAATTGTCGTTGCTTATTTGATTTTTCATTATATTTTATACAACAACACTTATTGTTGTTGCGAATTCTTATCAAATTAACAATGATAAAACAGAGTTGTTACAATAGCTTATTATGTTTGCAACGACTTTTAATTATTGTTGCTTATTTGATTTTTTTTATATTTTATACAACAACACTTATTGTTGTTGTGAATTCTTATCAAATTAATAACGATAAAAAAAGTCATTGCAATATCTTATTATGTTTGCAACGACTTTTAATAGTCGTTACTTGTTTGATTTTTCTTTATATTTTATACGACGACACTTATTGCTGTTGCGAATTCTTATCAAATTGACAACGATAAAAAAATGTCGTTGTGATATCTTATTATGTTCACAACGACTTTAGTTGTCGTTGATTATTTGATTTTTTATTATATTTTATACAACGACACTTATTGTTGCTGCGAATTCTTATCAAATTGACAACAATAAAAAAAATCGTTGCAATATCTTATTATGTTTGAAACAACTTTTAATTATCGTTGCTTATTTGATTTTTTATTCTATTTTATACAACGACACTTATTGTTGTTGCGAATTCTTATCAAATTGACAACAATAAAAAAAAATTGCTACAATATCTTACTATGTTTGCAACGACTTTTAATTATCGTTGCTTATTTAATTTTTCATTATATTTTATACAACAACACTTATTTTTGTAGCGAATTCTTATCAAATTAACAATGATAAAAAAAAAGTTGTTGCGATATATTATTATATTTGCAACGACTTTTAGTTGTCGTTGCTTCTTTGATTTTTCATTATATTTTATGCAACGACACGTATTGTTGTTGCAAATTATTATCAAATTAATAACGATAATAAAAAAAGTTGAATATTTGCAACGACTTTTAATTGTACCTAATTAACTTTTTAAATATTTTATACAACAATAAAATAATTGTTACGATATATATATATTTATTTATAACATTGTGATAACAATAATATCTTATTTTGTCCGGAATCCTAATTTGTAGAGTTATATGAATTATGTTATTACTAATGAGATTAATTGTGTGACCTTACATTTTTTTAATTGTTTAATTAGATTGATAATATAGGTTAGTTTTATTTAATTATTAGAATTTTAACATTTAGGTTCATTAAATAATTGGCCATTAATATTAGGATATATTAGTATTTTTCTTGTCAATTAATAATAATTAAGATTGATTAAAATAGGATGGAAATTGTAATTAGAGGTAATATAAGATTAGGAATGTTATTTAATTAGATAACTTAATTATTAAATTAGGATATTTGAGATTAATTTGGGATTATTTAATTTACAGTTTTTAAGCTCAGATAATTAAAATAAATATTTAAAATGCTTTATTTGACATTTTACTAGTTATATATGTTGCTGTAATTGTCACTGTTGGATGATATATAGTAAAATTATTAATCTTATAAACATTAATATGATATATATGTTTATATACTTAATTCTTAAAATTTACTAATTTTATATCATAAATGGTAGAAAAAAGTCAATTATTCTCTCTTTTTTTTTTCTAAATTAACTTGAAAAATATTTTAATTACCATAATAAATTGAAATGAGATTGAAAGCAATTGGCAATTTATCATATATAGGATAATAATCCAATTATTAATCTTGTAAAGACCATATATATGTTTATATACATAATTGATGTCGTAACGGCTTCGCGCTCGACGATTTTGAAAACATTTAAAAACAAAAGGAGTCGCCACCAATCTTTTTTGACTAGGTGTGATTGGTCACCTAAAAATATTTATTTTTTTAACAAAATCTCAAAATTAATTAAGTTTTATTAAAAAGATAATTTTTGGTCTGCGAAAACAAAATCGGGTCCAGGAGTACGGTTACGCGTGGGGAAGGATCAGCACCCCCACGTCGCCCGTTAAAAAACGGTACCATAATAATCATGTGTTATCCTTTAGTTTTAATAAAATGGTCTTGAATTAATTTTTAAAAATAATTTTTATTTTTATTGCAATCAATTTTATTCTTTTTATTCAAAGTCATTTTTTATTTGTATAAAAAATCATTTTGTTTTATTTTAAAAAGTCAAATTTTATTTTTCAAAAGTGAATGTGAACCTTTTTATATTGAAGAATTAAATCAAAAATCCCAATACTCTGGTAACATTTGAAATAATTTTCCTCACCTAGAGATTTCTTAAGAATCACTACTTGTGAGTTCTATGGAATCTCATCATCGGAAGATTCACACTCGCTTCAAAAATTATTATGAATGCAAATGATGCAAACAGATAATGAATGATGCAAATGAATTTTTTTAATTATTATTTTTTATTTCTTTATTTATTTTAAATGAAAAATTTTATTATTGAAAAATTGCACTAAATATCCAATACTATGGTAACACTTAGTGAACTTCTCTCACCTAGGATCAGTCAAGAAATCACTACTTGTGAGTTTCATGACATCCCATCATCAAACGAGTTTCATTTTAATTAAATTTAATTTTTATTATTAATTTCCTTTTTGGATTTTCTTTTAAAAACTTATTTATTTTTATTTTTTAATAAAAATTTAAATTATTGAAAAATCATACTAAATATCTCAATACTCTGGTAACATTTAGTACGACTCTTCTCCCCTAGGGATCAGTTAAGAAATCACTACTTGTGAGTTTCATAACATCCCATCATCGGACGAAATTTCATTTAATTAAATTTAAATTTTATTATTATTTCCTTTTTCTATTTTCTTTTTTAAAAACTTATTTATTTTTATTTTAATAAAAATTTAAATTATTGAAAAATCATACTAAATATCCCAATACTCTGGTAACATTTAGTACGACTCTTCTCACCTAGGGATCAGTTAAGAAATCACTACTTGTGAGTTTCATGACATCTCATCATCGGAACATTTCATTTTATTGAATTTAAATTTCATTATTTTTAAATACATTTCCTAAACAATAATACTAATTAATGAAAATACAAAAAAAAGAAAATTTAAAAAAAAAACTTTTATTTTACAACATGCAATAATAATAATAATAATAACAATAATAATAATAATAATAATAATAATAATAATAATAATAAAAATAATAAAAATAATAATAATAACAATAATAATAAAACATAATAATAAATTTTTTTCAACTTAATTTTTTTTAATTTTTAATTTTTTTTAATTTTAAATCTTTAAATTTTTTACAAAACAAATAAATACTAAATAAATAAATAAATAAACAAAGAAAGAAAAAAAATATATACCTAAATGGATTTGGGCTAGGAGCCCAAAAAAAAAAACTTCAAAAGAGCCCAAAGACAGGCCCAAATGGCCAAGCCCAAGCTGCTTGGCCGGACACGGGTCGGATCGGGTCGGATTGGTGGGTCAGAGCGCGGATCTCCTCCTCTGATGCGGGTCGGGCGCGCGGGTCTCGGGTAGGATCCCAGGTCGGATCCGGGTCGCGAGCGGGTCACCAGCCTTTTTTTTTCTATAAAAGCTCCACCTTTTTTTTTATTTCATTTTCCTCTTCTTTCTCAAAAAAAAAAAAACCTTCAGAGGCTCCCAACCTGGGCGATTTCCGGCTGCTGTTGGGATCGCTTCCGGTCGCTGCCGGTCGCCGTGCTCGGTCGCCTGTTGGGGTACTGAAAACCTAAAAAATACTCCCCTCCTCCCTCTCTACTCCGATTTGGCCTTCGTTTCACCAAAAAAATCCTTAACCCCATAGATCTAGGCTTCACCGAAACCCTCTCCCCCCTTTTTGTGTTTTTTTTTGTAGATCTGGTTGTGGCTATGGTTTGCTTGTGGTTTTGTTGTTTGTTTGTTTTTTTTTTGCAAGTGGGGGGTTTGGATCTTGGATTTGGGTTTTGGGGTTCTCGGGTTTAGGGATTTTGGTCCCGGTTTGGGTTGTTAAGGGTTCGGGTGAGGCTCCGCGGCTTGGTTTTTTGGGTGGTGAGGATGGTGTTTCTGGTTTCGGGGTCTTGGACAAAGGCGAGGGGGCTTTTCTGGTTTTGGGTTTTTTGGTGTAGGGAGTGAGGATGATGTTGGTGTTCGGGAAACAAGGGCTGAATAGTGTTGTTGGGTTTTCGATGGTGAAAGGGGGTGATTGAGAGGGTTGTGGGTCTCGGGTGGTGAGGATGATGTTGGTGGCGGTCTTGGTTCTTGGGTGGTGAGGATGATGTTGGTGGTTTTGGGCCCCTGGGTTGAATGGGGGTTTCGACAGAGGCAGAGGTGGTGAGGGTCACGGTGGCTAGGGTTAGAGGGTTTTCTGTTCGGGGTCTGGGTAGTGAAGATAGGTCTGCCCCCTGGTTACCGGTAGTGTTGAAGGTATTTGTGGAGTTTTTGTATCTCGGGTTGGTGGAGATGGGATGGCTGGCAGGAGTAGCTAGTGGAGATGGGATGGCTGGCAGGGGGTAGGTGACAGTGGCGGTGGCTGGTGAGGATGATTGACAGATTGGACCAAAAAACAAAATAAAAATAAAATAAAAACAATAATAATAATAATAATAATATACATAATAACAAAACAAATAATATAAATAAAAATAAAAGTAAAAAAAAAATAATAATAATAATAACAAAAATGGGACAAAATTAGGTGTCAACAGCTGCCCCTCTTTGCTCATTGTTGAGGATCAGGAATAGAGCAAAGACGATAGACAAGAATTTTGTCCAACTCAAGACCTAATATTTTTTTTTCGAGGAAGCTCCTCTTGCAGTAGAGGCGATGAAACTTTAAATTCTTTTTCTGAGAATATGCTCTTCTTGCAGCAGAGGCGATCAAACTTTAAATTCATTTCCTGAAATGTCCTCCTCTTGCAACAGAGGCGATGAAACTTTAAATTCCTTTTTTGGAAATGTGCTCCTCTTGCAGCAGAGGCGATGAAACTTTAAATTCCTTTTCTGAGAATATGCTCCTCTTGCAGCAAAGGCGATGAAACTTTAAATTCATTTCCTGAAATGTGCTCCTCTTGCAGCAGAGGCGATGAAACTTTAAATTCCTTTTTTAGAAATGTGCTCCTCTTGCAACAGCGGCATTGAAACTTTAAAATTTTTGCTCGGAGGACTTGGGATTTTGCCCGGAGGACTTACAATTTGTGCCCGGAGGTCTTATGATTTGTGCCTGGAGGACTTATGATTTGTGCTCGGAGGACTTAAATTCTTTTTTCTGAAAAGTGCTCCTCTTGGAGCAGAGGCATTGAAACTTTAAAATTTTTGCCTGGAGGACTTACAATTTGTGCCCGGAGGTCTTATGATTTGTGCCCGGAGGACTTAAATTCTATTTTCTGAAAAGTGCTCCTCTTGCAGCAGAGGCATTGAAACTTTAAAATTTTTGCTCGGAGGACTTGAGATTTTTCTCGGATGACTTATGATTTGTGCTCGGAGGTCTTATGATTTGTGCTCGGAAGACTTAAATTCTTTTTTTCTGAAAAGTGCTCCTCTTGCAGCAGAGGCATTGAAACTTTAAAATTTTTGCCCGGAGGACTTATTATTTGTGCCTGGAGGTCTTATGATTTGTGCTCGGAGGACTTGAGATTTTGATTCTGATGCCCGGAGGACTTAGTATTTTACTTGAAAAGTTTGAATTTTGATGCCCGGAGGACTTGGAAATTTTGCCCGGAGGACTTACAATTGGTGCCTGGAGGTCTTGAATTTTTATCTTAAGAATTTAAAATTAGTGCCCGGAGGACTTAGCATCTTTCCTGAAGAGTTTAAAAACGGTGCCCGAAGGACTTAGACTTCACTTGAAAAGTTTAAAATTGATGCCCGGAGGACTTTAAATTCTTTTTTCTGAAAAGTGCTCCTCTTGCAGCAGAGGCATTGAAACTTTAAAATTTTTGCCCGGAGGACTTGAGATTTTGCCCTGATGACTTATAATTTTTGCCCGGAGGTCTTATGATTTGTGCCCGGAGGACTTAAATTTTTTTTTCTGAAAAGTGCTCCTCTTGCAGCAAAGGCATTGAAACTTTAAAATTTTTGCCCGAAGGACTTGAGATTTTGCCCGGAGGACTTATAATTTGTGCCCGGAGGTCTTATGATTTGGATTTGCAGTGTTTGAAATCTGTGCCTAGAGGACTTGGAATTGGATTTGAAATTTTCTTTATCATGAGCAAACTTGCCCTCTTTTTCTTTCTCTTTCTTTCTCTCTCTTCTTTTTCTTCTTTCTCTTCTCTTCTTTCTTCTCTTTCTTTTTCTCTTTTCTTTTCTTTCTTTTTTTTTCTCCCTTTTTCTCTCTTCTCTCTTTCTCTTCTCTCTCTTTTTTTCTCTTTTTTTTTTAATCTTGGAAAAGGTTGCATAACCTTTGAAATTTGATTGAATGGTGTTGATTCTTCAGCTTGAGAAAGATGTTTTAATCTCAAAATTTTACACAAAAACTTTCTATGTTGATGCTGAATGATATTGTGTATGTATGCATGAACGCATGGCACTCAATCCTGTACATTTTCTAACTTTGAAACTCTATCCTGTCAAAGAGGTACATCATTTGTCTTTTGTATTTTCTTTGCCCCAATCATGATCATGAAAGCTCCTTTCTGTTTTCCACTTCTGCAAAGTTCTGGTGCTCATTACAGCCTTTTGACGAAAAGCACTGAAAATTTTCCTCATAACTATTTTCTAGGGGGAATGAATCCAAATTTCACAAGTGATACTTGATCCTTTCGAGAAATTAGTGATTACTTTTCAAGATGAGTGACATAAATCCTATTCGGATCTTTCCAACTAGACAATTGAAAGTTTGGTGCACCAGGATATTCTGTTTGGGGAATAGTTTGTCACTTATCCAAAAAAACAATGGTTTTTTTTTTCAAAATGGTTTTCTTAAAATACCATCGCTTTTCTTCTTTTTTTCTCTGTTTTTTTTTTTTTTGGAACAAAGTTTTAATGAGAAAAGAAACAAAATATTTACAACTTGGTTTGACAATCTCTTAAATTCTCGAATAATGGCGTTCTACAGATGCCAAGATAAGATATGAATGACTGAGGTTCTTTCTGTTTGGGAAAAGTATGTACAGGAAGAATGGTTCAAACTTTTTCAAAAAATGTTGGGCAATCAAGTGACATCAAAATCTTTGAATATCTCAAGGGTTTCTCAAGGCTTGTTGATTCTTTTCCATATTTTCAATTCATGTCACTGCATGACTTGTTGCTCTGAGAGTTCATTGTTTGCTCTAGACTGCCCTTTTCGGGTTTCACCCTAAAGCTGTGCTCTTTCCTTTGTTTTCTTTTCTCTATTTTTTTTGTTTTTTTTTTTGATTGATTGCTCCACCATGCATTCAAGAATTCAAATTTTATTCAAACCAAAGAAAGGTGAGAATCTTCCAAAGAAGAGCTCTTCGATACAAGCATCCCTATTTGATCAAAATGGACTTTTAAGTACGTAATGTAGGCCATGGTTCAGGATTCTGAAAGAATAGATAAATAGGCCCAAAATGTGTTTGAAGGTGATCAATCCAAGGATCATTTCTTCTCATATAGACATCTATCATTTACATACTTAGAAGCACCTTTCTCTTTATACTTTTCCATGTATCTCTTCCTCTTTCTTTTTTTTTGTTTGTTTTTTTTTCTTTGTTCATTCTTTGAAAGCACCTTTCTTTGTGTACTTTCACATGTATCCTTTTTTCTTTTTCTTCTTTTTTCATCATTTTTTTCATTCTTCTTTTTTCATTGATTCATGTCCAAATTTTCAAATCTAATTTGCCCCCAAATTGTCCTACATAGTAAATCTTATTTGATCAAAAACAAAAATTGAATCATTCATCTTCTTTGAAGAGATACTTTCTGCACGTGCCCTCCGGTGTGGAGGGTGATCCTTGGAGGAGGTTTATTATGAAAGAAATTATAAGGCTTAAAAAGGGCAGCAAAATGATAATGTTTATATTTGCGAATGGAATGCGAAAGACGACCACTCATCATCTCAAATTAAGATGCTTCTATTGAAAAGCAATTCTTAGGATAAGTTTTTCTTTTGGCTTCCGAAATCATCTGAATATCATGTTTACATGGTGTCACGATCAATTTCATTTTTTTTTCTTTTTTCTTCCTTTTCTTTTTTTGTTTTTGTTTTTTTTTGTAATGCAACACTTTAATATGACAGAGCTTGACCTCACACACCACGTCTTCATTTGAGGAAAAAGGTGATGCGTAACCCAAGGTATTGTATAGATGGACAACAGTGAAAAATCCTCAACTTTGGCTCTCTCTCCTTTTTTTTCTTGCTTCTTTTTTTTATTTTGCCCCAAAACATGGGCGAAAAGGCATCTCGGGAGTACAAGATTGGAGAATTCGGGATTTGTACAAGAATTTAGGTGGAAATGTATTTCAAAATGATCTTGCCACATATTTGACCGCAATTATCCAGAATCTTTGAGATTGTCATTGATTTCCAAAAAAATTCTCAAAAAGTTTTGCAAATCGGTTATTTCTTGAAAATCATTAAGAATAAAGCCTTATCATGATCAAAGTGAAAACAAATCGGACTTTCAAAATCTTATGCCCCAATTTAGCTTTTTGGCTCTCGACTGACTTAGATTTTATTGGGATGTGATCCAAGAATGATTTACTACATTCATCTCTGACAGTAATCACCAATTTTCTTGGAATCATTTTTATCATTAATGTGAAGAAAGGAAACATTCTTGTCATATGCCACTGGAAAATAAATTATGCAAAAAGTTGTGCTCATACAATTGTCACCTATGCCAACAAAAACAACAAGCATTTTCCAACAAAATACAGACTTCAAAACCTCAAAATCTTCGTTTTCCTCCAAATCAATCTGCCGAAATGCCATGATTTTACACCAAAGTGGACTTCCACTGTTCCATAATTTCTTGAGTCAAAATTCCACCATTCATAAGTTCTTCAACCCTATCCTTCAACTGTCTGCATTTTTCTGTTGAATGCCCAACTGCCCCCATGTGATAGTCACATTTGCTATTCGGATCATAGCTCTTGGCCAATGGGTTTGGTGTTGTTCTCAAAGGTATAGGGGCCAGATATTGGTTTTTCACCAAAAAGGGCAAAAGATCGGAGATTGGAATTGGGATTTTTCCTTGGTTGCTTCTCGATCTTTTTCTGTTGTTCATTGATTGTTGAGGAGGTTGAGCTATTGGCCTAGGCATAAAGATAGGCGCTTGAGCAACTGTTGGAGGGTAAGAGTTTGCTTGGAATCCTGGTTGTGGGATTGGTGAATAAAGATAAGAATCATAGGAGACGCTGTTCAAGGTTGGACGGTCTGATGGGTGAGACAAATAGGGATTATATGGAATGGAATTTCTGGGAAATTGTCCCTCAAATGTCGCAGCTTGCACTTCTTCTTCCATCCTTTCAAGTCTGTTATCAGTCATGTCATCTATCTTAATCTTGCCTCTCTTGATTGCATTCTCAATCATCTCTCCGGAGGCCACCATGTCAGCAAAATTCTTAGTAACACTCCCAATCATTCTATCATAATATGGTGCCTGGAGTGTACTAAGAAACAGAGTTGCCGTCTCTTTTTTCGTGAGGGGAGGCTGGATCTGGGTGGCAACATCTTCCATCTCTGGGCGTATTCTCTAAAGCTTTCAGTAGCTTTCTTCTCCATAGTTTGCAAGGATAAACGATCTGGGGCCAAATCCACAATACGCTTATATTGGGCGACAAATGCCCTTGCCAAATCTTCCCATGAGTGAACATCACCCCTGCCCAATTGTGTATACCACCTAGCAGCAGATCCCTTAAGGCTGTCTTGGAAAACATGGATCAACAGCTTGTCATCATGCACATGCGCTGCCATTTTTCTACAGTACATAGTTATATGGGCCTTTGGGCAGGTGGTTCCATCATATTTCTCAAATTCTGGAGCTTTAAACTTTAACGGAATGACCACACCAGGTACTAGAGATAATTTGGCTGCATTTAAAGATCCATCAAAATCCATTCCTTCAACAATCCAAAGTCTTTCTTCTATAAGCTCTATCTTTTATTGGGAACTTGAGCCTCCTTCCACTCGTGGCATCCCTTACGCTTTGTGACTATCCAGATTGGCAACATGAATTGGTTCGAGAGGGTTCATGGTGGGAATTGCATGCCTTTGAAACTGACTAAGGTCGACTGCAGACGGCACATTAAGGCACACATAACCCTCGATGGGCATTGTTTGTGGCTCTTGAGATGATTGGGTTTCTCGTAAGCCAATGTTAACTGGACAAAAAGAGTCTTCAGCGTTTCGTAGCTGATGCCCCTCTTGAGTAGCTAATTGTCCCATTTTTTCATTGTTCATCTTCTCCCACAAACCTGCCATCTGTGACAATTGCTCTCTCATCTCTTGTTGAGCTTTTTCCATTCTTTCCATTCGACTCATTTCTGTCTCTTCCATAGTCCAAAACTATTTCCAAAATTTTTCAATGTTCAAGCCACTTGGCACCTAATCTGTCATAACCCCGAATTAAATGTCATGCTTGCCATGCTAGTATGGTTCTTTTATTGTATTGAATTGTATATCCACATGTAAAAGAAATTTCAACCTTGTTATTATTTCAGAGTATCAAAAGTTGTACATTAAAAGAAAAAAATTATAAACAAAAAATTTTTGACCGTTTATTTATTTTCTTCATTTTCATTTTTTTTTTGAGGAAACAGTTATTGCTAGCCTTATTATTTTCTATCAAAATCATGTTATGCACATATGAATGAAGTGAATGCAAACCTATAAAAAATTTTGTAACCATCTCCCTTATATCGGGGAATTTTTATCAATCAGTCCTTTCTCCTTATATGAAAAGTCGATTGGTCTCCACTTGCTGATGATTCAACATGTAGTCGTTCTAGAAACAACAACGATCCTTGAGAATGAACCAATTTAGCCTCTCCAAAACTTTCAAGCATCTGCATTATCTTAGCTAGCTTTTCTTTCATCTCCCGTATATCACGTCCAAACTCCTCTCGATTATTCTCCAAAATAGTCTAGCTTTCTAATTGATCTCCCATATCTTTGATCTCTTTTACTCCAAAAAGACAAATATCTTCCTTATTATGTTATGTGAATGCATTAATGTAATGAGATATGCTATGCCAAAACTTAAGAATAAAAGAATCAAAATTTTTTTCTCATTTAAATTCAATGAATTCTTTCTTTCTTTCTTTCTTTCTTTCTTTTTCATTTTAGAAATTGATTATTTCTCCTCGCATTTTCTTTTTTTCTCTCTTTTTCTCTCTTTTTTTTAAAAAAAAATCTTATTTTCACACCACAATTTATTTTCTTTAATTTCCTTTTTTATTTAATCTATTTTTAAAAGAATGTGACAATGCACTTACCTTTTATTTTCTCATCAAAATTCCTCTTTCTTTTTAATGTCTATGCATTAGTTTTAAAAAAAATAAAAAAAACATCATGGTTATTTTTCAAATATTATTAAAGAATGAATGGATGTTTTCATGTTATTTTTGACAAAGGAGAGAAACCGAATAAGTCTTTATTTTATTCTATAAAATTGTAAAAATGTAAAATTTTATTTGAAAACAAATATCTTTTGATTTTATAAGAGCATGAATTTGAAAAATCATTAGAGTTATGATATGAAGAGAAAAGTAGTAAAATGTTCCCTCATGTGTCCTAATTTTGGGATAATTTCTACAAAAATGGGACATGGCTCTAGCTAGGATTGGCTTCTTAAGGCCTTTTACATGCTGGGTTGGGACTTGTAAAGATCTAAAGGTTCTCAAATTATACCTCACTGTCATCCACACTGGACTAGTAAGATTTGATTTGAGTGGGAGTATTTCGATTGTCATTGCGGAGGTGATTACCTCACGAGAGCAAAGGTACTCTACTCCCTCCTAAGAAAGACGGAACTCGGGTATAGAGCTCATGTGATGCAAATGAAAGTGCAAGTGTGTGCATGAGGGAACATGTCAAACTCAAATTAAATTATTATCTCTATCCTAAATGCCTCAACAATTTATTAACAACAAGTATATACAAATATAAAACATAAAATAAATAACATAAAAATGCAAATGCAAACAAAATCATTTTCAAAATCCAAGTGAATTAAGTTTAAATATCATTCAAGTCTATTAAATTAAAATTTTGGATAACACAAGGTTAATGAATGGCTTGACCCTCAAAAAGCGTCCCCAGTGGAGTCGCCAAGCTGTCATAACGGCTTCGCGCTCGACGATTTTGAAAACATTTAAAAACAAAAGGAGTCGCCACCAATCTTTTTTGACTAGGTGTGATTGGTCACCTAAAAATATTTATCTTTTTAACAAAATCTCAAAATTAATTAAGTTTTATTAAAAAGATAATTTTTGGTCTGCGAAAACAAAATCGGGTCCGGGAGTACGGTTACGCGTGGGGAAGGATTAGCACTCCCACGTCGCCCGTTAAAAAATGGTACCATAATAATCATGTGTTATCCTTTAGTTTTAATAAAATGGTCTTGAATTAATTTTTAAAAATATTTTTTATTTTTATTGCAATCAATTTTATTCTTTTTATTCAAAGTCATTTTTTATTTGTATAAAAAATCATTTTGTTTTATTTTAAAAAGTCAAATTTTATTTTTCGAAAGTGAATGTGAACCTTTTTATATTTAAGAATTAAATCAAATATCCCAATACTTTGGTAACATTTGAAATACTTTTCCTCACCTAGAGATTTCTTAAGAATCACTACTTGTGAGTTCTATGGAATCTCATAATCGGAAGATTCACACTCGCTTCAAAAATTATTATGAATGCAAATGATGCAAACAGATAATGAATGATGCAAATGAATTTTTTTAATTATTATTTTTTATTTCTTTATTTATTTTAAATGAAAAATTTTATTATTGAAAAATTGCACTAAGTATCCCAATACTCTGATAACACTTAGTGAACTTCTCTCACCTAGGGATCAGTCAAGAAATCACTACTTGTGAGTTTCATGACATCCCATCATCGGACGAGTTTCATTTTAATTAAATTTAATTTTTATTATTAATTTCCTTTTTAGATTTTCTTTTAAAAACTTATTTATTTTTATTTTTTAATAAAAATTTAAATTATTGAAAAATCATACTAAATATCCCAATACTCTGGTAACATTTAGTACGACTCTTCTCACTTAGGGATCAGTTAAGAAATCACTACTTGTGAGTTTCATAACATCTCATAATCGGACGAAATTTCATTTAATTAAATTTAAATTTTATTATTATTTCCTTTTTCTATTTTCTTTTTTAAAAACTTATTTATTTTTATTTTAATAAAAATTTAAATTATTGAAAAATCATACTAAATATCCCAATACTCTGGTAACATTTAGTACGACTCTTCTCACCTAGGGATCAGTTAAGAAATCACTACTTGTGAGTTTCATAACATCCCATCATCGAAACATTTCATTTTATTGAATTTAAATTTCATTATTTTTAAATACATTTCCTAATCAATAATACTAATTAATGAAAATACAAATAAAAGAAAATTTTTTTTAAAAAAAGCTTTTATTTTACAACATGCAATAATAATAATAATAATAATAATAATAATAATAATAATAATAATAATAATAATAATAATAATAATAATAATAATAATAATAATAAAAATAACAATAAGAACAATAATAAAAGCGCAATAATAACAATAATAACATAATAAAAATAATAATAATAATAACAATAATAATAAAACATAATAATAATAAATTTTTTCAACTTAATTTTTTTTTAATTTTTAATTTTTTTTAATTTTAAATCTTTAAATTTTTTACAAAACAAATAAATACTAAATAAATAAATAAATAAACAAAGAAAGAAAGAAATATATATATATATATATATATATATATATATATATATATATATATATATACACCTAAATGGATTTGGGCTAGGAGCCCAAAAAAAAACCTTCAAAAGAGCCCAAAGACAGGCCCAAATGGCCAAGCCCAAGCTGCTGGACCGGACACGGGTCGGATCGGGTCGGGTTGGCAGGTCGGAGCGCGGATCTCCTCCTCCGATGCGGGTTGGGCGCGCAGGTCTTACGTCGGATCCGGGTCGCGCGCTGGTCACCAGCCACTTTTTTTTTTCTATAAAAGCTCCACCTTTTTTTTATTTCATTTTCCTCTTCTTTCTCAAAAAAAAAACTAAAGCCTTCAGAGGCTCCCATCCAGGGCGATTTCCGCCGCCGCTGGGATCGCTTCCGGTCGCCGCCGGCCGCCGTGTTCGGTCGCCGGTTGGGGTACCGGAAACCTCAAAAATACTCCCCTCCTCCCTCTCTACTCCGATTTGGCCTTCGTTTCACCAAAAAAATCCTTAACCCCATAGATCTAGGCTTCACCGAAACCCTCTCCCCCTTTTTTGTGTTTTTTTTTGTAGATCTGGTTGTGGCTGTGGTTTGCTTGTGGTTTTGTTGTTTGTTTGTTTTTTTTTTTGCAGGTGGGGGGTTTGGATCTTGGATTTGGGTTTTGGGGTTCTCGGGTTTAGGGATTTTGGTCTCGGTTTGGGTTGTTGAGGGTTCGGGTGAGGCTCCACGGCTTGGTTTTTTGGGTGGTGAGAATGGTGTTTCTGGTTTTGGGGTCTTGGACAGAGGTGAGGGGGCTTTTCTGGTTTTGGGTTTTTTGGTGTAGGGAGTGAGGATGATGTTGGTGTTCGGGAAACAGGGGCTGAATGGTGTTGTTGGGTTTTCGATGGTGAAAAGGGGTGATCAAGAGGGTTGTGGGTCTCGGGTGGTGAGGATGATGTTGGTGGTTTTGGGCCCCTGGTTTGAATGGGGGTTCCGACAGAGGTAGAGGTGGTGAGGGTAATGGTGGCTAGGGCTAGAGGGTTTTCTGTTCGGGGTTTGGGTAGTGAAGATGGGTCTGCCCCCTGGTTACCGGTAATGTTGAAAGTATTTGTGGAGTTTTTGTGTCTCGGGTTGGTGGAGATGGGATGGCTGGCAGGAGTAGCTGGTGGAGATGGGATGGCTGGCAGGGGGTAGGTGACAGTGGCGGTGGCTGGTGAGGATGATTGACAGATTGGACCAAAAAACAAAATAAAAATAAAATAAAAACAATAATAATAATAATATACATAATAACAAAACAAATAATAAAAATAAAAATAAATATAAATATAAACATAATAATAATAATAATAATAATAATAAATATAAATATAAACATAATAATAATAATAATAATAATAAAATAATAATAATAATAATAATAATAATAATAATAATAATAATAATAATAATAATAACAAAAATGAGACAAAATTAGGTGTCAACAATTGATAATTTACTAATTCTTCTACTATAAATCCGAAGAAGAGATCAATTATTATTTATTTTTTCTAAATTAACATGTACAATATTTAATTTACAATTATAAAATGAAATAATAATATTTATATTTTCAATAAAGTAATTAAAGTTTGTGAATGAAATATATCCGAAGATTACAAAATTACTTAACTAAAATATCTAATATTTGTAATGATTGCAAATACCTAAACTATAGACATTTAAAATATATGTAATGAATTGGTATAGTTAAGATTTTTAACTATATTCTTATTATGCATACTTCAATTTGTTATAATGTTCGTTAAGTGACCTACATCTCAATTAAAAAATATAAATAATGTTTTAAAATTTAAAAGTGTACATTAAAATCTTAATAATGCAAAAATTAAATTAAAAGTATTTTATTTCACATTTTAAATTTAAAATGATATGAATTAAAAATCAATTAATTAATAAATTTATAACACTACAATCATCCAAAATTAATTTATTTTTCTCCTTTATTTTTATTTTATTTTTACATCTTTATCTTTCTTTATTATTTTGTTTATTTCTTCCGCTTTCTTTTTATTTATTCTTTTTCCCATTTTCATTTTGCTTCCCGCTTCCTTTGATGTTAAATTTTTTTCATATTTACCGCCTAATCTTTTATTGTTTTCCTTATTCCCAATTCAGTTTTTCTTTCCCATTTTTTTTTCTTTTTTTCTTTCTTCTTTTCCAGGTCTGACTTGGTTCTTCACTTTCCAAGTATGAAAAAATCTATACTCGTACTTCAAAGTCCACCTCGCCTAATTCTATACTTGTACTCGTGAATATCAGGGTGCTGCAAGATTAATTGCAAGAGCAATTGCTAGAACAAATGCAGCAACAACTAGTGAATCGGAGGCACCTATTTCAAGACAAAGGATTGGTCTTTTAGAAAGGACTAGCCTTGCCGATGATGATGAAACCCACGCACCAGATGATTGGGAAAATGAAAGAGATGACAATGGAACCCATATGACTACAGGTAATATAGGTAACCTGTTCTCTTCTATATATTTTACAAAACAATTTGTTACAATCCTAAACTGAGTCTAATTGTGATGATTAGCTTTAAAGTCCTATTGATTTTGAGAGTAATTTGTTTGCGGGCTATGGATCATTTGTCCCTACCATTGGCTTCTAGTTTTATTCAAATTCTGTATCTGCTTGGGTACTTGGATGTAAGGGGTAAGTTATTATGTAGAATCTGCAAGTATCTCAGTATATACATCTACTCTCATTGTTCTCATTCATGTTGCAACTGGTAAAAGGGGTGGATCAATAACCAATCTGTAACAACATTAATTTTGTCCTTTGCAGGCATTGAGTTAGTTAATATCTACCATATAGTAGATTGATGCTTACTGTATATGTTGGAATAGATTGATGCCCTTTTTTTTTAACTATTTTGGATATCTTCTATTGACTATAAACTAAAATTCAAGAGTACTAGTCAGAGTAACAGACAAATTGCAGAAAATGGCATTATCTACACTTTATTACATTAGTTGTTTGACTTAATTAAATATACTATACTGTTCATTGTTGAGGTAAATATTTCTACCTTATTTTATTGTCAGATGCTTGAGTTTATATGTTTGAGTCTCCATGTCAAGTTTATTAGTTCATTAGTTGTCTATATCTAGTCTTTAAGAGCATTTGTCTCAACCTTGTCCAACCTTTTCTAACCTTTAAGTGTTGCATTGATCCTTTAATTTATTGCATCATTAATTTACAATTTTTTAGTTTCAGTCAACCGAGATATAACTTCAGTATTTAGTTTCAATTTAAGCTATTTCTTTCACTTCATGGCTACTTAATGCATCCAACCCTTTAGTTATGCATTTAATCTTTTTTTAATTTTACCAAAAAGCTACAAGGAAAGGTAGAGGGAGATATAAAAGCTTATCAGTAGAGATGAAGACCCATGGTGGGAGATCAAAATTGAAGATTTATATGCCTGACGATATAGAGCGTGCCGTTGGGGATAATGCAATGCTGGCAGTTGAGTGGGATGGTGGAACCTTCTCTTATAGCTCCAATCTTCACAGAGATGAGTGAAATTCAAGCTCCGGTCTTCACTTGCATTGTTTTGTTCTTTGATTTTCTTTTATTCTATCTCCACATATTTTCATGGAAGATTAATTCCTTTCATTCTATCTCTATGCAGTAGTTAGTAAGTGAAAGAGAGACAAAGTTTGGTTTCTTTTGCTTCACTGGTAAAGCAAAGAGCTTTCTAAGTTCTGATATTAGGTATTTTATTTTTCTTTTCATTCTATCTCTATGCTTTAGCCTGACTCATATTTTTGTGTTCATGCAACCTACATTTCAAGATTCTTGTCTTGATTGTCCGGAAGTGTTGGTTCAAGCACTGGTTTGATTGTTTAGAGAGTTGAATTAGTTCAGAACATGGACAAAAGAAATTACCTTTTGGATCTTCTTTGTGCTCAAAAGTTCAATGGAAGTCTTTTACAAATTTTTTTATTTCCTTATTTCAATCTTGTTTTGAATTTTATGTTCATATTTCAAGTTATTTATATCATGAAATATTTTTTTTATTGCAGGAGAACAAGATTACATTGAGAATTTTTTTATTTTGTTTATTTATGAATTAGTTTAAATGGTTAAGGTTTTGCGTCATAATTGTTGCATATTTTTAACAAAGTTGTTGATATAATGCAGGATAAGCTTGAAGATTTGGTTGAAAATGGTTCTCAAGGAGTTACTCCAATGACAAAGAAAGATATGTATGATGAAGTCATGGGAGTTAGATCCGGATATAGAAGAGGATTTGGTTATGTATTGTAATATATTTTAAGATAAATGTATTGTAAATGACTTAATAATGAATATATATTTAATTTATTAATGCTAATTTTCTTTTTTTAATTGTATAACATTTTGTTCATGAAATTTTATTGATTTCTAAATTTCATTAATAGTAATTATTCAAATTATTAATTCTTTGATAATTTATTATTTTTATCATATAAATATATTTTTATTATTTGTAACTATAATTGTTGTAAAACAAATTAGAAACTACAAAAAATTTAATTTTATAATTTTATTTGGCAACGACTATAATTGCTGTACAAAAAATTTGAAACGACAAAATTATGATTTCGAAATTTTCTTCTAGTAACGAGTATAGTCATTATGAAAAAAATTAGAAACGACAAAAATGTTGTTTTATAATTATTTTTAGCTACGATTATAATCATTGTGAAAAAAATTAGAAACGACAAGATTACTGTTTTATAATTATTTTTTATCAACGACTATACTCGTTATAAAATTGTGATTTTATAATTAAATTTAGCAACGATTATAGTCGTTCTAAAATTAACTATTGTAGCGACATAAAGTTGTTGCAAAAGAGGATTTGTAACGAAATATATTCCGTTGCAATAACTTAAAGAAAACGACTTTAGGTTGTTACTAAAACACTATTTAATTAATAACAAGAAAAAATTGTTGCAATAAATACATTTGGCAACGACACAAAAGTCGTTGCATGTACTTTAAATAACGGAACTTTTTTCAACGACCTTGCAACGACTAAAAATCATTGTGAAAAGATTTTAGCAACGACTAAATTGCATTTTGCAACAACTTTTGTCGTTGCAAAAAGCCTATTTTCTAGTAGTGTAAACCAAGTTAGCTGACAACTGTTTTTCAATTTTCTTTGGTACAAATGGCACACACACACATATATATATATATATATATATATATATATATACACACACACACACGTTCACACGCACACATATGCAATTCATAGTGTGAAAGGGTGGCTAAGATTATGGTAACTGTCCCTAGAGTTCTCGTAATTTTCCTTTAACAGATAGTGACAGACTTGAGAGTACACAATTTGCCTTTACCTCATGGGGTGTTTTTTTTTTTGTTCAGGGGGTGTTTTTTTTTCATTCTAACACAATTCTATATAAATATAAATATATATATATATATATATAAAAGAATAAAATCAAACGTGAACTATTCTTTAAAAATCATCAAGATAGTAAACAAGAAATACAAGAGGAATATTATGATTTCATGAATACACATAAAATTCAAATAAAATTTTTTAAATGGTATGAACAATATTATGATAAGTGTATTAACACAAATAATACAGTTAAAGTATGGCAAACAAATAAATCTCAAATTGAATCTCCGCATCCACCATTGACAGAAATTCAATATGAACATAAAGGATCTGGATTGAAAGCATCCCCACTCAAGGTTACAAATCCTGAAAGAGAAAACTCCCAAGTCACTTATAAAGATATGCAACTCTTGATCGAGCAAAATAATTTTTCAAATCTAAATCTCCATACAATAAGCCAGCATTTAGAAAAAATTGAAACAAAAATAGACAATTCAAACATCCAGACTTCTAAAAAAGACAAAACAAGTGAAGAAAAACAAAAAACAAAAAATTCAAAACCTTTATTTAAACCACATGAAATATCTTCAAACACTCAATCAAATTTCCTGCAAGAAATTCAACAAAGACTTAATGCATTAAACTCGGAAATAACTGGAGAAAATGAAAGATATATACCAGATACACCTGATAGAATACAACAAAGGTCAATTAATACAATAAAAGATTCGAAAACTAATAGTGAACAATTTCAATCATCTGATGAACAGATAATTCAAAATTGGATGATGACTCCTGTCTTTGGTGTTCTTGGGCAAAAATCTGTTGCCATGTTGGTATAGGGGATTGGGAGATAAGTAATTTTGATGGGGAATGGGTTTGCTTTTGCTTACCCTTGTCTTTTTTCTCTCTTTCTTTCTCTTTTTCTCTTCTTTCTCTGGAAGACATTGTGAAGGATTCTGAAGAAACTCTCTTGTGAGAAAATCTGGGAGAGAGTTAGAGTCCCCTTTTATAAACTCAATTTCAAAATCAAAGATTGATAAAATTGCTTGCCATCTTGCAAAAATCTGTTTGGATGCCATATTTTTCACATCTTTTTGAAGAATCTCTTTTGCAGATTTGCAATCAATTCTGAGAAGAAATTTTTGATTTAACAAGTCACTCTGAAACTTTGTGATGCATAAAACGATGGAAAGAATCTCTTTTTTTATTGTGGAGTAATTCTTCTGGGTATTATTCCAGTGTTTGGAAGTATACTGAACTATACTTTCTTTGTTATCTTTTAACTGTTTGAGGATTCCTCCGTATCCTATGTCAGAAGCATCGGTTTCTACAATTTTGAAGGTATTTGGGTCTGCTAAATGTAGACATGGTAATTCTTTGATTTGAGCTTTAACAGATTGAACTACTTCTGTATGGGCTTGAGTCCATGGTGGAGGATTTTTCTTAAGTCTTTCATGAAGAGGTTTAAGAATTTTATTGAGGTTTGGATAGAAATCTAAAATATAATTCAGACTCCCTAAAAACCTTTGAAGTTGGTTTTTATCTAAGATTTGATCAGGAAACTTATCAGCAAATTGGATTGACCTTTCTATTGGAGTAATGGTTCCTTGATAAACATAATGTCCTAAAAACCTTACTCGTGTTTGAAATAAACTAATTTTGGATTTGGAAACAACTAAACCATTTTGTTTGACGGCTTTAATGAAAATTGATAAATGTTTGAAATGTTGATCAATAGTTGTTGAAAATATTAATACATCATCAATGTATACTATCATAAATTGGGAATATTGATGAAATATTTCATTCATTATTCTTTGGAATTCTGATGGAGCATTTTTAAGTCCAAATGGCATTACATTCCACTCATATTGTCCAAACGGGACTATAAACGCTGTTTTATACCTATCTTTTTCTGAAATTTGAATTTGCCAAAATCCTGATTTCATATCAAATTTTGAAAAGATTTGAGCATTGCAAAGTTTTTGAAGTAAATCTTTTTTATTTGGAATAGGATATCTAATCCATTTTAATGCTTCATTCAGAGGTTTGTAATTAATGACAAGTCTTGGTGTTCCTCGTTCTAGTTCTGCATTTTTATTGACATAAAAAGCTGAACAGCTCCAAGGAGATTTACTTTGCCTGATAAGTTTTTTGTTTAGCAGTTCTTGTATTTCTTTTTTACAGTATTGCTCCATTTCTTGATTCATTTGGATTGGTCTTGCTTTTGTTGGAATTTGTTTTTCATCATAATCTTTTTCATACGATAATTCTACCACATGTTTCTTTCTTTGCCAAAAAGCTGTTGGTAAATCAGAACAAATTGTTTTCTCAATTTCTATTTGCAATAACTTTATCTTATTCTGTATTTGAGGATTTTGTAGTTGCTGTTCGATTCTTTTGAAATTAATATCTTCTTTTAAATAGAATATTTGATTTTGTTTGTCTTTGATTATTATATTAATTTGTTGATTTGTAATTGTTTTTTATTTTAATAAATTTATATTTCTTATCTTTGGTTTTTCTGTAAAATTCCATATTAATTTTGATCCGAGGATTTTTGTAGATATTCCATTATTTGTTACTTTATATGGTTTGATTAGGGATATAAATAGTAATCTTAATATAACATTTTGACTAATATTTTTTATTATTAAAAATGGTGTCTTGAATGTAATTTGGTCTTTACAGATTTCTGCTTTTGTCAATTTGTATTGGATTTGTAGTTTTTCATTGTTTGCTGCTTTTAAACTTTCAAAAGTTTTCTCACAATATTTTGTTGGAATTATTCCTTCTTTAATACAATTTTGATCAGCTCCTGTGTCAAATAGAGCTATTGTTTCTACTAAAAATTCATTATTGATTAAAATTGATATTTTAATTAAGTATTTTTGGATTGAGACTTCAGTTAGGATATTTAAAAATTCCTGTGATGGTGGTTTGTCTTCGTCAGAAGATTCACTGGAAGTTTCTTCATTTAAGTTTGGTTCATAGGCTCTTAAGCTACTGGAAGCAGAAGAATTAGATCTAAATAAAGAATGCATCCTTAAAATAACAACTTAACTATTTTAATTTTTATTGCTGCCTACGAAGGAAAGCTAATTTGAATGCCTACAAGGGAGATAAAATCCTAAAACGCCTAACCCATGGCACATCAGGACAATCAAAGGACTCAGCAATCATTAGCTTGAAACTCAACAGCACAAAACTTAAAACAATTAAAAAGTTATTTCTCAAACAAACTCTATATTTACCTCTAATTGCTCCTTGCTACAGTGGCTCTGAAACCAGTGTCTCCGGAGGATCTGCTGTAGCAGTGATGATTTTTAGGTAAAAGAAAATTTGAAATATTGAATATGATTGATGAAATAAATGATTGATGAAATAAAATTTGGATAAAATATATAGATTGATAAAATTTTGAACTTTTTATTGATAATAAAATTTGATTTACAAAATAAGAAAGAGTGAGAGCTTTCAGAATCCTTAAAACTTGAAACAATCCGTCCTAAAAACTCTACCCCTCTTTCGTTTGAGAATCCTTTTTATAGCTAGGATTCTTGTACATATGATGCTTCATGATTCTAAAGTTTGAACAATAGTCTGTTGATGGAGCTTTGACTGATGGGAATCTCACTGTGCTTGTCAGTGGGCCACGCCTTTGTCTGTTGATGGAGCTTTGACTGATGGGAATCTCACTGTGCTTGTCAGTGGGCCACGCCTTTGTCTGTTGATGGAGCTTTGACTGATGGGAATCTCACTGTGCTTGTCAGTGGAATCTTTACTGTAGTTTGGACTGATGGGAATCTCACTGTGCTTGTCAGTGGAATCTTTACTGTTTGCTTTTTCTTTTTGTTTTGTCAGTTTTGATTGAAGGTAAGACTCCGAAGCAGTCATCTTCATTGTCTTGAGCTAAATCCAGCGAGAGTAAAGATCCTGTGCTGCTTTCATGATTGCTACTCTGTTCACTGTTCTCTTCATCATCTGAGTTGACTGATTGGAGGATTTGCTTCATCAATTCTTTGTATTCTTTCTTTGTTTTGGCTTGTGCTAACAATGCACTGGCATGTGACTTGGCTTGGAGAAACTGTGTGGTACCTGATGTTTGAGCTGATTTGCAAAATTCTGGGTGTTTCTGGAACCAGTCTTTTACACTATCTCTTAAGCATTTTGAGTAGTCAAATTTCTCCCACCACTTTGTTTTGAATCTTCTAATGATTTGTTTGTGACTTGATACTGGATCATTCATAAATTCATAGTGCCATGAAGAAATCCAAGACGGACTAAAGATTGAGCAAAACATCAATGATTTCTGGAATCCTTGTTGAGTTTGTTCTTCTTGAAAATATTCACTGAAAAATTCATAAGCTTCCCATACTTGAGGGGGAAGGATTTCATGATTTGGTCCGTACCACTGCCACCAGTGAGTAAACCAGACTGGGAACTGGTATTTGGTGTCTTTTTTGAAGTAAATGAGCCATGAATGGCGATTGTGTTGGTTTTCAAAGGTGAAAGTATTGAACCAAGCTTGTTGATAGTCCCAGTAATTAAATGTGGGGCAATGGTGAAGTCTAGTGTTATAGCTGACTGGAAACTTTTTGAGATTGTTTGGATCATTACCCCAGTCAATTGGTCTGAGGACTTTGAGAATTTGAGCAATTGAATGGGTGATAAAGTCTGGTTGGTCTTTGTTGGCATAATGTTTGATTGCCAAGGAACCTGTTTCAATCAAAATATTTTCATAAAAACTTTGAGGTTTTTGTTGATCCCATGATTTGTAATGAAAACCTTTGAAAATATTTTTGATAACAGTGTTTGGATTTTCATGAAAATATTCAGGCTCAACAAGAACCATATGTTGAAATTGCTGTTTTGAAAAATATTTTTGATCACCTTTAGGACGTGGATATGTAATCACCACTCCTTGTTTTGGGAAAATAGTTTGGAGAGGTTGGGTTTTTGAAATCATGACCTCTCTATTTTTTGAAATAGATTGTACCTCTGAAGAGGTTTGTGGTAATGACTCGGAGAATTGACGAATCATTTCCAGTTGTGACTCTTCAAAATTGGATATATATATATATATATATATATATATATATATATAAAATTCATAGTGTGGTAAGATTAAGGTAAACTGTCCCTAGAGTTCTCATAATTTTCCTTTGCAGATAGTACAACAGATAGTTAAAGACTTGACAGTACACAATTTGCCTTTGCCTCATGGGGTGTTTTTTTCCACTCTAACACAATTCTTTATTTATATATTTATATTTATATATATATATATATATAATATATATATAATATATATATACACACACATACACACACATTTATATTCAATTCATAGTGTGAAAGGGTGGGTAAGATTAAGGTAAACTGTCCCTAGAGTTATCATAATTTTCCTTTGCCAGATAGTACAACAGATAGTGACAGACTTGACAGTACACAATCTGCCTTTGCTCATGGGGTGTTTTTTTCCACTCTTAACACAATTCTTTACAATTTCAGAAGCTGGTAGAATCCGTTCACACCAAACCATCCAGCTACAAAATTAGACTTTAATTAGTCTTCGATTCTGTGACTTCAATGAAAATTCCGTGGCCAGTGAAAACTCATTTGTTTTTAGCCATTCTTAGAAATTAGTCATGCCAACAACGAATTATCTTTAAATTTTTAGATGTATTTGATTTGTCCATTTCAAAGCAGCCGATGCTTGTTTCCCGTGATTTCTCCAAATATCTGAGATTAAAGTCTTCAGATTCTACGGTTCTCAACTAAATCAATCTTGTCTTATGCGATGCTTATCAAACTTCTCACCCATAAATTCAACAGAAAGTGACCCCAGTAAGTAAAACCAGAATAATGAGAAATTCGTAAACCACTGCAGGCAAATGGATGTCAATTAAGCTCCTTTAATATGTGCAGGGATGATTGTTAAATGCAAGTAGTATAATAATTAATTCAAGTTTACGTGAACGAAGCTTCAACAATTAAGTTTCACTAATATTTATAAGCCCCCACCAATCATCAATCCAACCTCACGCCTGCCATTTTGCATTGTTTAGCTTATCTTATACTCAATTATAAGGAGTGAAAAACAAAATATACTCTCTGAGGCCATGTAAAAAGGAATGTTTAGTGTAACTGCCATCCATATTTATTTGTATTATGTTTGGTAAAAAGGAATATAAAACTCGATTTTCTAATGAGAATTTCGTAAATAAAATTGTTAAAAATAAATTAGATCATGATAAAATTTGAAAATATCTCTAATAGTATTAAAAAAAAGTTATTTTTCCTTCTTTGTTTTTGTTTCAATAACTCTTTTTTATTTGAATATCTGTCTTATGCCGCTGCCATGTTGGGGATAATTTTTTTTAGCTGTGTAATATTTAAAGAAAAAAAAACATCCCATGAGGCAAAAGCTGTCACATCTGTTAAAAGAAAATTATAAGAACTCTAGGGACAGTTTACCTTAATCTTCACCACCCTTTCACACCATGAATTATATGTATATATTTTATATATATATATATATATATATATATATATATATATATAAAATTGATAATGTGTCACTTGTTCCGAGGAAAAATATAAAACAATCGTCAGCTAACTTGGTTTGAAATTTATTCATTAATTAAGAGTGCATTCTTCAATTTCTATTTTGGCATGTATGGAAAAGTTCATCAGAGAATGTCGCAACTTTAACTAAGATTCTAGTTTGATCTGACCTGGTCCATATCATCCATTTATCATTTAAGTTATATTTATTATTAAAATTTTACAAATTATTTTATTTTAATATTTTCAAATTAAAATTGAATAATATTATCTTTGCAGTCCCAAACCTAAAAATTCATTTTTAAGCCTAACATGAGTGGACATATCTAGCTGCAATAATAGTTGTCATGTTGATTCGTATACTAATTAATATAATGTTCAAATAAAAAAATGAAAAATAAATAACCTCAATCAAAAGTTAAAACCGTGATTCAAACTAATTGTTACTTAAATTTAATAATTTGAGTTAATAATAATAATAATAACAACAACAATAATAACAACCATATATAATTAGAGAAAATCCAAAATAAATTAGGGAAAAACCCCATAATGTGAGATTTTAATTAACAGACTATTTTTGAAACATCCATTGCAGAAAGATTTTAAATTCTAACAAGATTAGAATATTGATATATATTTTTAGTGTATATCAAAAACAAAAAATATAACATAAATAGAATACATTTATCACTTTATTAAAAAATAAATACACTTATCAATATGTTAATTATACTTATGAAATTTAAAAAATTCTATATAAAAGGAAGAATCCTTTGCTTTTAATATATTAATCATGCCCTGCTTTTTGGACATCGTTTCTTTTTACAGATTGGATAGAATTTTTTTTTTTCAAATTAAAAAATTCTGAAATCATTAAAATATATAATTAACAATTGATTTGGTGCGGGCAGCTATGATGATTTCTATCCTTCGTCTTTCTTCTATTAATAACTTTTTATTTCCCTTTGGAATGAATATAAATAAATATATATTCCAAATTCATTATCTTTGTTTGATATTTACGGAATTTAAGTAAAAAATGTTGATTTTAGCATACTTTATGTTACATTCTAAAAGTTTATAAAAATGAAAATTCGTTAATCTTAATGTCAAAAAATAAAATTATAAAAAATATAAAAATAAAAGTATTAATTGCTAAAAATAATGAAAAACGAAATAATTTTGAGACGCTTTTAAAAAATGAACAAATAAAATTGGACGTATTGAGTCATCAGTGCTGCAATAGTATTATAGTAAATATAAATGAGGTTCATAAATGAATTGAAAAATAATTAAAAAAAAAAAAAGACATGTTCTTCAAGCTTCCATCAATCATCAAGGCCACCAAGAAGCTAATCTTACACGTCACCTACCTGTAAAATGTGTTAATTATCCTTAACCTTCGAAAAAGAAATGGGAAAGCAAATTGGGTTTGGTAGGATAAAGTAGATGTTTATATAAAATTCATTTGTAAAGTACCCATACTTGCATCCTAAACCCACAGAAAACAATTTAAAAAAAAATGAATTGCTTCAATCATTGACTAGTGTTTTTTTTTTTTTGACAAAATCATTGGCTAGTGTTAATAATAAACGCTAGTGTTGTTTCTATATAGCCACTCCTTCGTCCATTCACATTTGGTAAACTAATTTTGGGTAAAATATTTACGTCGGCACTTTCTTGTTTGTTGAATCTAACGTATTACGCAAGCAAGCGTTTTCAAAATGGGGTTGGTGAAGGCAAATTAAGTGTCCTATTTTCGAAGACTCAAGCACCCAGTTTTTGGCCATTTCGACATTTGTTGCCCTACATTTCTCTCTCATTATTAAATGTCACTATATTTTTTTGGTACATATGCTCGTGTATGTGTCTCCAACTGGGCTGTCCGGTTAGGTGACGAAAATGATCTCTTTTATTCTATAACACAAAGATAGTGGGTAAGATTAGCTATTTCCTATTCGATTTATTTTTAATTATTTGAGATAAATTTGATAATTATTTAAATTTGATTAATTTATTTTAATTCAAACTCAAATTCGAATTATTTAAAAGAAGTCAAAGTAAAAAACAAAAATATTTCCAAAACCTCTTAATCATTAAGTGTCAAACAAAAAAAGCCTTATGAGATTCATGTTTAATAATTTTTTTCTTAAAAATCATTTCAAATTATTATTTTTAATTTAAAATATCTGAAAGTAAAAAATAAAAAATAAAGTTGGTAAATTCGAAAAGATTCAAAGTAAGAGAGAAAAATATTCTCAAAACTTTTTAATCTTTAAGGGACAACTAAATAATTTAATAAATATTGAAGAAAATACCTGTCTAAAAAAATTCTAAATTATACAATTTTTAATTTAAATATTTGAAATGAAAAATAAAAGATAAAAAAACCTAAGAAAAGCAAAAATATCCTCAAGATAATTTAGTAATTTTAAGAATATAAAGACAAAAAAGTGTCAAATGGAAGGATTCTTGTCATTGATAGTCAGATTTTTAATATTATATCATTGTTTTATTATTTTACTCTCATAATATATTGTTGAGAAATGTAAGTGAAATCTATCAAGTCAAGTTTGAATGTATAAAGTTGAGTTTGAGCGTATTGAAATTTTTGTTGAATCGAGTTTGAATTTTAAAGATTAAACTCAATCGAAAGTCGAGCCCAACTTCGAATTCTAATTTGCAAATAGAATCAATGTTAAACTTAATACTAAATCATTTCAGTTACACCAGACCTGCTCAAACATCGGGCTACCAGCCCAAGCTCGAAGATCCCCCCAAATTATGGTTGGGTTTGGACAAAAATTTTGAATGCTTTTACTGAGCTTGGGCAAAATTTTTAAGTCCTATAAAAAATCAGACTAAGCCCGAGCTTGACCTTCTGAACCTCGAGTCTGGCCCAAACATAATTATTAATTAAGTCTTTTTTTTAAAAATATATCTACTATGTATAGTATAATTATATGTATATAAAAGATTATTGATTAATAAATGTGATTATATACATTTAATATGAAAATTAATACGCAAAATTTAACAAATCAAATTAAATTTTAAAGAGAATAAAAGAATAAAAATAAATAAACAAAAAAAATAAATAAAATAATAATCATGCGGGTGGGCCAGGTTGGGCTTGAACTTATATAATAAAAAAAGCTTAAACTAAAAATCAGACTCGAATTTACGAATTGGATCAAGCTTGTGCTTGCACATAAAGTATTATTACGTGGTTTGAGCCTGGCTGACCCGTGATCAAGTTTAGGTTACACCCTAGATAAGACTTGCCTTGAATAGAGGAGCACTTGTGTATGATGATTTTAATAATTGGACCAACCAACGATCTCTATATCCATATCTATATCTATATCAATAGTATCTCTAAACTATTTGCAATATTAGTAAATCTGTAAATTCACTACCTTATACCTCGACCCAGTATATCTTATATTTTATTATGTATATACACATGTATAATACACTCATAAACAACCTTTCTCTTTTCTCTACTAAATCAGAAAAGATATTCTGGAATGGTGTTGTATGAGAATATATAAATAGGATTAAACAAAATAGTCTAAGAAAGTCTAGATAAATAAAAACAATAGAGTAAATTCCACTGAGTTCATTAAGGTTTTATCATAATTCAATTTTAATCCATTGATTTTGAAAAAAGACACTTTGGTCTAAAATCATAAATTTACCAATACAAAAAAAATTGTTCTATTAAGTTATTATTAAAAAACTCTATTAGCTTAAACATTTATTACTTGTGAAATATCCATAATACTCTTTTTTAGTATTAAAAAATAAAAATCTTACATAGAATAATTTTTTAAAAAATTAATTAAAAATAATAAATAGTAATAAAATTCATTGCTGATATTTGGGAATGTAATATTATTAGTTCAAGTTTAATAATTGACTAATATATGTTACAATCATTTGTGATTTTAGACCAAAGTATCTATTTTCAAAATCAATGGACTAAAGTTGAATTATGATAAAACCTTGAAGATCTCAATAAATTTACCCAAAACAAATTGCAATAAGGTACAAGTTTAAGAATTCGATCATCAATAATAATAAAAAAAAAGACTTAACATCGTTCTTTTTAATTAAGTGTGATTAGTCATCAAATTGAATATATCCTTTTTAAAGCAATCTTAAACTTTACTTTAAAAAGAGTAGATTTTGGTCTACATGTCAAGACTAGGTTCAAAAATAAATTAGGTGCAGAGAAGGTGTTGGCAGTTTAGCACCTTACCACCTCTATCCAAAGGAAAGTAGCTATTAATTTTTTGTTTATACTAATTAAATGATCTTTATTTTTTTTGTTATTTTTTACTGTTTGTTTTATTATTTTATTATTTAAATATAAAAAAATTTTCTTGGATTTTCTTTGGCACTTTTGTTGACCACTAACAGAATTTTCTTCTACTTAGGACTTAAGAGTACTAAAGAAAAGATGCATGTTTCATTGAAAAGGCTGCGTTTACAGTTGTTCACGGGTCATCCGTGCAAATCCGGAGATCTGTTTGATTTTTAGATAAGTTAAGATAAAAATATTAAATTCTTTAAATTGAGTTGGGCTAGCAAATGAGGCTCGATTATTCATGGGCTTAACATTTAAAATACAAGTTCTTTTGACCTATGCCAGCTTAAGACTCAATTGATTTTTTGGTGGATTTAAACAAAAATATTAAACACACTTTTGGGGGGACAATTATAACATTTTTATAATTTTTTTTATAACTTACTTAATTTGATATCTTATTAAAAAGTGATGTTGTATTTTGTAGGTTTTAAAAAGATTTATATATATATGTCAAATAAGGAAGTTATTAAAAAAAAATTTAATGTATTTTTAAGGAAAAATTCCTTTGAGGTTTTTAAGGTTTTATCATAATTTAATTCTAGTCTATTAATTTTGAAAATGGATACTTTAGTTCAAAATCACAAATTATTTTAACGTATATCAGCCAATTACTAAAATTAATAATGTCACATTCCCAAGTATCAACAATGAATTTCATTACTATTTATTATTTTTAAGTAATTTTTTAAAAAATTATTTTATATACGATTTTTATTTTTTAATACCACAAGAGGGTATTGTGGATATTTTATGAGTGATAAATGTTTAGATTAATGGAATTTTAAATAATATTGTCAAATTTATAATTTTGGACCAAAATGTCTACTTCTCAAACTAAAGGACTAGAGTTAAAATATGGTAAAATGTTTGAGGATTTCAGTGAAATTTACCTATTTTTTAATTACCTTGAAATTTTTTGGTGCAATTTAATCTAGCTTTTATTGTTTTTTAGAAATTAATTTAGATTTTCATGCTCTAGTAGTTTTTTTTTTTTTGTTTTTATGAACAGAGAGTCTTCGGACTAACTTACGCTCATCTAGCAACTAGTTCTTTCATGAACGATCTTAAAAGTACACCCCCTATATCGACCTTGCACATGTAATTAATTTTCTTGGGTGCAAGGTCCAAGAGTTGAACCCTGAGTTTTTTTTTTATGCTATTTAATTTGAGTATGTGCTGCTTTTTAGTCATTAATTTAGATTTTCATGCTCTAGTAGCTTCTTATAGATGCCGACCAAAAAAAAAGTTTCTTATAGATAATTATTTGAATTTATTGCATTCACTTATTAATTATCATGTGTTTTTTTTTTATATTCTTATATTTTATTTTAATTTTCTTATATTATTTGACTTTCCTGTTTTAAATAAAAATTAAGCCCAAAACTTGGATCGGACAAAGCTTGGGCCTATCATAGTTTCTTAATAAGTTGCCTAGGCTCAGTTTGAATCTAACCAGCCTCATGGATGTCCCTAAAACTCCGGCTTATTAAATATTTTAGGTAAAGAATATAAATTTATCAATTTTTAGTTTCAAATTTTATTTGAAAATTTTTAGTTTTATGTAGAGATCTTCTCGCCAAAGCAGGAAATGTAAAAACCAGGCAAATACCAAACCGTTTCTATTGAGACCTAACTTTGCAAAAGAATCTGCAAATGAATTAGCCTCCGAGTTTTGGTATAAATCCAAGGGGAATTTGCAGACATTGAGAGACTCTTTGATTGCAAGCAATTCAGCAGAAACAGGACGTTGCGGACCAAAGAAAACGCCAAGAACCAATCCAGAATCATCCTTGAGAGCGCCTCCATAACCAGAGGAAATAATGACTGCTCCATCGACATTAAAGTTTAATGTTGTTAAATTTTTGGTTAGTTGTTTAACACAGTGTGGTTAGCTTATTGTGCTTTTGTCTCTTGCGCACATACTGAAAATCTGAGTATAGAGGTTGCTTGGAGGTTCCTTGTTCAGAATATCAGCTTTGATTTTCATGTTGATGGTTCAGCTTTGGCTCCTCTGGTTTGACTGGTTACGAGGTGTTTTAAGGGATGAATGCAGTTTAATCTTGAAATTTTTTATCCAAAGCTATATTTTTGCTGAGATTTTGTTAGCAAAGAAGCTATCTTGATGATCTCTAAATCACCTTGCTGAGATTCATTTCTTGATAGCCACAAACACTGCAGTGTAGCTCCAACAACCGCAAGCCTCATCTTTAGATCCAGAGAAGGGAACAAACTCACAATGCTGGATAAATTCTCCCACAGAACTAAGAGAGACCCAGTTAAGATTCCACCAATGGAAGCCATACCCCAAACAGACCAAGAAAAATTGCAACCAACAAGAATACGATGACAGTTTTCATTATCAGACCCACACCATAATGAAATATAACAAGCATACCACTGTACATAGTTGAAGTTCCATTCTTATACACTCTTAGCTCTACTCGAAAAATTCAACCATAGATAATATGATTTAGTAATTGCAAGCTTGTAGCAAAAGAATTTACACATGTTTGATGAAGTGACTTAACTCATAAATTAAGATATTCAACAGTCAAGGGCTTAAACACATTGGCAGCCTCTTTCTCTATGAGCTCCATCTGCCCTTTCAGTAGGTGCATATAGACAACCCAATCCCATCGCTCACCGTACTGGGCATCGGCATAACGTACCCACAGAGCCCTCCCCAAGGGAAATGGTATGACCCAAAACTGGGGCTGCCCCATCCGAAATCCACCTTCGAAATTGGAAAATGCTGCCCTGACGACATAACCAAAGCTGGCCCGTCATCCTTCCCGACGCAATATACCTTCGTCATTGCAGGCTCAGGGCGGTGAGCTTCAACCCAATCTATCAGCCCCAGGAAATGTTCCTTTGTCGTCGCAGGTTTCAGAAAATCGTGCACTTGCTCGGCCACCGAAGACAATGGCGTTTCAATAAGTTCACCGATTGTTTGTGATCCATACGGAATGGACAGCACGTTTCCAAAGTGAGAACCCATGAGATTTGCCTTTTCTTCGTCTCCTTCACCTAACCTTGATCTGCCATCCACAACAATCCCCATTTTCGATACCTTGTCTCTGTCTTTGGCTGGGCAAGTTGCCACCATTTTCCATAAAAAAGCGCTGAAAGACTCCAGCTTGGTCCTTCTGACTCCATCGGAGGAGCAAAGTGACTGAAGCTCATTGAGTTGGTCGGCAGTGATGTAATAAATGCGGCTGATGAGATAATCAGTGGGTTCATCGTTTTCTTCCGGAGGTGGCAGTGAGGATATTTGCACGTACATGTCGTCCACGGAAGGGTCGACGCGCCCTGGGCGTCTCGGATTCAGCAGAGATCGACGAAAGGATGGCGCCATGGAAACCGGCTTCGACCGAGCTAGTTCAGCCCATGACACAAGAAACATGTTGGTTGAGTAGGCATCAGCTACTCGATGATCAAATGCGCAAGCCACCACTACGCCGCCGCATTTAAGCTCAGTTGCCTGTAAAAATATTCAAACGTCTACCAAGTTTAGCCATTAACGATTGTACTATAACAACTTGAAGCTTCTTAGAAGTTTCCTCTTGGATTTTCGAAAAATAGGGGTGAAATTTATGAAAAGAAAAAAATTATTATTGTATTTTAGAAGAGTTGATTCAAATTCAACAATTTTGCTCAACTTGAACATGTAACATGATCCAATAAAATTAAAAAAAATAATAATAACTCAAATCTATGAAGTCGAACCTAAATTCATTGAATTCAAAAAGTCAAATTCAAACAATTAAAAATACATTAAAAAATTTAATTATTTGATTTTAAAATTAAACAAATTAAATGGAAATTTCAAAATTATTCGAATGCAAACCCACTTCATATTTTTTTAACCTAAACCACTACAACCAAACAATTTCAGTTTTGTCTCAAATTGAAAATAGATTCCAATAAGTTTCCCTTATGTTAAAGGCATAAATGAAAGTAAACCATATTAGGATAAATGTCACAACCTTTAATTTATGTTGTTTATAAGTTATAGAATAGGATAAACTATTTAAGAAATCAATCAAGTTAGCAATTGAGTACGGTTTGTTGTCGTTGACACACAATCCGAAAATTCAAAATTATTTGAATGCAAACCCACTTCAAATTTTTTTAATCTATATGTCTCAATTGAAAATAGATTCCAATAAGTTTCCCTTACATTAAAGGCATAAATAAAAGACTTAATAGTCAAATGTGTCATCCACGTTTGCCATAAAATGAAATTAAGTTATCAACGTTTAAATGTATGAAAATCAGTCCTAAACGTCCGTTACCCTTACTAGTAATAAAATTTAACGGAAATTAAAGGATCTAACGAAAATGTTCTTAATTCAATTATTTTGTAACGTTTAAGATTGATTTCTATGCATTTAAACGTTGAAGACTTAATTACATTTTATGACAAACATGGAAGACACATTTGATTATTAAGTCTAAATAAAAGTAAATCATGTTAGGATAAATGTCACAAACCTTTAATTTATATTTCTGTAAGTTATAGAATAGGATAAACTATTTAAGAAATCAATCAAGTTAGCAATTGAGTGTGGTTTGTTGTTGAATCACAATCCGAAATTAAATCCTGCTTATTACGATGAAACTTTCTCTCGGCATTCACCTAACGCTGTCAGATTGATTTAGATGTAAGTGTAAAAATAACCATATGGATATTTGTCGTATCCTCCAAAATAACTGGTATGTCCAAATAAAGGTGCTAAGTCATGACACATGACTTTGCCATTTCATATTAGGTCTAATGGTAATGTGACCTGACGGGAACAAGTCAAATGATCTTAGCCTATCGCTACCTAATCTTGATTTAAGTTTTGCTTTTAATAAATAGATAAATACTGATTTAAGTTCCCGTCAAGTTGTAATCAATAGTTCATACCAACTACATAAGTTGTCGGTGTTGTTTCGGTCTATTTGAACGATTAAACTAAGGATTTATATATGATGCACTGACAGTATATAGTTTCTATATACTGTCAATGCACCAGAAATTGACACCTCATCAATAGACCTTTATGGGCAAATATAAATAAATTTTTTAAATTTGCTCATAAGGGCCTATTGATGAGGTGTCAACCTCTGATGCATTGACAGTGTATAGAAACTATACACTGTCAGTGCATCATATATAAACTCTTAAACTAATCAAAGAAAAGAAATGATAATGAATTCTACGTAATAACTATGTGTAAGACATAGTTTCGAATATTATATATAGTTGTTATACGTGATAGGTTACCAACTGAACTATTCTCTTTAAGGTCCATCCTACAACTAAATTTCACTACATTTATTTCAAGATTTGAATCTATGACGTAATTGACGTTTCATCTAATCTTTAGGGTGTCCCTCCGAAGAGTTGGAGTGTAATATGTTTGGTTAAATAAGTGACTAATAAACTTAAATTAAATATAAAAAAAGGCAAATGGAAAATAATTTTGTGGCAATCATGTCCACATTAGAAAGCTGGAAAGAAAGTGAAAGCAACATAAAGTAGAATAACATAATATGATGCAACTAACATTTAAAAATTGATAAATTATAGTGTTGAATGAGGAAATTAGGTATAATTAAAAGAGAAAAAAAAAGATAAATTACCTATTTAGAGAACTAAGTTTTAATTTTAAGAATAAAAGATGGTGTTTTTTATCTCAACATTTTGATAGTTGTACATTTTAGATTATGAAGCTCTATGTTTTGATATCCATATCATTTTGTGCCGTGTGATCATTTATTTAATTTTGTGTTACATGGCAAGTTTACGAAATCAATTTATCCAATGAAATGATGACATGAATTTGTTAATTGTCATGCTGCACAAAATGATTTGTAATTGTTTAATAGTTGGGTGACCAAAACGTTACCTTTTAAGATTTAGATGATCAAATAAGTAATTATTTACTCAAAACAAAATGTACAATTTGCAGTTTCAAAAAGCTAAAAAAATGATGGGAATCCAATGAATTGGTCTCAAAACACAATATTTATGCACGCACAGGTGTGTGTATATATATATATCCATTTATATTAACATAAAATAAATTATTTTATACATTTTTTATTACTTCGTATAAGATTTTTATTTTTGCAAATCAACCGTTAAATTTAACAACTTATTCGTTTTACATGTGTTCACATATTTTCTACGATTTATATTTTTTAATCCAACCGTTAAATTTTATATTATATTAACGTAGATCATGTATATCAAATTTCAAGTTAATTTAAAATGTCTAACTATTTATTCGAAAATAATAAAATTTCAACTATTAATATATACTAAAAAAATTCTATTCTCAATTAAAAGCATAGGAGTATCATATATATATATATATATATATTAAAAAATTATATGCATGATAGATACACTTATAGGTTGTTTTGCAAAAATATGAATCGTATAAAAAGATATGAAATGATATAAAACTAAATTTATTTTATACTAGTTTAAGTGTATCCCTCTTCTTTCACACACACACACACACACACACATATAAATGGATTTATATATGATGCACTGACAGTGTATAGTTTTTATACACTGTCAATGCATAAGAGGTTGATACCTCATCAATAGGCCTTTATATGCAAATATAAATAAATTTTTTTAATTTGCCCATAAAGGCCTATTGATGAAGTGTCAATCTCTGATGCATTGACAGTGTATAGAAACTATACAATGTCAGTGCATCATATACAAACTCTATATAAATATATATAACTGAATAAATATCTCCTTAGACATAGACAAAAGTCGAGAATTTAGATTTCATGATTTAAATTTTGAGTTAACATCCCACCATACAGCAAGCTTTACTTTTACGTTTTCTCACACTTAAGCAAGCTTAAGTTTCTCTCTTACTTAGAAACATTAAATTTTATCAATTATTATCAAATTCATTATATTAAAATTTTTAAATTCCATAAGGGAAGTTAAAATGTATATGTCAATGTCACTATCTTAACCCTACTAGTGAAATTTAAAAATCTCTCTTCAATACATTGGATAATAGTCCACCTTTTATTATTGATATATATTAAAAAGCAATCATTTTATGATATGTCTAAGAAATGAAATAATTAAATTAACTTTGAAAGTATTTAAGTCCTTTTCAAACCTTTTTACTTTCTTCTTTCTGCCAATTAGTCACGTAACCTTTTGAATTCGTGATTAACCTTCAATAGTGTGTTGTCTTAAATAGAGGGGAAAATAAAATTGATTGAATTGGAAAGTCAAGACATGTATTAGGATAATCAAATATAAGATAAGATGCGCTATTTGAACAAAACTCCTAATAAAATAAAAAAACTCCTTTTCAAACCTTTTGACCTTTTTATTATCTTCTTTCCGTGGATTAATTAGGTAACCTTTTGAATTCACGATTAATCTTAAATAGTGTATTGTCTTAAACAGAGGGAAAAATAAATTAATTGAGTTGGTAAATCAAGTCAAGTATTAGAATAACCAAACATAAGATAACTTAAGACACGATATTTAAATTCAACTCGATATAGGAAAGTTATAAACAACAAATTAAAATCAAGTAAAATTAGAATAAGTTAGATCTGTTTTTATTAAGTATAAGATTTCAAATTCAAGTTTTGAATATATGTGTTTTCGTGAATTTAATTAATTTTTGTATTGAATGATTTTTCTTTTTGATTGGTTGATATATATGTTTGTGATTTCAAGTGGAAAAGTCGTAGCTTCACCTACAATATTCTTAGTAATTTACCTGAACAGAAAGCACACCATGTTTCTTCTTAGGTACGAATTTGCCTTCGATGCTGTCATCAGGGTTATGAAAGTTGAGCTGTTGAAGCTCAATATCGGCATAAGCCTCCACGAAATCCACGCCTCGATTGTTGCAGAGAAGCTCAGGTTCCCCGAGGGCGTTGGGGACAACCTCGCCAGCAATAGCATAGTAGGACACAAGAGCTTCAGCCAAGGCCTTCTTCAGAACACTAGCCATGGAACCGAAGCTCATGCTGGGAACCGGTTTCTTGTAACAGAAGAAAAGCCCAACGTCGAGCGGCGGCAGAAGCAAGTCGAGGTTGGTGAGCGGCAGCCAGTGTTCTTGGAATGGCAGAACTGCCGCCACTACCTCCGTCTTGCTCACTGCCACCGCGAAATCGCCCTTAGCTGGTCCCATTTTCTGATGAGTAATAGGAGACTTGTCTTTGGCTTTGCATTGGAGATTAGATAGGAATTTATAGAGAAACGAAGAATCTTTCTACCCAAATTTCATTTTCAGCGAAAGGGAAGTTTAAATATTATAATCGATAATTACCAATGGCAACTCTTTGAACAGTTAGTAAAGTCCCCGAAGATAGCTGCTCCGCTGGCCTTTACAAACACACAAAAACTTTTATTTTACAAGGTAGTGATTACCACCAACGTCCACGCCATAGACATAGTCAACTATGTTATTATATTTTTTTTGTCAAATTTTTATGTATTTTTATCTAATTTCTTAAAATTATATCATTTTTATTTTTTAATTATTTATTCTTTCATATTTATTAAATTAAAAAACTTATAAAATGGTGAAAATTATCTCTTAAAAACCACAAATATATGCATAAAAAAAATTTTCTTATAAAATCTTTACATAAGAAATGCATTGACAGTTAATGCATCAAAGTTTAATACAATATCCGATATTAATAATTGCTATAATGTCTAAATCCTGAAATGTAACCGCTATGACCTCACTACAACCGCGAAATCGTCCTTAGCTGATCCCATTTTCTGATGAGTAATATGAGACTTGGCTTTGGTTTTGCATTGGAGATTAGTTAGGAATTTATAGAGAAACGAAGAATCTCTCAAGCCAAATTTCAATTTCAATCTCAAAGATGGCTACTTTGCTGGCCTTAACAAATACGCAAAAACATTTTATTTCACACGGTAGCTGATTTATAACCACCAACGTCCACGACAGAGACATAATAAAATATGTTATTATATTTTTTTGTTAAATTTTTATGTATTTTTTATCTAATTTTTTAAAATTTTATCATTTATTTATTTATTTAAAAAACTTATAAAAAGGTGAAAATTATCTTTTAAAAACCACAAATATATAAATAAAAAAAATTTTCTTATAAAATCTTTAAATAAAGAGTTTATATATATATATATATATATGATGCACTAACAGTTAATGCATAAGAAATCAATACATTATCAGAAAGTAAACTAAAAAAAGTCAAGATTTTAATAATAAATACAAATAATTTTTTCGATTTGCTTATAAAAATTTATTGATAAAGTATCAACAAAGCCTTATATTTATACAATATCATTACAAAAATTAAGCACAAATATAAAAATGATAATCATCTTATATGACAATGAATTTTAAATTTGACAAGAGATATTGAAAAGTTAACTTATATCCATGAAAATATATTTAAAAAAATAATTTCTATAACGTCTAAATCTCGGAATCTAACTGCTATGAACTCACTACTTAGAAATAGGGGCGGAGGAGCATGGGGCCCAGTGGGGGCTCAAGCCCCCACTGAGTCACCAATTTTAGGTTCTTTTGTTGATGTTTAATCAATGATAAATATATTGTATTGTATTTTAAAATTTATTTAGCTCCCACTGAACTTAAATTTTTTATTTTTGAATTTTTGAGTTTTAATTTTTTTTTTTATTTTGAATCAAGCCCCCAATGAACAAAATCTTTGGCTCCGCCACTGCTTAGAAACCCTTTCCTACACTCCAAAATGCCTCCAGCTTCGCTGACTAAAAACACCTTAAACCTATAAATAGTCTAAGCCCCAAGACTACCAAAAACCCTTCAAATTTCTGTTGTATTTGCTGGTTGTAGATTTTGTGGCTGGATTTTTCTGTCTGATTATTGTGTTATTCTTTTCTGTCACCGGCTGTGAATTGTAGTGCGACTCTCGGCTGTTATTTATGATCGCAGAATTCATGTTTGTGTTAGATTGAAATGTTATTTATTATCAGTATGTGATTTTGATTTATTATTTGTCCGTGATTTCGATTTTATCGTGAAAATAACTTAATGATTATAATAAAGTGGAGTTTGAATGTAAACAAACCTCTGTCTCTTGATTTTCAATTGCTCTTTTTCTATTTTTTTTTTCCTTTTTTCCAATCCACCGATTTGTTTACTTATTATTATTATTATCATTAGTTTTCGTTTAGTTAATTCTGATTATTATCAATAATTATCCCTAAATCCTAAAATTAACTCCAATTCCTATTATCCTAATCTAAAAACTTTAATCATATCACTTAAGCTTAATATCGCTAAAATTAATATATTTACTTTCTATTATCCTAATCTAATAAGTTTATGCTGGAGTTCGTATTAAAATTTATTGGTGCTAGAACTGATCACAAAGGTTGAACTGAGATACACATATTTCGTTCTCTTTAAGACGATTCATGTCTTTGCAAACTTATATCACCGGTATCATAGTAACTCAAAGTGTGTCACTTTCAGGATTTCGTTGTACACTCTACAATTTTGCATTAACTTGTAAAGTAAAGAGATGTGAGAGCCGATTATTTTGTACTATACACATGTATTTATGTAAATTATTAATTTATTTTGGAATGTATTTGTACTTTCAAGTAAATATTGATGTGAACCCCACTTAAATTTTGTGCCCATATGTACATATGATCAAAGGGACAGTGTATAAATGGTGTGATAATGATATTATGAAAATTTGAGACCTGAAATACCTTGTTTGCATTATTTTTGGAAGTATGGTAAACAAATTGGAAAATAATGGTTACGTCCCAAGGGTATTTTCGTAAATTTTATCCAAACTAAAATGAATTGGGACGAAGTAAAAATACCATGTTATTCTACACGAAAAGTAGTTTAAGACAGCATCAATGGATTTATAAAATTAGTCGTTACATTGGAGAAATTCGCCACTGGGTTACGGGGTTAAAATCGTAATTTCTCACTATCCATGCACAGGGCGTCAACAAAACCACTTTTATTCATCAGGATACATTAAATAAGATTATGTGGTGCTGGAATCCGAAATTTTGGAGCACAATTGTCACATCCCAAAATGTACAGTATTTACCATATTATAACACCACACGTGACGGTTGGGCTGTCTGCGATGCCTTTATCACTCACTTATGAAAAATATTAACTACTATTATACTTAAATTTAATCAGTAGTCGATGAAAATATTTACTGCAATAAATATACCGTATGTACACGTGTTCTATATCCCTGGTACATGAATTATACAAATGTAGTACTGTATAACTATGTCTGAAAACATATAAAAGAAATACTACCTCCAGGATCCACTAAGTGTTGCCTTAGGGGTCAACTACAACGTAGTCAAATCCGTGGAATGGAATCATTGAAGATAGTCTGTGGAGTGAGAGAATGAAGGGGTGAGCTAACGCGTTCAGTAAGAGAATTGTATGTAAAACTGATACTATAAAATCTATATGCTAAAAACATTTGCATCCTAACAACTCACTAAATAGGATGGATACTATACCCGGCTAGGAATACCGGATGGAGTATGGGAGGTATTTTAGAATATCGTACGTGTCCCGGCTCCTAGAAGTGACTGTAGAGATGATATGAACCTCACCGAAAGAAGATGAGGTTCAATGAAGAACATGAAGAACACTTGAAGAAAAACAAGAACAAGTTAAAAACGCAGCAAAAGAAAACAAAAATTAGAGATAAAACCAAGACCCGTTGTGTAGAAACACAAGAACCTATGGTATTGGACCAAGACCCGTTGCTTAGAAAAGCAAGAACCTATGGTATATATTGGTGGAAGGTAGAAGAACGCCACAAGGAAGACCTTGATAAGTTCAAGAGTTCTCAAGAGAACCAAAGAGAAGAAGTCTCTCAATTTTATTACTAAAATCAATTGTCTTCTCCCCAAAGGGTTACATAACTATTTATAGGCAAATAGATAACTTGCAGCACAAGCAATAGGAATCCTACTCTCCTAACTTGCAGAACAAGTAATAGAAGTCTTACAAAATCTATTATTTAAAAAGGAATTAGGCTTAAATTAAATTAAGACAATGTTCAGCCCAATAATACTTAACTAAATAAAATATGCATCTAGCCTAATTTGCATTTCGGCCCAATACTTGTGTCTTCAAGAAGGTTGAACTTGGGCTTGGATCATGTTGTAGAAGACTTTATCATCCTCCATGCTCAAGCTTTGTTGGGCTTTCTCTCTAGCAATATCAATGAAACCAGCCAAGGCTTGTTGCATTATCTTTGATTTAGCTCTTGTAATTGGACCTCTATGGATACTCAAAGGATCACGATCATCACGAACATGACTTGAGCTTTGTGAGCTTGGATCTCCATCATTCCCCCTCTCCTCGAAAGGATTTGTCCTCAAATCAGAATCACCTACATCAATATCAAAGGGAGAAAGATCAGAAACATTAAATGTAGCACTAACATTATACTCACCTGGAAGATCTAACTTATAAGCATTGTCATTGATCTTCTTAATCACTTGGAATGGTCCATCTCCTCGAGGTTGCAACTTGGAGCGACGTTGAGCAGGAAATCTCTCTTTACGCATATGTAACCAAACCCAATCACCAGGTTCAAAGACAACTTTCTTGCGATGCTTGTTGGCTTGAGTAGCATATTGCTCAGTCCTCTTCTTAATGTTTTGACGTACCTTCTCATGTAGGTACTTAACAAAATCAGCTTTCTTTTCCCCATCCAAACTAGCTCTCTCCTCAATAGGTAGTGGTAAAAGATCCAATGGAGTGAGTGGATTAAAACCATAGACAACTTCAAATGGAGAATAACTAGTAGTAGAATGCACACTTCTATTGTAAGCAAACTCCACATGAGGCAAACAATCTTCCCAATTCTTTAAATTCTTTTGAATAATGGATCTCAACAAAGTAGACAAAGTACGATTGACTACTTCAGTTTGACCATCGGTTTGTGGATGACAAGTAGTTGAAAACAATAGCTTTGTTCCTAACTTTCCCCATAATGTTTTCCAAAAGTAGCTAAGGAACTTCACATCACGGTCAGAAACAATGGTCCTCGGAACTCCATGTAGACGAACAATTTCCTTGAAGAATAAATCGGCAATGTTACTTGCATCATCTGTCTTGTGACAAGCAATGAAGTGAGCCATCTTAGAGAACCTGTCAACAACAACAAAAACAGAATCTCTACCTCTCTTTGTTCTTGGTAACCCCAAAACAAAGTCCATAGAAATGTCAGTCCAAGGAGCAGTAGGAATAGGTAATGGAGTATAAAGACCATGATTCATAACTCTAGACTTAGCTTGTTTACAAGTGACACATCTTTCACACAATTTTTCAACATCTCTTTTCATGTTAGGCCAAAAGAAGTGATCATGCAATATATCTAAAGTTTTCTTTACTCCAAAATGTCCCATTAATCCACCACTATGGGCTTCTCTAACAAGTAATTCTCTTAAAGAACTCCTAGGCACACATAATCTATTTTCCCTAAATAAGAATCCATCATGCCTATAAAACTTTCCAAAACCAGTTTTCTCACATGCAATGAACACATTTTCAAAATCCTCATCAGTAGCATACAAGTCTTTAATATACTCAAATCCAAGTAGTTTTGCATTAAGAGTAGTGATTAGAGTATACCTTCGAGACAATGCATCAGCCACGACATTTTCTTTACCTTGTTTATATTTGATCACATATGGAAATGTCTCAATGAACTCCATCCACTTGGCATGACGCTTGTTCAACTTGCTTTGTCCTTTCAAGTGCTTCAAGGACTCATGATCAGTGTGGATGACAAATTCCTTAGGCCATAAATAGTGTTGCCATGTTTCTAAGGCCCTCACTAATGCATACATCTCTTTATCATATGTGGGATAGTTAAGGGCAGCTCCACTTAACTTCTCACTGAAAAAAGCAATGGGGCGCTTCTCTTGCATTAAAACAGCTCCAATACCTATACTGGAAGCATCACACTCAATCTCAAAAGTTTTAGAAAAGTCAGGTAAGGATAACAAAGGTGCGGAACAAAGCTTCTCTTTAAGCAAGTTAAAAGCACGATCTTGCTCAAGACCCCATTTAAATCCAACATTCTTTTTAACAACATCAGTTAAAGGTGCAGCTATAGTACTGAAGTCTCTAACAAACCTACGGTAGAAACTAGCTAATCCATGAAAACTACGCACCTCAGAGATATTCTTAGGTATAGGCCATTCTTTAATTGCCTTAACCTTTTCATCTTCTACTGCTATACCCTTAGAAGAAACAACATATCTAAGAAATATAATCTTATCAGTGCAAAAGGAACATTTCTTAAGGTTAGCATACAGCTTTTCCTTTCTCAAGACATTAAGCACATTCTTTAAATGTTCAATATGTTCATGCAAACTTCTACTATAGATCAAGATATCATCAAAATAGACAACTACAAATTTTCCAATGAAAGCACGCAAAACATGGTTCATTAATCTCATGAAAGTGCTAGGTGCATTAGTTAATCCAAAAGGCATAACTAACCATTCATACAAACCATGCTTAGTCTTAAATGCAGTTTTCCATTCATCACCTTCTCTCATGCGAATTTGATGATAACCACTTTTCAAATCAATTTTAGAAAAGATGCAAGAACCATGTAACTCATCAAGCATATCATCTAATCTAGGAATGGGATAGCGATACTTTACAGTGATTTTGTTGATGGCACGACAATCAACACACATCCTCCACGTCCCATCCTTCTTAGGAACAAGTAACACAGGAACAGCGCATGGACTCATGCTCTCTCTAACGTAGCCTTTCTTCATGAGCTCGTCAACTTGCCTTTGAAGCTCCTTTGTCTCCTCGGGATTGCTTCTATAGGCAGGTCGGTTGGGAATGGCAGCTCCAGGAATAAGGTCTATTTGATGCTCAATTCCCCTAATAGGTGGCAAACCATTTGGAATCTCCTCGGGGAATATATCTCCAAATTCCTTCAAAAGAGACACAACATTAGTAGGCAAAGAAGATTTAAGATCATTAGAACTAAAACAAGATTCTTTATATAAAAACAAAAGGATTGGGTACTTAGCTAGAAAAGCAGCCTTTACATCACTTTGCTTTGCATAGAAGCTCACGTCCTTTCTTTCTTTCTTTGCAATATCTTTGCCTTTATCTAGATTCTTTGACCTTTGTTGTGATTCATTCTGCTCTTTCAACCTCAATTGATCCTCATAAATCTCCGTAGGACTCAAGGGTGCAAGTGTGAATTTCTTACCAGCCATGGTAAATGAATAACGGTTTGTAAATCCATCATGTATGACATGTCTATCAAATTGCCATGGTCTTCCTAAAAGCAAATGACCAGCATGCATAGGCACAACATCACACAACACTTTATCATTGTACCTTCCAATTGAAAATAGCACCAATACTTGCTTGGTCACATTTACTTCTCCACAATTATTGAGCCATTGAAGTTTATGGTTTGGGATGTTTTGTAGTGGGCAAACTCAATTTGTCAACCAAATAAGTGCTAGCAACATTAGTGCAACTACCACCATCAATAATCAAAGAGCATACCTTATTGTTGACGTGGCATCTAGTATGAAAAATATTTTCTCGTTGCACTTCATCTTCATCCTTAACTTGGGCACTTAATGCACGACGAGCTACAAGTGCTTCACCATGTGCAGCAAACTCAACATAGTCATCATCCTCATTAATGTCCTCGAATGGTGGCATCTCATCATCAACATCAGAATCTTCACTTACAACATCACCATCATCGTGCATAATCATGACTCGTTTGTTTGGGCATTGTGATGCAATGTGTCCTCTTCCCAAACATCTAAAACACTTAATGTCTCTACTCTTACCTTGGGATGCTTGGACAGCCTCGGGTTTGGGCTTTTGGACACTCTCACCCTTAGGCTTGAATGAGGATTCAGTCTTAAGTTTGAATGTAGTCTTATCATCCCTTCGAAAGGTGTTCGGTTTCCAAGAAGAAGATGAACTAGAACCTTGCATAAAACGAGATGAATAACCTTTTCTCTTGAGTTGCCTTTCAACCTTGATAGCCATATGCAACATATCATCAAACTCCACATAGTGATGTAACTCCACTACATTAGCAATCTCACGATTCAATCCTTGTAAGAATCGAGCCATAGTAGCTTCACTATCCTCTTCAACATTAGCTCTGATCATGATAATTTCCATTTCTTTATGATAATCCTCAACACTCTTAGAACCTTGAGTGAGACCTTGTAACCTTTGATAAAGCTCTCTATAGTAATGATTAGGAACAAACCTTTTTCTCATAACACGTTTCATTTCATTCCATGTAACTATAGGTGGCTCTCTATTCCTACGTCTACCAAGCATGAGTTGGTCCCACCAAATGATTGCATAATCCGTGAACTCTACAGCAGCAAGTTTCACCTTTTTTTCTTCGAATAGTTATGGCAATCAAAGACCATCTCCACTTTCTTTTCCCATTCTAAGTAAGCCTCAGGATCATTCTTACCTTGAAAGGAAGGAATCTTCAATTTGATACTTCCTAAATTTCCATCTATCCTATCATAATACCTATCTCCTTTATACCTATCTCCACGACCTCCTTTATTACCATGGTTACCTTTAACACTTCTACTAAACTCATCATCATCAAACTCATCATCTACTTTATCATCAAAGTCATTATTCACAACATTGCCTTTCACATGAGAAGTATTATCTTGATTTACTTTAGCTAGGACAGCTTCATGTTCCTCCAACTTATCATGAATATTATTAAACCTCAACTCTATCCTTGAAAATTGTTGTTGCATAGCTTGGAACATGAACTCGATCTTACTCAAATCAGGCTTTTCACTATTAGAAGACATGATTTTACCCTGCAAGAAAAGTTAGTAAAAGAAAAGGACCTCACAAGTATGACCTCACGTGTTTACACTCAATACACACAAGAATGTAACACTCACACTCGTGTTTTCACACAATTTTAATATGGCTTTTCTCTACTAATGTTACTCACACACTCTTGCCTTTTTCCCTCACACAACTTTTCTCTATAGGTTCTATATTGAACTCAAGACTCAATCAAAAATCAGCTTATGGAATTCAACTATCAACCAACAATAAACAAGATGAGCACAAGATTTTAATCGAGGGAAAACAAAACAATGAAGACTCAACAAGACTTAGCAAGACTCAATAAGACCTAAGAAGACTCCAATGAAACTAAACCTTGAAGAAAATATGAGTGTTTAATTAGGGTAAGGTTTAGCCAAAGGTGGGGGTAGTTTTGTCCTTTTATGTGGTAGGGTCAAAAGGTAATTTTAGGCAGTAGGGTAGAATGGTAACAATGAATTTTCAAATTAGGCAAATAAGAAATCTCAAAGCTCAAGAAAGAATGACTACCTCAAGATTTTGATGAAGCACACCTCCACGAATTGCCTTGACTTGCACTTTACTACACGAATTTTGAAATCACGTTACTTAATTGCTACACACGCGATGTAATAAATCCCCTCTTGAATTGATTTTTTTTCTTTTCTCTTTTTTTTTTTTTCTTTTTTTTCTCTTTTTTTTTCCTTTTTCTTTTATATTTTACTAAAGTAAACGAACAATAAAGAAAAAAAAAAAAAGTCTAAATAATAAGAAGAGGTTTACTTGGGGAACAAGGCAACTTTTTGACAAAAACAAGCTAGTTTTGGTAGCAGCTTGTGTGGCAAGGAATGAGAGGGAACGGTGGCTTGTGAAACAAGTAGTCTTTATGTGATGTAGAGCTTTTGAAGGTTTCTTGGTGAGCAAGAAAACCTTTGGGATTTGGTTGCTTGGAGAACAAGATAGGGTTTACTTGGTGGCTAAGTAAAGAAAATAGGTTTGAAGGACAAACAATATTAGTGGTGGCTTGGAAAAGGATTCAAGATCAAATTTTGTCCAAGACAAGAAGACAAAGAAAGAAAAAGAAAAAAAACAAAAACGATGCTCCCATGAATTGAACCTAAGCTCTGATACCAAATGATATGAACCTCACCGAAAGAAGATGAGGTTCAATGAAGAACATGAAGAACACTTGAAGAAAAACAAGAACAAGTTAAAAACGCAGCAAAAGAAAACAAAAATTAGAGATAAAACCAAGACCCGTTGTGTAGAAACACAAGAACCTATGGTATTGGACCAAGACCCGTTGCTTAGAAAAGCAAGAACCTATGGTATATATTGGTGGAAGGTAGAAGAACGCCACAAGGAAGACCTTGATAAGTTCAAGAGTTCTCAAGAGAACCAAAGAGAAGAAGTCTCTCAATTTTATTACTAAAATCAATTGTCTTCTCCTCAAAGGGTTACATAACTATTTATAGGCAAATAGATAACTTGCAGCACAAGCAATAGGAATCCTACTCTCCTAACTTGCAGAACAAGTAATAGAAGTCTTACAAAATCTATTATTTAAAAAGGAATTAGGCTTAAATTAAATTAAGACAATGTTCAGCCCAATAATACTTAACTAAATAAAATATGCATCTAGCCTAATTTGCATTTCGGCCCAATACTTGTGTCTTCAAGAAGGTTGAACTTGGGCTTGGATCATGTTGTAGAAGACTTTATCATCCTCCATGCTCAAGCTTTGTTGGGCTTTCTCTCTAGCAATATCAATGAAACCAGCCAAGGCTTGTTGCATTATCTTTGATTTAGCTCTTGTAATTGGACCTCTATGGATACTCAAAGGATCACGATCATCACGAACATGACTTGAGCTTTGTGAGCTTGGATCTCCATCAAGAGAGTAATCGTTTTCTTTTGATATTCAAATCCAAGTAAAACATTAAATATTCACATGATAAAACACTTAAGTAAATAAATAAGGAATTAATATTCCTTTCACAAATACTCATTTCCACACTTGTAAAACACCGTATAATATTTAGTTCAACACGTAATATATCAAAAGCTCAGTAGCTGTAAATAATTTAGTACCAGCAAAAGGTTCAGTGAAAAGTACAATCATCAGTACAGTATCATGGAGACCAGGCAACACCCTAAATATATCATGCTATAATAATATCCCGAATAGGGAAAATAATAATACATGAGATCTATGTCCATAGTCTATGGGGTCCACAGTGTGCACTGATCAGGTGTCCACCGGGACGCTGATAATAGGAGCAGTATCTATCAGCATTAACACGTGACACATGAGCATGATATGGGGCCTAACAGTCTCAAAACAGTAAACACGTGATATAAACACCATTTATGTAATCAATTTCACCGAATATATCTTCAAATCAATCCATAAATATTCATAAGGAAAATATTTTCATCTTATGAATAACAATTTATAAAATATTCATACTGTGATAATCGTTCCAAAAGATGTTCTAGATATTTATACAACAGTATAAATCACATGCTGGTACTTTCACATAATTAAAATTTCCTTAACAGGAATCTTTAAATATAGTTTTTCGATAAACTATAAAATTATGCAATTTAATGAATTTCATGGAAATTTCCCAAAATTACACTTATTTCCATTTTAGAAAAATACTAGAAATATTTTCTAAATATTTCTATAATTTTCAGTAGAATGATGGCTATTTCTAATCTAGCCTTCAAGCACGGAAATTACAGTTTATAATTTCAACAGCAGCTACAATTTCACCAAATTTCACCACTTTCAAAGGCAATTTATATCCAAATTATTTTATAAAAATAGTGTGAACCCAACTATGCATTTACAGTATCCCTACGGTTCACACACGCATCCCTTACCAGTATTATGAAGTCGAGCTTCCCAATTGCTTTTACCAAATTTCGTCGACTCGGGCTGCAAAATAATTTTATCAAAAATTATTAATATTTTTCGTCTTATTTTTAAGCCACTAGTATTCATAAAATGCAGCCACTAGTGTCATATTATAAGCACAACCAATATAAATTATACTGGTGCTAAAACTCAACTTGCTTATTCTAGCTTCTTTTTCGGTTCTAATTTCACCAATTCTCCTCTTTTAATTTTTATAATTATTCATTACTAAAACCTCTAATTTTCAGCATAATTTTCCATTTTCAATGCCATGGCCGAATCCTCTAATGGCCATTTAAATTGACTTTCCCATCTTTTTCTTTTCATTTTCTTGTTTCCAATTGGTGAGCTAGTCCACGTGAGCTTCCTCTTAACTTCTTCTTGCATGAAATTAAATTTTTCTTTATCCATTCATGCCAACCGAACCATCCTTGAACTAACTAGATTTTTAATTCTTCATCCTCTCATGGTTTTCAAGCTTCTAATCAACTTATCTATAGTCCATAACTTATTTCTCATCATCATTATATCATTTCTAACATAATTCCTTTGTTCTTCTAAATCTATTTCAAGATCTAGATTTATGCTAATTCCATGATTTAATTTGATTTAACTAAAATCAATCCTATAATCATGTTTCTCATGTTTAGAAACATATAAATATATCATTTAACATCAAGAAACCATGAAAATTCTTGAAACTTACTTTGACCGATTGTTGCTTCCAAAACAGAACAGGTTTCTGTTTCACTTTCAGCCCTCTTCTCTTCTTCCTTTGATGGTTTAAATGATGGAGGGAAGGTGGATATTAAGGTTAACTATCAATATCTGAATTTTTTCTGAATTTTTTCCTTGGCTAAAAGATGGCCAAAACAGAACACAAACTCAACTCAAAATGGCTCTCGTAGAACAGCAGAGTCGGTGATGAAGAGATGAGAATTTGCTAAGTTCTTTGTTTCTTTATTCCTCTTTTATTCATGGTAACCAATAATAATGAACCACATGGCTTCTTATCTTATTGTTCTCCATCATTTTATATACAAATTGCATTTAATTTCTGAAGAAAACTGCAGCAAAGGAACGGTGGAGAGCTTTTGTTGCTGTCCCGTTTTCTGACCATATTTCTTCTTCTCTTGAAATTTTTCAGCCAATTAAAATTATGTACATGTTAAATTGTACTTCTCTTCTTCTTATATTATTTATAGGATAATTATTACATACACTGACAGTGGAGTTTTTTTACTCCACAAGCATCGTTAAGATCGTAACACATGTCCTGTTTTATTTATTTTAATATTTTTATAAGACACATGTCATGATCTTAACGATGCTTGTGGAGTAAAAAAACTCCACTGTCAGTGTATGTAATAATTATCCTTATTTATATTACCTTTTTATTCCATAAAATTATGGATAATTTCTTTAAAACCTCAGCTGCAATTCACGGCACCAAGACAGCATTAATTGTTGACGTGTTGTTCACTTCTTTGGCTGGAAATTTTTTGTTTTATTTCAGCCAATAAAAGCTTTATAGTCAATAACCTTGAATGTTTTAACTTTAAATATAATTTCCATTATATTTTATACTATAAAAATCATGTTTTATCAGCCTTTAAATAGCTGAACAAATCGGTACAAAAGCAGCAACAAAAGTGGCGTTGAAGTCCACTTTGTTGCACTATTTCTTAACTTTCTTCCCTTCTTATGTAGCCTTCATCCAATACCACTTTAGTTATTAATTTATTTGCTAACTTTTCTTTATTGTATATATATTTTTCACCTTAATTTCACTTTCATTTTCCTTTAGAATTGTGCAGCCGAGCACATTAATTGTAGTAGAAAAAGTGGCGTGGATGGCTGCATGTTTTCTTGACTTTCCTTTTGCCATCTTTAATACAATTTCAGCAAATCACAATTGACCTCATGATATTTCCTAACTTCTCTTTTTTTGTATTATTTATATTGCATTCTATTTCATAAATATAATTCAATTCTTTTAATTTTTCAGCAGCAAAAATCGGTACCATGACAGTTCAAGGAGTGGCGTACTGTCCAAGTTGGCTGCACTTACTTGATGGTTTTCTTGCCTTTATTGCTAGCTATTTCAACCAATTCAATTCCTTCATTCCATACCATACTTTCTATTCATCATTCAATATTTGTCACATCTCTTATATACCATACTATACTTTATAATTTAGCTTACACCAAAAAAAAATACTATACTTTATAATTTCAATAATTCTAATTTGAGAATGAAAATTCATTCAGTCTTTATTTAATTTCACCATCAAGAATTTACAAAGTATAATGTACAGTATAATAAAATCGGATCTCACAACGATTACACGGGTTTTAAGATTACAAAAATTAAGGGTAAAATTGTTCAAAATTTTCATAATGATGGGCATTTTTGTTATTTTCTAAATTTCTAGACAATTTTATATTTTTCTTTACAGCACAGCCGGCCACTATTGAAGCATCTTCAACCTCCATAAACGTCTCCATAGTCAAAGAAAAGAAGAAAGAAAATTCTCAAAGAAATTATTATTAAACTCCACTTTTTCAACAAAATCTTTTCAACAACCTCACCTAAATTTTTATCCTCTACATACTCATATCAATATTTCTTTGTGAAGTAAACAAAATCAAGACCTTTGGCACTCCCCCATATTCGGTCAAGGTAAGGAATTATTATGCCTTCATTTTCTTTGAATTTCCATAGTGTAGGAAGACTAAGTGAAGTGTACTTAACATGTTTTTAGTCTTGGTTTCAATTAAATTGAACAAAATGAAATCTTGCCATTAGAGGGAGTATTCGGCCAACATGGGAACTATAAGGAATCATGGGTTTTCATATATTAAATGGATGCTAGATGATGTAATGAGAGTAGTTAAGTAAGAATCTAACATTAGATTGTTGAATTTTCATGAGAAATTCAAGAAGACAATTTTGGTCAACATAAGGGGACTATTGTGTATGGCTGTTTTTGGTGATTTGAGGGTAGATTTAGTCTGTAGGAATTACAAGGATTCTACCGATACACTCGGATTTAAAATCCGACACAAAACGAAGAAGTTATGTTATACAATCGATAGAATTTATACTATAAAAATATTTGCAATGTCTAATGTGGCTGCATTGAGATATGAGTAATAGCTTAAAAATAAGGATTTAATTAGCTAGTAATTTTGGTAAAATTATTTGCAGCCCAGGAGTTACGGTTTACGAGCGGTGCGCTTAGAAGAGTTGTATACGTCAAACAGGTAAGGGATACACATGCGATTTGTAGGGATATCTCAAGTGCATTATTTTATTATAATGATTTTATAAGAATATTTTTGAAATGATATGCTTTGGAAACTGTGGATTTGTGGCTGTTTGTGAATTTTGGAATTGTACTGAATTTGCAGGAGGGTTAGGGAAATAGCAGCTATTATGCTGTTGAAATTTCTTAGAAAATTTTCTAAAAATCTCATAAAATATTTTAATGCATATTGGGATAATTTCCCAGCTTTGGAAATGATGAATTTAATATTTTTCATAAAACATGAATATACCAAAAAATATTATTCAAATATTCATGTTATCGATTTTAACGAAAGTGAGGTTACTAAAAATTCCACCTACATGTTTTATAGTATATGAAATGGTTTATGAAGTGAAAAGTGAATATTTTATAAATTATTTTTCATAAATATTCACTTAATGACTTAATAAAACCTTTATGGACTGACTAATGATTTTAATTATTTTATTGATTTCCTTAAAGGTGACATGATGATGAGAATATTGTTTTGAGACTGATATGTGATATGTGATACGTACTCAGTCCCAGTTGACACTTGATCAGTGTACGACCGAGGATATTTATAGACTATGACCATAGATCTAACATGATGATTTCTCTACCCTACGGGGATTATTGCATGATATAATTCGGGGGATGCCTTAGTCTCCAATGTTTTTATAATATGAAAAGTGATGATTTAAATGAAAAATGACATGAAAAAGATGAATGGTGATTTAGATGTTTCAAATGAAAAAAATGATGATTTTCTAAACAGTTTTACTGTACTAAATTAAGTACATGACTGTTTATAAAATTTCAGTAATATATGAGATATGTGATATGTTTTCAAAAAGGAGATGAAAAAAGGTGTTAATCTAATATTCTTTTATGATTAATTTGAATATTAGATTATATGATTAAATGTTTTACATGTTGAAAGTATTGATTTGGAATGCATACGAAATGTTATGAGAAAAGTGATTTATTTTAAAAAAAATATCAATACTTAATCCCTATAGTCGCCTCTAAGTTCCGGGACAAGACAAGTATTTCAAAATAACTTCCTTACTCCATCCGGATCCCTAGCCAACTATAGTATCCTTCATTAGGGTCCCTACTGCACCAATAGGAAATAAACGATTTTATAGCCTATAGATTTCGCAATATCAAGTATTACATACAATTCCTTTACTGAGCCGTGATTTGCTCACTTATTTATTTTAACATCTACAGATTATTTTCAATGACCGACTGATTATCATCCGAAGATTTCGGCTGCACTTTGAGTACCCCGAGGCACTGTAGTACAGATCCTGGAGGTATAATCATTTATTTTATATGTTCAGGTTTATTTTACAGTATTACTGTATTGTATTTTAAACAGGGAATGTAAATAGTAGATAAAATATGATATGTAAATATTTTACCAAATGGTAAATTACAGCTATAAATGTTTACTGTATAAAAGGAATGGGAAATAAAGGCATCGCAAGTAGCCCAACCTTTGTAAAATGTGTAGGAAATGGTAAAATATTGTATATAAGGGATGTGACAAGAGATCTAAAGATCAAACACCTTTCTCTTGTCCAAAAATTTAAAGAGTATATTTGTGGAATATCATAGAATTAAGTTGATGTATGTAAATAGATTACATGTTGTACATTGTTTGAGGTTTAGGACCTCTATTTGTAGCCTTAAAGAATTGTAACATACTCTCATAAATCTAGTAAGAAATAACTGATATGGTAACCGGCCTATTAAAGCAAATTTGAAAGAATAGAAAACAGCTTTTAACATTAAATATATGTTACAATAAAAACAACATTAAATGTTTATTCTTCATACGTTAAAGCTTTGTAATTATATTAATATAATAACGTTAACCAACATTTAATTGTAGAAAGCATAGCGCCAAAAGCTTGCAACTTTGTTTAAGGTAAAAAGTGTTATTATTTTATTATTAAAATATTATGTTCCAACAGTTTAATCCTATTTAATCAGACTTAATCATTCTATTAAGTCCTATTTACCAAATTAGACTACATAATTCTGATAAATCAAATTAGCCTAATTAATTAAAATAGAGTTTGTATATGATGTATTCTATACACTGTAAATGCATCAGAGATTGACACCTCATCAATAGGTCCTTATGGGTAAATTAAAAAAATTTATTTATATTTGCATATAAAGGCCTATTGATGAGATGTTAACCTCTGCTGCATTGACAGTGTATAAAAACTATATACTGTCAGTACATCATATATAAATCCATTAAAATAACCTAAACTTTCTAAAAAGAAACGAAACTCACGTCGATATTTCAATTTTTTAAAAAGAAACGAACCCACACCAATATTTTTCAAATGAAAGGCATAATTCGAGCCAAATTTATGATTCCAACTAATTTAACTTTATTAGATTTCAAATAAAATAGGATGTTTACGGTTGTCATTCTTTTGTACATTTGATGTGAAAGAATAACTGTACAAAGATATCAACATCCATTTTACCCTAGTCCAATTCTATCTTATTCTCCTTTCTTTTTTGTTGTTTTTTTAGCTCCTTCTGTGAGGAAGTCGATGAAATCTGAAAAGCTTTTCTTGGAAAAAGTTTCTTTCCGTGAGAGAAGGCAAAGAAGCTTTAAATATTTTATCTCGAAAGAGCTCATTTCACAAAGGAAGGCATGAAACTTTAAAATCTTTATCTTGGAAAAGCTCGTTTCATGTGTAAAAGCATGATGCTTTCAAATATTATATCGAAATAGCTCCTTCTGCAATGAAAGGTACGAAACTTTAAAAATCTTTCCTTAAAAAAATCCTATGTTTTATATTCAAAACTAGAGTCTAAAAGTATGATTATGAGCTGGAAAGGACTTAAACACCCCAACAATGTCCATCTTAAATGGTCTAAATTTTTTTATTGAATTTTAAATTTTAATCTTATGTAAATTCACATATTAATTCATATAACTTATCACAATCTCTTAAAATAAAAATTCTATTGATGATTTATAATTTCAATAATTAAATATTGAAAAAGTTTTCTAAGATTCCTCCATTACAGTGTTGGGATCACTTGAAAATTTTCTCACATCAATTATGCTGTACGTGGGACCAATTAAAAATTTATTCTCAGATTAAGAGTAATTATGGAGTTCGATTTGACTAGTACAATAAACTACTTTGCTATTACAATAGCCACCTATGAATTTGAGGGCTTGTTATATAATGATGTTTTAGGTTCCACTTGTAATAGACTCTATGCATAATAAAAGCCTTTATAGACTCTTGAGCACCAAAAAGGAGTACTATTCAACTTTTTTAAGGGAGCTCCGTGTCATATTCATTTAAATATTTTATGGAATTTTGGTTTATAGACTCTCTACTCATATTTATCATCCTTTTAAATTTTCTATTTTTTATTTTTATTATTTTATATTTATTCTTTATTTTTATTTTTTTAGAAAATGAACACAAATTATTTGTTTATTGAAAAATTCCCTTTTGATCTTTTATTATACTAGTGAGATCTTGAATGGAATTTTTTCACAAAGATTTTCAAAATATCACTTATGCATAATCTTTTTGAATCTTATATCGGAATAATTTACCTTCATTTTCATAATTTATTAACTTTATATATACAAACATTTTTTTTAATTTTAATTTACAAATTTATTTTAGATTTACAAATTTAATTTTGTAAATAATTTAGAATAAAATTTTAATTTATTTTCCAACTCATTTTTTTTATATATTTATGTCTAATGAATAATCCTAATAAAATAAATAAATAAATTGAATAAAATATGTCCAGTTAATTGATCCTAAAAAAACAAATCCTAACTAGTTTATTACTAATAACCGTGGTGTTGTATGAAAAAATTAATGTGTGTATTAAATAGTAGTAAACTATTCAACTATTTAATGTCATTATACAAAATAGCTTTTATTTTGATATCAGTTTGATCAGTTTGTAGATAAAAAAAGATATTTCAACAACAATTAAAAAATTTAAACTTAATGTATTAGAACAAAATTTCATAAACTATGTAGCTGTTAGAGATTACTGGCCTGATTAAGTTGAGAATGGTGAAAATCTTATACATAGTGGCCGGGCGCGTTGTCATTTGACTTGAAGGGGTAATACGTCAAATTAATGGATGAAGATCTCAAATGTAATATACTTATCTATGATAGGAAAAACATTTATCATTTTTATATTATTACATTGTTTATTTGCATCTAATTTGATTTATGAATGCAACATTATTGTTTAATATATTTTTTTTCTAGTCTCTTTGTAAAAATTAAAAACTTGGATTTAAGGTGATACAAATTAGGATGTTAAAAGATATTGAGCTTCATTATTTGAGAGAATTTTTGTGCAGAAAAAATTTGAATGACTTCAAGAATGTATTGAAGTTCATCATAATTTGATTATAATGAAATTCAATAATTTTTTGAAGGCATTTGAAATTTTTTCTACACAAAAACTCTCGCAAATAATAAAGGTTAGCTTTTTTTAATAACTGGAATTAAAAGTAATTATATCTTATGTATTAAGGATTAAAAATATAAATATTTCCTATTAATTAAAACTAGGTATATATATAGGTATATATATTCATTTTTTATTTTATTAATTGAATTGTACGCAATTGGAGTCACTACCTCCTGTTAATGATTTTACATGAGATCTAAATGACAAAAACTATTAATGATTTTACAGGAAATCTAAATGACAAAAACTATGTAATGTTATGAGCATACTTGTTAATTTTTCATTTGCTATAAATATGATAATATTGTTTACATTGAGTAAGATATATTTTTTGTTGTTTATATTTTTATTTTATTAATTGAATTGTACGCCATTGGAATTGAAGTCGCAACTCTTGAATGATGTCACATGAGATCTAAATGACAAAAACTATGTGATGTTTGAAGGAGACTTGTTAATTTTTCAAAATTTTTTTTATAATATTCAATTTAATATTTGCTGTAAGTATGATGATAATTTTTGCATTGAGTAAGATGTTTATATTTGATACGTTAATAATTTATAGTCATTGTGCACTGTCAATCAATTACAAAATAAAATTAAAAACCTTTATTAATAATTTTTGAAATGTTTTAATTTGCTCATTAATGAGATTAATAATGTACATCTTGACAGTACATCATATATTCAAATATAAACTCTTTTTTTCTTTTTTGGTTAATGAAAAAAATAGATTCGAATCTTAAGTCAAACTTTTTTATTAAAGAATGATAACAACCACCCTTGAGTCAAACTTTTATGTTTTTATTTTAACAGTAATTTTAGCAAGTACCTTTAAGAACTTGTCGGCAATGTCTGACTTAATGTCCCATATAAACTTTTGACTTCTTACAAGAGGAAAAAAGTCAATATTTGTATAAGATATATAATTGCTCGACTAATTAATTCATTGAGACTGGTGCTTCGAGTTTAATTGTAGAAAAAAAATCTAATCATGCCTATCATTTTCTGCAGCTTTCTTTACAGAATTTTTATATGTTAAGAGCTAACAACAGATTGATACAATTGACATATATAAATAAATAATATTAAAGAAAAAAACAAAACATATATATAAATATAAATTGTGTGATATTTGGGCGGGATGAAATGCTTGCTACTCCTTGACCTCGTCCCACCATACCAAACTTACTTCTAATATAAAATTGGCAATGATTGTGCATCAAAATGCCACTAAGTAGGCGACAAAGCTGTTCAAGTCATCTAACAACCACATCCTTTTGTTTATTGTTTACGACTCTTTCCTAAGAATATATTCTTTGGCTGATAAAAAAAAAAAAGAATATATCCTTTGGGATTTCAATATAATAATAACCTTGGTTTTGGACATTTCGGCCGAACTGGCCTTTGTTTTTGCGTATGAATAACAGAAGTTGTTGAAAGGTTCTGCTCATAAGACTGACTTTTACATAAGATACAACTTGGGGAGCAAGGAACTGTTGTTGCGCAAAAATAAAAGTCTTCCGACGATACTTCTTTTTCAGCCAACCAATCTTGGAAATAAAAAAAAAAATTCAAATATCGAATTGTAGATTATGATCCTCAACAACTCTTTTGATGAATGCGATGTGATGTTATCATTCAATCATATCTAATGGAAGTCGTTTACCTTTTCTTTTTCTATTTCTTGGATCCAAATATTGAAATAAGCTGCGAGTGCTTGAAATTGCAATGACAAAATGCTTAACCGTGCATAACGCAGAGCCTGAATCAGCGAATGGAGTCAAGCATTTTAACACTTTCATCGACAGGGAATAATATAATCCAAACATAGAACTCGTTTATTTCTTTTTTTAAAAAAAAAAAAAGGTACCCGGTTCAAAAGAAACTTTAGAGAAAGTTACAACTAAGACATCCGAAATAAGCAATTATACATTGATTGAAACACCTGCGTTCCTTGTAGGGAGCACAATATTCTTGTTTCCAGGGAAGGCATTGCGGGAAACGTCCACGAGAGCCTTCAAACTATATGGCTCGTGCATAGATATTTCGGAGAGAACTTTCCTGTTCAGTTGGATGTTCTCTTTCATCAGTCCGTGCATGAAATTACCATAGTTTACCTAGATCATAGTAACTGCAAATGTCAGTATCCCTCCATGTATCATACATTCCACGTATAAAAGCAATAGCCTAGAAAAAATCACTAACTGCACTTGTGATAGGTAAGAAGTAACAGACAACACATCTGAGCCATGTTTCTTGCAAAAAAGATTTTCCTTTCATTTCTTTTATTCTTTTCTTTTGAGGATAAAAGCAAACGAAAATGCAAATAAGTTCACAGCCTTCCTTATTCCTTCTTTATAAGAATAAATAAATAAATAATATGCACACAACTGGAAGCCACTCTTTCTGGTCCCATCAATCAGATATTTGAATCAAATAAGCAACACAATCATAACATATTTTATATATATATATATATATATATATATATATATATATATATCTATATATATATTATAGTTTGTCCAGCAGAGGCTAAATGAACCACGAGAAAGAAGAGCTATCTTACAGTTTGATTAAATTATTTATTTTTAAAACACCAGATCATCTCATGTTTTCTACTTTGGAAAGATCAAGAGCCAATCAAATGTTTTGTGTCTAAGAACACACCCTAAGAGCACATCCACCAAATTACTTCCCTACACAAAGCTGGAGAAATTCTTGATGAAATTAAAAATTTATGGCGCCTAACTCCAGAAACATGGATATGCTAGATCCATAGACAAATGCAGATTAAAAGGGTAGGAAGCGGCAGGTACAACCAATCAATAATCTTTGGTCGGCACAATACTAATAAAATAATGTATAACGAGCAGTTTCACTCAATAAAGCTGGAGATTGTGTAGCCAGGGTTGCTAATGGAAACAGTCAACTAAAGTATTGAACAATTAATAGTTACCCGAAACAACAAGGTTATAAATAATAATGAAAACTTAATGGCACTGAATTTGATGAGTGTCAAGAAAAAAATGACAGATTGGATATGGTTAAAGCTATGGTTGTAAGCATCCCAACAATGACCATTTTATGCTTTGTTATTCTGTTGATTTCTGGTACACAGTTGATTACACCATATGGAAATACATTTATCCTTGTAGTTTTCTACACCAAACAGTTACGGGCTATTTGACTAATAAATATAGTTTAAGTTATCTTCCTTCCAAACCCATTCCATTTGCATCTCTATGTTTTAAACATGAGTAACAAAGAAGAGTCATTCAAAACAGAGATAAAAGGGCATCCGTAGAGAGCGTCCAGTCAACAACCATCACAGTACATGCATATAGGCAGCATTTTGAATCAAACATCTGGGTAGCATAGCCAAAATCATTGTTGGCAACAGCCATTGCATGCTCCCAACTACAGCACACTCAACTCATGCAAGGTGATGACAATTACAAGCTTCAAATTGATCAGATAATCATAGACTAACCATAAACAAGGCTAGCTAATGATCAGCAGATGCTTTTAGCATTCCAACAGAAACTTCTAAGAATTTTACAGTAACTTGTAAGAATTTAGACAACTAGTGGACTATGGTTGGAGAGTAAGAGATCTCATGAGAAAAAATGAGATGACATGAAGCAAATGCATCCATTATGGAATATAGAAGATTGAATGATAATTAAGGGTGATATTAAGAAGTGAAACTTTAGGAGAGAAGATCTAACTGCAGTGTGAAAGGAGATCATTCTAAAAGTAGAGAAACAACTTAAGGGGCATAGACAATATACCAATAGAACACAAGAAACTTATCAACCAAAAGGAAAAGTAAACAGAAGATTTAAAAGACAGACAGAAATTAGTATTTTTTTTCTTCTCTTTCCTCTCACACAAAAGGATCCCCTTTATAAAAGCAAGACTCTTGTTCATATTCTAGCTTTCATGAGAGGTTCAGCTTATTCCCAATTGAAACATGCCACAAACAGAATAGCCAATAAGATCTCAAACAGCTATATAGGAACCTTATAGTCTGCTAAATATAGCCATCTTCATCTAAAAGAATAAATTAACTAAAACAGAAAAGAAAAACAAAAGGTTTTTGGTGCCAAATGGGCTACAAAAGGCACAATATGCCCAATACCAAACAGGGCCTTATAAGGCATGAAATGCTGTGCATGAAACAACATTCAAAAGGAACAAATTCGCTTGTAGGTTACTCATGGGAGGAAGAAAAGCTCATTTAGATTAAACTAGGTCATCTAAATTAATGTAAATTATCCAAATTAATGAGCTTGGATTGGAAAAGGAGCTTTGATGATGGCAAAAAGTTAAGAGCAGTGATTGAAAGCAATACTCTATTTCCTTTCAACTTTTTATATTGGATAGAAGTAATAACTAAAAAGGAGAGAGATATAATAACTTTAGTCCATTTGGTCATGAAACCGCAGTAGTCTCATCTCTGTCAAATTTTTAAATCTACCTCAGACACAACTCAGAAAGCAGGTTAAGAAAAAAACATTTAAGTGATCATTTTTCTTCTATTTTTTTTCAATGATTTTGCTATTCAAATAAGAAAATTTTGATAACCTCCCCCTACCATTAGGGTCCATTTGGATGAAGTAATTCAATAGAAAAATTCATTTCAATCACGATACTTAAAAGTCTAAAATCCAATTCCATTGTTTTGGCAAGAAATATTGCAAAATTTCAAAATTTAAGAGGAATTTCAAATATTCCACATAAAGAAATGGTTTTTCAAAATTCTTCCAAATCTTCCCTTCATCAGACATGGCTCACAATTAAATACAAAACTTAAAAAGAAAATATCGTTTTATTTAGTATAATATATATTTATTTTTTATATTATTAATAATATCTATACCTTTTGACAACTTCAATGATACCCATATTACATTTTTTTATATTTTTTTCTTTTATTTAATATCATTATTTTTTATATCATCAATTTCTAATAATCAAAATTTATTTCTGAAAATATTTACCCAAACAATATAATTACAAATGCCAGCATTTTGAATTGATGCTTTTTCAGCCAAATGCATGCTTAATCTTTTTGTCTCAGTCCAAATAGAAATTAGGCTAAAATATTAAAAAAGCCCTTGATCTTTATCCCTTTATTTAAATTGGCACTTATACTTTTATTGCATTCAAATAAACCCCTAAGTTTTAATTTGTATTCAAGTAACCCCTGTTTCAAATAAAAGATTACATGTGAGTAAAAATTGATTCAAATCGATTTAACCGATTAAAATACGGTCAATTCGGTTCAGTTAAATCAATTTTGAGTTCAAATCAGTTTTTTAGGTTGTTTATTCGATTAAGTCGATATCTAAAACTACGTATCAAACGAGCTGAATTAATTGATATTTTTTAAATATATTATATATAGTATAAATATTTAAATATTATATAATATATAATATATAATCGATTTTTTTATACAAGAAGTTGAGATTTAAAACCTATTTGAAAAATCAATCGATTGCTCACCCCTATAAAAAATTGATTTATGTTAAAAGTTCATTTAAGTACAAAATAAAATTTAAGGGCTTATTTGAATACTCAAATTAAAGTTTAAGGGATTACTTGAAGAAAACTTGGAAAGAAGTAATTCGAAAAGATATGACGAAACAAGAGTTGGAAGAACAAATTGCTTTAGATAGAAATAAGTGGAAGAGGAGAATTCATGCTGACGACTTAGTGTGAAGTCATATATTGGTTCATATAGCCTACCCCAATATTGGGATAAAGGCTTTGATGATGATGAAGGGCTTACTTGAATACAAATTAAAGTTTAGGAGCTTATTTGAATGCAATAAAAGTATAACGGCTTATTTAAATAAAGTGATAAAGTTCAAGAGCTTATTTAAATAAGATGATAAAGTTCAAGTGCTTTTTTAATATTTTAGCCTAGATATTATAATTATTTGAGCAATTTTTATCATCATTATTCCAATATCATTTATGTGATTATTTCAAAAATAGTCATTATGTCATTATCGCTTTACTTATTTTCATCATTACTCACTTTCCCTTTTTTTTCCAGGTAGCATACATGAGAAAAGCACTATCAACAAACCAAGGATGTTAATTAGCATCAATTTACGTATCTATTGTCATTGTGCGAACCCAACACCTTCAAACAACTTAAGTCCAGGTCACCATTACTTCCAAATTTATTTCACCAATACCTACTTATTTTCATTCTCCTACTCTATGCAAATGTCTATCATGTTACGGTCAAAGGAATCCTATTTCTTGTTTTCAAACATTAAATGATGCAAACGAAAGGAAAGGAAAACAGTAGATGATGACAGTAAAATTCAATTGCTGGCCTCACTTTGATATAATAGACCTTCAAAAAATAGAACGAGGTTGGAAAGATTATTATTAAATGATATGCTTACATGTCTATAATGACACTAATAAACAGTATGTAACACCACAATAATTATTTTACGATCCTATAGAGGTTTCTAACATAAACAACTCAAAAACTCTGACCATATATTTTTGAACCTACGTGTTTAATGTGTTTCTATTTCCAGTAAACAATAGGCAAAAAAAACTGCAATTAATTTATACATTCTGTATTTCTGTTAAATGAAACAGATACAATCGATGTCACCCATTCCATTCATTCTTTTTCAAACTCAAGGGATCATGGATCAAGATATGATGACAGCACTAAGCAGCAAAGACAAGCCAAGAGTAACTAGGTGTGCAAAAATGCCATTTACAAGTCTGAAACTGTATCACTCCTCTCTCAGTTCAGAGCTAATTAAATCAAAAACCATAACAAGACATTATAAGAAATGATTTTAAATCAAATGAAGCAACAGAAACATCAGAAATTTTCAAGCAGAATAGGAATGTGAAGCAAATAAAAAATTTATTTACTTCAAAGCGATTAGGAGAAAGAACTGGAAAAGTAAAGGAAAAGAGTGATTACGCCATGTTGACGAGTCCCAGCATTAATGCGCTGAATCCATAAAGAACGCATGTCACGCTTCTTGTTTCTACGGTCTCTATAGGAATATTGCAAGGCCTTCTCAACCCTCTCTCTTGCTATTCTTATACAATTTTTTGCCCTTCCCCTAAATCCCTTTGCCAACTTTAATATCTCCTTCTTGTTCATTTTTTCACTTGCTTTATCTTTTCTCTATCTGTACAAAAATTTAAAATCCCAACACCATCATTTCCTTTTTAACATTTTGTCTTTCTTGATAAGCATTTATAATATAAATAAAAGACAGACGTGAACATGAACATGAGAAGATTGTCTTTAACCTTTTGTTTAGATTTGGTCAGTCCTAGATTTTTCAGGCATCATATATACCCAGGAAAATTTAACCTGTAATATCTTAGAAGTTAGGTACAGTAAACAAAAGAACTAAGGCTCCATTTCATAGTTTCTTTTGCTACTTTTTTCTATTTCCATTTTACTTCCTAAAAATTGCTGCATAAGTAAATGATAGATATCTAATTGCAATGGATCAAAAAGGAAGAAATTATCAAAATGCAACATTAATTCTAAAAATTATTTTCAATGAAAGTAAAATCAAGTATTTTCTATCTTTTAATTCTTTAAAATATGTGTTTGTTTTTATATCAGAAAAGTTCTTTTTTTTTTCCACTTCTGGAAGTAATAAGCAAGAACAAAAGAAAAATGAAATCAAACAATACCTAAAGAAAACAAATTTCACTATCCGTTTAGAGCTACTTTATAGCTCATTAGCAATTGCAGAAGAGGTGTCACATTCAATATATCAAACAATACTAAAATTTCAACAGAAAAAATTTTCCAAGTTAAAACATCTTCACAGAAAAGAACATCTTGATAAAGATTCAAACAAAACCAGCAAAATTTCACCAACTAACTTATTCACAGAAAGCAACATCTTGGTATAGTTTTAGCAACCCACAAGCAAATCAAACAACAAAATCAAAAGGAGAGGATATTAAAATTGACGACAGTTGGAACAGATCATTATATAATGACAACAACAGTCGTTGGAACAGATATACAACAGTTGCAAAATAGCCATTGGAACAATACAACAAAAAGAAGCTTTTAGAGAAATAGACCTTGGGATGCAGCAACCGGAATGCCGTTGAGAGAGAGAGGAGGGGACACCGCTGATAGGATCTGGAGAGAGACGAAGGAAGAACCGCCGGCGTCACTGTTGATGGGATAGGACCGCCGCGGAAGAGTGGGCTGAGGCGCCGATGGCGTCTGGCTTGGGGGAGTGAGAGAGCGGGTTTGTTATTGGGTAGAGGTGGCCGGTGGAATGCGAGCCGCTGGGCGAGGGTAACTGAGAGTGCGTAATGTTGAAATGGTTTAGGGTTTTAGATTAAGAGTTATAAATTTAAGGGTAAATTTGTAAATCAATAAAACAAAAATATATGTTAAAATTTAAATTTAATAGTTAAATGTATCTTCAATTTTTTGTATAAACTGAATATCTTTAACATTTTATCGCATGAAAATCAATTTATAAATTTTTATTTTATTATAAATAAATTTTTAACTTTTTTAAAATCATGCAATTAAATCTAAATCTGTTAAATTATAATAACTGCTATTTTAATATTTTACATTGAAGCTAACGTGAATAGTTTAATTGATTGCCGCATAACATATCACATGTACAATATTAACGAAAGTTAGCATCATTTAACGAATTTGGATTTAATTACATTATTTTAAAAAATTAAGAGTTTATTTACGGTAAAATAAAAATTTATAAAATAATTTTCATACAATAAAACATTAAAACTTAATATATATTTTGTGTAAAATTTAAAGATATATTTAGTTATTAAGCTTGAAAATTAAGTGGAATTCAAATGTTTTTTTTTTTTTGAATGTATGGTATGGTTTACAACTCAACTTTGCTTTTCCGGTCATCCCAAGACAAGAAGATGAGAATTCATAGTTAATTTCACCTTCACATTGTTCATTCTTCAGTAAGACAAACCAACAAATCATTATCAAAAGCGAGGCAAATCAAGCCAAAGAATAGAGTAGAAGATATATAGATAGACGACATAGACCTTTGGCAATGGGCAAACCACTGCCACTAGAACAAGCACTAACCACCAAAAGCTGATGTTGCCATGGTGATGGTGGGGCAAGGAGGGTTGTATTCTCCACACCTTGCAATCAGGATGAAAGCAAACCCAAGGCAAGAACAAGAAACTATAATTTAACACTCTCTCAAGCAAAAACACAAATAGAACATACTCAGAGAGATGGCGATGATGAAGGGTGTGGCGATTGCGGCTGATATAAGAAGAAATCTTGGGGTGATAAAGGAGAGGGTGTTGGAGAAACTGGCTGCAGCCGCAGTCCCTGCCGATGCTTTGGAGAATGCTAGGCACTTCTTGGAGAGTGTGGTGAGGGATGTTACTGTTGCTGCTCACGGCCTTACCAAGGATGCTTTGCATCGTATCAAGACTCATCTTGTTGATATTCTTCCTTCACTCTCCCCTGCCATTACTAAAAAGGTATGTTTCTTTCTCTTCTTCTCAATCATCGCTGATAATGATTTGATTTTATATCTGATTAAAACCTTCATGTTTTATCTACTTGAATTCATGGACTGTTCTCCTACACCTGCTGAAGCACTTATTTGGCCTGAAATTTTAATTGAAATTCATTACTAATTAACTAGTGATTATCTTGTTTATGAACTGGGTGGAAATTGGTAATTAATCAAGTATTTTTCAACTTTCATAGTTTCTCCTCGACTCTGCTTAAAGGGGAACTCAAGTATCACTCTCTGAATTTTCCTTCAGGGTTAATGTTTCAAGTGGCACCAACTTCAAATATCAAGAAGGACTTCACTTTTTTTTTTCTTTTTGGGAATCAAACAGTACTTTAAGTTGATTGGAGAAAAGGAAGGGGATTAATCATAATAGAGTACTTAAACTGAATAGCAAAATTTAGTTATTCATCATTGAAAATTTATTGCTGCTGCTGAAGGGAATATGTGTTTTAGAAGTTATATAATGAGCTTTAGCAGTTTTGCTCAACATGAATGATTAATGTTCTCCATTGCAGAGGACTTTCTCAGTTCTTACTAGGCAGCTTTTGCATAGTTGCTAGTAAAAAAGAGTTTAAAATGAATAAGAACGAGCGAAAGAAAGAAAAGGGACAAAAATTTAGCTTCTCTTGTACATTTCTGCGTATGAAAACTAAATTCATAGCTTTATTTGCTCTTGACCAAGGCATTCCAGAAATGCTCTTATGTCTTAACCATTTAAAACCAATTAAAGTGCAGTACTTCTTCCTCAAGCAGTGTCTGCTGTAATTCTTGTACTATCTAAACTCTAACCTAAAAGCAAACTGCCTACTTTATTGGACCTATTTTACAATAGAGAAGTTTGAGCTTGCGAGCATTGTCCCCAGTTCTTCATGATACATTTATGATTACTTCTTCTTAACTCAAGTTTAGGATACTACTCTTTCTCTTACTCTAAGATGGCTTGAAACTACAAGATATATTAGAGTGAAGTGGTAGACACAATTCAGTTCACTTCATTGATTTTTAGTCTTTTGCCTTTACTTCTAATTGCCCACATAATTGGTCATTTGAGCAGATGGTGGATGATGCTGAGAAGGAAGCCAATGAAGAACAAGAAAATGAAGGGGAACATGAAGGAGATGAGCCAAGGCAAGATGATCACCAACTTAGCGGGAAGTCCACATTTGCGTCACCAGCGTCTTCTTTGTTTGCTTTAATCAAACCATTATCGAGGCTTTGAAGATTACATTCGAAACTCTGACATACTTGTTTTTGTCTACATTTTGCTTGGAAAATAAAGTTCAAAGAACATAAATTCAAATCTCTAGTTGAATACTGGAGAATCACTTGTAAGGAACTGAGAGTTATGTGATAAGCAAAGATTGAAGAGTGTCGACCAATATGATCTTTGTCTTGTAACAGCAATGTTTATAGTTTCTTAACTGCTGTCTTCAATGTTCTTTCGTTTCTTTTGCCTATTAGAACCGTGGTCTGAGCCAAAATGAAACCTAACTGATTGGCTCCTACGATTTTATGGATTCAGATGAAGAATCTGATTCCTAGGGTTTTGGCTAATTTGAAACAAATTCTTACAAGGATAATAAAGCAAAAAGCTAGAAGCTACTTTCCATAATGTTATAAAAGAATGGTTTTATGCCTTTTGGATTTGCTATCATCCCCTTAAAATGGGGTAAATGCATGCCTGTATGGTATATTAGACCTGCACATTATTCCTCTGTTCTGTTGGCTTGGTTGGCTACTAATGCAGATTGAGGAGACACTGAGTCATCTCCCTGATACATGAATTATCATAACCTTTCTTGATGAAGTTATCATGTTGAGGGAAGTAAAACTCATACCAACAGGAGAATCAAGGTTCCACCACAATTGGCAAAGGCCTGCAGCTGCCGTGACAATGCTGTTTCCTCTAGCTGTTCAATCATTTGGGAATTTATGAATGCTTCTTGAATCTTGCAGAAGCTAATCATGGTCCAAAGATTTTTACCGAAATCAATTCGAAGTTGAAACTTTCATAAAAAAAATTTATCTAAAGATCGAGAGCGGCCTATTGCAAGACTATACCTCTCCTTTCAATCCGCTAAAAAATATTTTTACCGAAATTTAAATAGATAGTGTTTGAGCTGGTTTAAATAAAAGAGGACAAATTGAATTTACCAATGCAAAGACAATACCAAAAAAATAAAAATTGAATCAAGAAAGAGTAAGAATTAAATAGACCTTCATTGAACTATATAAACATAATTTCACGGTACTGATTAAAAATGAATTGCTGCAGTTCTCCAATGCTACTTATTTTTCCACCTTTAAATAAGAAGCCATTCTACAAAAAGGGGGAAGTCAATGTTCCAAGGGGAAAACATAGAAAGGGAAAAAAGGGGGAAACTAACTACCAAAACAAAAGATTTTGAAACTAACCTCCCTCCTACATTCCTCAGTAAGAAAGCAATTTAGACACACTAGAACAATTGTAGTACACTCACCACCAAAGGGATGGCATTCCACGGAATGCAAGATAAAAATTAAAGAATCACCAAATCAGGCCACTGATACATCAGTACTTCAACTCCGAGGGGCGTAGTCAGCAACTTGCCAGGCAGATCTCATAAAACTTCATTAGCTTTCTTTGTAGGGAATTCAGTCACGGGATTATGAATGAAAGAATTGTTCCCTAACATGCCATCAATAATCAATCTGTTTGTAGTATTGTATGCCCATCCCCTTCTGACCTTCTAGATCCGCCAGTTTTCCCCATCACTGCCTAGTTCTAAGCAGTAAACCAGTGGAGCAGTGCAAAAACTATTTTCTACCAACCTTTGTAAGAAGGAAGCACTTTTCATCAAAACATCCAAATCTATATTAACAATTTGGTTTTACCCAGAATTACCGGCAACCTCAGCAGCTCTCTGTCTCATCATCTCCATTACAGCAGCCCTACGACGAGAATCAGACTGCTGTTGAAGCCTCCTCAGATGCTCCTTAAGATCTCTGTATTAATTAACAAATTTAATATTATTAGCTTTAAATTGAACACTAGCACAAACAGAGAAAAGAGCACAACATATCGGTGTTCAGATCGGTGAAAGGCGCGTGCATGTACCTGCAACATGGAACATGGCATTCAGATTCTTTGCATGCTCGTGCATGAAGTTGCAGCAGATACTACATTTCCTTGCAAAGTACACAGCCACCAGAAGCACGTGTTTTGCATTGATTTCCGTGGCAGAAAAGCCCCTTCACTTTCCAACAATTAGGGTATTGGCAATGTGCAGAACGACATTGTGATGCATGCACCAAAAGGTCAAGCATTTTCCTCAGCTGCAAATTTCAAGAAACAATCCAGTTAGAACAACACATCAAAAATCTCACGTTTGCAGAGTCATTAACTCAAAATTGGTGTCACCACAATCCCCAAAAAAGAATAAAAGGGGTCCAGGAACAAGCCATTGTCACATGTGCACAGCTGCTGGTCTTTGAATAGATATAAACGTGTGCGCACGCTTTGTTTTGATGAGATTTAGCTGATTAACCCAGCTAATCAAACAGTTAAGACAATTTTTTATTACAAAGGAGTTCAATAAATTTATTGAAAAAAAAAAAAACTACCTGCAGAACCTGTAGTTGCCTAGCCTCTTTATTCTGTGCATCACGTTCAGCTATGGATGGATGATTTGTTAACTTATGAGGATGATCAATGCCCCCATCCTTTTGGTAACAGGCATTGCATACATCATAATCAGGGCAAACTTCACAGCGACAACCTTGACCAGTTTCAATGTCCAGATGACATATGTTACAGGTAGTGACAAATGCAGGAGCAGTTGGATTGTGAAGATGGTAGAGGACCATCATCGAGGAATGTTTAGCCCACCTGAGGGTATCATACTGATAATGATTCCCTCGACAAAGACTCAAAAATGCCTCTCTAGTATCAAAGAATTCACTATCAAGAATTTCATCTTTATCCTTTGTATCAGCAGGTACATCAGTTATTTCAACCTGCACAATGACAAGTTTCCACAAAATTCAAATAGAAATGAAAAGAAAAGTCTGCATACAGAAGCAGCAACAGAAACAAGCACTGGAAGTAAATTATTATAGTACTCTGACAAACTTACTGGATAGAAAAATATGTTTTGCCCTATGATAGATGGTATGTCTCTTTCTTTCTTCACATTTCTGCTCTGCTTCATAGCACCTGTGAAGGTACAAAGAAGCAAAAATCAGATCCATTTATCTAGGAATCTTTCTCCTAGTCGGTGGAGACAGAATGAAATAAAAATAGAAGATAAAGGATCAATAATAAGAATTGCATCATTAGGCTTCTAATAAAAGAGAGGGGAGCTGAGTCTTGAAACTCTAAAAATAACCAGATTTTTAAGAGCACAAGGATCAATTTCCTTTTTCTCTAAAAGCTATAGAACGACTGTTATAAACTGAAACATAAAATGTGGGGAAAAAATTACTCTGAAACATCTTCAGAAGATCTATAGTATTAGAATTAACATTACAACTGCCAGGTGAAATTTTTGTGCCAGGTAATGGTAACTTCCTACATGCGTACTTGCTCTTTTCTTTTTTTCCCAAAATATACAATGGCATCTTTCAAAAAAAAAAAAGTGGCATCTTTCACAACTAAAAATAGTAACACCAAGGATTAAAAATCTTAATGGTTTGTATTACTGTGAAGGGTTAAGGCAGAGCAATGTGACTAATGTTTATACCTAGAATGTAATGCCAAAGGGTGAGCAAAAGTAATAGTAATGGTAATAATAACCAAGGATTGACCTAGCAGTTGTTGCCCCTTCACCCGTTGTACCTCCTTATGAACCAAATAATAATAATAATAATAATAATAATAATAATATAATAATAATAATAATAATAATAATAATAATAATGCAAAGGAGTTGTATAACTTGCAAATCTCCATGGTACTAGTAATTAGTTATGATTAGCATATGAAAGTGTGCTGGACTTATAACTGTCAGAATCAGAAATACACTCATATGTAGAATGCAGAAAAACTGAACCCTAGCATAGATTCAAACTTGTAAAATAAATAATAGAAACACTATAACAGAGATGCTTAACTATGTATAAGAAAGATCCTCATATATAGATCTGATTGAAAAATTATAGGTTCTCGTTCTACAAAATCATATTACTATTTACAATATCCAACTTATAAAATCATTACCCGCTAGAGTATTACATGTGGTGTGCATGCATGTGTGTGTGTACAGAGAAAGAGAGAGAGATCAACCATACAAAACAATAATACACACAAAGCTAAATAGAGTAGCAATCTTACTTATCACAAATCTGAAAGTTCTTGCACTGGGTGCAGACCCAGCGCTTTCCAGATACCATTAGAGTGCAACAATGCTGCAAGTGAACCATGATAAAATCCTCCTTCATTCGGCTAATGGTCTCACCAAGCTGAAGTACAGAAAAAGGAGGGGAATAAGTAATATAACCAGTTTAAATCACTTGAGTCATGAAGAATGTCAACACTAAGATAGCAAGATTGTAATTTCCACATCTACCAGCTTTACACAGAACAAAATCATAGAGGAGAAAAGGCTGAAAGACTAGGAAGAAAAGGTATTACTTTATGCATCAGTAGCAGATCCTTTGATGCGTTAGCAGAGAGGTCAGACTGACCCGATGCTTTTAAAGCCCTTTTCGTTCTGGTCTTTTTTGTTGTTCCTTTTTTGTTCAGCTTTCTGCCATCTTCTTCTTGACGAAGCTGATTAATTAGATCTTCAGCAGCCGCAGGCCAGTAATCACCATCAAAATATGGCAGCCTAGCTGCTGTTACCTTGGCCTTACATTCACCAGCCGTTACAAGGAAATGATTGTATAAATTAGTAAGATCAACTACAATGTTTTCCTTCGAAGTTTTCCTTAACATTGCTAAATACCTGAAACAGCATTCACGCATGTCAAGGAAATTAATAATAATGGATTAATAAAAATATAACATGATATGCAAAGTAAGGAATAAGAAATAAAATTGACAAGTATTGCCTCACCATTCTCGCAGTTTATTTGATTTAGGTGTTTTCTGAATTTCTGGATGACAATACAAGATATAATCTTCACCCTTCAGTGGAGGGCAAGCCCATCAATAGCAACTTGTAAAGCCACGCTTCTTGCAATATTCAAGGTATCCAATCTGAAAATTTAAGGTTTAGAATCCAATATGTTACACAAAGATCTCAACTAAATAGATCACTGATACTATATATGTAAAGTGAAAATGGTGACAATGATTATCACTAAGCAGAACTCAATAGAAGTTTGGACTTACAAGAATTTCATGGTAAACAAATGTACGGAGAGCCTCTCCAGTAATTGCTTTAACCTCAGGCCGGAAATACTTGACTCAATCTAGGTATGACAGATAAACACGAAGCTGATTTGGGAATGGACATTCTGATCCAAATTCTTGAACATAAATACCAAACAAGCATACTTCTACCCCTTCTATCTTCTGAAATAATAAAACTACCTAAAAGAGAAAAATATAACAATTAAAAGAGCCAGTTTGCACATAAAAGCATGAATTACACTAATCTATACATATATATATATAAAGAACATAGAACCATCTATTACACTTAATTTATTTCCTTCACACCTTTGTTTTATAAGGAAATTAAGACGGATAATTCTCTTCTTGAAAGATTTCAAGAAACCGCTGCTTCACTTCCAGCTTTTTGTCAACTGACGAAACAACTCCAATTACAAGTGCCTCAGCCCCAGGAACCTGGAAATATCAATGAAAAAAGAAATAAGCTTACTTTTCCTTGAGCAGAAGAAGTCCATAAAAAATCACTGGAAAGGATTAACATGAAATTTCAAAAGACCAGAAACGAAATCAACATTAATAACTAGAAGAAATTCCATATATAGAAGAAAGTTAATGGGCCCAAGTTAAAGGAATCAAAAGTTTTTGGTTCTGCCCTATAAGCTTCGTGGCTATGTGACCTATAAGTCACTAATAGGTGGCAAATGCAAAACACCAAGCAAAGCCATCTGATTCCTTCCAAACATAAAAGTTGGTAAGATCCAATTGCCCCATTATTCAATGTTCTCCAAATTATACCAAGAAAAAAAAAACATGCTAAAAGCTATACCGCCAGCAATATGCTTCAACTTATATCACCTCTACAGCATTTGTATCTTCAGCATATAACTAGGAACATTGCAACTTACTAGAGTATAGCTATCTTTCTTTTCTTTTTGTGTGTCTGTGAATTTGAAGCAAATCTGACAGTCTTTAAGCAATGTGAAAGCAGCAAAAAGATCACAATATACAACACAAAATCAACAGCTATCATGAGAAAATTAATCACCTCATCATAACTTTTTCCTTGAACCCTTGCCCTTTCTTGTCTTTCCTGGTCCAGTTTCTTAAATAATCGCCGCTCTATATAGTCACTGAGGATAGTTTTTGGCAAATCTTTGGCCCCAAGGACAGCCCTCTGGGCTAAAGGCTCGCATTCTCCTCTTTCAACCTCAGCAATATAGCAATTGGGGCATGTATATTCAGCTTGCCCACCATCATTCCTTCTACCATTGAATAAAGCACAAATTTGATGCTGCCAAGCCTCATACTTGTCACATTGAACCCATTCAAGACAAAGAAAAATGTAAGAGCAACTGTTAGGGATGACCATGAAACATCAAAATACTCAAAAAGTATGTATTGTGCATACCCATTCTTCAGTCTCTTCATCATTCTTCTTCTTCTCAAGCCTTGCCTTAGAAATGGTAGTTCCATCAACAACTATGCTATCTCCACGAGACTTATCATGGCATGCACTACAAAAGTAATGCTGTGTATCACCGGCTCCCACAGCGTAATACATTGCATCTCACGCAATGCGAGCACTACAAGGGCTGCAATAAATAGATGGCGATTCAAAAGTAAGTTTCTCAACTGCGCATAACTGACAGGACTTCTCAATCATTGAATGCTCTGTTGCTTCATTCTTTTCAGCCTTAGCTTTACTCTGTAAAAGAAAGAAAATACCTATCATCAATATACCTTGTTCTGTCTCAAAGCCCAGTTTCTGTTACATCAAGTAGTAAGCCAGCACTTCTTCTTCTTCTTCTTCAAAAGTAGTAAGCCAGCACATATATTCATCTTCGACAACTTCACGAATGATCCGCATAAAAAGCAAAAAAAAAACAGTGTCTGAAAAGAATCACAACACTAAAATAAAGATACCTGACCAACCCATTGTCTGAGACCCATAATATGCTCCCTAACTTGCTCAGGGGTGAATAGTTCGGTCAGTGACACTCCCTTTATTTTCGATTTCCCCAACTTAGTTCCAGCTGCACTTTCCGATACTACAGCAGCTTCACTTACAGAAATAACAGACTGAGAAGACTGCTCTATCTTCCTGCGTTTTAGTGACGGCTGTATGTCTACAGAAGTATCAATTGATGAAGTTGGAGAAGTCATTCGAGCTGTAATGTCCCCAGCATCATATTTTTTAGTAGATCCACTATCCGAAGATGGCAAAACAGAGGTAGAGTATAGAGAGGCACGTGCCTTCTGAGCCTGTACATAATTTTTAGCAGGAACACAAACAGGGCATGCCGGATTTGCACAAGTCTTGTGATGACGAATCAATACCTTGGAAGGATGGCATAGAGGATATGAACATTGAGATGATTCACATTTATCCATCATCATCATCATCATCAGAGCCTTTATCCCAAAAGACTCAATAACTTTCGTACAGTAAAACAATCGCCATCGCACTTGCCCTCTGGGGCTTTACAACTACGAGCATGGCACAGAAACAAAAGCCATATCACTTGATTTCTGAACTGCCGCTCATGGCCACCATTTCCAGATCTCACCCCTTGAATTTGAAGGGTCTGATGAGCTTCTAGGAACGACCAATGGACTAATCGTAGACCCATCTGCAGATAAATTGTTACGTTGAGCTTCATCCTGCCCAGATATTTTCCGACGGAAATCCTCTTGGGCATGCTGCTCATGGGGCATGTTACCTGGCAATTGAGCCCGATCTTGTGAGTGAGGGTGCCAACAATATACCCGATATGCAGAAAAAAATCAATCTAAAAGTTAGCAAAAATCTAGAAATACGGTGGATATTTCAGTTTCTTTAACATACAAAGTGCACATAAGAAATTTTTTTGAAAAATTTGAAAATCTGTCACAATCTTTACCGAAATGATGATGAATTTAAGAGAGGACGATAACGGAAAGGAAGAACAGAAGAAGGTATAGAGACCAGAGGTAGAGAATGATGCAGAAATTAAGAGAAGAAGATATAGACCAGAGAAGGGTAACTTGAGAGAAAGAGTTTGTTAGAGAAGAGAGAAATTTGTAAAAGCTGTTGTATATTCATCTATATCTCTTCCGTTACATTCTAGAATATATAGCATTCCAGCAGTACACATTTTGCCATCCCTATTAATCAAACTACTACAATGCTAATTAAAACTATTAATTAACATATGAGTTTTCATTTAGAATTAAGCTAAACTACTGCATTTAAACTTCATTACTTTTGTTCCGTGACAAAATCCCTACCCTAACTCAAAGTACCTAAAAATATACAAACAATAAAGCAGCAAAGAAGCACACAAAAAAAAAAACAGCTGGCAATATACCCAATATGCAGAGGAGGGATTTCCGTTTCTTTAACATCTAGATTTAAGTTTCAGAATTTGGGTTTTTAGTGAAACAGAGGAGGGATAGGAGTTTAAAAGGCCAAAGGGTTTATTTCTGGAGTTTTCTGGAGGTCCTTGGTCGTCAGCGATGGCTGCGTTTGGCGAGAACAGTGTTTGAGAGCTTTCCGAGTTTGCCTTGGAGAGAAGACAGAGCAAAAGAGAGAAACGATTTAGCAAAAGAAGGATGGAAGGAAACTTAATGTGACTTCCATAGTATGAACAGTTTTATAATGGAATGGTAAGATAAGATCTCGCGAGCTCGACGATGGAAATCACGCCATTACGGTCAAGATGTGAAGGTTTTACGAGAGTATTTAAATGACCTTGAGTGTAATTATATATAAACAAATTATAATTAACAAATTATTTATCATTAATTATTAATTATTAATAAAAAAAACTATTTATTGTTTTTTAATTTAAAACAATATCAAATATTTTTTTGGTAAAGAAATATTAAATATCGTCTCGAGCAAGCAACCTTGCGTAAAACACATGATATCGCGCAAGTAGATTTGAGCAAAATTTATAATTTCAAGCAAGACTCCTCTCGCAAAATCGATGGTATCGCACAAGGAATCTTGCACAATAATCATTGTGATGCGCAAGAAGCCTTATGCGATATCGTGGGTCTTGCGCAAGGAACCCTATGAGAGACCATGTGCAATTGTGGGAGAATTGTGGGGGTTAAAACAGTCACATTTTAGGGGTAAATTTGGTTTTTTTTTTACAAATTCTAAATCTACCCCACCCAAAAATACCAACTAAATCTATCTCATTAAATCACAATTTTAACCCTTATTCCTCCAAATCAACCCAACCTTTCATCTCGCTAGTCCTTCCAGAAACCGTTCCTCCTTCTTCCTTCTTCATCCCGCCACTCCTTCCAGCTCCAGCTTTGAAGGCTGCTCAGGTATCCATTTCAGGGTTTTTTTATTGCTTAGGAGAGATATTGAAATGGCACCAATGGCCTCGTGCAAGGTATCTGATCTTCATTTCCTACCTCCAATCTATCTTGCTTCCTGTCTTCAGTTCTTCTCATAATCTTTTAACCTTTAGTCCCTTTTACAGACTAACGGCGATCATTGAGCAATGAGTGAAGGGAGACATCAGTAGTGAAGCACCTCATTTCACATTTTGACTTTTTTGTGAAGACTAAGCAGTGAGCAAGGTGATAGCATAATTGGCATTGGCAAGTGGCGAGAGCAGCAACCAAGCTTTGATTACAGTTCCACTTTCAGCTAAGGTTTGTATTCTTCCAGATAATTTTTTGTTTGAATTGTGTTAGACTGTAAATTTGTTAAAATTATATAATTATTTGTTTAATTGATTTAGTTGAGAAGTGTGTTATCTTGGTTGATTTTTTAGAGAATGGTATCTAACTGAAACACCTCAATGTTATTCATTGATATACTTCAATGCCTCAATGATCCTTGATATTATTAAATACTCTATCTTAAGGATGTTGTTCAATCCTTTTTGTTATTTTTAGGGTCCTATGCTTTATATACTGCATATATTTTGTAGTTAAAAGTTTAAGGCTTACATGCATTTGTGAAAATGCCTATTGTTTAGTAATTTGCTAACTTTGATTGATATGTTAATAATGTTTATCTCTGTTTGTTGTTTTCAGAAACGTACGAGGTTCTGCTTTATATATGATATATTTTAAGCTTAAAAGCACAAAGTCTTATACATGTTTATCAATATACCCATTTCAATACTCACGTTGTTTAGTCATTTTAAAAGGTTAGATTATTAATTTTATTACTATGCAAAGTTACAAATACACCTAATTATTATTGGCGAAATTGCTTGCGTGCCTTGGTTAAAATTAAAAAAGTTGTATGATCAAATCACGACCATGGTTAAGGATGTAAATAGTTACATTATAAATGTGTATCTTATTCTATTGCATTATTTGATTTAATTAGATTTCGATATTAATTTTATGGTAATTTCCAAAGGTTTTGTTTATAATTATTCAAATGTTTTTCTTTTCCAAACATGGCAAGAACACAATGTCACGACCCGAAGGCCGCAATGATTCCCTTGATACTCATACTTTTTCTTAGTCTACAAATTTATGGACTAAATTTTTTCCTTTTCATTTTATAGTTTGTATTCTGTGTCAGTGTAGTCACTATCTAATTCCGTTCATTTCTTAATTCAGTTATGATTTAAATTTGCTCCTTAAGATAAGGAGAATCAATTATTGTCCATAACTAATCCTCGCATACTTATCATATAACATTATAACATTAAAACATTATATTGATTACTCATTATTTTAGTTTACATCCCATCCTATAGTACCATACAGAAATTTGCCTGAAAATAAAAGCGTATGCCCAAGAGTGCATACCTCAAAAGCAACCAAGTAGTTTCGGAGGACAGGGACAAGTATCGAGCCTAGATACCGTCTCCGAGTCCCACTCAAAAACCCTCCTGGTGAAGTTTCAACCCAAGTAGTCTGAAAAGATATGAAATTGAGGGGGTGAGCAAAACCACGACTCAGTAAGTCATTTATATAATTGCAGAATTAGACTTATACTGTCCTAATGTGATGCATGAAACCTTTAAGGATTTTCGCGTCATATTCACTTTATGATCGTTTATCAAACGGCTCAGATCATGTCCTAAAGGTTTCTTGGTGTGTAAGAGCTTAAGGTATCAATAGGGGAGAGTCTCTTTGTAGTACCTCATTATACTCATCCCGATACTTATCTGATACCTTAACCTTTAATCATAGCCGATCAACCATTTTCTATCTTTTGTCATTATTCCATAATATACCATATCATATCATATCATGTCATTTCATGTGAAGTTTTGTTCAGACGCTATTAAACCATATCACTTCTCATCAATAAGTACATTTTGTACTGTATTAAGTCGTAATATTTTCAACTTAGAGAAATATAGTCACATATAGTATAAAAGTCATGATACCTCTTCCTATACATCTCATGTTCAATGTACAGCATAAGATTATAATATATTTCATGCAGAATGTATATCGTTCTATTTTGATTCCACATATCACTTATGCAAGTTTTACTGTATAAAACGACTATCATCTCACATTTCATTACATTTAACATATAGTCGTATATGAATCATATGTGATATTGAAATCATATCACGTGTACTCTTAGAACACGTTCAAATCATGTCAAATCTCAAATCATCTCTCATTTATTTTTAAGACATGATTGAAAGCATGCACATTTCCCTTTTCATATCATGTGTGATCAAAGCATGCATATTTCTCTTTTCACATTTCGTGAAATCAAAACATGTACTTTTCATATCGTTTCAAATAAAACGTGCACATTTCTCTTTTCATATCATATCAAATCAAAACATGTCTTTTCATTTCGTTTCAATCAAAATGTGCACATTTTTCTTTTCATATCATATCAAATGAAAACATGTCTTTTCATGTCGTTTCAATCAAAATGTGCATATTTTTCTTGTCATATCATGTCAAATCAAAACATCTCTTTTCATGTCTGTAGACACCTAATTTTGTCCGAACAATTTTTTTTTTTATATATATAAAAAAACATAAAAATAAAAATAAATAAAAGAAACAAACCATAAAATAAAAAAGAGTTGACTTCAATGATTTGTGAAATAAAATCTAAAAATAAATTACCAAAAATAAAATAATGAAAAGGAAATAAATAAAAAAGATGGAAAGGTCAAATGAAAATAAATGAAGAAAATCCCATGATTATGGGATGAATAAACTCATTGATTCATTTTTTCAAAATGAGATAAAAAAAATATATGTATATAAAGGGAGAAGAGGAGAAACCCTAAAGAGGGGGAGGTGAGGGTGGCAATACACGAGGGAGGAGACGAAAAAAAACCTAGGAGAAAACCCTAGAGGAAAACCCTAGAAAAAGAAAAAAAAAAGAGAAAAAAACCTAAAAAAAAAAAAACCCTGGCTCTGCTGCGCCACCGTCTTCCTCTACTGTGGATCATCTTCAACTGAGTTTTGCTTTACTGCACCGATCCTCTGCACCTTACGCCCCATCATCACGCTGCTCTACCTTTTGCTGTACGTTGGCCTTGTATTGCACTGCACCTTGCCCTTTGTTGCAGCTCCCTTTGCTGCCATTGCTGCTTCCCTGTGTCAAACGAAAACCAGCAACTCACGACCACCCACGCCTTTGCTATCATTCTGCATCTTCATTCTCGGTTCCTTCACTTCCTCAACTACTATCCTGGCATTTTTCCTAGCTTCCCATCATCTTGCTTCTTACTCTACAAACGGCTCCGTCATCACCATCGTTCCCTGTCCTATTTGGCCACCACTGCACCAGTCCACCTCGCCTTTCCCTGGACTGTATTGCTGTCGAAGCCAGCACGGTGTTGTCACTCTCCTCGCCCAGCATAGTTTTTGTTGCTGCAACTGCACCAGCACTATCGCCAAAACCGAACCTGCATTGCATGAGACCAATCCTGCATCAACGTACCATCGCACGACCCCTGCATGCTACTTTCACGCCACCATCCCTGCTCTGCGCAACCATCACACACCGCTGCTTTGCTTCTCGTTGCTGCATCACATCAGTTCCATCGTCACCTGCAGTCCTGCACTAAGTTGTTGTTGCGTTGAAGTGCATGTTTAAGAACATAAAAGAGCACAGCAACACGTGAAAAAAGGCTACTGCAAGGTAAACTGCTCATATACATGTATCTCTTATTATATCTATTATGAAAAGCTGTTCTTTATATTTGTAATGATACCTAACGTGATTTTCAATCATATGTATATTGCACGTTTCTTATTATTAGGTTATTAGGAAGATTAATCAATTGCATTTGTTAAAATTGAAATTCATTTATTTAATTAACTTATAGAACACAATTAAGTTAGGTATTGAATTTACTAGATTGGTTAATGAAATAATTTGTTCATGTTTATATGGTTCGGTATTTAGATTAAGTAGTGCTAAAGATCTTATGTTTTTTTGAGTTTATGAACACGTGCATAAAATAAAATAAAATAATTTATAGTAATTGGTAATGATAACTAGGTTATAATTTTTTTTTTTAAAAAAGAATAAATTAAGATTGATCTGATATCAAGAGAATTATGCTTAAGTAATTTTCTCGAAAATTTCAATGTGGGAAAATTCTATCTAAGGCCTCACCAGCTTAATGGAGGGTCTAAATAGAGTTTTTCAATAACGAATAATTTACATTCATTTTAAAAATAAAATTATTGTAAAATAACAATAAAAATAATTAGTTAATAAATTAAAAAAAGATGTTAATGATTATTAATAATATGATAAAGATAGTAATAGCAGATAATAAAATAAGAAAGGAAAATAAATGAAGTAACTAGAATTAGATTTTAAAATAATAATGAATTTGAATTTGAATTATTCTGATGATGAAATATCAAGAGAATTACGCTTAAGTAATTTTCTTGAAAATTTCTAAGTAAAAAAAATACTCTCAAGGCCTCGCCAGCTTAATGGATGGTCTAAAGAGGGTTTTCGATAACAAGTGATTTATATTCAGTTTAAAAATAAAATAAGATGTATTAAAAATTAAAATTAAAAATAATTAATTACAAAGATAAAATAATAAATATAAAGAAATATTAATAATTCAATAACAATAATAAATAATAAATAATAATAATGATAATAAATGATAAAATAGGATGATAATGGTTAATAATAATTATTGAAATTGAGTATTGATTATTCCGATGATAAGATTCCCCAAGAGATTACGCTTAAGTAATACTTTGGAAATCTTTAGGTCAAATAATTTCTTTCAAGATCTGACCAGCTTAATGGAAGATCTAAAAAGAATTTTTGAGAAAAATAATTCATATTCATTCTCTAATAAAATAAATTAATAAAATTAAACATTAATAAAATAATCGAAAACAATAGAAGTAATAAAAATGATAAGATAGTAAGAATGAATTAAATAGGAATCGAAATGGAATTTTTCATAAAAACATTAAAATGAATCCGACGACGGAGCCTCTTCAAGCAAGTCACATAGTACTACTTGAATACTCTTGAGGTGAAGAGAATTTTTTAAGTTGTCCCACCAGCTTAATGGAGGATGCTTAGAAATATTTTCCAATATTAAATTATTGAACCTAAGATTAACTAAGGCAAATTTGAGATAACCTAAAATTAGTTGGTACCATTTTAGGATGGGCATTGTGAGGGTGCTAATCCTTCCTCACACGTAACCGTACTCCCGAACCCTAAATTTGAGATGTAGACCAGTCCTTATCCATAGTTTGAATAGGTGACCAATCACACCTAATAGAATGGTTGGTGGCGACTCCATAGATTTTGTGTCTAGCTATTAGGTTTTCTCCGAAACCTTAATACGTTACGACAGTTTGGCGACTCCACTGGGGACTTTAGAGAGTCAAGCCAATGATTGGTTTTAGGCTATTTTAGGTTTGCCTTAGGTATGTTAATTTTGATAAAATAATAAGACATTAATAACTACATGTTTCTTCGACACACACTTCACGTGCATGTGCATGCATTAGCCCTCTACCCAGGCTCTATCCTTTTAGGAGGAAGTAAAGTAACTACGCTCTCGTGAGGTAATACCTCCGCAATGGCTAGCGAAATACTCTCACTCAAATTGAACCTTTCCATTTGTAACCTGTAATGGGTGAGGATTGGATGCCTTACTAGTCTTGTGTGGACGACAGTGAGGAACAATTTGGGAACCTTTAGCCCTTTTGTCTAAAACCATGCATATAGTGAAATTAAGAAGACCAACTGTAAGATAGGGCCATATTAACCCATGCTACAGGAAATACCCATTACTTAGGACACATTTTTTATCAAGTTTATACATGAGACACTAAGGGGGTACCATGAGTTCACCAAAACATTTCCATGCATCATTCATCCATTATTGTTACATGACAACTTTTTACCATGCCATTCCATACATACGCATGTAGCATCATCTCGTTTTGTTCATCTTCAATCATTGTTTTAAACAAAACATTTTCAAAATTTTTCAAGCATCATCACATGTGAAATGATAAATTCTTAATTGTGGCAATAAAAGATTCGAAGATAGCTCGACCAAAGGTTCATTCACACAACACTCGTTATCAAGCTAAGATCATGGAAGAAGAATCAAGCATGCGCATGGAGAAGATGGAAAAAGCTCAAGAGGAAATGAGGGGGCAATTGGCCCAAATTACAGAGCTGTTGAAAAATCTAAGCAAGGGTAAAGGAGTTGTAGAAGAAGTTGCAGTCCAAGAAGGGGTTCAACAACGCAGTATGGAAGACCCTGTCTATCCTCCTGGATTTGGTCCATTTCCAAGTCAAACATCCCAAGAAGGAAGATATCCACCTGCTTACACTGCTATACCCCAAATGTTTGGACAAGCTCAATTCCAAGGACCCGCCTATCCTTCCCAAGGCGCAAAATCTACTGATCCCATTGAGGTGCCCGACTTAGATGACCCAAGGGAAATTGAGAAGTTGAAAGCCAAACAAGCAGAAGAGAAAGATGAGGCGAAGTCGCAACAAAAGATTAATATGTTAGAGGAAAGGATTCGAGCTATTGAAGGCTTAGACTTTTATGGTTCCATGGATGCTACTGGGTTATGTTTGGTGTCAGACTTGGTTATTCCACCTAAGTTTAAAGCACCAGAGTTTGAGAAGTACAATGGAACTTCCTGCCCTAGGTCTCATCTTATTATGTATTGTCGGAAGATGGCTGCTTTCGCTCAAGATGATAAGCTCCTTATTCACATTTTTCAAGAAAGTCTCACTGGATCTGCTGCCAAGTGGTACAATCAATTAGATGGAACTCGAATCATCACTTGGAATGACTTGGCAAGAGCATTTATGGCTCAATATCGACATGTTGCTGATATGGCCCCTGATCGTCTGTCGCTCCAAAGTATGGAAAAGAGGGCTAATGAGAGTTTCAAGCAATATGCCCAAAGGTGGCGTGATATGGCTGCGGAGGTGCAACCTCCACTTTCAGAGAAGGAGCTTACCATTATGTTCGTTAATACTTTGAAGGCTCCATATTACGATAGGATGATCGGTAATGCCACTAAGAATTTTGCTGATATGGTATTGTCTGGTGAGATAATTGAGAATGCAATCAAGAGTGGAAAGATTGAAGCTCCCAACAGTATTGAGAAGAAAGGAGGAGCCAACAAAAAAAGGGAAGAAGAAGTCCATGCTGTTGCATATGGAAGGCAATATGGAGGCTATGTCCCACAACACCCTTATCACATGCCACAACCTTACTATCCTGCTCAGAATCCTTACCATTCTTACCCCAAGGTTAATGTTCAACCTAGTCCCCAGACACCTGCCCCAACTATTCAACCAGCTAAGCAGTTTAATAAACAAGAGGGCAATCATAATGCATCATGGCCAAAAAGAGAAAGGACTCCCATTGACCCAATCCCCATGACCTACACTGAGTTATACCCAAAATTGATCAAAGGACAACTCATTGCACCCATTTATGTGGAACCTCTCAAGCCCCCATATCCAAAGTGGTATGATGAGAGTGCTCGATGCGAGTATCACTTCGGGAACGTGGGTCACTCTTTGGAGAATTGCACTGCACTAAAGTATAGAGTGCAAGGATTGATAAAAGCTGGTATGTTGAGTTTTGAAGCGAAAGGGGAACCGACTACGAATGCAAACCCATTGCCTAACCACACTAAGGAAGGATGAGTTTTGTGGGGGCATGAAGGGTTCGAGCCTGACAATTTTGAAGATCTATAAATTCTAGTTTTGTTTTTGCTTTCTTTAAGTAATGCAAGATAGTCTTTGAAAGTGCTTAAGCCCATAAGCACGAAATAAATTTTATGTATGAGTTAACTTTTATTTATTTCCTTTTCAATAAAGCGACTAGTGTGATGCACTGTCAATTTCTCATTCCATTCATTTTCCATTTCTCAACATACTCACCATAACTTTCACTCACAAGTATCCAAATAATGAACATGATGATAATGATGTCAATAAATCTAGGGTTCAATTTTGAAAGAACCACTATTGTTGATGAATTAATAGTATGCCAATGTTGCGAAAGCAAGAAAATGAAGGAAAGGTTCCTCACCATCCGCACTTGATAGACGGTACAAGAAAGGTGAATCTCTTACAAAAGCTTCTAACAAGTTTGTCATTGTTCGATAAATGATCTTTAAGGAGAGCACTTACATTTGAAATGATAAATGGCTTTCTTTCACTATCCTTCAAGCATGAGTAAAATTATCCTTTGATTACCCCTTTTGAGCCTATTATATTTTTGTAATGTGACCCACCAAGGATCACCCTCCACATTGGGGCAAGGAAGATGAAATAAAGAAATTTTGGAGGCAAAAAGGAAAGTGTTCATGATGAATCAAGAAAAAAAAAAAAGCCCATTTTTGTGAAAAAAAAAGAAAAAAAAAAGAAAAGGGTTTGAATTCAAAAAGAAAACCCCCCCAAAAAAAAGCAAGAAAGGGCAAAATGCCTAAATGTTTTACTTGATAAAGAAAGTGATCCCTTGGTTTATAAACCTTGAAACACATTTTGGGCCTACTATATCCTTTTCTTTCATAAACCCTCACCCGAGCCTACATTACGTGCCTTTAAAAGCCCATTTTGATTAAATGTAAATGCTTGAATTGAAGAATCATGCGTTGAATGAAAACATACTTGTACAATGAGATAATGATCCTTTGAAGGAAGTAGATCAAGTTGAATGAAGAAAACATGAGCTTTAGAAGATATATTGGATCGAAATCAAGAACGCCTATTAGGGGCATGAATTTGGATTGAGCACTGAAGGTTGAAGTTTGTCAAAGCCAATGAAGTTGAAGATGAAGAAGAAAAAAAAAAAGAAAAAAATATGAAAAAAAAGAGAAAAAAAGAAAAAGAAAAAAAGAAAAAAAAAGGAAAAAAAGAAAAAAAAAGAAAAAAAAAGGAGGATTCAAATTGAAAACTCGAAAAGGGCAGTTTGAATCAGTTGAGGGGGGCACCTAAGTTGAAAACCGAAAAAGGCGACTTAGGAAAATATCAACATCAAAAAGTTTTGATACGAGGGAAAGATTGGCAGACACTACATGAAAGAACATATCAACCTAAGAGTGGGCTTTTGGAAAAGAATTTTAGATTGACTTGATTGAAATTGTCAGAATGTTCATTAAATGGATACTAAAAACTTTATTCCAAATAGATTGTCCCATTGGTTTTTCTGGATTTCATGTTCCTTTTCTAAGAATGAATATCTATACCTCTCATGATCATTTATTCCACCCCTATAATAAATTGAGAAGATGTATGAGTGCATTACATTGGTGGTCAAGTTGAAAGGAAAATAAATAAATGTTGGTAACCTTTTTTGGGTAAACCTTTTTTTAAAAAAAAAATTTTTTTTTTCTTTTGGGATATCTTGCATTACTAAGAGAGAGAAGGAAACAAAAGTGAATGATGAATATACAAATCTGAAAACATGATGGCTAGTCTTCGGGCATAACTGGGCTAGGACTCAATAAAAGATGGGATGTTAAATGAAAGGAGATTTAAAGAATTCAGCAGATATGTGGGACTTGAGAAAGGCAAGATGAGCTTGAGAATCTTGTTACCACAATTGAGAATGCATTTGCATACATTCATGGAATAATTCAGGAAGCATGACATTGACATGTGCATAACATTCATGGCATTCATTATATTCATGACATGCATAACATTTCATTAGTGCATTTTGACATTGGATTATTTGTTAAGACATCAGGATAAGAAATTCTGAATAATGAAAAATTTTGAAGAAAAGAGAAAGTGTAAGAATACAATGTATAGGATAAAAATATAAGAGATGGTAATTTGAAAAATGATGAGAAGATGATGAGAAAAATACTTTTTTGAAAAACCTTAGATGAGAGGAAAGCCCAATATTGTTGGCATCAAAATGAAAGTTAAGCCCAGTCAAACCCATGTTAACTAGCATTCTGAAATGAAATTTTTATGTTCAAAGTTTCATTGCCTCTGTTGAGAGGAGCTCTTTATTTTTCAAAAGTTCCAATGCCTCTGGTGAGAGGAGCACAAAGTTTATTTTTCAAAGTTCCAATGCTTCTGGTGAGAGGAGCACAAGGTTATTTTTTGAAGTTCCAATGCCTCTGGTGAGAGGAGCACAAGATTATTTTTCAAAGTCTCATAGCCTCTGGTGAGAGGAGCTTTTATTTCATGATCATTTTTCATTTCCTTGGTCTTATGATAGGAAAGACTAGGAATTTCATTTCACAGTCCTTAGTCTTATGATAGGAGAGACTAGGAAAACTTCATTTTTTGCATTTCCTCAGTCTTATGATAGGAGAGACTAGGAGTTTCACTTTGCATTCCTTAATCTTATGGTAGAAAAGATTTGGAAAATTCATGTTTGCATCCCTTAGTCTTATGGTAGGAGAGACTAAAAAAGGAATTTCACTTTGCATTCCTGAACCTTAGAAGAGGCTAGGAAATATCATATTTTACAAAAAAAAATTTTTTTGATAGGTCTTGCATTCGGACAAAATGGTTGTCTATGTCTTTGCACCATTACTGTTTCACAGCAAAGCGCAAAGAGGGGCAACTGTAGACACCTAATTTTGTCCGAACAATTTTTTTTTTTATATATATAAAAAAACATAAAAATAAAAATAAATAAAAGAAACAAACCATAAAATAAAAAAGAGTTGACTTCAATGATTTGTGAAATAAAATCTAAAAATAAATTACCAAAAATAAAATAATGAAAAGGAAATAAATAAAAAAGATGGAAAGGTCAAATGAAAATAAATGAAGAAAATCCCATGATTATGGGATGAATAAACTCATTGATTCATTTTTTCAAAAGGAGATAAAAAAAATATATGTATATAAAGGGAGAAGAGGAGAAACCCTAAAGAGGGGGAGGTGAGGGTGGCAATACACGAGGGAGGAGACGAAAAAAAACCTAGGAGAAAACCCTAGAGGAAAACCCTAGAAAAAGAAAAAAAAAGAGAAAAAAACCTAAAAAAAAAAAAACCCTGGCTCTGCTGCGCCACCGTCTTCCTCTACTGTGGATCATCTTCAACTGAGTTTTGCTTTACTGCACCGATCCTCTGCACCTTACGCCCCATCATCACGCTGCTCTACCTTTTGCTGTACGTTGGCCTTGTATTGCACTGCACCTTGCCCTTTGTTGCAGCTCCCTTTGCTGCCATTGCTGCTTCCCTGTGTCAAACGAAAACCAGCAACTCACGACCACCCACGCCTTTGCTATCATTCTGCATCTTCATTCTCGGTTCCTTCACTTCCTCAACTACTATCCTGGCATTTTTCCTAGCTTCCCATCATCTTGCTTCTTACTCTACAAACGGCTCCGTCATCACCATCGTTCCCTGTCCTATTTGGCCACCACTGCACCAGTCCACCTCGCCTTTCCCTGGACTGTATTGCTGTCGAAGCCAGCACGGTGTTGTCACTCTCCTCGCCCAGCATAGTTTTTGTTGCTGCAACTGCACCAGCACTATCGCCAAAACCGAACCTGCATTGCATGAGACCAATCCTGCATCAACGTACCATCGCACGACCCCTGCATGCTACTTTCACGCCACCATCCCTGCTCTGCGCAACCATCACACACCGCTGCTTTGCTTCTCGTTGCTGCATCACATCAGTTCCATCGTCACCTGCAGTCCTGCACTAAGTTGTTGTTGCGTTGAAGTGCATGTTTAAGAACATAAAAGAGCACAGCAACACGTGAAAAAAGGCTACTGCAAGGTAAACTGCTCATATACATGTATCTCTTATTATATCTATTATGAAAAGCTGTTCTTTATATTTGTAATGATACCTAACGTGATTTTCAATCATATGTATATTGCACGTTTCTTATTATTAGGTTATTAGGAAGATTAATCAATTGCATTTGTTAAAATTGAAATTCATTTATTTAATTAACTTATAGAACACAATTAAGTTAGGTATTGAATTTACTAGATTGGTTAATGAAATAATTTGTTCATGTTTATATGGTTCGGTATTTAGATTAAGTAGTGCTAAAGATCTTATGTTTTTTTGAGTTTATGAACACGTGCATAAAATAAAATAAAATAATTTATAGTAATTGGTAATGATAACTAGGTTATAATTTTTTTTTTTAAAAAAGAATAAATTAAGATTGATCTGATATCAAGAGAATTATGCTTAAGTAATTTTCTCGAAAATTTCAATGTGGGAAAATTCTATCTAAGGCCTCACCAGCTTAATGGAGGGTCTAAATAGAGTTTTTCAATAACGAATAATTTACATTCATTTTAAAAATAAAATTATTGTAAAATAACAATAAAAATAATTAGTTAATAAATTAAAAAAAGATGTTAATGATTATTAATAATATGATAAAGATAGTAATAGCAGATAATAAAATAAGAAAGGAAAATAAATGAAGTAACTAGAATTAGATTTTAAAATAATAATGAATTTGAATTTGAATTATTCTGATGATGAAATATCAAGAGAATTACGCTTAAGTAATTTTCTTGAAAATTTCTAAGTAAAAAAAATACTCTCAAGGCCTCGCCAGCTTAATGGATGGTCTAAAGAGGGTTTTCGATAACAAGTGATTTATATTCAGTTTAAAAATAAAATAAGATGTATTAAAAATTAAAATTAAAAATAATTAATTACAAAGATAAAATAATAAATATAAAGAAATATTAATAATTCAATAACAATAATAAATAATAAATAATAATAATGATAATAAATGATAAAATAGGATGATAATGGTTAATAATAATTATTGAAATTGAGTATTGATTATTCCGATGATAAGATTCCCCAAGAGATTACGCTTAAGTAATACTTTGGAAATCTTTAGGTCAAATAATTTCTTTCAAGATCTGACCAGCTTAATGGAAGATCTAAAAAGAATTTTTGAGAAAAATAATTCATATTCATTCTCTAATAAAATAAATTAATAAAATTAAACATTAATAAAATAATCGAAAACAATAGAAGTAATAAAAATGATAAGATAGTAAGAATGAATTAAATAGGAATCGAAATGGAATTTTTCATAAAAACATTAAAATGAATCCGACGACGGAGCCTCTTCAAGCAAGTCACATAGTACTACTTGAATACTCTTGAGGTGAAGAGAATTTTTTAAGTTGTCCCACCAGCTTAATGGAGGATGCTTAGAAATATTTTCCAATATTAAATTATTGAACCTAAGATTAACTAAGGCAAATTTGAGATAACCTAAAATTAGTTGGTACCATTTTAGGATGGGCATTGTGAGGGTGCTAATCCTTCCTCACACGTAACCGTACTCCCGAACCCTAAATTTGAGATGTAGACCAGTCCTTATCCATAGTTTGAATAGGTGACCAATCACACCTAATAGAATGGTTGGTGGCGACTCCATAGATTTTGTGTCTAGCTATTAGGTTTTCTCCGAAACCTTAATACGTTACGACAATGTCGTTTCAATCAAAACGTGCACATTTTTCTTGTCATATCATGTCAAATCAAAACATGTCTTTTCATTTCGTTTCAATCAAAACGTGCACATTTCTCTTTTCATATCATGTGTGATCGAATAAAATATCGAAACACATTTCACATATTGTAAAATCATATCAGTTTAGAGTTCATATCAATCTAAAAGCATACTCTAAACTGCATATCATATTGGTTGAGACTAGGCTAAATCCCTATCACTCTATCAATAAAGACTTATATCATTGTAGCTAGCAGTGAAAATCATGTCATCTTCCCCTAGAAACCAACTAGGGCGCTATCTATGGCCATAGACCTCATCTCTCTTAGCCCCACTGATCAGCCGTAACTGAGACCTGTCCACGACTATTGTCGGACAAGCATATCTGCCTAATGAGCAAAGCTCCAATTAGGTGGTTTCCACTATGCTTTATTGAATTTAAATTCTTTTAGGGTGCCTACAGTCTCATAAAACATTTAAATCTTTCACTTTTCTTGTAAAAATAGTGTACAGTATGTAACACGTTTTTCTTTAAGATCATCTACATATATATGAATACATACATTACACTATATGTTCAATCTTTTCAAAACAATTTAAGCATTCAAAACATTCATGTAAGTATCGTATAAACGAATGTTTTCAAATCTCGTACATAAAACGAGGCATGTTTAAGAGCGATGCAATTAAACAATGGAATCAAAACATTATTAAAACAAGGCATGCTTATGAAATGGATTAAGGTAATGTCACTCGGTATAGTGCTGACTATAATGTCAATTCTTCCTTAGATCATCACCCTCAAACATCTTGACTTAGCACCTATACCTAACTCGTCATCATTTTACATTTCATTTTAAAGTCCTCGATTCAATCCCTTCTATTTCAACAGGAGCACATCTAATAAATCATCCGAGATTTTCTATTGTCCAATAACATATAATATCATTTCACGGTGTTGGTAAACTAAATCACCTTTACTTTCAATGTTAAAACTAAGACTCATCCATTCATGTCGGTCTTCTTAGTATTTCATTATGACACTAAAATCATTCAATGTTAAGGAGTCCATTTGAGATCTATTCTGTAGATCATTTACTCACCATACCCATATCATTGAGTCATTTCCTCAATTTACCATATTACTATGGGTATATCATTTCTTATGTGTCACTAAACCTCAAATCTTTTAATTTTCACTATTACCATACAATTCAACTATATCTATACAATATAATTCTAACGCTGAATTATATAAATGTCTTACCTCATTACGCTTGGTGTTTCATGCCTCGAGCTTCGCCGAACTTGAATCATCGTCTTACATCGTGCACCTTCTTTAAACTAATCACCTTGAGATTAGCTATGCTAATGGTGGCCGCTCAATCGCCAACGAGGCCCCTGCTTTATAGCTTTCCTTCAATTATCGCACTGTAACTTAGTCGAGAATTAATTAAATATATTCATAAAAGCTTCATGAATATATTACTAGACTCATTTATTTACTTACTAATTTTCATATAAGGATTTAATAAATCCTTCTCTTGTTCTTCCTATTTATTCTTTTTGTTCTTTTCTTTATGGTTACACATATATAATTATGTATGTCATACCTGAGCTTATTCATTTGACATACCATACATATTCATGGATATATATATATGTATGTATGTATGTATTTCTTTCCTTCTCTCTTCTTTCTTTCATTTCTTTCTTTTCAATTCACATGTAGTTTACAAATCGGGAGAAATTTTGGCGATCTCAATATCACCAATTTCCATAACATGAATATTTTTTTACTTAAAATTCAGTCTGTTCACGTTTTTATGAAGAGTACTAAATTTCTCATTTTCGTAGTTAGAAATTACTTCTCGCGTAATAAAATCATTTTTTAAAAATGATTCTACATAATTTTTCTAAAATTTTTGGCAGCATAACGACTACTTATTAACTAGCCTCCCTGCACAAAACAGACAGTTTATAACTTTTTACAGCCAGTGAATCTCCACAATTTCCAACCAAATAGTTTTTCACAATATATCCATAATTATTCGTGCAAAAATTAAATTGTGTAACATAGATATTCTTACCAGCCCCGGGCTAGCGACTTCCTTATTACATCGTGCCCGTAGTCACCTCTCCCGATTTTCCATCATCTCGACTCCGAGTATACTTTTCTACAAGTCCACATTCATATCAAATTTCTGAAATTTATACAACTATTAAGTAAATTAATAACAATAAAGATACTCATAATTCCTACCGCATTCTCTCTTTCTTTCTTCTTCTTTTTCTTCCTCTTCTTCTCTTTTCTTTTTCTTCTTTTTCTTCTCCTCTTTTCCTTTTTCTTTCTTTTTTTTCTTCTTTTTTTTCTTTTTATTTTTTTTTGGTCTGAACAGGTTCAGCCGGTTCGGCACCTTACCAGTCGGTTCTCCGTCGGCTTGACCACCCCGTAGCTTGTCGAGGTAGTGCTGACACTAGATTTGACCTCCTTTTCCCCCCACCGCCGGCAACGGCATCGGATTTGGGATGGTGGGTTTCGACCTCTTCTCCTCTCTTTTCTCCCTCCTTTTTCCTTTCTCCCCTCCACTGTCGGCTTCCCTTTCCCTTCCTTTATCTCCGCCGGCATTGTGGCAAGTTCTGCGGAGCCTAGATCGGCCGGCACTGCGCTTCCTTCTTTCTTTTCTTTCCTTTCTTTTCCTTCTCTGGTCCACTTCGCTTTCTCTTCCTTCTTTTTTTTCTTTTCCGCCGGTCGCCAGTTGCTTCCGTCCTCCTCTCCCTCGATTCGCCGGCCTCTTCCCTCTCTCTCTCTCTCTCTCTCCCACCGCCGGGGTTTGACACCCCCTTTTCCTCTATTTTTCGACAGAAACAAGGGTCCCTATTCCCATTTCTGTCTTAAGCCCCCTTTTTTTTTAATCATATTATTATTATATTTATATATTTTATTTATAATATATCTTATATATATACACACACACACACACACATTGTACATAAAAAAAAATATTTTTACATATAATATAAATCTTGTTATATACTCTAAATTAAAGTACTATATACATTTAATATATGTACATATATTATTTATGTACAACAATATGTATAATACTAATATATACATATTTATTTATGTAAAAACATATAAAAGTATATTTATATAATATTATTATATAATTATATAAATATACACCTTTTTATATCTTTAAATTCGGATTTCTTAATATCCGAAATTAAATTTCCAACTTCCAAATTCTCCATTTCATCACTTCATCGAATTTGAATTTCCAAATATTTCTATTTCTCATATATTTTCGTTTATTTTCTTTAATTTATTTTATTTGTTTTAATATTAAATTTACAATTTTAGTGGTTATCACACACAAGGTGCAAGTTCATCTTGAAGACGATGACAGCAACCTACCGGCTTTGAGAGCAGATGACGAGTTAAGAGATATCAGGCCGAGTAAGCCGAACAAGTTGAACTTGCCAAACATGCTGAGTAAGCCAAATAGGCTGAGCAAGACAAGCAGACCGAGTAGACAGATTTAAAGGATGTAGAGGAGGTAGCCGAGCCTTATCTTGGAGGCTTGATTAATATCTCGATTCTTAGAACACTATAGCAAAATTAGCTTTTTGTGAGAATTTTTTGGAGGCGTTTCAATAAAAAAAATGCCGTTAGCATTTGTATTAAAGGCATTTTTAGGTAAAATGCCACTAAATTTAACATATAGCAGTGTTTTTCTTTGAAAAAGCCGTTATCCTAAAAATTAATTACATAAAATCATCATCATCATCATCAGAGCCTTTATCCCAATAGATTGGGGTAGGCTATATGAACCAATATCTAAAATCACGTTAGATCGTCCATATGTATTCTCTGCCTCCATAGATTCCTATTCAAGGCCATTTGCTCATCTAATTCTAAAACCTCCATGTCTTTCCAAACTACTTCCTTCCAAGTCTTTTTCGGTCTTCCTCTAGTCTTAACCCTTCTCTCAACATCCATAGCCTCTATTCTCCTAACTGGAGCATCTACAGGTCTACGTCTTACATGTCCAAACCAACGTAAACGATTTTCACACATTTTGTCTTCAATAGGTACCACTCCAATCATCTTACGAATATCATCATTCCTCATTCTATCCTTTCTTGTATATCCACATATCCACCGTAACATTCTCATTTCTGTTACACTCATCTTTTGTGTATATAGCCTCTTAGTCACCCAACATTCACTACCATATAACAATGTTGGTCTAACAACTGTCCTATAAAACTTGCCTTTCAACCATGTAGGAATTCCTCTATCGCACAACACACCTGTAGCACTTCTCCACTTACTCCATCCAGCCTGGATCCTATAGGTCACATCACCATCAATCTCTCCATCCATCTGTATTATTGATCCCAAGTATCGAAAATGATCCCGCTTAGGTATCGCCACCCCATCTAACTTCACTACATCATGCTCTTCCAGTCGGTTAGAATTGAATTTACACTCCATGTATTCAGTCTTCACTCTGCTTAGTTTAAATCCTTTTGATTCCAACGTTTGTCTCCATACTTCCAACTTTGTATTGATCTCCGCTCTAGTTTCCTCACATAGGACAATATCATCTGCAAACATCATACACCAGGGCGCCTTATCCTGGATGGATTTTGTCAGTTCGTCCATAACTACCGCAAACAAGAATGGACTCAACGCTGACCCTTGGTGTAATCCCACCGTGATAGGAAACTCACTTGTTTCCCCCCACCTGTCCTCACATGTGTCCTTGCGCCTCTATACATGTCCTTAATTAGTTTAATATATTTCAAAGGAATTCTTTTCTTCATTAAGGACCACCAGAGTACCTCCCTAGGCACTTTATCATATGCTTTCTCCAAATCTATAAAGACCATATGAAGATCTTTACCCATTACTCGAAAGCGCTCCATAAGTTGTCTAAGCAAATATATTGCCTCCATAGTTGATCGACCCGGCATAAAACCAAATTGATTCTCCGATATCTCTACATTCTTTCTTAATCTCCGTTCTATCACTCTCTCCCATAGTTTCATCGTGTGACTCATCAATTTTATGCCTCGGTAGTTGGCGCAACTTTGAATATCTCCCTTGTTCTTATATAAAGGTACTAAGACACTCTTCCTCCATTCCTCTGGCATTTTGTTAGTGTGCCAAATCTTATTAAATAGATTTGTCAACCACCTAACTCCTACATCTCCAAGGCATTTCCAAACTTCAATTGGGATGTCATCAGGTCCAACAGCTTTTCCATTCTTCATCATCTTTAGTGCATCTTTTACCTCTGTCTCTTGGATTCTACGCATAAAGCACCGATTTAAATCCTTAAGAGGCACCGAAATATTATCCAAAACTTTATTTTGTCCATCATTAAATAATTTGTTAAAATAATCTCGCCACCTGTCCTTAATGTCATTATCTTTAACGAGAGTTCTTTGATGCTCATCCTTAATACATTTCACGACTCCTAGGTCGCGACTCCTCCTTTCTCTTGCTCGCGCCAATCTGTATATCCTTTTCTCTCCCTCCTTTGTGTTCAACTTATCGTAAATCTCTTTCGCAACCCTCGTCTTAGCTTCTGCCACAGCCTTCTTTGCCTCCTTTCTTGCTACCTTATATTCAGAAAAACTCTCTTCTGTATTGTTCTTCTTTAAAGCCTTGTAACACTCTCGCTTAGTCTTTATAGCATCTTTTACTACTGCAGTCCACCATGTTGCGTCCTTTCCAGTCGGCACTTTTCCGTTTGATACTCCTAATGTCTCTTTGCCTACCTCCCGAATGCATTTTGCCATCTTATTCCACATTACATTTGGGTTCTCTTCTGTTGTCCAAGCCTCTTTTTGAATCCAACTATCTCTACATGTTGTATGACAATCTTCTTTTAGCTTCCACCATCGAATCCGTTCAATTCCTTTTTGTTGGTTCTTTCGATGTCGTCTATCTATCTTCATATCTAGAACTAAGAGTCTATGTTGCGCGGTAACACTCTCACCTAGGATAACCTTACAATCCAAACATCTATGTCTATCCCTACTCCTAGTTAAAAAGAAATCTATCTGACTTGCTCTTGGTCCACTTCTAAAGGTTATAAGATGAGAATCTCTCTTCTTAAACAATGTATTTGCTAGGATTAGGTCATAAGATAAAGCAAAATTTAAGATAGCATCTCCTCCCTCGTTTCTTACACCATAACTAAAACCCCCATGTACTCTCTCAAAACCCTCTCTACTTGTACCAACATGTCCATTAAGATCACCGTCAAATTAATTACATAAAATAAAAAATAAAAAAACATTTTAAATATATTTTTTAAAAAATATAAATAATATAGCAGTGTTTTTAGTTGAAGCCCGGCTAAATATAATAGATAGCGACGTTTTTCTTGGAAATGCCGTTATCCAAAAATTTAAATATATAAAATAAAAAATAAAATAAACGCTGTAATTTTTTTTAGAATACATATAAATAACTTAACTTAACAGATAGTGGCGTTTTTGAAATGCCGCTATCGTATAAAATTTAATGTATAAAAGTGAAAATTTGGCGCCCATATCTTCTCGTAATCCCACTCTTTTCCTCAAAATCCTTCTTTCTCTCTCGATTCTTCACTCTCAACCTCAAATTCGTCAAATGTCTATTCGATTCCAGATTTAAAACTTCATGTCTTAATTTCTGCTTTACCCGAAGCCAATCAATGCTTCAACCAGAAAGAGAAGAGATCGATTGGCGGAGAAGGTAGGTACTAAAGATCACATTGAAATGTGTTTTAGGAGGAAGCCAGAGCTGTTGGGGGTTTAAGGAGTGAGCACTTGGCGAATCTGATTGGTTGTTGTTGTGAAGGCGAGGAAAGATTGTTGGTTGCCAAGTTTATGCCAATGAAATGCTGGCTAAGCATCTTTTTCAGTGTAAGTTAGTACCTCTTACTTTTCACTGTGAAAAATGGTAGCTCAGTTTAGGTTTTAATTGAAGTTTATAGTTAAAGTAAAGAAAGAAAGTTATCGGGTTTGAAGGGAAAATTAGCTAATGAAATGGGCAATGAGGTTGAGGTTGGCACTCTACTTGGCGCAAGCTTTGGAGTATTGTAGCAGTGAGGAAGAGCTTTATACCATGATTTGAATGCTTACAGGATTTTGTTCAATAAGCTTTAGAGTATTTTCGTTGTATTGAATTGTATTGATTATTTTGTCTTTTAAGGTTTGTTTCTTATGTTTTTGTACTTTTTTTCGTTGTGCATGTGTCAAGAATGTTTCTAGGTTAATTGTGGATCGGTTCCCGCACACTTTGGTTTACAGTTTCATGTAAATTGTTCCTGTTTTGTTATTTGAATGGTAATTTCAGTGGAATTTGTGCTTTTTGTTCTCATTTTTAGCTTTCTTTTTGTTTGGATAATTCAAGGATGATGGAGTTTTAGCTTGCTCTGTCTACTTGTCTACCTAGTCTTTTGGGATTATTGATTAGAAAAGGAAACAAGTTTGAGGCCTGAGGATGCAATTCTATATGGTAGATGCTTTTTATTCAGGATGACTGTTGTGTGAAGGAACAGTAAATAAAATGAAAAAAAAAGGAGCAGAAAGGGAAAAGAAAATTCTACATGGACCAAATGTGAGTTGATTAGAAGCATTTTTATATTACATAGAAAGGCTAAGTTCAATGCTTTGAATTAGAAATTTACAATGCCTTGCTCTTGATTTCTCATCTATGCCTCCTAAGATAATTTGGTGAATCATGTCAAATCTTTTATTTATCCTCAGGGTCTCTCCAGCAAATCAGCATCAACACACAACGCTGGATAATGTACAGTCTTGCTTGCTTCTCCTTTAAGATCCTACTCCTTGGTAGCTGAACTTTGCCTTGTTTTCTCACCGAAAAAGGTAGACATCATATTTCCATGAGTTTTCTCTTTACTGCTTTTTCTTGAATTGCCAAAGGACTAGAAGGAAAGATAGTGCTATCACTATTTGATTATCTTATTATCTGTTAATAGATAAAGGGTGATTTCTTAATGAATAAAATACATATTAGATTAAAGGAAGTTATAGAGGGTGGTTACAAATTTTGTCTCCTGGTGCTGTAAGTTACATGTAATTTTATTATATGTTTATGATTTGGAGGCAGTGATTGTCCTTGGAAGTTCCGCAACATCCTAGGTAAACAGATTTTTTGCACTCAAATGCAATGTTTGCAAAATAGGCATCTTTTATATGGACAAATTTCTGAATAACTATTTCTTCAGCAAACCAAGCCAAGTGTTCTATACACTTGGTTTACCATGATGCATGTTTGTTTTTATTGGAGGAATCTCTTGTGCCAGCTTATAGGTCCAACAGAAATATATTGGAAACTGAAGAAATGGTTTAAAATTCTAGTAGCTGCTGATATTTGTCAGAAAATGGATATTGGGTGGGGTCATCATCATTATAGAATGGAACTAAATTTATAGTGAATGTTATACTGTTGCAGATCAATAGCTAGACAGACCGCGAACAGAAATAAGGATTTCAATCCTGTTTTTGATTTTAGCTCTCAGAAACAACTCTGAGTTGGTTGTAAAAAGGCTTAAAGGACGTGGGAAAGGTTAGTTCAGCATTCCCCTTGAAATTTATGGTAACCCAAATCGAAGTTCATTAATAACTATGTTTATTGTTTCTTTTTAATTTAAAAATTTCCTCAATTTAAATATTTATTTTAATGTTTTCCAGAATAAAATCTTGCAATGCAAGTGTTTAGAGACTGAGGTGGTCCTCCTCCTTTCAAAGGCAATGATAGAAGTGGATGTCCTAGACCAAATTTAAGTGGACCAGCCCCCTTTCTTTTGCCTCCTAGCTTCCGACAGGATCTTCGGCGATTACAAACATAAGTATGCTTGGGACTGTTTGCAAACCATTAGGATGTGTTGCAGCTATTTTACATGCAGTGCTTAACCTTAATACTTGTCTACTTTAAATATAGTACAGTACATCTTGCTTCATGTTCCTAAATTTTGTGATTTGATAAATTCAAAGTATATTTTGTAATTGTATATAGTGTTAGGATATATCCTATTCCTGCAATGGATTTTTTCAAATCGAGGTGAGAAACTTGCTATATATAAATCGTGAAGTAGCTCTAATGTCCTATGTAACTAATGGAATATCAAACAGTGTTACGATTTGGTAATGTGTTTATATTGACATAGCAATATGCTAAAAATAGTGCTTTTGTAAGTTTCCTGGTTTTAACACTATACAATTTTCTGTATGGACTGCATCTTAGGTTGGATATGTGACAATCAATCTGAAAGTCCTATCAAAGGTTGCATTAGAGGTTGAGAATGCATATGGCATTGCAGGTCAGTGGCCTTAAAAAACTATATTGCCTGTGCCTTTATGAGCTAAAAATGCATATCTTTTGTTTTCATTAGAAGATAAGAATGGAAGAACTTAGAGAATCTCCACAAGTTGTGATATGGACACGACTCTGCTAGTACTAATTTCCCATAATCTATTATGTCCATGATGTCTTGTACTAGAAAAAAAAAATTATTAATAAGTTTGTTATTTTCACCTAGAAAGCATAATCATTACTAATCATTGCTTATTGAACATAATGAAGACACTTATCGTCTTGTATAGTTTGTTTCTTACCTTCTTAGGTCTATTTTTATTGTTTCCTATGTCTTTCCTTATTTCATGTTCTTGTTGTATCATCTGCTCCTTATGTTCTCAAATTCTGTTTAATGTATACTTACAACACCTAAGTTTTAACAGTTTTCAGTTTTTTTAATAGTTTTTTCTTTCGAAAACTTGCTGATCTTAACGAAGATCCATCCAGCATTTCATATGGCAAGGCTGCTTTCCAGTTTGTTCATAAATGGACAAGGAAATTGGATGTGTTTGGAAAAGATTACATCTTTATTCCTATAAATTTCAAGTAAGAAATTTGTCAAACAGAATTATTAATTTCTTTTTACATGAAGTTTAGGAAGAAAAAGTGAGTTCTCAAAAATCTTTATAAGACTGGTGTTTATTTTCATGACTTAGAAATTTTTAGTAAATTTTTTTAATTAACAGATCATTAAATTTGTTGGGTTCTTTTGCAAACACATTAAATTGAAAAGTCTAATTAAATTTATTGGGTTCTTTTAAAAACCATTAGTTTGGAACCTAAAATGGCATAAGACATAATCATCAAATTAAAAAACGTTGATAAATTAATAAAGTTACAAATTCAGTTCTTTAATGGAAAAGTCAAATCGGTTTTATTATTCCTCGTTGGCGGCAAGCTGCAAAGTAATGAAGTTGAAAGGTTGGTCTTGGGTTCCCGAGAGGGAGAAAGAGGTGGTACATGACTGCTGGAAAGGGCATGTATTAAGCGGCTTTTTTTTTAAAACGCCACTAAATTGAATAATCTAATGGCTTTTTTCTAGGAAAATGCCGTTAAGCAGTTGTATTTGGCGGCATTTTCAAACATCGTGATCTTAGCGGCGTTTTCTTAAAAAACACCTCTAAATTTGTCGATGCAAGTATAGTCGGCGTTTTTAACGGAGTTTTTGAAAAATGTCGCAAGTCATTTGACAGCATTTATAAACGTCGCTAAATGAAAAAAAAATTGCCACTAACACTCTATTTTTCTGTAGTGAAAGTTTTAGATCACATGTTGTTTTTGTAATATGAGATGAGCAAGTAATTATTTTGTAAAATTTGATAATATTGGTTAAAAATAATCTTATTGTTTATTGCTTCTGATATAGGAGCGAGGCAATTTAAAGGTTCTTAATCATAACTAGAAAATTTCTTAGTGGATTTTATACAATGATTGGTCACGTATTCACTCCTTTGTTTTACAGTCCGACTTAGGGTGTTTGGTTGACAGCAATTACTACACATGCAAAAGCACCATCATATCTGCTTTTCGTGAGAGGTGGTAACCGAAGACAAATACATTCCATATGCCTTTTAGAGAGATGATGGTTTACCCTGGACGTTGTAGCTACACTCCTAGGCATACCAGTGGCCGGGCGGATTGTATCACGTTGGCACATCTTCATGAAGTGTGCAAACAAAATGTTAATACATTTTTTAGGCATCTCTTTTACAGAAGCTAAAGCGGCAACGAGTACCGATTGTCGGTTAAGTGTGATATTGCATTGGTTGAGATCGAATTTTGGCAATGTAACCAACAGAAAAAGTGATGAGGAAATAGTGTGTGCTACTTGAGCATACTTGCTTCACTTACTTGGGTGCACACTTTTTGTAGATAAGGGTGGATCACATGTTGCCGTATCATTATTATCCTGTTTAAAGGATTTATCGATTATTAGTGGATATGTTGAGGTACAGGTGCTCTTGCTCATATGTATAAACAGTTGGGTCTTGTGAGCAGGTCAAAAGTACATGGGATTGGCGCCTCTATGACCTTTTTACAGGTATTATGATTTACTTTATATAAATAACTTGTTAATTTATTAATGATTAATGTTTTATTTTATGTAGTCTTGGATTTATGAACACTTTCGGTCGTTGAGTCTGAAGGTGAACTTCAATTACGAGGATAGTTTGCTGCGAGCTTGATGATGGAAGCCACATGGTTATGGCTAAGATGTGAAGGTCTTGAGAGAGCAGCTAGATGACTTCCAGTGTAATAAGGTGTGCTAGGATCAATATACAGATAGTTGAAGATATCATCCGTTGCCTCCGATCACATTTTTCACAATCTGCTTAAAAGCTGGGGATGACGTGGAGTCATATCATCCAAAGAGAGTGTTATGGCAGTGGGGCTATGTATGGACCATACCTCCTAGACCTTTTGCGCCATTTAGAGCATGGAGAGGTAGTACGAGTGCCACCTATGATGTTATTTATCAGTTCATAGATTAATTGTGGGAGAGATAGACTATATATGTACTCATCGAAGAGAATAAAGGGCGAAAGTGTGTGATCTCGAGTGAGACAGCTCCAGACTGCATGGCTTGGTACAACTCCATTTCTCATTGATTCGTTCAAAACCCTACACGCAGATCGAAGTTTTAGGCTAGACTGGTCGATTCTAATTATTCTAATGTAAGTTATTAACATTAAATCCTAAGTGAATAAAATTTTTTTCATACTAATTAATTTGATAAAATCTCTTTCATGTCTTGTCTTGCAGAGGGCAATGTCTCATATTAAATTACTCATTAGTGGCAACAAAGATGTAGAGACATTGACAAAGAGACTTTACGACCTGCGTGACATATTATCTTGGTCGTCAAACGCAGCTTCGACCTCAGCTTCAACGAAGGCAACTTCTATTTTTAATTCCATCAAAGACGGCTCCTTGTCCAGTTCAATTAATGATAGCTCTTCTTCCAGCTCCATCAGAGATAGCTCTTACACCGGTTACATCAAAGACAACTCTTCCACCGGTTACATCAGAGGCAACTCCTCCACCAGTTTCATCGGAGATAGCTCCTCCACCAGCTCCATCAAAGATAGCTCCTGTCCTTATTCCATCTGAGATCACTCCTCCCCCGGTTCCATTAGGAATTGCTCCCAGCCTAGCTACATCAAATGCAGCTCCTCCAGTTATACGTTTTTTCACTAAGTCCAGGAAGAGGGGTAGGGTAATTATATCAGATGCGTTGGAGGATTAGTGTTTTGTATTTAGTGATTTTTGTTTTTTAAACATACAGTTTATCTTTATGATATTAGATAATGTTATTAAAATATATAATGCATAAATGGATAATACATTCATAAAAAGGCATAAATGTCAAAATACAGTAATATTTAATAGAATATCATGGTTCATCTAAGTCAATGGTTTCTCTAATGGCAACATCTGATCTCGACAACAAATTTTGGAATTCTTCGATGCGAGATACATATTAAAGCTCCCACTTACGAGCAGAATCACATTGATACCTGTGCCAATTGCATGCAATTGGAGGTATTGGTGCAAACAGGTCCATAAATACCTGAAAAATAGCACCGTTAAATGCATGAAAAAATGTAAAACAAAATATCTCAAGTTTGGCATACATATTATTATCAATACCTCAACAAAATGAGAATCATTAACAAGTCCAATTGCTATGAATCCATGTTGTAGTGGTGGAGGTGGTGCAGTTCTAATAAGGAGATATGTCAAGCATTGTCTTGAAGATAAATGTATTAGCACAACTTTATACTATGTTGACATCAAGTGACCCATATCGGGTAAAGTCATCCATTTATTATAAGGAGCCGGTATGTTGAAATATGATAATGTCTTTATCAATTCATCAACATGCTCCACAGATCCATAGAGACTAACATAATAAGCTCGAAAATCACATATCTCCTCAATCAAATCTTGTTGCACCTTAGCCCATGCATCAACACCCATACCTAGCAAACCACCTATAACTCAAAAACCACAATGTCCATCTGATTCAGCATCCACAGCAGAGCATATGTGTTGGCGTATCTCTGAAGGTAAAGAAACGATAAATTTCACTTTCTTTTTCCTATAAACTGGTAGTTTCATCCTCTTCATCACTGAATTGACTGAAACGGGTATTGATGTGCTATCATGTTGAGATTCAATAATCTTAAAGTTTGAAAGGGCACGTCGAGTTGATTTGTCTAGATAACCTTAGGGTCTTAGCCTTCTTGAGTGGAGGAACAAATAATGTAGTTATTGGATCACTTAGTTCTATTAACTTTTTCTTCAAGGCTAATTTTCTCGAGAGATCACATGCATTGAAGTGTTTCACTATAAGCTCCCACTCGGCATCAAGATTCAAATCAGCCAAGTAATCAACATTTATCTTCTTCAAGTCCAACTTCAACCAACGAGGATCCACAATGGACAAGGGAATTGGTTTCCCGTCCCTTATGAAGTCAGTAATCTCGTGAACATAAGGCAACCCATGTGTGCTTTTAATGACACAACCACAAACAAGATGGTCAATGCCAATATCATTTGCTCACTGCGCCTCTTTCAAAATAATATTCAATGTTGTCTTAAACACCAATCCCCGTAACTCCCTAAACAAAGCTGGCCGAAAATTATGTTCAACAACAGTAACACTTCTCTCGAATGAAGCCTTTATCTCCTATATTGTAGCTCAATTAAAGAGCTGATAACATTCCCAGATGTATCAAAATCTGCTTGGGATGATCCAAGGTGTCGCTTTAACTTCACATATGCACTCTCGGCCCTACATAACGTTAGAACAATGTTTATTATAATGAATAAATTGTATAAATTATGAAAATAACAAAATTTAAACCTTATAAACCTACATATCTATTTGTTGTAACATTTCCAAAGTGCTTTACTTTATTTGTCCAAGTAGTAATAAATCTCTCTTTATGTTGAGTTAACCAAGTATGTCTCAGGTACTCGAGTGCTCTAGATAAGAATGTTAATGAGTTATCATTGAACTTAAATTTGCTTCGTACTCATACTCATTTGAAAAGAATGCAAGAACGCCCCAAGCTGACATGAATGTCTCCCACTTCTTGCTCTCAAACAACTTTTTACAATTAGCAAGCTCATTTTTTTATATATGCCATCTAAATAAGAGATTATTTGCATTAGGGAACACTGTTTGTATTACTTTCATCAATATTAAATCCCTATCAGCAACAATGACAGAAGGTGTTGAATTAAAAGACATCAAGCTTCTTGACTTCTCTAATGCCCAAGTGTAGTTATCAGTGCGCTCAACCTCCATGTAAACAAATGCAACCAAATATGTCAAATTTATACATGTCACACCAATAATCTCAGGGAGTGGGAGTCGATATCTATTAGCTTTATACATACAATCCATAACTAACACATTGGGAAGAGCATTCAATAAATCTATAGCCGTCAGATGTGCCCAAAATAAGTCTCTAACACAATCACTTGACTCATCACTCCTATGCCACTCAACATATTTACAATCATTCAAATGTTTCATGAGTTGTTACATCTGTGATCTACCAGCTTTGTCAACCATTCTATATTTTTGTCGTGCATTGTAGATAGTCTTTATGGTACTTACATTCTTCTCATCATGTTGTTTCAACATTATTAATATATTTCTTGGTTTTACTATAGCATTTGTCATATCGGCTAATATACTTTATTCTTTTACCATCAATCGACCAGCAAAGGAATGTCCTTCTAGCTATTGTGCAACCAAATGATTATGCATCCTATACACTACTTTCACTGCCCAATCATCATCTTTTTCCAATTTCACCCTTGTCACTCAAATGGACAATTACACTTCTTTGTTCCCGTTCCTAAGCGACGAAATTCATCTCTATTTGACTTATATGTTCCCTACCTTTCACATACAAGTCGAACTCTAGGTTTTCTTCGAGGAACACCAACTTCCGATGATCTAATCACAACAACAAAATCTAAATCTCTTCCAAGCTCTCTAGCCCATGTGATCAAGGCATTTTGACTATTGAAAACCTGAAACAAAATAAATTTAATAATTAGTTTTTTCTATTATATTTGTAGTAAAACATTATATTAATTTTAAATATACTTACTTGGTTAGTAGTAAATGCATGAGTACAGTTAAATATTTCTTCATGGACACTTTTTGATTCTGCATTGTACACTATCATTTTGTCACTCTGCAATATTAAACAAAGTCATTAATTATAATTATTATAATAGATTATATAATAAAAATAATTAATTATAATTATCAAAATATAGTTGTCCGTGTAAGTTAATTTGAATGCTATATCTACGCAAGAGATTTTGCGCAAAAATAGGTTTTTTGCACAAACTATTTTGAGCAAGAGGCTCATTTCAGTGCAAGTTGCCTTGCATAGAAATGACAAATTTGTGCAAGCTAGCTTGCGCGAAAATGATATATTTGCGCAAGCTAGCTTGCTAGGAAATGACATCTCAGCGCAAGTAAACTTGTGCTAAAATGGCATGCCTGAGCAAATTTCATTGCACGGGAGGCGAAACCAAGAAAAAAAAAACACCGAACCTCTTCTCCTTCACCTTCGGCTCCTTCACTTTCAAAGCTTTCATATTCTTCATAACTATCATAATAGCTACTCTCACTTAGATTTTCCTTTTTTTGTGAAAGAAAAAGGAATTTAGGGTATGGAAGAAGAAGAGTGATAAGGAAGAAACGTAAGAGAAAAAGAAGCAGAAGAGAGGGAAAAATGGGAAAAGTGGAGAGAATATTTAAAAGTGCTAATATATAAAATAAAAATTATTTTTTCTTGTATAATATATAATATGATTGCAAAAAAAAATTTAAATACTATCTCGCACAAGAAGATTTGAGCGAGACCAATGGCGTCCCGCAAGGATCCTTACGCAAGACCAATAGTGTCACGCAAGGATCCTTGTGCAATAACAATGATTTCGCGCAAGTGTTCTTGCATGAAATTCATGCTGTTGTGCAAGGAGCCTTACGCCACACACATGCTGTCGTGCAAGAAGCCTTATACGACACACATAGTAATGCGCAAGGATCCTTACGCAAGAATCATGGTATCACGCAAGGACATCTGCACAATATTGTGGGTCTCGCACAAGGAACCCTACGCAAGACCATGAGCGACATGGCATTTTATGATGTTAAAATATAATTGGTTTTTTTTAGTGGAGTATGTTTAGAAGATTTCTTTTTTTTTTTAGTGGGATAGAAAGAGTTAAAAGGAGAGTAGATTTAGAATTTTTCTTCTTTGAGAAGCCTATCAAGGGTAGTTTATTGTAGTAGACTTAGAAAGAAATAGGGGGCGAGGCTGGGATGTCGGAGAACATGCTAGGGGAGAGAGAGACGGTGTCACCAACAATGGAGGAAAGAAAGAGAAGAAAGGAAAAAAGGGTTACTGTCGGCGAGTGAAGACAACAAAGGAAAGGAAAAAAAAGGAAAACAAGGGGAAACGGAGCAGATCGAGGTTGATCGGAGGGAAAAAGAACGATCAAAGGAGAAGCTAAAGTCATCATCGGCTAAGGGAGAGAGAAAAACCAGCAACAAGATAGAGGAAAAGAAAAGAAGAGAAAGAGGAGAGGAGGGGAAGCCACGTCACTACCTTGCCGTCATCTTTCCTATTGGAGTTGGCGAGTCGCCTCCTACTGCCATTGGAGGTGACAATGCACCCTGTTGTCGCTGGTGAGGTCCAAACTGAAGAGAAAAAGGCTGAACCGGCTCAGCACAAAAAAAAATGACAAAAAGATGTGTAGACACCAAATTTTGTCCAATCATGGATATGATCCAGACTCAATATAATGGACCATAATAAGCCTAACCAGACTTTTAAAATCCAAATTAAAATTCATGGGAAAGTGGGCTAATTTTGATTTGTTATTTGTATGGAATGTGGCTTTATTCTTGTTTTTTTTTTTTTATTTTTGATAGGAATTCTCTTGTTATTATTATTATTATTATTATTATTATTATTATTATTATTATTATTATTATTATTTAGTTGTCTTTCTTTCCGTTCCTTCTTTTTCTTCTTTTTCAACCACATTTAATGAAAATGTTGACAAAACAGACCGGAACCCCATCAACCCACTGACCGGCAGCTGGTTTAAGCTAAAACCACCATTGCCAGCCACCTAATTCCACAGAAGATCCACCCAAATCCACCGCAACCTACCCATTCCTGACACCCCTATTACTAATTGAGAGACAAAAACTTAAATGTTTGACTCTAATGCACTGAACTGATTAAAAAAAATGTTCTTCAATCTGTTTAAAGGAGGCCTGAATGATTCATGAAGGGAGGAGGATTTTTTTTTAGAGAGACTCCGGAACACCAAAACAGATTTACAGAAACTCTACCCACCCAAAACCAAGCAATACCCAACGCCGAGACACCATCACCACCACCATCACCGAGCCTTCACCACCTCATCACCACCATCCTTGCCCTAGCCTCATCACCGAGACCTAAACTGCCACCAACCTCTACCCATATCATCACCATCACTAAGCCTTCACCACAGAAACCCAAACGCCACTCCAAAGACACCAACCACCATCACCAAAACCACAACAAGCCCTAACCCAGATCTAGAAACCCCAAACCCGAGACCCCCAAAACCTTAGATCTAAGATCTAGATCCCCACCTGCAAAAAGAAAAGAGACAAACCACAACAAAAAAACAGCCAAACATCCACCAGATCTAACCAGATTTAAAAACAAAATACAAAAAAAAAGAGAACAAAAAAAAGGCTTTCGAAGGACTAGATCTATAGGGTTAGGTTTATTTTTGGGGGAAAAGGAGGTTAGATCGGAGTAGAGGAGGAGTGGAGTGTTTTTAGGTTGTCGGGAAGATCACCAGCGACCAGCGTACGGCGGCGCATGGCGGCCGGTAATCGCCCGGAGGAGGAGAGAGGCTGAGAGGATTTTTTTGGGATTTTTTTTTGAAACCGGGTGGAAATGAGGAGTTGAAAAAAAAAGGGCTTTTAAAGGAACCAAAACAGTGTGTTTTGGAGGCCTGACCCACGCGCCGACCCGCGTGCCAACCCGACCCGAAACCAAAACTCGCGCAACCCGACTCTCCCTTCTCGCGACCTGCGTTCTCGCCCGATCCGACCCGCGAGGCGACCCGACCCACATCGCGATCCGGCCCAGCTGCTTTAGCTCGTCTTCCTTGGCAGATTTGGGTTTTTGCTGCTTGGGTTCGATTTTGGGCCCTCTTTGGACTGTTGGGTATATTTCCTTCTTCATTTATTTTGTTCAATTATTTGCTTTAATAAATAATTTATTTATTTTAAGTTTTTTATGTATTATCATGGCAAAACACAGAAATAATAATAATAAATAACTACTACAATATAATATATGCAAAAATAGAATAAAATAAAATAAACATATAGTTTTAAAAAGGAAAAATAAATAAATATAAAATAGGTAAAATACATAGTTTTAAAGTATATAAATTTTATGTACGTAAATTACATATAATAATAAATATATAAAAGAAAATATAAATATAGCTTTAAAATGTATATAAATAAATGTGTAAAATACATACATGTAAATACAAAATATATATAGCTTTAAAAACATATGTGAATATATATATATATATATATATATATATATTGTACACAGAATACATAAATAAATATATAAAAATGTATATATACATAAATTATACATAAAAACACATTTTTAAAATAAAAATAAATTTTTATTAGATAAATGAAATGTGGGTTAAGGAAAAAATAAATGAAGAATAATAATAAAATAAGTATGGAATCTCGATGATAAGTCTTCGTAGAACTCGCAAGTAGCGATTCTTCGAAAAACTTTAGATGAGAGGAATTATATTGAATGTTACCAGAGTATTGAGATATTCGGTATTATTTCTCAATATCCAATTTCATGCTTATTTATTGTTTAATATATATATATATATATATATATACAATGATGAGTTTTGACAAATAAAGAATATCGAGAGAAATATTAATTAAATGAAGATTAATGAAAACAAAAAAGGGTAATGGAAACAATTGAGGCAAATAAACAAAAAGGGATTTTAGAAATACATAAATGCAAAATAATTAAAATAACAAAATTAATAATAGTAAAGTTTCCAAAGGTAAAGAATGGTAATTAAATTAATCGAATAAGTAATAATAGAATTTTGGTAAAAGGGAGTAATTGAAGGAATCAAGATAATAAATCTAAAATATTAATTTTAAAATAAATGAAATTATCCGATGATGGGATGTCATGAAACTCACAAGTAGTGATTTCTTGACTGATCCCTAGGTGAGAAGAGTCGTACTAAATGTTACCAGAGTATTGGGATATTTAGTATGATTTTTCAATAATTTAAATTTTTGTTAAAAAAATAAATAAGATTTTTCAATTAATAATAAAATTTAAATTTAAGTAAACAAATTGCCCGATGATGGGACGTTATGAAACTCACAAGTAGTGATTTCTTGACTGATCCCTAGGTGAGAAGAGTTCACTAAGTGTTACCAGAGTATTGGGATACTTAGTGCAATTTTTCAATAATAAAATTTTTTTATAAAGAAATATTTATATAAAAAATCAAAAAATTCATTTGCATCATTCATTATCTGTTTGCATCATATGCATTCATAATAATTTTCGAAGCGAGTGTGAATCTTCCGATGATGAGATTCTATAAAACTCACAAGTAGTGATTCTTAAGAAATCTCTAGGTGAGGAAAATTATTCCAAATGTTATCAGAGTATTGGGATATTTGATTTAATTTTTCAATACGAAAAAGTTCACATCCACTTTTGGAAAATAAAATTCAACTTTTTAAAATAAAACAAAATAAATTTACAAATAAAAATGATTTTGAATAAAAAGATTGCAATAAAATAAGAATTATTTTTAAATGTTAATTCGAGACCATTTTATTAAAATTAAAGGATAACACATGATTATTATGGTACCGTTTTTTAACGGGCGTCGTGGGGGTGCTAATCCTTCCCCACGCGTAACCGTACTCCCGGACCCGATTTTGTTTTCGCAGACCAAAAATTGTCTTTTTAATAAAATTTAATTAATTTTGAGATTTTGTTAAAAAGATAAATATTTTAGGTGGCCAATCACACCTAGTCAAAAAAAAAAATTGGTGGCGACTCCATTTGTTTTTAAATGTTTTCAAAATCGTCGAGCGCGAAGCCGTTACGACAGTTTGGCGACTCCACAGGGGACGCTAAGTGGGTCAAGCCATTAATTAACCATGTGTTGTCTTAAATTTTAATTTGATAGTCTTGATTAACATTTAAGTCTAGTTTTTCATTTTAAAACAAATTTCTTTAAAACCAAAAATAATAATCCTTTTATTCATTTTTGAACTTTTGATTCATTACATTCTTTGTGTGTGAAGGTATTGTAAATAAAGTAGAATATATGCTCATTCATTTTACATACATAAATGCATTGGCATAACATGAGCTCTATACCCGGGCTCTGTCCTCTTTAAGAGGGGGTAAAGTACCTATGCTCTTGTGAGGTAATCACCTCCGCAATGGCAAGCGAAATACTCCCACTCAAATCTGTTCCTTACTAGTCCAGTGTGGACGACAGTAGAGAATGGTTTAGGAACCTTGTAGATATGTGAAACCTTAAATCAGCATATAGTATGTTGTGAGGAGACCAACCTAAGATAGAGTCATTCCTTCCCTTTTATGAGAGTGACCTTTGATAGAACATAAATAAGCATCACATCCTTTATCTGTTTTTATTTCAATGTTTAAATTGTTTACACACATACTGATTTGTATTTGTTTTTCTGTTCTTTTTGCATGAATCCTCTTGCATCACATAGTCACATAAGGGGGTATTTTAACCATGGCTTTTTGCAACGAGGAATTTTTCACTGAATCCATAGAAAGGCTAGCTTGTTCGTCATCTGTGAACGTTCCATGTGATTCCTACAGGGAGGTGCGAATTTGGTTTGAAAAAATTCAACAAGTGAAAGGAGATTGCTTGACGGGGAATTTCATGTCCTCGCTCTCGCAAGAAGTGAATCTAAACCTACAGCAAAATAATCTAATAGATTTAGCCAACTTATGGGATCAAATCAGTGAAGAAGGGAAGAAGGATTTCCATGAAAAATATGGCCAAATAGAGTCTTTGATTGCTGTAAAAGTTGAAGAACCACTGATCAGAGCTGCTATTCAGTTTTGGGACCCTTCCCATAGGTGCTTCTCTTTCAATGGAATGGACTTGACACCCACAGTAGAGGAGTACTCCGTCCTGTTAGGTATTGACTTGAAAAGTCCGGATAAAATCTATGTTCGAAAGCCAAAATCCGGATACCGCAAAAAGCTAGCCAAACTTATGGGAGTCACACCGGAAGACATAGACTCCCATAAAAAGGAGAAGGGATCCAATGTTTGTATGCCCTGGGATTTTCTTTATGCATTCATCAAGGGACATCTTAGTGACCAGCAAGGATTAGCGGCTTTCGCTTTAGCGATCTATGGTTTGATTATCTTTCCTAAGGTGTTAGGGCACATTGAAGTAGCAGTGATAGACTTTTTTGAGCAAATTGAGAATAATGGGAATCCAGCACCTGCCATACTAGCCGAAACCTTCAGGTCATTGAATTACTGTAAGAGGAATGGAGAAGGGCGATTTGTGGGATGGGCACAGTTATTGCATGTTTGGGCCAAAAGTCATTTTAAATGTGAGGAAAAGGCTTTCAAGAGAACTTTCCTACACCATCGTGCTCCAGTTAAAGAGTTCTGCAACAGTAAGTGGCCGAAACCGAAGAGTAAGGAAGAATGGGTGGATTTTTTGCAAAGACTTGGGGAAAAACAGATTACATGGATGACGCCTTGGATGCCTCATGTACCGGTCTTATATCGATGCGGAGAAGAATCATGGGTGCAACTTCTGGGACCATGGGGAGTGATAAGCTATGCGCCACTTATGGTGCTAAGACAGTTCGGAGCTAAACAATTCATTCCACTAACACATGGGCTTAGTGATTTGGAGTTTTCTTATGGTGAGCCAAAGGCAATGAAAAAAGGAGAGCAAGTGGTCCGATCATGGAAACAAGCACGAAGAATCAACCTTGGCCCCCTCTCTGATAAAGCTACCCCGGAATACTTGATGTGGAGGACAAAGCAAGTAAGGGAGGTAGTTTTTCTCCCAAAAGAATGCAGCATGCCTTTAGAACCAGAAGTAGGAGTATTCGAGGCCGAAATCGCTAGGCAGCAATTCAAGATAGAAGAGGAAAGGTGGAAGCAAGAAAATTTGAGGCTTCGGAAAGAGATGGAACAGCTCAGGTATGAGGCAGAAATGCAAGAAGCCAAGCTCAAGAAGGTCCAACAAGAACACAACGTCACTAGCAAGGATCTCAAAAGTTTGCATCTAGAGAACAAGAAGTTGAGATCTGAAATGAGGGTTGGAGGAATTATGCAAACTTCAAGTGAAAGGAAAAGGGAATTAGAAGACTTGCACAAAAGGGTAGAACACTGGGCACACAAAGCCAAGAAGAGTGAAGAAGAAGTGGTCTATTTGTCCCAAGAACGACAAAATTACGAAGGCATGTACTCAGCAAGTGCGAGGAAGTTAGCCCAATGTCAGAAAGAAAATGAGGAACTAAAGGAGAAGTTGAAAAAAAGAAAGCAAGTCGAGGTAGATAATGAAAAAGTTACATTGCAGGAAAAGGTTCAAATGTTAGAAGAGCAGCTACAAGAACATAAGAACCACATCAAAGTAATAATAGAAGATTGGGAATGAAGTGAAAACAACTGGAGTTATGGATATGACATGGCACAGGATGCAAGCATGACATGGAGAGTGGGAAGCCTCGGGAGACAGCAATATATAGAGCATATGGCCACTCAAGTTTGCAAAGCTGTGACAAAGGCGAGGGAAATAGTTGATAGAGCCGAAGCATTGAGACAAGAAATCCTCCCAACAGAAAAGCACGAGCAAAGGCTGCTGAACTTTTTAGATGAAGCTAAGGATCAATATCAGCAAGTTAGTCGTTTTTATGGATTTAATCAGAATATGATCGGAATGTAACAAGTGACCTTTTGAATGAATGAAAGTTCCTTTTTGTTGAAATTGTTATGGCTTAAATATCCCTTAAAGTATCATTTATTTAACATCACATTCATTCATCTAACATCACATTCATTCATCTAACATCACATTCATTCATATAGTTTAAATAAAACGTAATTTTTCAAAGATTGCATCATGTAGTAATTAGTTTCTTATTGTGGTAATCAAGATTCAAGGGTAGCTTCAACATTCAAGATTCCAGCCCAAATTCCCAAACACTCATACAATACCCGGTCACGCTCAAGAGCAATGGAGGAAGAACATGGTAATAGGATGGATAGGATGGAGAAAGCGCAAGAAGAAATCCGAGGGCAGTTAGCCGCTTTAATGGAAATGATGACAAGGATGAATCGAGAGAAGGAAGTGGCTAGAGAAACACCTAACCCAGGAACAGATCAGCCCCGGGAAGATGATGATCCCCAATACCCTCCAGGGTTTACCCCATTTCATGCCCAATCCTCACAAGGCATACCTGCACCTCCACCTTATGTCCAATCCTCACAAGGCATACCTCCACCTCCTCCACAGCCTATGGGCAGCTACGCTTATGTGTATCCGGGAGCACCGAGCGCCTCAGCACAACCTCATATCACAGTGCCTATACCTCTCACTCAAAGGACAAGACCTGTGGATCCAATTCAAGTCCCTGACATAGATGATCCAAGAGAGCAAGAGAAATTGAAGGGTAGCGTGTCGGAGGTAAAAGGTGATTCCGACTCTAAAAAGTTCAGCATTATAGAGGAAAGGTTGCGGGCCTTCGAGGGCAGTGATTCCTATGGGTCAGTGGATGCAATGGGATTGTGCTTAGTTCCAAATGTGGTGATCCCTCCTAAGTTTAAGACTCCTGAGTTCGAGAAGTACAATGGGACCAAGTGCCCCATCACTCATGTGACAATGTATTGTCGCAAGATGGCCGCTTATAACCATGATGACAAGCTGTTGATACATGTGTTTCAGGACAGCCTCACCGGGTCCGCTGCTAGGTGGTATGTGCAGCTAGATCGTACGCGCATCCACAATTGGAGTGACCTAGCTAGAGCATTCATTGCACAATACAAGCATGTCACGGATATGGCCCCAGATAGGTTATCTCTGCAAAACATCGAAAAGAAGGCCAATGAAAGCTTCAAGGAGTATGCTCAACGTTGGAGAGACATTGCATCCCAAGTCCAACCACCTCTAACTGAAAAGGAGACAACGGTGATGTTTGTCAACACTCTGAAGGCGCCTTATTATGAGCGCATGATAAGGAATGCAACCAAGAACTTCGCTGACATGGTCATCACCGGTGAAATAATCGAAAATGCAATTAAGAGTGGGAAGTTGGAAGGCAGTGATTCGAAGAAGGGTGGAGTGTCCAAGAAGAAAGAGGTTGAAACCCAAGCAGTCACCCATATAACACCCCGGTATAGGGGATATGCACCTTCCCCACCTCGATTCCGACCACAGCCTCAACCTTACCCATATTACCAACCCTATTTCCCGGCCTCGAACAATGTCTCTCCTGCTTCTTACCAAAGCCCATTACAGCCATCAACTTTTCGCCCAGATTTTCGTCTTCCAGTACCTTACTATACACCAACGCCTATGGCCCAACCTTACCAACCAAACAGTAGCCCAATTGCTAACCAAAGGCCTGCCCGAAAAAATATCGAAAGACCTCCTATTGATCCTATCCCCATGTCATACACAGACTTATTCCCACAACTGGTGAAAGGTCACATGATCGCGCCTCTTTACATGGAGCCAATGAAACCACCTTTCCCAAAATGGTATGACCCCAGCGCTCGATGTGATTATCATAGTGGAAACCCGGGTCATTCAACCGAAAACTGCACGGCTCTAAAGTATAAGGTGCAAGATCTAGTTAAGTCAGGGAGATTGACCTTTTCTAAAGAAGTGGAGCCTAGTATCAATGCTAACCCACTGCCTAGCCACAGTGGAGGATCAGTTAATGCAGCTGAAATTGGGGGGAAATGTTGCATAAAGAAACACGTGGATGAGATTAAGACTCCTATGAATCTAATATTCAACGTTTTGGTCAAAGCTAAAATGATTCAGCCTCTACCGTCGGGCTCGAATATTTGTCAAGATGAATTTAGCCTAAACCAGACTTGTGAGTACTATAGGGGATCTGTTGGCCATTCTGTCCAAACTTGTCCTCAATTTCGGCATAAGGTCCAATCAATGATGGATTCATTCTTGATCGAGTTCTATACGGAGGAAGAGGAGGATATGGTAAACACTGTTGCAAATGAATCTTCGGAATGTGATTACCCATGGGGAAAACCAATGACAGTGTTTTACAAAAAGAAGCCAAGTCGCAAACAGGAGGAATCTAGCCTTGTCACTCCTCCAACCATGACTATCAAAATTCCGAGCTCTTTTCCTTATAAAAGCAACAAGGCTGTACCTTGGAAATATGAGTTCAAAGCAGTGATTGAAGGAGCAAGCAACATGGGCTCAGATCAGCCAATTATGCCAGATAATGCAAACATCAGTGGAGTAGGAGGAATTACACGTAGTGGGAGATGCTATACGCCGGAAATGCTAGAAAGGGTCCGAAAAGGAAAAGCAAAGGAAGGAGCATGGTCAGATGGAAAAAGGAGGGGAACAAGCTTTGTCTTCCAAAGATCAAGGGGAAAAACTACAAGAGCCGGTGTCGGATGAAGATGCAAGGGAGTTTTTAAAGTTAATCAAGCACAGTGAGTATAGTGTAGTCGAGCAATTGAACAAGATGCCTGCTCGAATTTCACTATTATCTTTGCTGCTGAATTCTGAATCTCACCGGAACGCCTTAATGAAGGTTTTGAATCAAGCCTATGTGCCTCATGATATCCCGGTTGACAGTATGGACCAGTTAGCGGGAAATATAACAGCGGCAAACTTTATATCTTTTACCGATGACGAAATTCCACCGGAAGGGCGAGGGAGCATTAAGGCCTTGAACATCACTACCAGCTGCAAGGGCCACACAATTGCCAAAGTTTTGATTGACAATGGGTCGTCGATCAATGTCATGCCTATCACCACACTAAAAAAGATGCCTGTTGACCTGTCTTACATACAAACGAGTAACATGGTTGTGAGGGCATTTGATGGTTCTAGAAGAGACGTGATAGGTGATATAGAAATCCCGATTGACATCGGGCCAGTCATTTTCAACATCCAATTCCAAGTGATGGATATTTCATCGTCATACAGTTTCTTACTGGGGAGACCATGGATCCATACGACGGGCGCTGTTCCTTCGTCACTGCACCAGAAGGTGAAATTTGTCGTTGGTGATAAGCAAATTTCTGTCTCCGGAGAAGAAGACCTCTTGATCACCAAGCCCTTATCTGTGCCCTACATTGAGGCAGCCGAGGAAACGTTAAAGTGTTCTTTCAGGGCTTTTGAGATAGTGAATGCAACATATGTGGGAGAAGGATCAAGAATACCCACCCCTCGGTTGTCAACTACTACTAGGATGATCGTTAAACAGACACTACAAAAGGGCTGGCGTGTCGAAAGAGGCTTAGGGAAAAATCTCCAAGGACAAAAGAAGCCTGTGAAGATTGAGGAGAACAAGGATAGGTTCAGCCTCGGATACAAGGCCACTAGTTCAGAAAGAAAGAGGATTCTAGAAGAGAGAAGGAAGAAAAGAATAGCCCGTCTCTAAGGTTACGAAGGAAAATCAGAGAAGATGGTGATCCCGTACCTCTATGACACTTTTCGCTTTCGCGGATGTTATCACCCCTATTCGTTAGAGGCAGTGGAAGCAGGACCTAGGAAAGGATCCTCGCATGGGTTCATAGTCTAAATGGTGCATGGGAAAATGATAACTTTTGTTATAGAAATGATTGTGTTGATTGGGCACAGAGCTGAAAGACTGAATTGTTGAAAGGATACCTTCTATCTTTTGTTTTTCTTTTGTAATGTAGTGAGGTAGATTATCAACATCTCGGTCTAGAGAGCTCTAGAAGATTTTTTGTAAACTTGATCTTCATCATCATTTCAATAAATTAACAAGTTCAATGCATTTTGAGCACTTTTTTCTCATCCCTCATCATATCTATAACTGTTTTTTTTTCTTCTTTTCTTTTCCTTCACTACAATTGGTAAGAACAACCAACCATATCTGTCAAATCTTTACTTTTTCAGGAAAATGAATAATGAATGTGAAGATAACCTTAGTGACTATCCAAGGTTTGATTTTGAAAATTCTATGCACGTTGGTGAACTCAATAACAATGAAGATTCAGACGATGATGCTTTGTCACCAGATCTATTGAAAATGATTGAAGAGAAAAAACCAATTGAACCCCACAAAGAGGTAATCGATATAGTCAACCTAGGGGATGATGAGAACGTCAAAGAAATCAAAGTGGGCACAGCACTTCCATTGGTTGAGAGGCAAAGACCAGAGGAATTACTTCGTGAATACGTTGATGTGTTTGCTTGGTCTTATCAAGACATGCCTGGGTTAAACACTGATGTTGTGGAGCACCGTCTGCCCTTGAAAATGGAATGTAAGCCAGTACAACAGAAGCTTAGGCGCATGAAGCCGGAGATGTTGTTGAAGGTGAAGGAAGAAGTAAAAAAGCAATTCGATGCAGGGTTCTTAAAAGTAGCCAAGTATCCGGAATGGGTGGCTAATATAATCCCGGTACCAAAAAAGGATGGGAAAGTAAGGATATGTGTAGATTATCGGGACTTAAATAGAGCTAGTCCCAAGGATAATTTCCCATTGCCTCATATCGATACCCTGGTGGATAATACGGCCCAACACTACATGTTTTCATTCATGGATGGTTTTTCAGGCTACAATCAGATTAAAATGGCTGAGGATGACATGGAGAAAACCACTTTTATGACAGTCTGGGGCACATTTTGCTACAAAGTTATGCCTTTTGGTCTAAAGAATGCCGGGACCACCTACCAAAGGGCAATGGTAACTCTCTTTCATGACATGATGCATAAAGAGATAGAGGTGTATGTAGATGACATGATTGCCAAGTCTCGAGGAGAAGAGGATCATGTAGCCAACCTTCGAAAGCTGTTCGAAAGGCTACGGAAGTTTCAGCTCAAGTAGAACCCTGCCAAATGCACTTTTGGTGTTAAATCGGGAAAGTTATTGGGGTTTATAGTCAGTGAAAAGGGAATCGAAGTGGACCCGGATAAAATCAGCGCGATACAAAATCTGTCGCCTCCACGCACACAAAAGGAAGTAAGAGGCTTTTTGGGAAGATTGAACTATATTTCCCGCTTCATCTCGCAATTTATGCTTAAATGCGATCCTATTTTTAAGTTGCTTCGAAAACAAGATCCGGGAGAATGGAATGAGGCATGCCAAGAGGCTTTTGAAAAGGTGAAAAGGTACTTGTCAAATCCACCTGTTCTAGTACCGCCGACGGCTGGAAGACCCTTGTTGTTATACATGACTGTCAATGAACACTTCATAGGATGCGTACTGGGCCAACATGATGATATGGGTAAGAAAGAACGGGCTATCTACTACTTGAGCAAGAAGTTCACTGATTACGAGGCCAAGTACACTACAATAGAAAAAATGTGTTGCGCATTGGCTTGGATTGCTCGTAGATTAAGGCAGTATATGTTGTACCATTCGACTTGGTTGATAGCTAGGTTAGATCCCCTCAAGTAAATCTTTGAGAAACCATCATTGTCAGGCAGGTAGATGGCAAGTTATGCTTTCTGAATATGACATCGTGTACGTTTCTCAAAAAGCAGTCAAAGGTGGGGCAATAGCCGACTTTCTCGCAGATCGTGCTACCGACGAATATGAGCCCATCAAGCTAGATTTTCCAGATGAAGATATAATGTCTATCTTTCAAGCAGAGAAGGAAGAGCCCGGCAGCAAACCATGGAAAATGTTCTTTGATGGCGCCTCCAACGCCTTAGGACATGGAATCGAGGCAGTTTTAATATCTCCAAATGGAAAGTATTACCCGTCCACAGCCAGATTAAATTTCAACTGCACCAACAACATGGCTGAATACGAAGCTTGTGCAATGGGCTTACAAGTTGCAATCGAGAGGGGAATCAAGAACTTGGAAGTTTATGGAGATTCAGCACTGGTTATTTATCAGTTATGAGGTGAATGGGAAACAAGGGATCAGAAGCTAGTTCAATACCAGAAGTACATAGCTGACCTTGTACAACAATTTGACGATATCACCTTCCAGCATTTATCTCGAGAAGAAAACCAGGTTGTCGATGCCTTGGCAACGCTAGCTGCGATGTTTAAAATGGATACAGAAGCAAATGTTTCACCAATCAAACTGCGCATGAGAGATTCTCTAGTCCACTGTTCTAGTATTGAAAAGGAAGCGGATGGACAACCTTGGTATTATGACATCATGCAATACCTTAAGAGTCAACAATATCCAGAGCATGCATCGGAGAATGATAAAAAGATCCTTAGAAGATTGGCAATGGGATTCCTCGTTGATGGAGACATTTTGTATAAAAGAGGTAGAGATTAGATGTTGTTGAGATGTGTAAAAGCGTCTGAAGCCAAAAGGATTCTGGAAGAGGTACACAATGGAACTTATGGGGCACATGCAAATGGTCATTTCATGGCTAGACAGATTATAAGGGCGGGCTATTATTGGACTACACTAGAAAGAGATTGCATAGATTATGCTAGAAAATGCCATAAGTGTCAAATCTATGCTGATAAAATTCAAGTTCCCTCGACATCACTGAACGTCATGGCACCACCGTGGCCTTTCTCTATGTGGGGAATGGATGTGATTGGACCCATCTCTCCCAAGGCATCAAATCGGCACAGATTCATTTTTGTAATGATAGACTACTTTACCAAATGGGTTGAGGTTGCATCTTATGCGAATGTGACTAAGTCTACTGTTTGTAAGTTTCTAAAGAAGGAGATAATATGTTGGTACGGTCTCCCAGAAAGGATCATATCAGACAATGCCCTCAACTTGAACAATGACATGATGAAGGAAGTATGTGCACAGTTCAAGATCAGACATCACAACTCAGCTCCGTATCGTCCGAAGATGAATGGAGCTGTTGAGGCTGCTAACAAGAATATCAAAAGGATTGTGGGAAAAATGACAAACACATACAAAGACTGGCACGAGAAGCTACCATTTGCTCTGCATGCATATAGAACATCAATACGTACTTCTACTGGGGCAACTCCTTTTTCTCTAGTTTACGGCATGGAAGCGGTGCTGCCTGTTGAGGTAGAAATTCCCTCCCTAAAAGTCTTAATGGAATTAAACTTGGATGAGGCTGAATAGGTTCGAAGTCGCTTTGAACAATTGAATCTTATAGAGGAGAAAAGGCTTACGGCACTATGTCATGGTCAGATGTACCAGAAGAGAATGATGCGAGCCCATGATAAAAAGGTTCGACCCAGGCATTTCCGTGAAGGGGAATTGGTGTTGAAAAAGATCCTCCCAAATCACCACGATAATCGAGGCAAATGGACACCAAATTGGGAAGGACCATACGTGGTGAAAAGAGCGTTCTCAGGTGGGGCGTTGATCTTGACAGAGATGGATGGGAATGATCTGCCTAATCCGATAAATTCCGATGCTGTGAAAAAATACTATGCTTGAAGAAAGGAAAAGAAGAAAAATAAAAAGAAAAGAAAAAGAAAAAAAAAAAAGAAGGAAAAAAGAGAAAAGAAGAAAAAAAACAACAAGAAAAAAAGAAAGGAAATAAAAGGAGAATTCAAACTGAAAACCCAAAAAGGGCAGTTTGGATTACAGGGGATATCTAAGTTGAAAACCTAAAAAGGCGGCTTAGATGCGGAAAAGATCAACACTCAGGGATCGAAATCATACGGAGCATTGCGTCAGCCGGATGAACTCAATGTGACAGGGGGCATCAACGAATTAGTTTTTTCCGAAGAAAGCACCGGTTTGGTTCGTGAAGGGTTATCTAGACATTCATTGTTTGTTTTGGTCACCATTCCTTGAAATTCACCACTTGACCCTTATGGCATTTGCTACCCAGCTATACTTTTGTTTTCATTGTCTCTTGTTTGTCTAATAACAAATGCTTTTCTTCCAAATTTTGTTGTTCTTTTGGTCATTACATAACTAACTGATAAAGTGCCAGAATGCATGGTGTTTGTTAACAAAATGAAATGAAGATGATGATTAAAATGATAATCTACCTGCTAACATTACTAAAGAAGAAGAAAAAGAAAGAAAAAGAGGAAGAATAGGAAAAGAGAGAAATAAGGGAATGAAACAAAGGAAATTGAAAATTGTGACAAGTACATGTTGTGAATCAGCTCCGATTCGAAATTGGTGACAACTATTTTGTGAAACACGGGTGAAAAGATCAAAAGACACAAAAAGGACAATTCTGAGAATTTGATTACCATAATAGGAATTGCATGACTTTGTCAATACATGCATTTGCATTTCATTCACATTATGAGAAAAAAAAACAAAGCAAAACAAAACAAAAAACAGACAAAAGGACAAACAAAAAAGAGAAAAAGAGAAGAAGAAGAAAAAGAAAAAAGTTTTGACATTTCCAGAAAAAATTTAAAGTTTCATCGCCTCTGCTGCAAGAGGAGCACTTTTCCAGGAAGAATTTAAAGTTTCATCCCCTCTGCTGCAAGAGGAGCACATTTTAGAAAAGAATTTAAAGTTTCATCGCCTCTGTTGCAAAAGGAGCACATTTCAGAAAAAATTTAAAGTTTCATTGCCTCTGCTGCAAGAAGAGCACATTTTCAGAAAAAATTTAAAGTTTCATCGCCTCTGCTGCAAGAGGAGCACATTTTCAGAAAAAGAATTTAAAGTTTCATTGCCTCTACTGCAAGAGGAGCACATTTTCAGAAAAAATTTAAAGTTTCATCGCCTCTGCTGCAAGAGGAGCACATTTTTAGAAAAAGAATTTAAAGTTTCATCGCCTCTGCTGTAAGAGGAGCACATTTCATGGAAGAGTTTAAAGTTTCATCACCTCTGCTGCAAGAGGAGCACATTTTCAGAAAAAGAATTTAAAGTTTCATCGCCTCTGCTGTAAGAGGAGCACATTTCAAGAAGAATTTAAAGTTTCATTGCCTCTGTTGCAAGAGGAGCACATTTCAGAAAGGAATTTAAAGTTTCATTGCCTCTGCTGCAAGAGTAGCACATTCCAAGAAGAATTTAAAGTTTCACTGCCTCTGTTGCAAGAGGAGCACCTTTTCAAGGAGAATTTTAAAGTTTCAATGCCTCCATCATAGCAGGAGCACTTTATTGTAGGAAGAACACTTCAAAAAAAAAAGAAAGAAAGAATTAGGTCATAAGCTAGACAAAATTGTTGTCTTTTGTCTTTGCTCTATTCCTGATTCTCAGCAATGACCAAAGAGGGGCAGCTGTAGACACCAAATGTTGTCCAATCATGGATATGATCGAGACTCAATATAATGGACCATAATAAGCCTAACCAGACTTTTAAAATCCAAATTAAAATTCATGGGAAAGTGGGCTGATTTTGATTTATTTATTTTGTTTTTTATTTGTTTTTTTTATTTTTATTTTTGTTATTATTTTATTATTATTATTAGTATTATTATTATTATTAGTTATTATTATTATTATTCTTATTATTATTTTATTATTATTATTATTATTTAATTGTCTTTCTTTCCGTTCCTTCTTTTTCTTCTTTTTCAACCACATTTAATGAAAATGTTGACAAAACAGACCGGAACCCCATCAACCCACTGACCGGCAACTGGTTTAAGCTAAAACCACCATTGCCAGCCACCTAATTCCACAGAAGATCCACCCAAATCCACCGCAACCTACCCATTCCTGACCCCCTATTACTAATTGAGAGACAAAACTTAAATGTTTGACTCTAATGCACTGAATGATTAAAAAAAATGTTCTTCAATCTGTTTAAAGGAGGCCTGAATGATTCATGAAGGGAGGAGGATTTTTTTTTAGAGAGACTCCGGAACACCAAAACAGATTTACAGAAACTCTACCCACCCAAAACCAAGCAATACCCAACGCCGAGACACCATCACCACCACCATCACCGAGCCTTCACCACCTCATCACCACCATCCTTGCCCTAGCCTCATCACCGAGACCTAAACTGCCACCAACCTCTACCCATATCATCACATCACTAAGCCTTCACCACAGAAACCCAAACGCCACTCCAAAGACACCAACCACCATCACCAAAACCACAACAAGCCCTAACCCAGATCTAGAAACCCCAAACCCGAGACCCCCAAAACCTTAGATCTAAGATCTAGATCCCCACCTGCAAAAAGAAAAGAGACAAACCACACAAAAAAAAGCCAAACATCCACCAGATCTAACCAGATTTAAAAACAAAATACAAAAAAAAAGAGAACAAAAAAAGGCTTTCGAAGGACTAGATCTATAGGGTTAGGTTTATTTTTGGGGGAAAGGAGGTTAGATCGGAGTAGAGAGGAGGAGTGTTTTTTTTAGGTTGTCGGGAAGATCACCAGCGACCAGCGTACGGCGGCGCATGGCGGCCGGTAATCGCCCGGAGGAGGAGAGAGGATGAGAGGATTTTTTTGGGGATTTTTTTTTGAAACCGGGTGGAAATGAGGAGTTGAAAAAAAAAGGGCTTTTTAAAGGAACCAAAACAGTGTGTTTTGGAGGCCTGACCCGGCGCCGACCCGCGTGCCAACCCGACCCGAAACCAAAACTCGCGCAACCCGACTCTCCCTTCTCGCGACCTGCGTTTCTCGCCCGATCCGGACCCGCGAGGCGACCCGACCCACGCGATCCGGCCCAGCAGCTTTAGCTCGTCTTCCTTGGCAGATTTGGGTTTTTGCTGCTTGGGTTCATTTTGGGCCCTCTTTGGACTGTTGGGTATATTTCCTTCTTCATTTATTTTGTTCAATTATTTGCTTTAATAAATAATTTATTTATTTTAAGTTTTTTATGTATTATCATGGCAAAACACAGAAATAATAATAATAAATAACTACTACAATAAATATATGCAAAAATAGAATAAAATAAAATAAACATATAGTTTTAAAAAGGAAAAATAAATATATATAAAATAGGTAAAATACATAGTTTTAAAGTATATAAATTTTATGTACGTAAATTACATATAATAATAAATATATAAAAGAAAATATAAATATAGCTTTTAAAATGTATATAAATAAATGTGTAAAATACATACATGTAAATACAAAATATATATAGCTTTAAAAACATATGTGAATATATATATATATATATATATATATATATATATATATATATATATAATATATATACATAAATAATATACATAAATAAAATAAAAATGTATATATACATAAATTATACATAAAAACACATTTTTAAAATAAAAAATAAATTTTTATTAGATAAATGAAATGTGGGTTAAGGAAAAAATAAATGAAAATAATAATAAATAATAAAATAAGTATGGAATCTCGATGATAAGTCTTCGTAGAACTCGCAAGTAGCGATTCTCTTCGAAAAACTTTAGATGAGATGAGAGGAATTATATTGAATGTTACCAGAGTATTGGATATTCGATATTATTTCTCAATATCCAATTTCATGCTTATTTATTGTTTAATATATATATATACAATGATGAGTTTTGACAAATAAAGAATATCTAGAGAAATATTAATTAAATGAAGATTAATGAAAACAAAAAAGGGTAATGGAAACAATTGAGGCAAATAAACAAAAAGGGATTTTAGAAATACATAAATGCAAAATAATTAAAATAACAAAATTAATAATAGTAAAGTTTCCAAAGGTAAAGAATGGTAATTAAATTAATCGAATAAGTAATAATAGAATTTTGGTAAAAGGGAGTAATTGAAGAATCAAGATAATAAATCTAAAATATTAATTTTAAAATAAATGAAATTATCCGATGATGGGATGTCATGAAACTCACAAGTAGTGATTTCTTGACTGATCCCTAGGTGAGAAGAGTCGTACTAAATGTTACCAGAGTATTGGGATATTTAGTATGATTTTTCAATAATTTAAATTTTTGTTAAAAAAATAAATAAGATTTTTCAATTAATAATAAAAAAATTTAAGTAAACAAATTGCCCGATGATGGGACATCATGAAACTCACAAGTAGTGATTTCTTGATTGATCCCTAGGTGAGAAGAGTTCACTAAGTGTTACCAGAGTATTGGGATACTTAGTGCAATTTTTCAATAATAAAATTTTTTTATAAAGAAATATTTATATAAAAAATCAAAAAATTCATTTGCATCATTCATTATCTGTTTGCATCATATGCATTCATAATAATTTTCGAAGCGAGTGTGAATCTTCTGATGATGAGATTCTATAGAACTCACAAGTAGTGATTCTTAAGAAATCTCTAGGTGAGGAAAATTATTCCAAATGTTACCAGAGTATTGGGATATTTGATTTAATTTTTCAATACGAAAAAGTTCGCATCCACTTTTGGAAAATAAAATTCAACTTTTTAAAATAAAACAAAATAAATTTACAAATAAAAATGATTTTGAATAAAAAGATTGCAATAAAATAAGAATTATTTTTAAATGTTAATTCGAGACCATTTTATTTAAATTAAAGGATAATACATGATATTATGGTACCGTTTTTTAACGGGCGTCGTGGGGGTGCTAATCCTTCCCCACGCGTAACCGTACTATCGGACCCGATTTTGTTTTCGCAGACCAAAAATTATCTTTTTAATAAAATTTAATTAATTTTGAGATTTTGTTAAAAAGATAAATATTTTAGGTGGCCAATCACACCTAGTAAAAAAAATATTGGTGGCGACTCCATTTGTTTTTAAATGTTTTCAAAATTGTCGAGCGCGGAGCCGTTACGACAATATGAGAAGCCTAGAACATGGGTTTTAAGAGCAATTATATGGCTGAAATGAAGGTTGTAAAACTAGAGTTTGAAGGTTGAAATGAGGGATGACCTCTGGAAAAGTTGGGAGCTAAAATAGAGATGCTTAATGATGTTGGAATAGGGAAGATGGGAAGGTGAGAGGAGTTGGTTTTAGGGTATGTTACAGGCTTAAATGAATGATTTGTGGTTGCCTAAATGGGGACCAAATAGAGTTGAAACGAAGAGTGTTTGTGGGTCAAAATGGTGCTAAATCAAGGCTGTTCTGACTATGGAAAGATGGTGGTGGAGGTTGGCTTTTAGACACTATTTAGGGCTTTAAACGAAAGCCAAAAACAAGGATTTTAGGGGTTTTGAGGCTGTGTATCAACACTGGTTTGGGATAGCATTTTGGTGCTTGGAGGCTAACTAGACCAAGTTTGAGTAGGGAAATCTTTGGAGACTAAATTGGGACGTTCAAGGGTTGTTTTGGTCTTAGAAGCAAAACGTTTTGGGTGCTTGATCAAGGTTGAAATTGGGCCTGGGACAGGAGCAATTGGGGGTCAATATAAGGGCTGAAGCGAGGGAGAGTTAAGCACTAAAAGATAGCCGAAAAAAAGGGGGGGCTGCTACTGCTACCATGAGGCTACAGCAAAGGTACAGAAGCAAGGCTGATTAGACCAAAAAAAAAAGAAGTAGAAGAAAAGAAAAAGAAGAAGAAAGAAAAGTAAAGTGAGAGAGAGAGGCTTAGAGAAATTTTCCCCATGTCTTTAGGCTTACAAATGTGGTAAGAAATAGTAGATTTAATTATAAATTTTCTATGTGATTTCTATAAATAATTTCTAAATGTATATGTATTGTTGAAATTGTAACAAGGGCTAAAGTTACGAATGATGGAGATTTGGCTAAAGTTGCTAACCTTAAAGCATTTCGGTAAGATACTTCTATAAGATTGTGTTAGTGTTATATTGTATAAGTTAGTGTTAGGAGTGTTCAAATGATGAAAAATTGTGGAGGATGGGTGAAATGATATTTAAATGGTGATTGAACTCTATGAGTGACATGGAACTATCGTTAGCATATAAATTGTCGATGTTGAATGCATTAAATAATAATGTTTATTGTTGGAAACTATGAAATGATGATGAAATGTGAATTGATAGGTATGAGTTAGAAATTGTGACTTTATGGAGTATTGAATAAAATGACTTTGCTAGAATAATGCAAGTTAGAGTGAAAGGTATACAAGGTAATATAGGGTGGAATATTATGAAATAATATCAAGATATTGAAAGTACATAAATGGAGTGATATTGGATTATTGATAAAATGTCATTGAAACGTGATGGATTGTTGATAAAGTATGCTTGAACTAACATTTGATCTTGGTATGAATGACTTTATATCTATTGACTAAAGTGGGAAATTGGTTATTGACATGTGAGACCTATGAAATGTTGATATGGTTTAATGTTCACTATGATAGAATGATTGAAATGATGAGGAAATAAATTTTAAGCATGTGGTACTTAACGAACCCTAGAAATCATACGTGAATATATCTGATAATTGTGGCATGTAATGTGGACTATGATTGGATGTTGAATCGTGATAAGGTGACTGATATATATATATATATTTATATCGTTGGAGTAATGATAGGATATATTATTGGAATTGTTATGGAGTTTAGTAAGATATTGATAGACAAATGAAAACTTGTGGAACAGGTTGAAATATGATTGAATATTGGAATGACTGTTAAATTATGTTTGAGAAGGGTGTAATATTGTCGAAAAGTCAAAAAAGTGAGTTGAGAATCGATCTTTGTAGTTGTGATGCAATGTGTAAATATTGATGTAAAAGTATATATAAGCATATTAGGAATCGAGAATCTCCATGAATGATTATGTATGACTATGTCATGATGTGAATGTAATGTTTCACGAATAAAAAAGTGATAAATATCTAGATGAGACAATCATGTAGAAATTGAGATTTACCATCAATGTTTTTGTATGAGACGTGATATGTAGTATGTAGTAGTTCTTGAATTTGATAAAGTGACCTTGATACCTTTTGAAGTATTGTTAATAAATGATATATTGATAGGTGAAACGCGAAATATACCATGGTACATCAATTGTTTTGGAAATGAGAAATTAAAGGATAGACATGAGATTTGACTTAGGAATAATTGTTGTTTGAATTGTGAGGATGATATTTGGATATGAAAATAAACTTAAGTGTTATTGAGTCCTGACAAGAGTAGTGTGATTTTACTAACCGATGCATGGGGTATAATCTATTGTATTAATACTATTGAAAACTGATAGACTATGTATAATTACATAACATTTGACAAATTATACTTGCACCATGATTATATATGAATGAGAAATTGAGGCTATTGTAGATATACCCTAGTATATTAGCTTAAGCATGCACAATATTGGATTGAATATCAATTGAGTTATACCTTGATGTACTTACGTGCATTCATGCATAACATATGATTTTGAACCTTCCGGATCATATATCATTTTAAAAGAGAAAATATTTTTTGAAAAGAGGAGTATCAGATTCCTTTAAACAAAATCAAATGTTTAAAATGTCTAGACAGCCTCAATGCTTGAATGTTTAATTCATGCTTTGATATCATGCATAACATGTACAAATTGGACATACGATTTAACTATACATTGATTTGAGAAACAATGCAGTTTTAAATGCTTTATTGTGTGGTTGTCTTAAAGGATTTAAAAAGAAATTGAAAAAAAAAAAGAGATTTCAATTTAAAGACAATAGGTACCTTATGGAATGCTTGCGTGGCATATGCCTTTGTGGCATAATATATATATATATATATATATATATCAAATGGTTCTGTCTGTATGGCATGGAACCTCGTTTATATATACATGATATGTATGTGTTGCTTGATGAGACCATTCCAAGTTATCTGATAATAGTCGTGGACACATTCCTCAATTTCCAACTAATCAGTGGGACTAGGACGATCTATGATCATATATAGATGCCTTTCGAGGGAAACTTTTCCATTGATAGCTACAATGGGTTAGAGATGATATGATACCAGAATAGGGATCCATGCTTAGTCTCTCACTAAATGTTAAACATTATCTAGAGTATGGTTTACCATATGTAAATCTCTAGACATGATATGTTTTTACACCATATTTGATGTGACTGAGAGTGAATATGATTTATACTTGGTTTTATATCACACATGATATGATCTGAGACTGTACTTATTTTGAATACGTTTAAAAGTACATGTAATATGATTTTGAGATTGTATATGTTTCACACAAGTTTAACTATTACACGTAACATGTTTTGATATGACAATTGTTTTATACAACAGAATTTTTATACGTTACATATTGAAACTTGTCATGATAATATATTTTGCACTGGTGCATAACATGCAGTGATACAAGGGTACTTAGTGTCATTAGGGTATGATCGAATCAATATACGAAGGATATTGATTTCTAAATGATATTAGGGTATATGCTTGTAGGATTCATATAATCCTAACTCAATTATTATATTAGTAACTTACTGAGCTCTCGCTCATTAAACAAGAATTATTTTTTAGATTGATTCGAGTTAAGGGACACGTTGGACAATTCTGGAGATATAATAATGTATCCACTTCCAAAGTCCTCATTATTGAATATTTGGTATCGTAATACTTTTCTCGTATATTCTTTTATTTTTAGGCAATCTCTGTACAGTACTACAGGATGAGATGTAAACTAGGATAATTAGTAGTCGATATAATATTCCAATATTATATGATGTGTATGTAGTGATTAGTTGTGGATATTAGAACTATTGAGATGACACCTATTGGTAAATATAATGTGGATTGCGGGAAATGTTGTGTTGCATTGTGATGATTTGCAGGTAGTTAACTAGAGGAATCTAAAAATATAAGGGGATATTTTCAATCTGTTTCTAAGAAATAATAAGTTATGGGCTATAAATGATCTTTCATTATCTTAGAGAGTAATTTAAATCATAATTGAATTAAAGAATGAATGGAAATAGTTTAGTTAGTGATTACACTGATATCGAATACAAACCATAAAACGAAAAGGAAAAATTTAGTCCGTAAATTTATAAGAAGAAAAAAGTATGAATATCAAGTGCAAATTACGGTCTTCAAGTTGTGAGAGCAAGTATTTCTCGAAAATTTTTAGGTGAGAATAAGCTATATAATCTCCTAGTCTAAATTTTTATCATATGATTTAGAATAAAGTATATAAAATAACTAATAATTAGTGTTTCATTATAATTTTTTATAAGTTATTATTTTAAAATAATCTCTTATCCTTTGATTTAAAATAAAATACATAAAATAGATTATTGATATGTTTATCTTATCATAATATTTGTATGTTATGTTTAATAATCTTTTATCGTATGATATAGGATAAATTATATAATCTCTTAAAAATACACTATTGTTTTCAATTTCAAATCTTATCATAATGATCATTGATTTTTTTTTTGAAAAATCATTGATATTGTTTTTAGTGATATAAGATAAATTATATAACCATATGAAAGAAGAAGAATGAAATTATGTACATTTTTATATCTTTTGTACTAAAGCATCATATATCTATATATGTGTATGTTCAATTGTTAATGCATAAGAATTGTATTAAAATTTAAATTTTTATTAATTTAATTTCAATACCTTATCATGCTTTTAGACTATCTACTATTGTTTTTAATTTCAAACATGTAATTTAGATTAACTTGATCAATTAATGATCATAATGTTGGACAATTAAATAGATATTAATTTTCTCAATTACTTCTTTTAGTCAAAAAAATTCTTTTAATTTATTATAATGAGTTACAAATAGAATAAAAAACAAACTACAAAAAAATAAAGACATACATAATATATATATATATATATATATATATATATATATGATAATTATTCCATACACATATCCTATAAAAATATTAAAAAATAAATAAAATAAGACATGTGTCATAATCCTAACACCGCTTATGGAGTAAAAAAGCTCCATCAATGGTATATGGAATAATTATATACACACACATACACGCTAAGATTTGCATTATATAAGGTCATGTTTGGTGCATAGGATGATGGATAAGATAGGATGATAATCATCCTATCTTATGTTTGGTGCATACATTAAGGAAAGGATTGGATTGCAAGAAGGATTAGTCATCCTCTTAGTATAGGATAACTCAATCCTCTCCAAAAGGTGAGAATTATTTTTAATCCCATAGGATTAAAAATAAATACTCATATTTTATTTATTTTATGCTTAACATTTATATTTAAAAATTAACTTAACTATTTAATAAAATAATAAGGATCTTTAATTAATTAATTAATATAAATTTTTTCCTTCTTTTTTTTTCTTGTTTTTGACTAAAGAAAAACTATAATTTTGATAAAATAATATTTTCTTGTACACATTTTTTAAAAGTATTTTTTAGAAAATAAATTTTCAAACATAAAAATTATTATAAAATATATTTTTATCTAGTTTTTTCTTACATTTAAATTTTTATTTTTTCTTTCTTAATTTTTTTCTTTTTGCCTGAAAAAAATGAAAGAAAAACTTATTTAATGTAATTAAAAAATAAACTTATTTCCAAGAAAAACTCAATTTTCTAAAAATAATATTTAATTTACAACAAAAAATTATTTTAAATTTAAATCATATAAAAGAAATAAAAACAAAAGGAAAAAAATGAAAAAAGTACAGAAAATGATTTTTATAAAAATTCATTTCTTAACAAAATAAATTTTTTGAAAAAGTAATATAAATTTTTTAGAAGTAATTTTTTATTAAAAAATCAGCTAATAAATTGGACTATTAATTATAGTATTATAAATAATATTTAAATTTTTCATTTATATTTATAACAAAAAAAATATAAATTTAAATTATGTTACTTTAAAAAAGAGTACTTAAAAAATCATTTTATACTATTTTTAATTTTACACAAAACAAATATTATGAAAGACATAAAAAATCATCCTATCCTATTTTTAATCCTTGTATACACCAAACATAATATAGGATGATATAATCTAATCTTATCCTATCCATAATCTTATATTATCTTATTATATCCTCATCCTATGCACCAAACATGACCTTAAAGTATTTTATATATATATATATATATATATATATGATTTATATGAAATTAAAGTATCATAATTCGAAAAGATGACGAAACGGGAGTTGAAAGAACACATTGCTTTAGATAAAAATGAGTTACAGAGAGTTCATGCTAACGACTTATTGAGAGTTCATATATTGGTTCATATAGTCTATATCAATATTAGAATAAAAACTCTGATGATGATGATCATATATATGTTAAATTACCAATGTGTTAGGAGTTCTATCTTAACATATTATGAATCTTTTTATTAATTAATTTTATTCCTTTATGTTTAAAATTTAAAATCTTATTATTTTAAACAAAATTAATTAATTTAAGTTAATTATTATTATTCGTTAAATTTTTTTTTTGCCAATGATATTAATAATGAATTTGCTAATTAAAATAACGTCTTTTAAAATAAAAATATTTTCATAGCCACACGTTTCACATTTTAGGCTTGTTCACTTGGCGAACACTTATCCATACATGTTAATTGCCAAGGTTCAAGTCTCTCTACAATAAAATTTTAACATCATTCATACACTTACCGGGTAAAGGGTATCCGAACTTGATAATTACCAGATTATAAAGTATTCGAATCCGACGTAAACAGGTCGGATGATGTCGGAGTCGGATACCCGCTTAAGAGCTACCCATTTACATCCCTAGCTCTAGTATTCCACATAAGATCTCAAATGATTGTTAAGTGTTTTTCTCCAAAACAGACAAAGCAGGAGTTAAATAATTATTTGCCTTGTCAGGCAAATGGGCAACCTGTAGAAAGAACATGAATGTACTGCTTCAGTTCGAGTCGTTATTGTTTAGAAGCGAAAAAAAGTAGGGTTTTAATTGGTCCTCACCAGCTCATAAAGTTCCCTCCCTTGCTCAGCAACATATTCATGACAAACCTGCATATATCAAGTTTCTGTTAGTTCTGTCATGCTTAAAATTATTTTTTGTGACAATCACTGTTACCCACATCAAAGCTCTTATTCCTTGCAGTCGAATCATGCAACGCTTTCACGCAGATATCAGCCACATCAGCACAACTAATGCCCTGATCAAAGAAAGAGAGTGGTAAGACAGGATGGAAACTTATTAATGTTTTATTATAGTCCAATTGTAGTACATTTCCACCTGAGAAATCCTGTTTCCTTGATCGAATATAAGAGCACGTTGGCCACCGGGTTCCTCCTGTAAGAATCAAACTTTGATTCAGTACACATTTGGCTGTCAAAAGCCGAGATTGGAAATGCATAAAGTTTGAGAACATTTGGTAGAGTAAATTTCCATTTTCCATAGTAAGTTCCTTCTAGATTTTCTATTGTAAAGCTGATGTACGACCTTCTAACCACTTAAAGTGCAGTAACTGGAGCATTTTAGCTAGTATGATAGGCACCAATGACAAACACAGATTAGAAATGTTATGAATTATGCATGTAGTTGGAAATGCATCTGGAATATCAGAGAGATTTTTTTTCATTGCAGCAGTTTATCCTTTTTCTTTTCAAGAGCTACATTCATTGGAGTAATGAGCTTGAAAAGCATATCATCATGTTCAATGACTGAAATGGTTGATATTATATAGACAGTCAATCAATTTTGAAAAGGGTTAGCCAAGGAACCACCAGTACCACTCCATAAAAAAAAAAAAAGGCTTTAGGTTTACACTAAGTGCATTTAAATCTCAACTTCACAAGAATGATATAAGAGCATTTACCTTTAGGGGACCAGGGCGAATTATTGTGTACCCAAGACCTGATCTTCTCAATGAATCCTCACCAGCCTGAAGAAAACTCAATCATGACAATGTAAAATATGTAAGAAAAGGAAGATAGAGCAGGAATGATTCTCACGTTAATAGAAACAGAAGCAGAAGACAACACTGACCCTCTTGGCTTTCAAAACTTGCTCCCTTCGGTTCGGCTCGACTCCTAATCCTGTGCATGAGACTAAAACAAAGTCTGTTTCCTGTCCAGACTGCAGTCATCAGGATCAGGGTAAAATTATTTTAGAAAGACAGCAATCTATGATCTTAAAAATATAGCAAAAAAGACTACCTAGTAAATTTAACTCTATCCCTTATCAGGTATTAGGGTCCCACTTTTACAGATATTTTAAATCTGCATTCCACATTTTACATGGACAAACATATTCGCAGTCAAATCAATAAGCAAGTATCCAACAAGAAATCACTACTAACAGCCATATTGAGCACAGAGATATCTATTAGCATTATTTAGCATTTTTTTTTCATCCTGGAACCCTAAAAAAATTTTAATGCAATAATAACAATAATCAGTCACATATAGTGTTTCTGTACTATTTCATCTACAAGCCAAGACCTTGAAGTTAATTTTTAATGGTTGACTCACTTCAACACAGCAGCAAAATATGAACCTTCAAGAATTGACCCAAACAAATAGCTAGATTTTGACAGGCTCACCAACTTCATTGACGTAACAGAGGCTTCAGATTAGGTGACTAAAAAGGTACACACCTATTTTACTTGCTAGGAAAACCTCAAAGTTGAAGTAAATGGTTCACCCATTTCAAGATACAACAAAAATCACACAAATGGATGAATAATTAGCAACAGAGGATTCTGACAGACCAAACAGCTTCGGTGATGGAAGCAGGGTTTCACATGATGTAATTGAAAAAATACTACACTATTTAACTTGAAATTCTGATCAATAGTTTCTGTTTTTCAGCCATTAACCGTTTATTTCTACTTGTTTAGGGCTTAGAGTTCAAATCACCCTAAATGTTGTAGATAAAAACTAAGAATAATGGTTTTATGACACAGATGGGTATGATAGCTGCAGATGCACATTCATGCATGTGCACACATGTGAATGCCGACTTGCAGACACACAAGTGGAATGAAGCAAACTTTATGGAAAGAGAAAAAACAAGAACACTTATTATTTGCAACCCAATCCATATTGCCTTAACATATATATGTTACAGGCAGACACTCAAACCAGCATTCCGTTTCTGCATGTAACTCATTAAGGTTGATGACTGCCATATCACATGATTCAGAATTTCAGACCAGGAAATTACCAGAAAATATTCAATGGTGCTCATTTGTGATGTTATAGCATAAAATGATAGTATAAACTATAAAGTGCAATAAAAGGGGGAAAAAAGGGCAAAACTGAAGGTTCTTCTGTCAATGAAGGAGGAGGATATACATAAAACACTTACAGGTAATGCTTTTATATATTCCAATATAAGCTTGAAACTTCTGGGGTCTTGCTTCATTCCTGCTGTTCCTTCAGCTGGCCTCTGCAGAAAGAAAAATATAGACGAGTATAAGCTTCATATGCCAAATTGTCATTATTTGAACAAGGGAAATAAGAAATCGATAAATCATCAGAATTCACAGTAGCAACAGTCTGAATGACGAGCTAGAACAGAAAAATGTTGTCAATCATTTTTTGATCACACCATGTCTTGTCTAATCAGGAGATTTTTAAGGAATAAATGAAAACAATTGCCACTTTTTGTTTGAAGAGTATATTAGAAAAATATGGAAAAGAATAAACTTTATTGGTCTCATCAGCAAAAAGAGAGTGATGGCATGCAGTCATTAAAATGTTGAAGAACGCTTTCCTAGAGACCATAAAACATAAGAAAAAGATGTTCACAATAGACTGGTAGAGGCTATCATAACAAAAATGTATTACAAATAATAAAACAAGAATAGCTAATAATTATGTACCAAAATATGCAAATGCCATTCGGATCAGAAAGCAAACTTTCTGCATCTACTTTAATATGCATAATATATAAATTTTCCAGGATCACTTTTTGAGTGTGTTTGCGGCCAAAGTTCCGACCTGCAAGTCTATGATATCTTATCTAAATATAAGTAGTCCATCTCACATGGTAATATACAATCAGAAATCAACATTCAAGTGAATTACTAACTCAAAAGCATCCATCAGAAGTTCATACTATGCACTAAACTCTGAGCAAACACCTAATGCTATCTACTAGTCACAGATCACAAAATCTATGCAGTGGTCCACAAGTTCAATTTAAAAAATGAAAAAGCAAAATTCACAGCAAAAAGAATCTGTCCCTGAAAAACCAGCATTGCCATTCGGTATTCACCAAGTTTACTCTAGTGTAGTGGAGAAACCGGAAACATAAAAACAAATATATATATATATATAAATAACACAAACAAATCAATTTTCTGATATATTTTTGATAGTTTTTTTAGTTCTATCATTTAAAGAATTCTGAAATTTTGCATTCATATCAAATAGCACCATCAAAAAATTCATTTGACACCACAATGGATGGCCATATAGAGTATCAAAAAGCAAGCAAAAAAAGGAGACCAAATAGGCAATTAAGATGACATGCTTAATTTCTTCCTGGTTCAAAAATCATTTAGAATATTTAATAAAATACCAAGCTAGAAGTCAAATCACCAAGGACATCAACTAGTCAATAATTTTACAGTTTTAACCCTCAGATTCTGCCAAAAACAGAAAAAATGAAGGATCCACAGAACAAACCTAAATTAACAACAAGGTTTCCTTAGGCAGACTGTAGAATATCACATGCCAATTTTGAACCCATAACCTACTGGATAATATTGACAAAAGTCAACCTCAAAAGTATTGATGATTCAAAAGTACAAATTCAATAACCATTCAAAAAGTTATTGACCTGAAACCTTTGAGGAGAAATGCAGGTAAGGATCCCTTATCCTTTTAGATGTTTTTTAAATTAAGTGATACAGTCCAAGTTTTAAAATACACATACCTGTTGTCTTCGTGGCTCAAAGCGTATAGTTAGTGTATGTACAAGGAATGGATCTAATGGTGGATCATCTGGTTTCACAGGACGAAATGATGAAAATGGCACTCTGACCTGTCAATCATGTTAAAGAGGAAATACGTAATTTAATTGACACCCTTCACCCAAAATTCTTAAGAAGAAGAAGCATTGATGCATAGAATGCTTGTGACAAAAGCCCAAGGCTTTCTAAGAGTAAGGGATCATTACCCTACAAAATCCTACTTTTGTGTTTATTCTGGCAAAATATAATTTGCTTTGAGTTGTATCTGCTGAAGGACCAGCTTCAAGAATTACAACATAAGATCTTCCATTACCACCAAGGGAAAGAACTAGACCTTCATACCTGAAGGCCAAATATTCCACAAAGTCAGATACACTTTTAAGGTGGAGTCAATGCATCTGTCAATAACAAATCAAACAATAGCCAGCTTCTGCTAAGAGAGAAGGTATATTGATAAGGGAAGTATCATATACCTGTCAAGAGTGCGACCTAAAGGAAGTGAAAGCTTTTTTGACAGCTCAACATACCCACCTCTGGTGAAAACATAGCCTACAGTTGCATGCCAAAAACAGAGTTAAAGATAGAAAACGCTATATTTGTCAGAGGTAATAACCACATATGAAGGCTGTAAATCTTAGTTGCTTCAAGCTTGGCTTGCATCATATTTTAACTGAAATTTACCTGAGAAAACCGCTTCTCCAGTCTCAGTGTACTCAAATTTAGCATCCATTCCACCATCATACTTCGAAACAACCACATCCTGGAAGTAAGTACCTTGATGTACTTCCCATCCATTCAATGAATCTTCAGATTTGAGCTTTGCAAGGAGAAGCTTGCTTTTGCTGCTTTTTCCTGCCCGAATTTGTGCCAGTTTATTATTGCAGTCCTGTAGATAATAATAAATATCAATTCAGCTAGGCTATTTTTCCGGGAGAAACAAAGATGAATCAGGAACCAATCCACCATTAAACCATCCACAAGCTGCAATTAAAAATTTTATCAAATTGCTAGCATATGTAATATGACTATATAGACTTAGACTAAAACAAGGTAACAAGACTATATAGACTTGACAATGTAAAAATGAATCCACTCGAGAAAAGCCCAAACTTTGGACTAGCAGAGAAAGTAAAGTTAATGACAAAGAAGAGGGTCATTTTACTGTCTCCAGTGTAGTGATGATTTAATTTGAACATTATGATCCACAACAACAAAAAGGCTGGCCTTGGAAGAACCCATTGCATTCAAAATGTGGAGATATAATTATAGATGGAATACGACAGATGCTCAAGGTTGGAACAAACCTGAAATGCTTTGGTAAGGTTTAAAACCCCTTGATGATCAACTCTGTAAAGATCTCCAGTAATAGTGGACCGAGCAGTGGCACAGTAGATAATCTTATTGCAGCCTTCTACTGCAGCTTGAAGGGAGGATGGCTCACCCACATCCCCAATTACTATCTCAATCGACCTAGGAAGCATGTCCAACACATCCTGATCTGCCTTCCTCACCAAAGCCTTTAATCACAGAATTAAAGAAAAGGCCTTTAATCACAGAATCAAAGAAAACACATAATATATAATAAAAATAAAGCTACAAATTCTAGAGAAATCCAACTCTATAGTATATCACATTATAGTTTTCAACTTCTTTGAACTAACCAAATCAGAACTTTAAACTTGGAATCTGTATTTGAAGTTTGAACTCAGCTCAAGCCCTTAAACTTTCACACATTTCGAAAGGAAAAAACAGACACGCATAGATAAGTATATTACAAGAGGAAAAGAGAAGAAAGTGGTAAAAGCAAAGCAACCTTGACGGTGTATCCTCTGAGCATGAGCTTACGGACAACAATGCGGCCAATTCGGCTGGTGGCACCAACAACAAGGACAGTGGTGTTTTGAGCACCAGGAATGGCAAACTCACACATGGGTCCTTCTCCAATAAGCAAAGCATCCAAAGCTTCCCTATCATCTGCACGAGTTGTCCTTGAAATCTGCCCCAACCCAGAAAACTTCCTCCAAACCTCGTCAAATATTTGTCTGGATTTACGCCCCAATCCCACCGGATTCACGTCGTCCAAACTCAATGAAACTTGCTGCTGCTGTTGCTGTTGCTGCTGCTCTTCTGGAGTAGATTCAGTTGATGTCGTTGTTGTGGGAGTTGGAGAAGAAGTTTTTTTAGTTTTGGGTTTTTTCTTGTTGCCTTTGCCAGTGTTGGGAGAGGCAGCAGCGCGTGGGATAAGGAAGGTGGCACACTGAGATGGAGAAGGTTGCCATTTCAGCCAGCTGTGGCTGCTGTTAAGACTGTTGCTTAAACTGGTTGAAGGACTGATTGATGTTGCAGCGCTCATGGCTGTTTTCTAATTTGCGACTCAATTCAGTGAGAAGAAGAAGAAGAAGAAAAGGCATAAAAATATATTATTGCATTACGAAGAGATGATTTTTCGTTTTAATTGGGAATGAAATGAAATTGAAAAGAAGAAAGGAAGGGTGGTTGATGCTTGAGAGATCAAAATCGAAGGAAGAAGCCAAAGCAAGAAGAAATGAAAACCACGTGTTTCGATTTGAGGCTTGGGTGCGTTTGGAAGAGTGAGTAGTTAGAGCCGATAAGCGCGCCACGCTGACTCACCTCTTTCCTTTCATTCCTTGGGTACTTGACAGCCTTCGGAACAGACAGCCCTTCAAAAGAGACAGCCCATATATGAGAAATTCTATTCATACCCCGTTTTTTATTAAATCTACCCCACCCCAAACAACTCTTTAAAGTAAAATACAATTTTACCCATACCACACACCGGCTACTCCTCCTCCTTCTCCTTCCTTCTCCGTCTCCTTCTCCTTCTCCTTCTCTTCTCTCCTTCTTCTTCCTCCTTCCTGGTACGAATCTCCTACTGTTAAGGTAAAAATAGTATTTGCAGTACGAAGCTCCTGCGCATGGTGTCCCGCTCGCGCCGCTCGCAGGTGTGCCGCTAGGCCAGCCCGCGCAGGTGGCACACATGCGCGAGGCCAGCCCCGCGCAGGTGGCACGCATGAGAGGCCGGGCAGGTCGAGCGGCTTGCACACCATGCGCGAGAACCCCGCGCAAGTCTCACTTGCGCGAGGATCCCACGCAAGGCCCACTTGCGCGGGGATCCCGCGCAAGGCTCACTTGCGCGGGGATCCCGCGCAAGTCTCACTTGAGCGGGCGTTTTACATCCCGTTTTGCATTCTGTTTGCAATTATTTCTGGTTTTGATTACATTCTACAAGTTTGGTTTTTATGATTTTTGATTTAATCAGCTGACTAAAGTTTATAATTATACAGACTATTGCCACCATCACCCTTCGATTGCTGCCATCAATCTGTACAAGCTATTGCACTGTAGGACTACTACCATCAGGTATGTGCTTGATATATGTTATTTTTTCATGCTATGTTCTATTTAAGCATTGTCAGAAAAATAAATAATGTGATATATTATCAAAGAGGTGTGATATATTATCAAATAAATAATGTGATATATTATTCATGCTATGTTCAATTTAAGCATTGTCAGATATATTTCATGCTATGTTCTATTTAAGCACTATAGGCTCACTTGTCATGATCTGCTTATTTATACTTGCTGACAATGTAGACACACTTGACACTATTATTTCTCACTTACTCTCACTTTGCACGACACACACCTCACGTCACTCACTCACACTTCCACTCACTTGTACACTTTTTACTTCCTCACACACTTGCACTCAACTATTGCACTTAGTGTCTTGGCTTTTAATATGTTTGATAATTTTTTAAATATTTTTTTTCAGACATGGCTAATACACGAGGTGGAGATTCATCTCAAGGAAGACGACAGCGACCTACCGGCTCTGAGAGGAGACGACGAGTTAGGAGATATCAAGCCGAGCAAGCTGAACAAGTCGAACCTGTCGAGCAGGTCGAGCAGGACGAGCAGGCTGAGCAGGTCGAGCAGGCTTAGCAGCTAGATGCAGATTATGTAGAGGAGGAAGTCGAGCCTTGTCCTGGAGGTCCGACCGATACATCAGTTCTTCGAAGTTTTAGATCACATGTTGCTTTTGCAATATGGGATGGGCAGGTAATTCTCCTTTCAAAAATTTGGTAATATGTTTTTGCAAGAAGTGATAACATGACGCTTTTGAAATAACTTATTGTTTGTTGTTTTCGATATAGGAGCGAGACAATTTGAAGGTCCTGAATCATAGCAACAAAATCTCTCAGTGGATCTTAGATGATGATAGATCTCGTATTCTCTCCTCGGTTATGCAGTCCGGCTTAGCGAGTTTAGTTGACTGTAGTTACCGCACATGCAACAACACCATCATCTCTGCTTTTTGTGAGAGGTGGCAGCCAGAGACGAATACATTTCATATGTCATTTGGAGAGATGACGATTACTCTTGATGATGTAGCTACCCTGCTAGGCATACCAGTGACCGAGGCGATCGTATTTTGCCGGCACATCTATGTGAAGGAAGCTGTTAGAGTATTAGTAGAGTTGTTAGGAGTCTCTATTTCCGAGGCTCAAGCGGCGACGAGCACCGGTCGTGGGTCCAGTGTGACATTGCAGTGGTTGAGAACAAATTTTAGCCATGTCACCGACAGCTCCAGTGATGAGGAGATAGTATATGCTACTCGTGCATACTTGCTTCACTTGCTTGGATGCACTCTTTTTGTAGATAAGAGTGGGTCACATGTTGCCGTGTCATTATTGCACTGTTTAGAGGAGCTAGTGGCTATCAGTGAATACGCGTGGGGTGCAGGTGCTCTTGCTTATATGTATAGACAGCTGGGTCTTGCGAGCAGGTCAAAAGTCACATCGATTGGCGGCTATATGACCCTTTTACAGGTATTATAATTTACGTTATCTAACTTGTTAATTATAAATTAATTGTTTATAATTTATTAATGATTAATGTTTTATTTGATGTAGGCTTGGATTTATGAGCACTTTTCGTCGTTAAGTTCGGAGGTGAACGTTAACTACGAGGAGAGTATGCCTCGAGCTCGACGATGGAAGCCACGTACTTATGGCCAGGATGTGAAGGTCTTGCGAGAGCAGCTAGATGACCTTCAGTGTAACCAGGTGTGCTGGGATCCCTATGCAGATAGTCGGAGACATCATCCGTTGCCTCCGATCACATTTTTCACCGTCTGCTTGAAAGCTGGGGATGTTGTGGAGCCGTATCATCCAGAGAGAGTGTTACGGCAGTGGGGCTATGTACAGACCGTACCTCCGAGACCTTTGGCGCCATTTAGAGCACGGAGAGGTAGTACGAGCACCACTTACGATGTCATTTATCAGTTTATGAATAATATATGGGAGAGATGGCCTATGTATGTCCTCACAGAAGAGAATAGAGGACGAAGATGTGTGATCCCAGGAGAGACAGCTCCAGATTATATGGCTTGGTATGAAGCCATTTCTCATCGATTCGTACAAAACCCAGCACGCAGATCGAGGTTTCAAGCTCCCTTGTCGAGTCCGATTATTCTAGCGTAAGTTATTAACACTAAATCTCAAGTGAATAAAATTTTTTCATACTATTTAATTTGATAAAATTTCTTTCATGTATTGTTTTGCAGCGCAATTCGAGGGCAATTTCTTACATTGAATTACTCATGTGCGGCAACCAAGATGTGGAGACATTGGCAAAGGGACTTCACGACCTGCATGACATATTAACTGGGTCGTCAAATGCTGCTTCATCTTCAGCTCCTCATCCAGCTCCATCACATGCACCTCCTCCAGCTCCTCCACGAGCTCCTATTTCCTCGGAGACAGCTCCACCAGTTACATCAGACATAGCTCCTCCGCCTGCACGTTTTTATACTAGGATCGGGAGGAGGAGAGGCAAGGCAATTATATCGGATGCGTCGGAGGATTAGTGTATTTGTACTTAATGACTTTTGTTTTGTAAAGATACAGTTTATGTTTATGATATTAGATTATGTTATTAAAATATGTTGTGATTTTTGTTTATAATTTAGTAATGATATTTAGTGATTTTTTGTTTCTTAAACATACAGATTATCTTTATGATATTTGGATAATGTTATTAAAACATATAATGTATAAATCAATAATACAATCTTAACAAGGCATACATATCAAATACAGTAATATTTAATAAAATATCATATGTCATCTAAGTCAATGGTTTCTCTAATGACAACATCTGATCTCGAAAACAAATTTTGAAATTCTTCGATGCGAGATACATATGGAAGCTCCCACTCACAAGCAAAGTCACATCGATACCGATACCAATTGCATGCAATCGGAGGTATTGGCGCAAACGGGTCCATAAATACCTGAAAAATAGCATTGTTAAACGTATAATAAATGAAATACACAATATCTAAAGTGTAACATATATATCATTATCAATACCTCAACAAAATGAGAATCGTTAACAAATCCAATTGTTATGAATCCATGCTGTAGCGGTGGAGGTGGTGCAGTTCTAAGCGGGAGATATGTCAAACATTGTCTCGAAGATAAATGGACGAGCACAACATTATACTTTGTTGCTATCAAGTGACCCATATCAGGTAAAGTCATCCATTTATCATAAGGAGCCGGTATGTTGAAATATGATAATGTCTCTAACAATTCATCAACACGCTCCATGGATCCATAGAGACTAACATAGTAAGCTCGAAAATCACATATCTCATCAATCAAATCTTGTCGCACCTTCGCCCATGCATCAACACCCATGCCTAGCAACCCAGCTATAGCCCGAAAGCCACAATGTCCATCTGACTCAACATCCACAGTAGAGCGTATGAAGGGGCGTATCTCTAAAGGGAAAGAATCAATAAATTTCACTTTCTTTTTTCGATTAACTGGTAGCTTCATCCTTTTAGTTGCTGAATTTAAATTTGCGGGTGTTGATGTGCTATCATGTTGAGATTCAACAATCTCAAAGTATGAAGGGGCACGTCGAGTTGATTTGTCTGAACGACCTTTGCTCTTAGCCTTCTCGAGTGGAGGAATAAGGAATGTAGTTGCTGGATCACCTAGTTCTCTTAATTTTTTCTTCAAGGCTAATCTTCCTGAGAGATCACACGCATTGAAGCGTTTCACTATTAGCTCCCACTCGGCATCAAGATTCAGCTCAGCCAAATAATCAACAGTTTTCTTCTTCAAGTCCAACTTCGACCAATGAGGATCCAAAACAGATAAGGGAATAGGTTTCTCATCCCTCATGAATTCAGCAATCTCATGAGCACAAGGCAACCCATGTGTGCTTCTAATGATGCAACCGCAAATAAGATGGTCAATGCCGGTTTCATTTGCTCGATGCGCCTCCTTCAAAAGTATATTCAACGCTGTCCTAGACACCAATCCTCGTAACTCCCTAAACAAAGCTGGTCGAAAATTATGTTCAACAACAATAACACTTCTCTCGAACGAAGCCTTTATCTCCGTATGTTGTAGCTCAATCAGAGAGTTGATAACTTTCCAAGATGAATCAAAATCTCCTTGGGACGATCCAAGGTGCCTCTTTAACTTCGCATGTGCACTCTCAGCCCTACATGACATTCGAACAATGTTGATTATAATGAATAAATTGTATAAGTTGTGAAAATAAGAACTTTTAAACTTTGTAAACATGCATACCTATTTGTTGTAACATTTCCAAAGTGCTTTACTTTATTTGTCCAAGCAGCAATAAATCTCTCTTTATGTGTAGTTAGCCAAGTATCTCTTAAGTACTCGAGCGCTCTAGGATAAGAACGGTAATGAGAGACCATTGAACTTAAATTTGCTTCATACTCATACTCATTTGAAGAGGATACAAGAACGCCCCAAGATGACATGAATGCCTCCCACTTCTCCATGCTCTCAAAAAACTTTTTACAATGAGCAAGTACATTCTTTGATATATGCCATCTACATAAGAGATTAATTGCGCTAGGGAACACTGTCTGTACTGCTTTCATCAATGCTAAATCCCTATCAGTAACAATGACAGAAGGTGTTGAATCAGAAGACATCAAACTTTTCAGCTTCTCTAATGCCCAAGTGTAGTTGTCAGTGCGCTCAGCCTCCATGTAAACAAATGCAACTGAAAAAGTTAGATTTGTACATGTTACACCAACAATCTCAAGGAGTGGGAGTCGATATCTATTAGTTTTATATGTACAATCCATAACTAATACATTGGAAAAAGCATTCAACAAATCTATAGCTGTTGGATGTGCCCAAAATAAGTCTCTAACACAATCACTTGACTCATCACTCCGATGCCACTCAACATATTTACAATCATTCAAGCATTTCATGAGTTGTTACATCTGTGATCTACCAGCTTTGTCATCCAAGTAATATTTTTGTCGTGCATTGTAGATGGTCTTTATGGTACTTACATTCTTCTTATCATGTTGTTTCAACATCATTAAAATTTTTCTTGGCTTTACCATAGCATTTATCATATCACCCACCATACTTTGCTCTTGCACTGTTAATCGACTAGCAAAGGAATGTCCTTCTAGCTGTTGTGCAGCCAAATGATTATGCATCCCATATACTACTTTCACTGCCCAACTATCGATCTCGTCCAATTTCACCCCTAGTAACTCGAATGGACAATTACACTTCTTTGTACCCGTTCCCAAGCGATGCAATTCATTTGTACTTGACCTATATGTTCCATACCTTTCACATACAAGTCGAACTCTAGGTCTTCTTCGAGGAACATCAACTTCTGATGATCTTATCACAACAACAAAACCTAGCTCTTTTCCAAGCTCTCTAGCCCATGCGATCAAGGTATTTCGACAATTGAAAACCTGAAACAAAATAAATTTAATAATTAGTTTTTTCTACTAGATTTGTATTAAAACATTATATTAATTTTAAAACTACTTACTTGGTTAGTAGTAAATGCATCGGTACAGTCAAATATTTCTTCATGGACACTTTTCGATTCTCCGCTGTACACTATCCTTTTATCATTCTGCAAATATTAAACAAATTCATTAATTATAATTATTATAATAAATAATATATTAAAAAATTCAGATTGAATTTTAGTACAAGAGCGCATAAAAAGACAGATCTGTGCAAGCCAGGCATGTTCCGCGCAAGCTAACACTTACGCGAAACATGAAGTTCCGCGCAAGCTCCATTTGCGCGGTATCCATTTGGGCGGAAATACCGTGCAATCTCCTATTGCGCGGAAATCCCGCGCAAGCGCCACTTGCGCGAAAATCCCGCGCAAGAGAAACTTGCGCTGAAATCCCGCGCAAGCGTAACTTGCGCTGAAATATGGCGCAATTTCTCCGAATTTCAATTTTCAGAAGACAGATTTTTACCTCTTCTCCTTCTTCGTCGGCTTCTACACTTTCAACAAAACTTTCGTACTCTTCGTAACTATCATAATAGCTATCATCAGGAAGATTTTCCATTTTTTTTTAAGAAAATGAAATGTAAACTGGGAAGGGTGTGCTCGTGAGAAAGAAAAAAATGGTTGAAGGAAAACGCATGAACAGAACAAAAAGGAGAAGAAGTAAAACGAGAAGAAAAAGACGCAGAAGAGCAATTTTACAATAGTTATACTTTTAACTACAAATGCCTAATTTTTTTTACCACAGAATTTTTCCACATCTCAATGTCGCGCAGGTGAAACTTGCGCTATAATGTCGCGCAAATTTCACTTGCACAAATTTTGCGCGCAAGTAAAACTTGCGCGACCATTTCGCGCAGGTGAAACTTGCGCTACACTCTCGCGCAAGTTTAACTTGCGCTACATTGTCGCGCAAGTTTAACTTGCGCGAATATGCGACTTTCGCGCAAGTAAAACTTGCGCATCGTGCCAAATTATTTGATGGGGCGAATTTTGTCATTTTATCCGTTTTTTTTTTACTGTTGAAAAAATGGATTGAGGTAGGAATAGTAAAACGTGGGGTAGGAATAGAAATTCCCATATATATATATATATATATATATATATATATATATATATATATATATATATATATATATACATACACACACACAAATAAAATCAAATCAAATCTCAAATTAATTTTTGAATTTTTTCCATCCAAATGATTTTAATTGATTTTTTTATCAATTTAAATTATATTTTTTTGATTCAGATAAATTTTGACAATTTTTTTATAAAATCGAGTAGATAAAATTTAAATTAAATAAATGAGATTTAAAACCAAGCTTATATTAAATAAAAGCTTAATATCTAGATATCTTCTTCACATTTATCACAATAGAAAAATATCATCAACGTTTGATTACATGAATATCAGTCTTAAACGTTTCAAAATAACAAAATTAAAAACATTTCCAATAACTCCCTTTAACGCCGTTAAATTTTATTATTGTGTAAAAATAACGAAAATTAAAAATTTAACAAAAATATATTTAATTCTGTTATATTCAAATGTTTAAGATTAATTTCTCCATTGTCAAAAAAAAATTAATTTCTATGCAATTTAATATTAAAAATTTAATTTCATTTTGTGATAAACATAAAGAGTATATTTAAGCACTAAACCTTAAACAAAAGAGTAAATAACAAGAATGATCTTTTATTTAGTGATCTCTTATTTAGTAAATAACATAATGATCTTTTATCGAAATGAATTCGAAGTTTAAACTTTCACAAACAAAATAATCTGATGATCAACAGCAGCCTATTGCAAGACTATACCTCTCCTTTCAATCCGCTAAAATATATTTTTACCGAAATTTAGATATCGTTTGAGCTGATTTATTCAAAAGAGGACAAATTGAATTCACCAATGTAAAGAGAATACCAAAAAAAAATAAAAATTGCATTAAGAAAGAGTAAGAATTAAGTAGACCTTCATTGAACCATATAAACATAATTTCACAGTATCGATTAAAAATGAATTGCTGCAGTTCTCCAATGCTACTTATTCTTCCACCTTTACATAAGAAGCCATTCTACAAAAAGAGGGGAGTCAATGTTCCAAGGGGAAAACATAGACAAGGAAAAAAGGGGGAAACTAACTACCAAAACAAAAGATTTTGAAACTAACCTCCCTCCTACATTCCTCAGTAAGAAAGCAATTTAGACAGATTAGAAAAATTATGGTACACTCGCCACCCAAGGGATAGCATTCCACGGAATGCAAGATAAAAATTAAAGAATCACCAAATCAGGCCACTGATACATCAGTACTTCAACTCCGAGGGGCGTAGTCAGCAACTTGCAAGGCAGATCTCATAAAACTTCATTAGCTTTCTTTGTAGGGAATTCAGTCACGGGTTTATGAATGAAAGAATTGCTCCCTAACATGCCATCAATAATCAATCTGTCTGTAGTATTGTATGCCTATCCCCTTCTGACCTTCTAGATCCGCCGGTTTTCCCCATCACTGCCTAGTTCTAAGCAGTAAACCAGTGGAGCAGTGCAAAAACTATTTTCTACCAACCTTTGTAAGAAGGAAGCACTTTTCATCAAAACATCCAAATCTATATTAACAATTTGGTTTTACCCAGAATTACCGGCAACCTCAGCAGCTCTCTGTCTCATCATCTCCATTACGGCAGCCCTACGACGAGAATCAGACTGCTGTTGAAGCCTCCTCAGATGCTCCTTAAGATCTCTGTATTAATTAACAAATTTAATATTATTAGCTTTAAATTGAACACTAGCACAAACAGAGAAAAAAGCACAACATTTGGCTGTTCAGATCGATGAAAGGCGCATGCATGTACCTGCAACGTGGAACATGGCATTCAGATTCTTTGCATGCTCGTGCATGAAGTTGCAGCAGATACCACATTTCCTTGCAAAGTACACAGCCACCAGAAGCACGTGTTTTGCATTGATTTCCGTGGCGGAAAAGCCCCTTCACTTTCCGACAATTTGGGTATTGGCAATGCGCCGAACGACATTGTGATGCATGCACCAAAAGGTCAAGCATTTTCCTCAGCTGTAAATTTCAAGAAACAATCCAGTTAGAAGAACACATCAAAATCTCACGTTTGCCCAGTCATTAACTCAATATCGGTGCCATCACAATCCCCAAAAAAGAATAAAAAGGGTCCAGGTACAAGCCATTGTCAGATGTCCACCGTTGGTGGTCTTTGAATAGATATAAACGTGCGTGTGTGTATGCGCGCTTTGTTTTGATGAGATTTAGCCGATTAACCCAACTAATCAAACAGTTAAGATAATTTTTTATTACAAAAGAGTTCAATAAATTTATTGAAAAAAACAGTACCTGCAGAACCCGTAGTTGCCTAGCCTCTTTATTCTGTGCATCACGTTCAGCCATGGATGGATGATTTGTTAACTTATGAGGATGATCAATGCCCCCATCCTTTTGGTAACAGGTATTGCACAAATCATAATCAGGGCAAACTTCACAGCGCCAACCTTGACCAGTTTCAATGTCCAGATGACATATGTTGCAGGTAGTGACAAATGCAGGAGCAGTTGGATTGTGAAGATGGTAGAGAACCATCATCGAGGAATGTTTAGCCCGCCTTAGGGTATCATACTGATAATGATTTCCTTGGCAAAGACTCAAAAATGCCTGTCTAGTGTCAAAGAATTCACTCTCAAGAATTTCATCTTTATCCTTTGTATCAGTAGGTACATCAGTTATTTCAACCTGCAAAATGACAAGTTTCCACAAAATTCAATTGGAAATGAAAAGAAAAGTCTGCATACAGAAGCAGCAACAGAAACAAGCACTGGAAGTAAATTATTATAGTACTCTGACAAACTTACTGGATAGAGAATATGTTTTTCCCTGTGATTGACGGGATGTCTCTCTCTTTCTTCACGTTTCTGCTCTGCTTCATAGCACCTGTGAAGGTACAAAGAAGCAAAAATCAGATCCATTTATCTAGAAATCTTTCTCCTAGTAGGTGGAAACAGAATGAAATAAGAACAAAAGACAAAGGATCAATAATCAGAATTACATCATTAGGCTTCTAGTAAGGGAAAGGGGAGTTGAGTCTTGAAACTTGAAAAATAATCAGTTTTTTAAGAGCACAAGGATCAATTTCCTTTTTCTCTAAAAGCTATAGAATGACTGTAATAAACAGAAATTTAAAATGTCGGGAAAAAATTACTCTGGAACATATTAAGAAGATCTATAGTATTAGAATTAACATTACAACTGCCAGGTGAAATTTTTTGTGCCAGGCAATGGTAACTTCCTACACGCCTACATTCTCTCTTTTTTTTTTCCAAAATATGAAGATTTCTTTTTTTCCCAAATGGTCTGCCCCTGCCAGAGGTTAATTTAACAATAAAATCCTAGAAATTTAATGAGGGAAGCCTATCATTTAACATGACCAACCAACAATGGCATCTTTCATTAAAAAAAAAAAAGGTGGCATCTTTCATAACTAAAAATAGTAACACCAAGGATTAAAAACCTTAATGGTTTGTATTACTGTGAAGGGTTAAGGCAGAGCAACAGGACTAATGTTTATACCTAGAATGTAATGCCAAAGGGGGAGCAAAAGTAATACTAATAATAATAATAACAACCAAGGATTGACCTAGCAGTTGTTTCCCGCTCACCCCTTGTACCTCCCTATGAACCAATAATAATAATAATAATAATAATAATAATAATAATAATAATAATAATAATAATAATAATAAATGCAAAGAAGTTGTATAACTAGCAAATCTCCATGGTACTAGTAATTAGTTATGATTAGCATATGAAAGTGTGCTGGACTTATAACTGTCAGAATCAGAAATACACTCATACGTAGAATGCAGAAAAAACTGAACCGTAGCATAGATTCAAACTTGCAAAATAAATAATAGAAACACTATAACAGAGATGCTTAACTTTGTATAAGAAAGATCCTCATATATAGATCTAATTGAATAATTATGGTTCTCGTTCTACAAAATCATATTACTATTTACAATATCCAACTTGTAAAATCATTACCTGCTAGAGTATTACCTTTGGTGAGCATGCGCGCGCGCGCGCGTGTGTGTATAGAGAAAGAGAGAGAGAGATCAACCATAATAGATAATAATACACACAAAGCTAAATAGAGTAGCAATCTTACTTATCACAAATCTGAAAGTTCTTGCACTGGTTGCAGACCCAGCGGTTTCCAGATACCATTAGAATACAACAATGAGTGCAACAATGCTGCAAGTGAACCATAATAAAATCCTCCTTCATTGGGCTAATGGTCTCACCAAGCTGCAGTGAAGAAAAAGGAGGGGAATAAGTAATATAACCAGTTTAAATCCCTTGAGTCATGATATGAAGAATGTCAACACTAAGATAGCAAGATTGTAATTTCCACATCCACTGGCTTTACACAGAACAAAATCATAGAGGAAAAAAGGCTGAAAGATTAGGAAGAAAAGAAATTACTTTATGCATCAGTAGCAGATCCTTTGATGCATTAGCAGAGAGGTCAGACTGACCCGATGCTTTTAAAGCCCTTTTCGTTATGGTATTTTTTGTTGTTCCTTTTTTGTTCAGCTTTCTGCCATCTTCTTCTTGACGAAGCTGATTAATTAGATCTTCAGCAGCCCCAGGCCAGTAATCACCATCAAAATATGGCAGCCTAGCTGCTGTTACCTTGGCCTTACATTCACCGGTGGTTACAAAGAAATGATCGTATAAATTAGTAAGATCAACTACAATGTTTTCCTTGGAAGCTTTCCTTAACATTGCTAAATACCTGAAACAGCATTCACGCATATCAAGGAAATTAATAATAATGGATTAATAAAAAAATAACATGATATGCAAAGCAAGGAATAAGAAAAAAAATTTGACAACTATTTGCCTCACCATTCTCGCAGTTTATCTGATTTAGGTGTTTTCTGAATTTCTGGATGACAATACAAGATATAATCTTCACCCTTAAGTGGAGGGCAAGCCCATATATAGCAACTTGTAAAGCCACGCTTCTTGCAATATTCAAGGTATCCAATCTGAAAATTTAAGGTTTAGAATCCAATATGTTATGCAAAGATCTCAACTAAATAGATCACTGATACTATATATGTAAAGTGAAAATAGTGACAATGATTATCACTAAGCAGAACTCAATAAGAGTTCGGACTTACAAGAATTTCATGGTAAACAAATGTACGGAGAGCCTCTCCACTAACTGCTTTAACCTCAGGCCGGAAATACTTGACTGAATCTAGGTATGACAGATAAACACGGCGCTGATTTGGGAATGGACACTCTGATCCAAATTCTTGAACATACATACCAAACAAGCATACTTCTACCCCTTCTATCTTCTGAAACAATAAAACTACCTAAAAGAGAAAAACATAACAATTAAAAGAGCCAGTTTGCACATAAAAGCATATATTACACTAATCACGTATTACACTTAATTTAAATCCTTCACACCTTTGATTTATAAGGAAATTCAGATGGATACTTCTCTTCTTGAAAGATTTCAAGAAACCGTTGCTTCACTTCCAGCTTTTTGTCAACTGACGAAACAACTCTAATTACAAGCGCCTCAACCCCCGGAACCTGGAAATATCAATGAAAAAAGAATATAAGCTTACTTTTCCTTGAGCAGAAGAAGTCCATGAAAAATCACTGGAAAGGATTAACAAGAAATTTTGAAAGACCAGAAAAGAAATCAACAGTAATAACTAGACGAAATTCCATATATAGAAGAAAGTTAATGGGCCCAAGTTAAAGGAATCAGAAGTTTTTGGTTCTGCCCTATAAGCTTCGTGGCTATGTGACCTATAAGTCACTAATGGGTGGCAAATGCAAAACACGAAGCAAAGCCATCTGATTCCTTCCAAACATAAAAGTTGGTAAGATCCAATTACCCCATTATTCAATGTTCTCCTAATTATACCAAAAAATAAAAATAAAAAAACATGCGAAAAGCTATACAACCAGCAATATGCTTCAACTTATATCACCTCTGCAGCATTTGTATCTTCAGCATATAACTAGGAACAAGCAAACTTATTAGAGTATAACTATCTTTCTTTTCTTTTTGTGTGTTGGTGAATTTGGAGCAAATCTGACAGTTTTTAAGCAATGTGAAAGCAGCAAAAAGATCACCATATACAACATAAAATCAACTGCTATCATGAGAAAATTAATCACCTCATCATAACTCTTTCCTTGAACCCTTGCCCTTTCTTGTCTTTCCTGTTTCAGTCTCTTAAATAATCGCTGCTCTATATGGTCACTTAGGATTGTTCTTGGCAAATCTTTGGCCCCAAGGACAGCACTCTGGGGTAAAGGCTTGCGCTCTCCTCTTTCAACCTCAGCAATATAGCAATTGGGGCATGTATATTCAGCTTGCCCACCATCATTCCTTCTACCATTGAATAAAGCACAAATTTGATGCTGCCAAGCCTCACACTTGTCACATTGAACCCACTACACAATTTTATTCAAGACAAAGAAAAATGCAAGAGCAACTGTTAGGGATGACCATGAAACATCATAATACTCGAAAAATATGTATTGTGCATACCCATTCTTCAGTCTCTTCATCATTCTTCTTCTTCTCAAGCCTTGCCTTAGGAATGGTAGTTCCATCAACAACTATGCTATCTCCACGAGACTCATTATGGCATGGAATACAAAAGTAATGCCGTGTATCACCGGCTCCCACTGTGTAATACATTGCATTTCGCTTAATGCGAGCACCACAAGAGCTGCAATAAATAGGTGGCGGTTCAAAAGTAAGTTTCTCAACAGCGCATAACTGACAGGAGTTCTCGCTCATTGAATGCTCCATTGCTTGATTCTTTTCAACCTTAGCTTTACTCTGTGAAAGAAAGAAAATACCTATCATCAATATACCTTGTTCTGTCTCAATGCCCAGTGTCTGTTACATCAAGTAGTAAGCTAGCACATATATTCATCTTCGACAACTTATGAATGATCCGCATAAAAAGCAAAAAAACAGTGTGAAAAAAATCACAGTACTAAAATAAAGATACCTGGCCAACCCATTGTCTGAGACCTGTAATATGCTCCCTAACTTGCTCAGGGGTGAATAGTTCGGTCAGTGACACCCCCTTTATTTTCGGTTTCCCCGACTTACTTCCAGCTGCACTTTCCGAAGACTGTGTCGCATTTTCTAGTTTAACTGAGTCAGACTCCTCAATCTTAGCATTTTCTTGCTTAGATAGACCACCAAATTCATCACATGTAATAGGCTCACCATCAGTCTTCTGCTTGCTAATGTCATCTACAGCACCCTTCATCTCAACATTAACAAGACTACCTTTAGGAAAACTCATGGAGACTTCCATCTTCACTTCCATAGGCTCAGATTTAACTGGCATACGCCTGTCAACCTGTTGGTAATCTTGGTGCTTAATATCCTTAGATATGGGAGGTTCAGCAACTGCAGAACTCGATACTACAGGAACTTCACTTACAGAAATAACAGACTGAGAAGACTGCTCCATCTTCATGCGTTTTAGTGACGGCTGTATGTCTACAGAAGTATCAATTGATGAAGTTGTAGAAGTCATTCTAGCTGAAATGTCCCCAGCATCATATTTTTTAGTAGATCCACTATCTAAAGATGGCAAAACAGAGGTAGAGTTTAGAGAGGCACGTGCCTTCTGTGCCTGTACATAATGTTTAGCAGGAACACAAACAGGGCATGTCGGATTTGCACAAGTCTTGTGATGACGAATCAATATCTTGGAATGATGGCATCGAGGATATGAACATTGAGATGATTCACATTTATCCATATGACTCAACAACTTTCGTACAGTAAAACAATAGCCATCACACTTGCCCTCGGGAGCTTTACAACTACGAGCATGGCGCAGAAACAAAAGCCATCTCACTTGATTTCTGAACTGCCGCTCATGGCCACCATTTCCAGATCTAGAGATGGCACCCCTTGAATTTGAAGGATCTGATGAGCTTCTAGGAACAATCATTTTACTAATTGTAGACCCATCTGCAGATAAATTGTTACGTTGAGCTTCATCCTGCCCAGATATTCTCTGACGGAAATCCCCTTGGACATGCTGCTCATGGGGCATGTTACCTGGCAATTGAGCCCGATCTTGTGAGTGAGGGTGCCACTGGCTCTGCACAAGTGATTCCTGCTGTGCTCCAGCAGTGAGTTTATAATCATTTTGAGCCTCTGGAATCAATTGGTGTTGATGCAACATCTGTTGCATTTGTTGCGGATTTTGTCGAAGCGATGAACACATACCCTGCTGACTAGAGAGCTCTTCAGCATGGTTCTGCTGTAACTGATTCTGCAATTCAGGCAGCTGAAATAGTTCAGGAGCTTCTTGATGTAGAACCTCATCATGATGATCCACTCCAGGTTCACGCTTCACTTGACTGCTTATATCAGATGCCAGCTGAGACTGACTATAACCACTGTTGCTCAGCAGATTTTGCTGCTTCTGGTGGTGTTGCTGTTGCAGAAACTGCTGTTGTTGGAACTGAACGTGCTGCTGCTGAAATTGTGGTTGTTGATTAACTTGAAGGATATCATCTCTTGAAGATACTGCAGGCTGGAAATTCATCTTTTCAAACTGATCCATGGACTGGCGCTTCATATGGGCAGTCGATTGCACACCATGAAAATTTGATTGATTACTTATCAAAGAAGAATTTGTTCTGGACAAAGACTGCAAATTAACAGGATTCAAATTCTGAGACTTTGTCACTGATCCAACAGATGATACACCACCATACAAGTTTCCAGACCCAAAAGAATCAGCATTGTTCATTCCATATCCATCACCTGACACAAAGAACTACTTTTCTTTGAGACAAATCGTATATCCCAATAATAAATTACATATACAGATTCATTATTACAAAATAAAATGGAAATAGAGAGAGACAAATGAAATCACAATATTACCTTGCATAAGGGGTCGCTGATGTTGTTCAAAGTGTTGTTGCATAAGCTTTGGTGAATTAGCAAAAGGTGTGGTAGTCTGATATCCCCCAGATGTCCCTGTTTCATTAACAATTTGCTTATTGTTTCCCATCATCCCCAACGCACCATTTAGGGACCCATTAGGAAACCCAAAAGTTTTCTGCTGCAAGCCAGACCTGATGCCGCTACCCATTTGGCTGCCAAGGGTGTGCAAAATACGACTATTCTGACCACCAACGTGCTGCTTTTGCTGCTGTGGCTGTGAAACCATCGTTGATTCAACAATTGAAAGCCCACCAACATTATTGGAAGACTGATTATTCATGTAAGACTGACTATTAATGCTACTGTTATTGTTATTACTATTAAATCCAGGAGTGGGAATCATTTGGCTTGTCATTCTTTGCACACCTATGGATGACATTCCACCAGAAGCAATAGGAAAATTTGCAGGTGATTGTTGATACCCATTAGATATATTTCCTATAAAAGTACCATTCTGTCAGCCTTGGTAGCAAATGCTATTTAAATATGATTGCAAAAGACTGTAAGGATCAATTTTACCTTCAGATCTACCGAAGGAACCACTAGCCATGCCACCAGCAGGCAACAGGCTTCCTGTATTGACATTTGTAGGAACTATGCTTGCATTGGCAGCACTCATAGATGTATCTATGGAAGACGTAACAGTGATGCTCGGATTACCACTGTGTGACATACCAGGGGTTGGTATCATTGTACCAGCTGGTGTTGTTGCTGAATTAACAAGCTGCTGATGTCTTTGGTTGTGCACATTTCTGCTCCCCTTTATTAGAGTATGTAAACGATGCTCTAAAGTATTCAAATTTGTATAGTCCTCCTAGAAAACAATTTCAAGATAAAAAATCAAGGAAATAAAATAAAGTTTTAGCACAAATAAGTAAAAGTGATCAGAAGAATACAAAGGAAATGTGCTTGCACAGTGTGAAAGAAAATCAAGAAAATAGAACAAATGGGAAAGAAAATATATGAATGAAATGGGTAAAGACATAAGTCAAGAAACAGATTTGCTTAAAACATAGTATTTGAGAAAATAATTAACCTTTGTATGAGCGATCTTAAATAGACTTTCTTCCAACCGTCTTGCAAGATCTCGAAGCTTGATCATTGATTCCTCAGCAATAGGATGCTGGTGCCGGAATTTCAAAACTTCAATTCTGACAAAAAAAGAGATTAAAAATTGAATTAGTTTTAAAAAAAAATGGACACTATACACGGATATAATAACTAAAAGTTCTAAGATGGAAATGCCTAATATATATATATATATATATATATATATATATATATATATATATATATATATATTGATCTCACATAGAAGCTAAATAGCAATAATAATTATATAAAATCAATGACAAGAAAATAACTTTCCATTACATATTATTTATATATCCATATCCATATCAATGTGAAATTACAAGGATCATTACACACATCTCCCACCTAAGTGGAGTCTTAAGAATAATTAATAAACAAGAGTTTTTCCCTTTAGGTTCTTTTTTCTTTTGATAATAGAATGAGAGAGAGAGAGAGAGAGATAACTCTCTAACAACTTGAAGTTGAACCAAAAGCCTTCCTCGTTGCACTAGACAATGGCCACTTGAATTTGTTGAAACAACTATTAAATAATGCATACGTCAATGTATATCTCAAGAAGAATCAACATTATCTACAGGCACAAAATCCTACACGAACAGATACACAACTATTTCAATGCAAAGATCTTTTTCACTGTTTTCTTTGCTCTAGAATCCTACAAATTATGCTTAATATAACATAGATCACTGAGTGTAAGATAATACAGACATCTAAGTCCTAAAGTGATTCTGCAAGAAAGTTATGTTTGTATGCCAACTTCTTTGCACATTTTGCAGAAGTAGAGAATCAAATACCAATATTATATTGACTGAAGGGTTAATTCACAGTGTTATACAATTAACAGAAATAAAAACAAAAAATGCCAGCATCTATAACAAAAGAATATTACTAACATGCACCCACATGCACACACGTGCGCGTGCGCGTGCACACACACAAAATCAATCAGCATATACATACATTGGATACAACACGGTAAACAATACTACAGTTATAGAAAATCTTACATCTTGCCTTGCATATATTCACGTGTTCTGCTGAGGTCAGGATCCATATTCGAAGTATTATGTGGAGGACCTGTAGCACCAACAACGCCACCTGCACTCACACCTCCAGCAACACCTAAATTCTGCATCTGGGCAGGCTGCAGAGGGTTCCCATTTTGCTGGGGCAATCCCCCTTGATTAGCTACCTGTCCTGACATGTGTGCCTGCACATTCATTTCTATCCTTATTCCTTCTTCGTTTTCGCCTTGTCTTAGTAACTGCCAGAACTAGAAAAAACAGCATAACTTATTCCACTCTCTCGCCGTACAATCACAACATCCACCACCACTCATGCTTCCCTTTTTTCCCTCCTTTAATTGTCACTTCAAATACATCACTTTTATGGCATTTCTGTATTTTACGTACCCTGCTTATAGATATTCAGGAAAGTTGAATAAATTAACTCAAATTTCAATGATTCAATCTCAATTTAAAAGATTTCACATTGTTTACAGAATCAATTTGGGGAATTTCCGCCAATGAAGCAAGACAAACCCCAATTTGGGAATTCCGAGATAAAACACGATCCTAATTAGTGAAATAAGCACTAAGAAATAACTAACCCTAGTTTAATAAATAAAAAAGAACATTAATTTCCTAAAACAATCAACGTGAAGATGAAAACCCTAAAAACGAACCTGAGGGAAAATGCAAATTGAAAGCAGAAATAAGAGCAGCTGCGATCGGAGTTTCGAGAATTCCAATGATAAGACCGAGAATCGCGGCGGCGGCGACGACGACGACGATCGGGAAATAAAACAGGAAAGCCAAAGGAGTCGGCAGAACACCGCCCCAATCGCACGTGCGAATGAAAATTGACACGAGCGTATGAGACCGAGATAGAGAGACGAGAAAAAGGAGAAGGAGAAGATCGGAGAGAGAAGACGAACAAAAGGTAAGGCTGGGGTTTGAAAAATATGTTTTAATTTTTTTTTCTTTTTCAAACTCTGCTGCGAAAAATAGAAATTTTAGGAAGTGTATATTTATTCGACGACGATGATTTTTCTCATTTTTTCGAGTTTTTAAATTTTTAATAGTAATAGTAATAGTAATTTCTTTTTTATTTTTTGAAATGAGTAATAGTAATTTCTTATTAGATAACGAGGAGGTTGACGATGATTGTTGCAAGCAGAAGCGGTACATGATTAGAAGAGGAGGGCTTCTAAATACAACCATAAAAAGATTAGATGCATCTTATCTCCAAATCAATTTACTATTTTATCTTTAAATCCCACTAATTCTCTTTAATTTTTTTTGAGTTTTCGGAACTCACGGCAAAAAATTTTTGTGAGCTTTAAGAAGCTCATAGAAAAAGATTTACGTAAACTTCTGAAAGCTCAAAGAAATTTCTTTCCATGAGCTTTCAAAAGCTCATGAAAATTTCTTTCCGTGAGTTTCAAAAACTCAAAAAAAATAAAGAGAATTGAAGAGTTTTACAAAAAAAAATTTTCATGAGCTTTTTAGGGCTCATGGAAGATAATTTTCGTGAATTTTTTTTGTTACAGAATTTTTGTGAATCTTTGAAGACTCACGAAAATTTCCTTCCGTGAGCTTTCAAAGGCTTGAGAACTTTAAAAAAAATGAAAATGAAAAGAAAAAGGGTATTTCAGGTAGAAAAAAATATTTAGGTTGTGTTTAATAAAAAATAGGTTGTAAATAGAATTACTCTTAGAAGAGCTGTAAAAGGAAGAGCTGGCATAAATGAATTTACTTCAATGCCCTTCATGAAGTTAACGATTCTTTCATCACTTGGAAGTAAAAGAACAAGAAATACGACAGTCACTTTTACAGTCACATTTAGAACTTTCTATTTTATTGAACTACATAATTTTTAGTTTTACATGAAGATCAGTTATCTGCTATTACAGATTATTTGAAAAATAATTTTTAGCATCACATATTTTGGTTTTTTATTTCTCATATGAGTAACACATCTTCAAGTAAAACTAAGAAGTAATGTAACACAACAAAATGAAAAGTATTGAAATGTGACTGTCAAAGTGACTATCGTTAGCATTCCTCAAAAAAGTATGTATGTGTGTAGTGTTAATGATAATATAGCAAGATTTTTGGATAATACGTGCTTTGATCAAATTTATTGTATTATTTTTATTTTTTATAAACATAACGAAATTAATATAATTTTGTCACTTGCATAAATATATATATATACACACACACATAAATGTTTCTATTTTGATTACTATATTCAAAAAGCAATAAAACTAAAAATATAATGACAAAATTTTAATAAAATAAAAATATAATGACAAAATTTAAAATAAATTACATAAATATATTTTGTGATTTAAATCAAAATAAAGTGTCTTCTCAAATTTAAATTGACACTTAATTATCATGTGGTTGTTTAATTCTCATTTGTCCAAATTAGTGACTATTTTCATTTTTCTCATTTTTTAAAAATTTTTTTGTTCCACAATAATTTCATCTTTTTCTCTCCCTAAAACTTCTCTCTTTTTTGTTTCGATTTACATTTTTTCCTTTTTTTTTTCTCTTATAATTTTTTGACAAAAACTTTAAAAAAGAAGAAAATGAAAAATCAATGTGTTGAAAATGTGATTTATTACTCCAATATTTGGTTTATGTGAAACCTGGAGTTTCTCTAAGATCAATTTTAAAGATTTATTTGTAAATTCATAGTTTAAATGGAATTATTTTATGTTGGATGAGTAGAAAATCCTAATCAATCCATATTGATTCGAACATAACTTTTGATACAGCTGAGCCGACATTCACTGGGTTGAGGCCTAAAAGACAATAGAGGCCGCCATGTGGCGTAACATCATTGGGTCATGTGGCATTAGGCGAGAGAATCATAAAACTCATGGCTCAATATGCAAGAGACTCCTCTTGCCAACGGAAGGTACTTTGTCACGTGCGACAGATCTCGGATGACCACCCGCGTTGTGCCTACCGCCGGATGACTGTGGCTACGTTCTGTGACCTCTCGCTGTGCTAGAACACAAACTCTTTTAAAAGGATGAAATTGCCCTCCACGTAATTACTCTTCAGTATAGGTAATTCACTCGCCTATAAATAAGCCACAGGTATTATTCTAGGACCTAATTTTTTACTTTTGGCTTTTACGTTTCCTAATACTGAAGAATCTTTGGCTGACTTAAGCATCGGAGTACCTATGCAGGGAATAACCCCATGCGTTCCTCTGACTTTTCCTATTTTGCAGAATCTTTTTTGAGACACGTGGAGAAGAGGACAAACACTTACATCAGTAATCACTCACTGTTGTTTTGTGCAACAACAATTGGCGCCGTTTGTGAGAAATGGAATAAAATCCAATCAATACTTTGAATATGGTGAGATCAACTACTGTTAGAGATGGGAGTGATGAGAACTCTGTGAGTTCACCTAAACAACCAATCTGCCAGAGGCCACAGCTGAATAGGGAAGAAGAGAGAACGACAGTGTCTGTGGCGGAATTCGAAGCCCTGACGCTACAAAGCGAGGAACCAATCCAGGCACTAAGAGCCATGATGGATTTGTTTAAGGGAATCCTTCCGCAAATGAGTCTGTCGCAACCTGTACAAAATATGATAGGAGAGACTAGTCAAGGGGTATTGCTGCAGGCGGTAGGGCTATAGGCTAATCATGTGGCGACAGACCCCTCGCTGCCACAAGAGCCACGTCCTACGGGAAAGGCTCACAATCAGCAAGATGCGGCAAGGTTAGAAAGTAAGAGGCCTGTCGCAGGTTTTCAGCAGGAGGCTGAGGATGCGGTACAATTGGGACTGCGGCAGGGCTTAGACGACAGGTGCCTGATGTTGTGCGACAGAGATTTGGGCGATAGGGTGCTGAGGCTACGGCAAGGTCTTCCGCCTTACACAGTAGTCCGTCAAATCTTGTCGAGAATGACCTAGAACATGGTGTTGGAGGTGTTAGAAAGACCAGTGTTGAGGACGAGAGCATATGGAGGGCTTGGTCAAAGTTGACCCTTCTTGGAACACACAGATGACACGAGGTGGTGCACTTCGAAGTAAAGGAAAGGAAATATTTGTTGAAGACCAACCTGATTTGTCCAATACTGAAAAAAATAGAAACCAACTCGCTCTTCCTATGGACATAAAAAAGATGATAGAACAAGTACTGGAAGAGAAAAAGCTGGTGTCGGCAAAGGAAAGCCATAGAAGAAGAGTACCATTCAGCGGGGCTATCATGCAGAAACCACTTCCCCCGAAGTTTAAAATACCGCAGATGACCGCGTACGTAGGGAAGACGGACCCCTACGATCACATGCAAAACTATGAGGCCTTAATGTTGCTGCATGGATGGGAGGATGAGATAATGTGCAGGGCCTTTTCGCTTACTCTAACTAGGCATGCGATGAAGTGGTTCAACAATTTACCTGAGGGGTCCATTGTCGCTTTCGACCAGTTGCGAAACGAGTTCCTCAAGGCGTTTGTTGTAAATAGCCAAATGAAGAAGGAGCCAACTTATTTGCTCACCCTTAAGCAAAGAGTTAAAGAGTCCTTGAAGAGTTATGTAGATCAGTTTAGAGATGCCACTTTGGAGGTACATGATTTACAAGTGGGAGTAGCCATGGCAGCCATGTTACAAAGGACCAGGTCTGAGAAGTTGTATGAGTCCCTGTTATTAGATCAATCGACTATAATTTCATACCTATTCTCTCGAGCAAATAAGTACATCACTCAGGAGGAAGTGATGAAAATGGTATCTAATGGGGAGCATAAGGAAGGAAGGAAGGAAGCAGGGGAGAGAAACCTCTAGAGGGTCCTCTAGCCAAACAAGCAAACCCGAGAAGGCCCCTACATTTAAATACACCACTTACACCCCGCTCACTGAATCTCGAGCTTCGGTGCTAGTAGCTATTGAGGGGTCAGGTCTTATACAGCTTCCAAAGAAGACCTTTGGGAATCTGAGTCACAACTTGGATTCATACTATAATTATCATTCGGCGCATGGACATTCTACAGAGAAGTGTAGGGAGTTGATGAATCAGCTTGAGAAGCTGGCGCAGGAAAGAAAGATAAACTAATTCGTGTGGACGAGTGAAAGAAACAATTATCGCGCTCGAAATAGGGGGAATTACCCAAGAGATAGAAGAGATAAGAATAGGGGTAATGTGAGGAGAAATGGCTATGCAAGGAGAAATAAGAATAGAATAGGAGATAGGAGAGATCAAGAAGAAGACAATGAACCCACGGGTCCAACGATCAATGTTATATCTAGAGGGGAATCGTTGGCTGACACTTCCTCCTCGTCTAGAAAGTTTTATGCCCAACAAGCCTTTCAAGTCAACTCGGTGATGGAAGAGAGGCAAGATGAGGAGCCTATCACCTTCACGCCAGCCGATAAGGAAGATGTTACGATACCCCATGATGATCTGATGATGATCTCGACAGTTGTGGCAAAACATCCAGTCAGTCATTTCTTAGTCAATAATGGGAGTTCGGTGAACCTAATCTACTGGAATTGTTTTGAAAAATGAACATCTTGGAAGATAGGTTGAAGCCACTGCCTTCACCCTTATATGGTTTCTTTGGTGAAAAGGTAAAGGTAGTAGGGGCAATTCAGCTACCTGTCACGTTGAGGGAGAGCCCGAGGAGCGTCATCAGACAAGCGTTGTTCATGGTGGTAAAGCCAACTTCAGTAGCGTACAATGTGATATTCAGGAGACCATTATTGAACGATTTGAGGGCAGTGGTGCGCCCATGTTATTTGTTAATGAAGTTTCCAACTACTCATGGTGTAGGTCAAGTGAAGGGATACCAAAGGAGGGCTAGAACGGGTAATATCGCGTCCACCACGTGCAAAGGGATCCAGAGGAAAGAAACACTCACGATTGAAGAGCTGCCTAAGCCAAAGCCAAATGAAGAAATGGAGGCAGTACAGTTAATGGAGGATAATAGAGAAAAGGTAGCATACGTCGGTAGACAAATACCTAGCAAAACAAAAGAAGAGATAATTCGATGCCTGAAAAAGAATGCTGATGTTTTTGCTTTGACTCCTGATGATATGCCAGGAATTGACCCAAAGGTTGCTTATCATCGGTTAAATGTAGTTCCAGGAGCAAAACCAGGCAAGCAAAAGAAGAGAAATTTTGCTCTGGAAAGGCAGCGTGTCATAGATGAGGAAATCTCGAAGTTGTTGCAAGCAGGATTTATTAGGGAAGTTAATTACCCAGAGTGGTTGGCTAACGTGGTGATGGTGAAGAAAGCCAATGGGAAATGGAGAATGTGCGTGGATTTCACCGACCTAAACAAGGCTTGCCCAAAATACTCCTATCCATTGCCACGTATTGATAATATGGTGAACGAAACTTCCAGGTATGAACTCTTGAGTTTTTTGGACGCTTTTTCAGGGTACTACCGAATTATGATGCACCCAAATGATGAGGAAAAGACTTTTATTTCATTACCGATAGCGGAACATATTGCTATCAAGTAATGCCTTTCAGTCTGAAAAATGCAGGGGCCACATATCAGTGGATGGTAAACAAGGTGTTCAAGGACTTGTTAGGTAACACCATGGAAGCGTATGTGGACGACATGATCATAAAAAGCTGTAAGGAGGAATCACATGCTTAGAAAATGTCAGAGGTGTTCAAAGTGTTACGATAGTATAACATGAAGTTAAACCCTAACAAATGCTCATTTGGAGTGAGGTTGGGAAAATTCTTGGGATTCATGATCATTAATCGGGGAATTGAAGCCAACCTCGAAAAAGTTCAAGCCATCTTGGACATGAAGACACCTAACACTGTTAGAGAAATTCAAAAGCTAAATAGGAGGATAACAGCCTTAAACCGCTTCTTGTCCAAATCAGCAAAAAGGAGTCTACCGTTCTTTAAGGCGATAAGAGCGGGAAAAAATTTCAAATGGACCGAAGAATGTCATGATGCTTTTGAGAGATTAAAAGATTACCTAAAAGAGTTGCCACTGTTGTTTCGGCCTCAACTTAGAGACGACCTCTTTATGTATTTGGGTGTAATTGAGAAGGCGATAAGAGCAGTCCTGTTGAGAAAAGATGGAGACAAGGACTGTCCAATCTACTATGTAAGCAAGGTTCTGCTAGACGTGGAGACAAGATATCCCTAAGTTAAGAAAGTAGCCCTATCATTAGTTATGGCAAGCCAAAAATTACGACCATATTTTCAGGCCCACTTCGTAACTGTTCTGACAGACCAACCTTTGAGGCAAGTGTTGCAAAAGCCAGAGCACTCAAGACGTCTAACCAAGTGGGCAATTGAGCTCAGTGAATACGATACTAACTTCAAGCCTAGCCAAGCAATAAAGGGGTAGGCATTGGCAGACTTTATTGTAGAATGCACTGGTCAGGAGGCCCAAGGAGAATCAAATATAGTTTGGTGGAAATTGCTTATGGATGGAGCTCGTAGCGTGGATGGTAGTGGAGCTGGAATTGTGATGGTTTTGCCCGAAGGGGAAACCTATGAGTATTCCCTGCATTTTGACTTTCTAAGCTCGAATAATGTGGCTGAGTATAAAGCCTTGATAGCCAGAATGAAGCTCGCCGAGAAATTGGAAGTTAGCAATTTGATGGCTCATAGTGACTCACAGTTGGTGGTAAATCAGTTTTCTGGTGAATATGAAACACGGGAGCCAGCTTTAGTCCCTTATCTGCAAAAAATCCAGTTACTAGCACAAGCATTTAAGAACTTTTGGTCAACCTAGATAAACCGGTCTAAGAACAGTCACGTAGACGCTCTTTCGAAGCTGGCCTCCTCTAGGGGAATAAAAGGTGGAGTAGTGAAGGTGGAGTGCCTAGCCAAGCCGAGTACTGAAGAAGAGGAAGTTTGCGATGTCGAGATAGGGAGTGATTGGAGAAACCCGATCAGAAATTACATTTTGGAGGGAAAACTCCCCAATGACAGAGATGAAGCTCGAAGGCTTAAGTTGCACAGTGCTAGATTTACGATGGTAAATGGTGAACTCTATAAGCGTGGATTTACCACGCCCTTGTTAAAATGCTTGGGACTTGAGCAAGCCGAATATGCTCTAGCAGAAGTCCACGAAGGTATATGTGGTGAACATTTGGGAGCTCGAGCACTAGCCTCAAAGATACTTCGAATGGGGTTTTATTAGCTAACGTTGAAAAGAGATCCCATTGAGAATGTGAGAAAATGTGAAAAATGTCAGAAATTCGCTCCCATAATGTCGGCACCTTCTTGGCCCTCCAGAGTACTCTTCAACCAACACCATTCCCACAATGGGGGCTTGACATTTTGGGACCGTTTCCCTTGGGCACTGGGCAAAGAAAATACCTACTGGTAGCAACTGACTATTTCACACAATGGATAGAGGCAGAACCTTTGGCCACAATTTCTGAAAAAAAAAAGGTAAAGGCGATGGTATGGAGAGATATTATTTGCATATTTGGAATCCCTCGGATATTGGATGTTGATCATGGAAAATAGTTTGACTATGACGCGTTTCGAGGGTTTTTTAAAGGCCTAAGTATCCAACTGAGAATATCGTCTGTATCCTACCCACAAGCAAATGGGCAGGCTGAAGTAAGCAACCGAACCATACTGCATGGGCTAAAGACCAAGTTAGACAAAGCAAAGGGAACATGGACAGATGAGCTCCCTAGTGTTCTTTGGGCCTACAAAACAACAAGTAGGGTGTCAACAGGAGAAACACCATTTAATTTGGTGTATGGAACTGAGGCCTTCATTCCAGTCGAAATTAGAGCAGGATCGCCCAAATTAATCCTTTATGTTTAAGAAATCAATTCTCAGGGACTGAGAGAGAATCCCGATCTAATAGATGAACTAAGGGACACAGGAAAAATGAAGTTGGCCGCCTACTAACAGCGGATAGCCACTTACTACAATGCTCGAGTTAAGAGCAAGGAATTGCGAGAAGGAAACCTGGTGCTGAGAAAGTCAGCCATTACGAATGCTTATAGAGAAGATGGTAAATTTCGAGCCAATTGAGAAGGACCTTACAGAATCAGAAGAATGATTGGGCCCAGCACGTGCATTTTGGAGACTTTACAAGGAAAAAGGATCTCGAAGACTTGGAATGTTAACCATTTGAAATTGTACTGGTAATAAGAAAATTGTATTCTTTTCTTTATTGCTTTTCTTTCTCATCTTATTTTAAGCATTACTTCACGTAGATGGCAGATATCATCTGATGTTATTGATTAACTTATGAATAAGAGGCCAATTGTTCATATTTTATGTTTCGTATAGTAACAATTTAACCGACAAATGTGTTACAAGAGTAACAGGAAAAAAAATTGGCCAAAAAATAAAAAGTCTCTAAGCACAAAAGGGTGCAAGACAGGCAAACACAAAGTCTTTAAGCAAAAAATGCACGAGTCAGGCAAATAAAAAGTCCCTAAGCACAAAAGGGTGTGAGATAGGCAAACACAAAATCCCTAAGCGAAAAATGCGCGAGATGGGCAAATAAAAAGTCCTTAAGCATAAAAGGGTGTGAGACGGGCAAACACAAAGTCCCTAAGCGAAAAATATGCGAGACGGGCATATAAAAAGTCCCTAAGCACAAAAGGGTGCGAAATGGGCAAACTCAAAGTCCATAAGCGAAAAATGCGCGAGACGGGAAAATAAAAAGTCCTTAAGCACAAAATGGTGCAAGATGAGCAAACACAAAGGTCCCTAAGTGAAAAATGCGCGAGACAGGCAAATAAAAAGTCCTTAAGCACAAAAAGGTGCAAGATGAGCAAACACAAAGGTCCCTAAGTGAAAAATGCGCGAGACAGGCAAATAAAAAGTCCCTAAGCACAAAAGGGTGCGAGACAGGCAAACACAAAGTCCCTAAGAGAAAAATGCGTGAGACGGGCAAATAAAAAGTCCTTAAGCACAAAAAGGTGCGAGACGGGCAAATAAAAAAGTCCCTAAGCGACAAAGGCGCGAGACGGGCAATCAGAATGCATAAGTCCTTAAGCAGAGAATATGCTAGACAGGAACAACACTCAAGTAAAAGTTCTTCTTTGAACAGCAAGTAACATTGTTTCAAAGAAAAACTTGGGGAGCAATACAGTATGACATGGCAAAAGGTATGTTGTAAGGTATGGTAAGGCATGTTGAAAAGCATGTTACAAGTTTTACCAATAATATATCTTAACTTTGTAGCATTTTAGCATGATATACAACATTATGGCTACAAAAATGCTAAAATTACAATGAGTATGATTTCATTCAATAACGTGTTAATTATAAGCCGTATCTTAATGGCACATCGCACAAGTTAACAATTTGTACTTTGTTGCAATATAGCAAGCATGTAAAGAGAGCAATGATTGCAAAAGAAATTGCGATTTTCATTAGAAGTAAAACTATACATCATTTATATGAATTACAATCAAAATGATAAACAAAATTAAAAAAGAAAAAAAATGTCCTAATCAATCTATAAGGAGGACCAAGTCGGCTGGCAGAGAAGGTGCTGTGTCAACGTTAGGATCCTAGAGAGCTGGACCTGCGTTTGGATCTTCGGGAGAAGTAACCTCGTAAGGAGGAACGTCACTTGGAGGCCTTACGATCTCGACAGAAGCTATGTCTGGCGCGAGTTCGACAATAGTAGAGTCAGAAAGCTGCAGATCTTCGCTGTCTAAACCCTGTAAGGCCTCAATAAGCTTGGGCTGATCACGTGACTCGATGGGCTCAGACTGACTGTGTGGCTTGCAAGGGGACCAAGGACCTTTGAGGTTCTTCATATCATCTACGGCCCCTACCTACCTCCAAGTAATCCTCAGGATCTCCTGTGTTAGGTTCGTATATGGTCCAGAAAGGAGCAATATAGAACTCGGCCTCTTCAGTAAACAAAGCTTCAGGAAGGTCTCATTAGGCTTATGCTTTTCCAACCAAGAGCGGGCGAGGTAGAAGCCATACATAACAAAACCGGCCGAATAAACTTGCTTCCTCTCGAAGCAATCTTAGGAAAGACGATATTCCCGGCCAGCTTCAGTTCAAACCGTCTTTAATTGATCCAGCAAGTTATGTACTTCATCTATTGCCTCGTCTCGTTGTGACATCATGGCCCATAAATCCTCTGAGGCCTTGTCATAAGCCTCTCGGTACCCTTGAAGAGAAGTAACCTTTGCTTGTTCTTCCTTTAGCTTCAGTTCGAGATCCGTATTTTATCGTCTCAAGGCCTCATTGCCCCTCTTCAACTTGTCCACCTTGTTGGAAAGTTGATGGAGTTGGACGACCTCGTTTTGAAGCACCATGCATTTCTCTCGAAGCTCATTCAACTCCTTCTCAGCTCGTTCCCTGAGGGTTTGGTGCTGTGCATTAACAGCCGCCACTTGTTGCGCAGCCTGACAAAATAAAAAAAATATATAGTTAACAACCTTGGACCAAAGAAGATAAAACGAATGCACGATATAAAAGAACGTTGAAGCTCTTACCTTCATCACAAGATAGTCAAAGGCGTCCTCACCCGTAGAGAGATTTTTGAAAATCTCTTTCTCGTCACGCGGGAGGTTGGTGCTCCAAGCCAGGCGGGAAGCTACCCCAGGTTCCTCGATACTGTCATTGTCATTAACGCCAGGGTAGGTCTGAAAGTTGTCCCCATCGACAATCCTCCCTACATCTACCAGATAGCACCTAAGCGTTGGAGCAGCCATTTTAGGCAAAATCGGCCTCGCATGCATCACATCTTCGATATACAGCCTTTTCCTGTACTTGCGACAAGGCTTGTGAGCGGCATGCCTATCACTTGTATTTTTGAGGTCACCCTCTTAGGGAGCAGACTCACTTCTTTGTGACCCCAAGCTCTCGTGATCCTCAGAACTATGGTCGCAGATAAGGTGCCTCTTCCGTTTACCCTGTCCGGCCTCTTGCGTAGGGGACTAGGCTCGCCAGTGGTGGCAGGGGGAGGAGTAGGACCATGAGGGTGCTCCGAACCCAAAGCCCCAACCCGAAGTTGTTTCCGATGAGGGGGAACTTCTGGAGGAACTCCAGAGGAGGATAAAGTGGTTTTCCTCCGGCGCATAGCAGCTTGGAAGCTCATGTCTGCACAGCTTGGAAGCTCACGTATGCAATGATAAAAAGAATTATCGTTAAAAACCCAAAATGCCACCAAAATCGTCTAAGTTAGCCAAATTTTCATTCGACGAAAAGTAATAAAAAGGACTCCCAAAGGCATCACCTTGGTTCCACTCACGATCTTCCTCGAGTGAATCACCGGCGCCCTTTGTCCCAGGTATCTCATCCCCCGAGTCAGAAGAAAACTCATCTACTAAACGACCTACGGGGTTAGTTTGTTCGACTAGGGAACCATGGACAGATGGCTAGAATTGGGATCAGGTTTGATGGAATAGTAGAAGTTTCGGGGATAACTCTGCCTACTCCCCCACCAACCAATGTAATGTTCTCGGAGATTAAAAGGGAAAAAAATCTCGCTCCCCGGTAGAACAGATAAGTTGTATGGACTCGCCTAAGTGGTACTTTAATGTAGCTAAACTAAACTTTTTTGAGCGCTTTGAGTGGTCGCTAGTATCACGATTCCATCTAGTACGGATTCTCAAATCCTCGAAATCTCAACAACGACCAACTCGCTCTCGAATTTATGTAACTTATTGGGAAGGTCCGAAAAAATCTTATTAGGAAACCCGTCAACCTTCAATCTTTTGAGAGAGAATGTAATTAACCCGGCTAACCTACGAACTCTAAAAAATGCACTTACAAGGGGAATGGTAGGAACGATTCCTAAATTATGGCATACTACAGAAAATCCTACTAGTTGAGCCCATGCATGAGGATAGAGTTGGCAGGGGACAATATCCTTATACCTAAGGAAAGCTAGACCAAACTCGAGAAGAGGAAAGCGAAAACCAAAGATTATGGACGCTTTATGTACAACTACACCACTAGTAACTAGGTCAGGAGAATATTCCATATTGCCTTGGAGTCTATATTGGTAACTAGGAGGAAGGGGGAAGCGAGTATTGATTTCTTTTAAGTCCGCGTTTGATAGCGAGCACTCAACACTGCCTTCCTCAGTACCTTCTTACCTATACGTTGAGAAGACATGTCTAAAGACTAGTGAAGTAAGGAGGACAGGTGACAAAGGTGGGAGACCTAACACCCTACGGGAGACCTAAGACCTGCGGGAGACTACTAGATTCGCGGGAGATACAAACTAGCAAGAGACTTACTGTTGGCGACAGGTGACGAGCGAGAGGCTCTGTGTGAGAAGCGAGAGACAAGGTTCGCGAGAGGCTAAGTGATGCGGCAGACTAATGTTCGATGAGAGAGTGTAAAACGTGGCAAAGTGCTTGTACAGAGGTTTTCTTGCGCGATTCTGTTAAGCTTCTGCTGCTTATATAGTTGCGATAGGGAATATCAAACGTCACACGCCAAGAAACACCTCCCATAGAGTTGAACCTTTTGACCTGCAAAAAATACTGAAAAACAACAAAAAAATTCAAGAAAAGACCAAAATATCCCAGATTCAAGTGTGTATATATATATACTCTTTTTATTGGAAAAAAAATCAAATAAGAGAGTGGGGAGCAATTGATATGGCTAAGCCCACATTCACTGGGTTGAGGCCCAAAAGACGACAGAAGCCACCACGTGGCATTAGGTGAGAGACATCATAAAACTCGTGGCCCAATATGCGGGAGACTGCTTCCGCCAACGGAAGGGACTCTGTCGCGTGCGACAGATCTCGGATGACCATCCGCATTGTGCCTGCCACCAGATAAGTGTGGCTACGTTCTGTGACCTCTTACCGTGTGACAAACTTCCGTCGCCTTAAATTGTGTTGTTAAAGTTGTGCTAGAACACAAACTCTTTTAAAAGGATGAAATTGCCCTCCATGTAATTACTCTTCGATATAGGTAATTTACTCGCCTATAAATAAGCCACAGGTATTATTCTAGGACCTAATTTTTGACTTCTGGCTTTTACGTTTCCCAATACTGAAGAGTCTTTGGCTGACTTAAGCATCGAAATGCCTACGTAGGGAATAACCTCCTACGTTCCTCTGACTTTTCCTATTTTGCAGAACCTTTTTGGAGACACGTGGAGAAAAGGACAAACACTTATGTCAACAATCACTCATTATTGTTTTGTGCATCAACAACTTTAGATTGAGGAATCCAATTAGCATGCCATAAAATTTGTTAGAAAGCTAACTCAAAGAGCTTTACAATCATATATGACACATTTTTTGGTTTATTGTGGATCAATACAATAGAATTTTTGAAGTTGCACCATGTGCAAGAAATTCGATCAGCAAACAGTTTATAAAGAGTTATTTATAAATTTTGATATGAAACTCCAATTGATGTGATTCCAATTTTATTGGAAAGTTAACTCAGAGATCTTTCCAACCATATATGGCATGGCTCTTAATTCATTGTGGATTTGTAGGGATGTAAATGGGTACTCTATAAACGGATATCTGCTTTACTCGACTCGATTAAATAGGTTAAGGTATTTAATAATTGGTTCAGGTAGGGTTCAAGTAATAATTTTACTATCAGTCATGGGTTCGGGTAGTGATTTTAAAATACCCTACTACTTGAACTTGATTATAAATAATAATTTCTAAATATTATTATATACACTTTTATTTATAAATTATTTATTATTAATATAATACTTAATTAAATTAATTCATTAAGTATTTTAATTATGATTTTTAACATTAATTTATTTTTATGAGTTAATTTTTTAATAATATGAATTAAAATTATTTTAAATTTAAATTTAAAAGTTAAACTTTAATTTATAAATGAGTATTTAGCGAGTTCGAATAGTTAACAAGTATGCTTTATATTATATAGGTAGGGTTCAAGAAGTAAAAAATAAAAATATTCACGTAGTTAATGGGATTCAAGTATTATAAAATATAAGCAGGCTTAGGTACCTCAAAATTAGCAAGTACCTGCCCTGTTGACATCCTTATAAATTGGTACAGTTAAAAATTTAAAGTTCTATCATAAGTTGAGTTAATTGAAAATGTGGACTAAATTAGAAACAATTGAGAAAAGATTAATAGGGACTGAATTGAACTACCATGAAATGTGACTTCTTACCCTTTGAATAAGATTGTGCATGCCTTCTATTTGTAATTAGGCCACCTCCCGTTTTGGCCAATTGTGGCAAAACAAGTGGCGACCATAAGAGGGAGATTCCCTACTGTGGCCAGCCACTCCTCCTTTCTCTTGGCAGACCTCTTCACTCTTTCATTCAGCTAACTTAACATGCAAAGACCATAAAAATTAAAGGAAGGCTAGGGAGCATTCGGCTAGGGTGAAATAAGTAAGGAAAATGCAACCTCCTTGATGTTTCCAATAGTAAAATAGTGCATATAATCACAATATTGTGAAAGATTGACAAAAATGGAACATTTTCCATGAAGGAGACTTGCAGAAGGTTCGGTGTCACACTCCAATTGCTGAAAATCGAAACTAACTTTTTTCATTTTCACTCAGTTGGATTGTGCTTTGTGTCCTCACTCTGACAATAAGCTAAAATCTACTTAGCTAAATAAAAAATCTAACTATTCTAATTGGTCCCAGTACAGTCACTCACAGTACGTATTTATTTTTCTCTGTAAACACCCAATAACAAAGATTATAATTAACACTCAGATTCCTTTAATTTTAATATTTACATCCCTTTACACACTAAAGTACTGTACAATAAACGTTTGAATACAATAAAGTAACTGAACAAATAAACCTGTAAGGTTCAACATTGAAACCTCATAGAAATTCGATTAGTTTCCTGAACAATCAACTATTACTGCGAATAAATCTATAAAGTGGAAGGGGATGAGCTTATGCCCTGTAAGAAATACATATAAAAGAACTAATACTATGCACACCTATATGCATGTTTCGAAAATATATTCATGAACTTACAATTTGTAATAAAACAGTGACTGGACACTCTATCGAAAAAAAATACTATAATCGTTTAAGAGTACCAAGCTGAATACAAAAAGATGCTTTAGAGCACCTCACTTGTCTCGGTCCCTAAATCTGACTATAGGGAATTTATTATAATTCTACAGAGAAGGAATTCATGCGTATCAAATCAGTGTCAAAACCTTTCAATTCTTCAATAGTAATACTATACGATAAACGATCGTTATCAAATCATTTATGATTTAAAATTGGTATAAATCAGTTATATATACGTATATACATTCAGTAAACACTTAATAATTAGTTCACTGTACAGTTTCTATAATTAGTTTAGTAAAACTTCTGCAAATCACTCAGTAAATAGTTTCGGTAAAACATTTAGTAACCCACTTAGTAAATAGTTGAATAAAACGTTCAATAAACAATTTAGTAAAACACTCAACAAACATTTCAGTAAAACATTTCAATAAACAATTAGTAAGCAATCAATAAACGTTCAGAAAACAATCAATAAACGATCAGAAAACAGTTGAAAAACAATTTGTAAACGATCGGTTAACAGTCGATGAACACTCAATAAACAGATCAATAAACACTCAAAAAACAGTTCAATAAACGTTTTCAAAAAACGATCAATAAATGATCAGAAAACAGTCTGTAAATGATCCAAAAACAATCAAGAAACAGTAAGTGAATGCTTAAAAAATAGTTCAGTAAACTCAAAAAATAGTTCAGTAAATGATAAATAAATAATCAGTGAATACTCGATAAGCAAATCAATATACACTCAATAAACAGTTCAGTAAACAATCAATAAACGATCAGTAAACAATTAGTAAATGATCAGTAAACAATCAGAGAACAGTCAATAAACGATCAGAAAAAATTCGTAAAACAGTTTAATCGATCAAATTCAATAAACACAATAAAATAATTCAATCAATCAGATTCAATAAACACTTTGTAAAACAGTTCAATCGATCAGATTCAGAAACCGTATAGTGGAGACCAAGCAATCCCCGATAGTATTATGCAATACAAATATCCCAAAAAGGTAGTAATAGTAAACATATGATCATAGTTAAATAAGGTCTAAAAAGTACACGAGTCAGATAATAACTGTGGGTGCTGAAGACGTGACCAAGGTAGCATGATAAGCCCAAAGGTTACTATATGGCCTACAATCTCAAAATATTTATTCGATTCCCATAAAAACATTATGTTTTCAAAACTAAATACAATAATAAAAATGCACATTTTATTGTCAATGCCTAGGAGTGTTTGGATTGGCTAGGGATTTGCCACCCCAATACTCAAAATATAACTTTTGGAAATCAAGTTTCATTTAAAAACCACACTATTCGAAAATTAATATATTCTTTCAATACATTTAGTTAAATTTAAAACATTTAACTTCAATCAATCAGAAAATAGACACTTTCTATAAAACAGTGCCAGTGAATTCAAAACATTCAAAGCATTTACTTCAGTCAAACACTTAAAGCATTTACTTCAATCAGACAATCAAGACTTTCAGTAAAACAAAGTCAATCGATCTAAAACAATCACTTTAATCAATCGTTTAAAACTTTTAACAAAACATTTCATAAACTCGTTAGAACACATTTCATTTCGAAACAATGTTTAGTTAAAACATATCTTCAGTCAGTTCATAAATCCATAAAATCAATAACAAAGTTTCTTAGTCATAGTTCAGTGGTTTTTGGTTGTTTTACGAAATTTCGACTGCATAACGGTACTATTATCCTAACCCTCCTGCACTAAAAACACAGTTTAAAAACCACAATTCCAGTTCCTCAAAGTCAATCAATTACAACATCAATCACTCAGTTCAGTAAATCACTTCAAATCACCCAATTCAGTCAATCGATCTCAAAACAGTTTCATTTCTCAATTATGCAGAATTTCAATTAATCAATCATACCAATGCAGCCATAGTATCCTTACATCTTTTATATATATATATATATATATATATATATATATATATATATCCCTTACCTATTTCAATCACAATACAATCTACCACTTCAACTCAGTAAGCAATTGTAGATAAGTGAGCATATATTCGCTCATTGTTTCCTTAAAGTCACTTACTTCAAAGCTGCAAAACTATATCAAAACATAGTCAAACTTCAAAATTCCTTTTACAAGGAATATTCTAGACTCAAAGGTCTTCCATATTTTCTAATACAACAGCAAATCCGGTCTACTTCATCCGGATGCCTAACTGCAAGTACAGTCAAAATACCTCCTTTTTCAGTTTTGACTTCACCAGTAGCCTTATATTAATTTATACAGTATTCTAGGACCACTAACCTATCAAATTGAGTATGGTAACCTTACAATTCCACCTTAACTAAAAGCATAGCATGGTGATTCAGGTGTTTGAGTTTCAATTTAACACCGTATATATGCTTAAACATCAAAGAACAGTCGTTTAAAATTGACAGAATTAGAAGACAGAGTTTCTCTCTCTTACCTTAGATTGGTCAAAACTTTGCAGGACTTTTTCACTCTTCAAATGGCCATTCCCATGACTGATTTGGAGGTATGTGATACAGCTCATCACATAGAACAACTTTCCTTTAGTGTGTTTTTCAGTTTGTAGCCTGTACACTAGGTTTTTATGACTTTCTCTATAAAACCAAGCTTTCTCACTCATCTATCCATGGTGGCCAGCCAAAATGAAGAGGATGCTGATTTTTATGGCTTAAAAAAATATCTTGGGTGGCAAATTATGAAAATGCCCTCAAGTTTTCCAAAATTCCTATTTTACCCTTAGCAGTTTAATTTTGGTTTAAACAGTCAATTCAACTTCAAAAAAATTTTTCATTCAATCATAAAACATATCTATTTAATATTTTTATAATCATCGGATAGGCCTTTGACATGATTTGACGGGTCAAAAGGGTAAAATTACTAAAATAGCCTTAACCATCCAATCGCGTAATTTTTCGCTTTTTAATGTCATTCAGTCTACAATTTAAAATGACATGAGACTTCTTCACATGAGGATTCACCTATGACTATCAGTTGGTCTTAAATCAATTTAGATTGATCGTTATTTACGAAAGTTTCCCCAACCTATGGATGTAACCGTCATTTTCAAATTTGTTGTACACTCTTCAAAACATGCCCAAACGAGGGAATTTTGAGATGTAGATTCTTGCTATCTTAGTATTTCACTTCAAATATCATTTCTCTAAGGCCTATTTTCAATCTGGACAGTAAAAGTTCTTGTAGGGCCCACAATAGGTATTTCCCCGATCTTTACCAAATAGACCCTTTATTTAGAAATCTTAGTGACCAACTCTCGTATTTCAATTTCTACACTCTTTCATATATTGGGTATTAGGAAAGTAGGGTTCTCACATTCGGCTATAGGGAATTTTTAGGTAAGAAATTGTGATTTTATACTACAAATAATGAATGTAGTAAGATCATGTTGTGATATTTTGTTTAAAGGATGACAATTAGCCAAGCTTAGGAAGGCTAGGTTTGGCACACCAGAAGTATAATACTAGTTGATTTTGGCTCATTGTTATGTGTTGTGAAAGACTAATATGTAAATTTAGGGTTTGGAAGATAACTTGAGTTTTTAGCATTTTAGGGTTGTAATTTTAATTTTTTTTTTGAAAATAGAGTGGATTGAATTGTGCTGAAATGGTGATTGTATGGTACATTAAAGAACTGACTTGGTGTAATTTGGAGACCTTGTAAAGGTGAACTTAGGGTTAACGAACTCAAAAAATTGAAAATGACAAAAATCTAGGGTTAAGGCATGTAAGTTCAACCAAACCCCAACTTTAGGGGTTAGGATGTTGATTCTTACAATAGAAAATCATAATTAAGCCTAATTAAGAGTTTGTAGTCATTCAGGACAATAGGGAAAAGATCAAACTCGAAAGTCAAAAGGTTAACTTTTTCAATTTAAGGTGACTTTTTGAAAGAAGGGTTGACTTGAGGTAATTTGGGGTTTGGAATGACTTTTGAAGGTCCTAGTGATGAAAATAAGGCTTAAATAAGCTTTCAGCAAAAATCAACTCGAGGTTTAATTAGGTTAAACTTTTAGGGTTTGACTTTGACAAAAAAGTTAAGTAAGGTTTGACTAGTTAAAAATACTAGGAAATTAACAAAAGTTAAATCAAATTGTGAAATTTAATGGTAAAATGATTAAAAATTGGGGTTTGACTTTCGTAGAAAGGCATTGACTTATTAAAAATTAGGGTTTGCCTTTTGTATAAACACGTTGACTTTGACATACATTGATTGAAGCGCTATAGCATGAAACATCAAGATATAGGTGTGGTAATTGCTAGGTGTTTGTAAGCATTTTAATCAAGCCTATTATGTTTTCTATTAGTACCTTAAAGCATATGCCTGTGAAATCAAACTAAATATGCATATGGCCTGTTTTCAATGAAACTGTGTTTATAACCAATTTTATAAACCTTTGGGATTTTGATTGTGATTCAGATAATGCCTTATGCATGTTTTCATATGTATATGATTAGGCAATGTATGTATATAAATTTGATTATTTATATGTGTTTTGTAAGAAATGTGATGATCTTTGCTGTGATTTCATAATTGTGCTTTTGTGAACTGTGAATCCTTTCGAGGATATTGTGTCTTGATGTGGAGATGTGGGCACTCCATTAGAACTATGTAAGATTTTGTGACCGATGACTACAATACATCTTACGAGGTTATGAGGATCAACCAAAGCATCTACGAGTGGTGGGTACCCAATTCTAGCGCATGGATATGATAACATTGTAGTATGCATATTACTATTTTGTGTTTTCTTGACGAGTAATGCTTACTAAAAGTGTCTGTGTGACATTAGTAACGCTTGACCAATGATTGGAGTGGGTGTATATACTCCATAAGGTTATAAGGACTGTTACCCATGCACCAACAGGTAGTTATGACCTACCAAATTAGTGCTAGAAAATTATCTGCCCATATCTTACATACTTTGGTAAGATCATAGTTTTTGGTACGATTATTTGTACGTTAAGATTTTGTTTTCGCTTTGAGACAATTATGATGGGATTACATGACTGTATTTTGAGATATAACAAGGCATGTGTCCTTTTATCTATGGTTTGCATGTATGCATACACTACCATCATAACATGTACTTTTTTAGTTTTGTTTTGTAAATAACAATTATCATTTTAATTACTTACTTTGAACAACTTATGTCATTATACTTTTATAAGAAATGTGATTTTAGAATAACGTTCCATTTTAAATTCCTATCAACCTTTATATGGTACTAATCTTTTGTGCTTGTATTAGTTATTTACTAAGCATTAGCTCACCGATCCATTTTCAAATGCTTTAAATTTAGCAGCTTTCAAGATACCTTCGAGGGCTTAAGTCTCACACAATTCTTCCATCTCTACTTGAGAGGTGTATATAGAGGTGAATTTAATGTGTATTTATATTATTTTTCAGTAAATACCTATTGGGATGCAAGACGTATTTAATTGGGATGTAATATGAATTTCAATGCTAATGTACATGCCCTTCTTACCTTTCCACCAAAATTTAATATGTTCATGTTTAAACTACCAAAACACAAATTTCATACCTTTCTTCCTTCTTAACCGAAAGCTTGAAGGTTTTCTTCTTCAAATTATAGTTTTGTCTCTAGAATTTTCCTAAGATTTTCTCTCTCTAAATGGACATAAAAGATGAAGGAAAAGGAATGTGAAGATGGAGGCTGGACATAATGGATGGAATCTCTCATGGCCGCCAAATGCTCACGTTTGATTGGCCAACATTTAGGTGAAGAAAAATTACCAAAAAGGATATGCAAAATTCTAATTACCAAATGGTGCATTTTGCTAATTTCCACTTAATTCAATTTAGTCCCAAATTTTCATTCAATTTAGTTCATACCTCACTAATCAACATTGTTAGATTGATTAGTCTCCAATTATACATTCAATTACAATCTTACCTTGACAATTAACTTGAATTTCCTACTTAATTCATTTTAACTCCGATAATCAAAATTAAATAGCTTAAATCCAATAACTCCACAATTCATTTTCGATTAAATCCTTAATTTTTTTCAAGTCACATGAATAGGTTAATAGCTCATAAATTATAGCTTAAATCTCCATCATTCATCCATAATTTAATCTTATTTTCATTACATCCATATTTGATATTTTAATTATAAGCTAAGAATTTTCAAATCTCACATTTTTGGTTCATAGCGAGGTAAAAGGGGCAAGGGAGATTCAAATCTTAGACTTAATATTTCCTAAAAGAGAGTAACAACTACTAAGTCAAGCTTTAATTGTTTCAGAGTCATATTTAAATAAATGATGTAAACGGGTTTGCCTTAAATGGGTACCCAACACTACCTGTCCTGTTTAAGTTGGGTTCGGGTATCAGATAAACAGGTTTTAATCAAGTTAGGAAAATGTTGTTTCTTCCCATGATGGGTTCGAGTAGTACCCTTAGGGTACCCTAAACTCAAACCCCAATTAGCATAATCAGTTAGGGTACCCAAACCCGATAACCAAACCCGTTTATGGCTTGGCAAAATATGATGTTGTGAGGACTTGAACCCTTGCCCTATAGTCTCCATGCAAATGGTTTATCCAATGAACCGTATTTTATATTTGACATAGAGTGTTAAAAAAATATTTAGTTAATAAAATGTTGTGAGCCTAAAAAAAATAATGAAGCATAATAAAAATAATTATGAAATTAAATAAATTAATTACACTTAAGATAATAAGTTTTTTTAATTTTAAGCATAAGTCACTGAAATTAAATTAATAAAAGTTTCATAATTATTTAAAATGCAATTCTTACGCATTCACCATTTGCATATAATATGTTTATATAATACAAATTGTATTTAACAAAACAAAGTACAAATTGTATTTAAAATTAGGAATGTAAACGGGTCGGGTACCTATTAAATTTGAGATACCCGAACCCGATTAATTTTTATAAGATCCGAACCCAATTAACTACTCGATTATTTTAATTTATGTTACCCGAACTTTAACCCTATAAAATGGAAAATACTCGTTTAACAACTTGAACCCGTTAACTACCCGTTTATTAAGTCAAAGTTTGATTTTCAAATATAAATTTAAAATCAATTTTGGAATAACCTAATTAAAAAAAATTAAATTAATAAATTTAATTTAACTCATTAAAATAAATTAAAGTTAAAAATCATAATTATAATATTTAATGAATTATACATTAATAATAAATAATTTATATATAAAAATATAAATAATATATTAATTAATTATTATTTATAATCAGATTTAAGTAGTGAATACCCTAAAATAACTACCCGAACCCATGACAGCTAGTAATTTCACTACCCGAACCCAATTATATACTACCCTAACCCTATTTAAATGGGTTAGATAGTACCGGATACCCGTTTATAGGGTACCCATTGCCATCCCTATTTAAAAGTGTAATTTTCAATTTTAATAAAATATTATTGACTAAAAAAATTAATGAAACATAATAATAAATTAATTGTGAAATTAAATTAGTTAATTATGTTTAAGATAACATAGCACTCAAATTAAAATAATAAAAGTTTCATAATTAGTTAAGATGCAATTTTTACACATTGACCATTGACATATATGATACTATAGTTTATGTATATGATACAAATTGTATTTATATTATAATTATTAATTTTAATCAAACATTGTTGACTCAAAAAAATGAATGAAACATAGTAATAAAATAATTATGAAGTTAAATTAGTTAATTATGCTTAAGATAATAAGTTTTTAAAGTAAACATAAAGCACTGAAATTAAATTACTAATAATTTATAATTAGCTAATATGCAATTCTCATACATTGGCCATTGATATATATGATATTATAGTATATGTATATGTAACAGTCCAGTAATACAGTAATACACATATTATTACACCATTTAGATGGTTGGGTTGTCTGCGATACTTTACTTTTCATTTACATTTGAACAATTTCATATAAAATTATAACATGAATTACATCCTCTATCTTAATTCCCAAGAAAGTAGTACTGTAGATAAGTCTAAATACAGAAAATAAATGATCGTACCTCATGTAGTAAATCAAGCTGTCACATCATCCCCAACTGCACAGTCGAAATCCTTAGATACCAGACTCTCAGTCCTTGAAAATCTGAAATGTTAAAATTAAGGGGTGAGCAAATCACGGCTCAGCAAGAGAGTTATATGCAACACTTGATATTCAGCTACCTATATGTTGAAAGTAATTTTTCACTTTCTTGAAATCTTCCTAGAAGGCTCTAGGCTCACATGTAGGAATGATACTACAGTCGGCTAGGGATCCGGATGGAGTAAGGAAGGTATTTTGAAATACCTGTCTTGTCCCGGAATCCAGAAGCAACTGTAGAGAGTACTATATCAATTGTTCTCAAAACGATTTAATATTCGTTTTCCGTAGAGTAAACCATTTATTTCTCTTCACTTCAGTATGTTTTAAAACACATGACAGTTCAGTAGTAAAATAGTGGTTTATTTCTGTTATCTTCAGTACAGTTAAAACATGTGACAGTACAGTGGTTTGTAAATATCCAAATCATTGGATAAACAATTCTGCAATTATTTCTATCTTAGAAATAATTCTTATGTTATTCTTTTTGAATAAACATAAATATCTCTTTAGTTCAATAACCGTATCTTACAGTTCAGTAAAACAGTAGCACTCAATAAAACAATATTTTGATACGATTCAGTCAAAAAACAGTAAACAGTAGCTACTAATTCAGAAAACAGTATGCGATAGCTTTCGGTTCAGTAAACAGTAAATGGTAGCTTCCAGCCCAGTAAAACAGTAATCAGTGGCTACCATTTTAGTAAACAGTATAGTTCCGTCAACAGTGTTTTGGTACGGTTTATCATCAGAAATCGTAAACAGTACAGTAATTAGTATAGTAAACAGGATTCAGTAAATCCTTTCAGTAAACAGTAAACAGTAAGTGAGACTAGGCAACACCCTACAATTAAATCATGCTATCATCGTCCACTAAGGGACACAGTAACAGTAATGAGATCTATGGCCATGATCTATAATATGTCTTCGGTGTACACTTGCTAGGTGACAATCCAGGACGCTGATGACTAGCTGGTCAATCAGCCACGTGACAGTAACAGTAATGGTACGATGCATGAAACTCGAGGCCTAAGTCTCAAAACAATATAAAATTGTACCATAGCCTTTTATGAATTTTTTAAACACAGTAAATCGAAATATTTCATAAGTATCTATAAGGCTCACATGTAATTATAATCACCTTTATGAAATAAATAAAATAAATAACATTTCTCAACATATTTCATAAAGGTATAAATCATTATTTTCCATACGGTGAAAACAGTAATTTAATAAATCATACTGTAAGAATAAATCTCGTGATTGTTTCTTTTTCACCGTAAACACTGTACACACGTTTTTCCGTGCTTCTATCGAAAACATGGTTTTCAAAGTTATCAAAATTCAAATCAATTATTATTTTTTTATAATTTATGGAAAATAAAATATTTATTTTCCCAAATTCAATAATCCCGTCACCATATTTTTCTTCTATAAACACGTGTTGAGACATTATAGTCTCAAAATACTATTTTTCATCTTTGATTAACCTTCATGGAATTTCTATAGATAATTATTTTCATAATTAAAACCATAAAGGTTTTATATGAAATCAAGTGAATATTTGTAAAATATTCACTTCGGTCCTTTTCATTTTCCATCTCGTTTCACATGAAATATCACATATCGAGAGAATTTTCTGTGAATTCATTTTCACAATTCTCGAAAATATGAATATTTTAAAATTAAATTTCTGTATATTCATGTTTTACGAAAAATCATCGATTTCTCGATTTTCGTGGTTGGAAATCGTTTCTCATGAAATCAAATCATTTATTATGATTTTTGGTAATTTTTGGCAGTATAACGGCAACCGATTGGCGAGCCTCCTGCACGAAAAATACAGTTTAATCTTAACCGATAAATCACCACAATTTTCCAACCAATCATTGTCAATAACATTTATAAAAATTAAAAGCATAATTTAAAACATTTGTGTTAAATATCCTTGCAGGCTGTACATGTCTCCCTTACTTGTCCCGGGTCGACGACCGCCTCATTACGTCGCGCCTGGGTTCAACTCGCCCGATTCCATCGTCTCGGTCATCGAGGGAATTTTCTGGAAATAAAATTCTAAAATTTAGAATTTTTCCAAATAATTTATTTAATTTAACTCGAATTTAATTTTCGAAATTTCTTATCGAATTTCTGTAATTTTCGAGTTTTCGAATTCCCGAGAATTTTTGAATTCTCGAAAATTTTCTTTTATCTCTCTTTCTTCTCTTTTCTTTCTTCCTTTTTCTCTTTTTTTTTTCTTTTCTTTTTCTTTTTCTTTTCCTTTTTCTTTTCTTTTTCTCTTTTTTTCTTTTCTTTTTCTTAGTCTGACCGATTCAGGTCAGTCAGATCGATTCGGCCTCCCTTACCGTCGGTTCTCCTCTGGTGGCCAGTTCTCCTGCGGTTCGACGGCTCCACAGCTGGCCGAGGTGGCGACGAAGTTGGATCTAGCCTCCGTTCAACCCAGATCGGCGACACGGCGACAGATCGAGTCGGCCTAGGTTCGGCCTCTTCGCCCTTCCTCCTCCACCGTTCTCTGCCTCTCTGGTGGCCTCCTACCCTTTTCTCTTTCTCCGTCGAAGGTTCGGTTGCAATGGCAGTGGCCGAATCGGCCGGCACCGCCACTTTCCCATTTCTCTTTTTTCTCTTCCCGGCTTTACAAGTTCTGCTTCGGTTTCCTTTCCTTTTTCGGGCCGTCGCAGGTGGCCTTCACCCTTCCTCGTCAACCGGCAATGCCCCCTGTCCTTTTCTCTCTTTTATCTCACCGACGGTGACAGTGGGTGCTGCCGTCGACCCCTCTGTTTCGGGAAGGGGTCGGGGTTCCCGACTCCTTCTATTTCATTTTTTTTATTTTAATTATATATTATACTTATACTATATATTGTTTTATATATAGTATAGTACTATATATATTATGTATAAAGATATATATTGTGTATAAAAATATATATCTAATATATATGTATATTTATATACTTTAAATTAAATAACATTTATATATATTTATATAAATGTAATTACAATATATATTGTATTTACAATATATATATATATATATATGCATATATACAAACTCTAATGTAAATTAATATTTACATTTTTCATATATGTATATATTTATATATATACATAAAATGTTATACTCGTATACATATGTACTATTTAAATTTATAAGATAGTATATACACATATATACCAATGTATATTAATATATACTATATAGCATTTCAATACATATGTATTTGTATAAAAATACATTTATATAATATATAATTATATAAATATATTTCATATTCACTTCTTATTTTCTTATTTAATTTTGATTCCAATTTATCCAAATTAAATTTCCTCTTTTCGTTATTTTTCCATAATTTCAACCTTATTCTTATTTCTAATTTAATTTTCCGTTACCCGAATTTCCTTATTCATTACTTCCTCAAGTCATGGAATCTTCACTAGTATTCCAATCTCATAATTATATTTATTTATTTCAACATATCTATTTTCTTTAATATTAATTTCCAATATTAAATAGTGAAAATTTTACGGTTATCACATTCTCCCCACCTGAAGAAATTCGGTCCTCCGAATTTAACTTAAATCAAAAGGTGGTACATTCCATAGACTTACAATTTTGTCCTTTAGATAAATTTTTAGATAATACTGCCAGCATGCTTTTATAATCTGAATCCCTTTGACCACTACATATTCCTCTCATCATATAATTTACTCCCTAAGTTCATTTATCAAATCGGGAGTTATTTATTTTCACTCTTTTTCGCATAATAGTTGATTTATACTATTCATCATCCATTTTTCTCAATTAGTGCCAAGCCGATATAATTTGAAAACTATCAATTACACAGTTTAATTAGTAGTATGTAATTGTCCTAGTAGCTTTCACATCTCATGCACACGATCCCTCAATATCATGGGGCGTTTACATATCAAGCTCATATATTTATATCAGTACGGAGCGGTGCTATCAGTACATTTGGGATCTCAAAGCCTTTTGCTATTTTCCCATAAGCATATGGCAACTCAAGACTCTCATCACATGTAATGCTCACTGAAACTGTACATATACATTCTCACCGTTTCATACTCATATTCCGACTATGGCACTAAAGGATCTAGGATTCTGATAATGGAAAAGTGATCCCATTAGAGAACCAGTCATTGATCACTTCCATATCATCATATTTCTTTTGAACTCTTTATTGTCCATAATATTCATTCTCACATTATCTATACCATTCCACCATTTTTATCATTTTAAGGTGGTTATATATATATATATATATATATAAATATACATATCATTTTTGTTCCATTTTATATACTATCAGTAAAAAGTTACATCATCTATTTACTCCTTTGAGTATCGTTTATTTTTCACTTGTCCGTTTGGCTTGATTTTATATCTAGCCACAGTCATGTGATAACCAACCTGAAATCACTTTCAGTCTTACTTTCGGAAACTGTTTCATATTGGTGTTCACTTCTCAACAGGCACTTACTTTCTTATTCCATTTTCATCTTTTTGCTTTCATCGTTTCAGTCGGTTTTATCAAGTGGTATGGTACTTTACTGTTAAAATCTTTTACTATTTTGCATACCCTCTTTTCTTCGCACTTGTTCACCGACTTTAACTTCTTTAATTTTATCCCATTTATAAAGCAGCTAGTCCTATCACTCTTCTATAGACTGGCAGTAGTATCTAGCTAGACCTAGTAATTCCGTGTCTCAATCATTATCTCTCTATCAGAGACAGATTCACTGTCATTCTGTCATTTCGAGATTATCTATCTGTCAGAAAGAGACACTGTCTAGCCAAATCTCTTATTTGTCAGGCTTAACATAAGTTCACAGTCTTTGAGAGTTTGGGGGATCATACCACAATGTTGCTCATGTTCTATTTGTATCTTTAACTATTTTGATACTTCATCACTTTATTCTTGTATGAATGCCTCATTCATTAGACTTATATATACATCACAAGGTAATTCATTAACCTTTAACCTCAATAGGAACTCGTAAAATTTCATCGAGTTCTACTTATTATCTTATAGATCTCAGTACTCCCAACTTTTATCTAATGACGCTTTATACAGAGGCTAGCCTTATGAACTCCTCAAATATCTCTAGTTAGATTAATAAAGCGTCCATTTTCATGTAGTTGAATAGTTGTTCTTCACAAGAACTTTATTAAATAGTAAGAATTTACTATATCATTTTAGTTCATCTACGTATCAAGGTCATCTGTGCTTCTCTCATTTGCACTTATACAAATAACTTTATTATCCTCAATTACACTCTGTATTTCCATCAATCCCACCTTTACAAGTGAATTTCATTATTCACACATTTTCCAGAGTTGTTGTAAAGCTTTTCGGGATTCTTTCTATATTTTTCGATATAAGCTTAGAATTAGATTTCATATCCACAATCGAGTCAATGTTAACTCGATTTCTCCAATCTATATAACTCTGAAAAATTTATCGGGAATCACATCCAATACTTTCTTTAATCACACATCTCTTATCATTTCGGACATTTCATCTCTGTGTCTTGTCATTTCCACCATATATCTTCAAGGCAGAGACATTTAATATTCAAAACATTTTGGATTATTCTCCACCTCAATTTCATTATCTACTCATACTTTACAACATTACAAATCTCAATGTAGTAAGTTGTACCAAGTACAACAGTCATTAACACATTTTACAGCTAACCGATTTATTACAGTTATTTACTTTGAAATCATTTCCATTTAATAAACTCAGGTTTAATTCCCTTGAGCATGTTATCCACAAGTTTCGAACTCTGGCACCCTTACGTACCTAGTTCCTAACACTCGTGTTACCACTGAGATAATTGTAAGAGCCCCGCCCATTCGGATCGGCTGTCGGCGAGCATCCCCTAGGCGATCCTTTCACCCCAGGTTTACCCTTCCAAGTGAGTCGATGACCACATAGTTCGCCCACACCTCACAATATACTATCCACTGCTAGTCGCCCATCATTGGGTCGCCCATCATGGTTTTGTCTCAAGGGTCCTTAAGAACTTAGGTTAGCTGTCATCTCCTTCTTTTTGATCACTTTACTGTTCTTATACATATACTCCAATTTACAGTACTCCATACAGTACATCAGTTTGCGAGGCATATCTCAAAATGCTCCGGTTCTATAAATAAATATTCGTTTAATACCTCAAAACAGTATAAATGTATAGAACCAAAATTAACTGTACTGCTATGGATTTCATTATAGATACTATTCACCGACTCATTCCTTTTTGTAGTCATTTCACTTTTCATAATATCCAACGATCCCGTAATAAACATCCAATTCAGTACACTCTTAATTTAGGCCCTTACAGTCAATAACCGGGCCAATCGTCTTGTGATATTCCATTATACACTTATGGGATCACATCATGTAAGGCCTCGGCCCGTTCGCCGTCCACCTTTACACATCAATACAGTCCTCTTTGGCGAGCACACTGGCCCCCCTCGAAGTTTTGTCGTGAGGCCCAGCACGTTCACTAGGTCACTCACAATTCGGGTCTATGATCTAAGTGTAAGTGGAATCAGTAATAGGGATCGTTATATTCATATTACATCCTCTATACCATTAATAACTCCATTACCACAAATGGATTCAAGATCAACTTGGTTTTTTTTTTTCACTATTTAGAACTTATCCCAACATAGGGGCATTTTTGTCATTTCGACATTTATTTCTTTCTCCTCAGTATACATTTAAACCAAGTATCTTATCATCTATGTGCTAATAGTATCCTTTCTCATACTAATATCAGCAGTTTAATATCTTGTTCGAAGTTTGACAGAGAAGTCCACTAGGATCCATAATTGGATTATTTTGCATGAAATGCAGCTTTACATCATCAATTTCTCTGTCAAATCAGTCAATTCCAACTCTTGTTGGTCTATTATGACTCCAAGTGAAATTTTAGAGGTAAGGGTATTTTGGTCATTTTTGGCTAAAAATTTTCTCTCTCTTCAAAATACCTTCAATCGGTGATCTTAAGGTCTATTTAATGATGATATTTCATTCCCCTCCTTTATATCATCATTTTCAGGTCTCAGTTCGATCCGAACCGAAAACTACTGGTGAGGCCCTCACCGAGTCCTTTTGGTTCCTTACCGAACAGGCCTTCATTCAGATCATAAGATCACCATTTTCTGATAAATTCTGAGCATATTTTTTTCCTCTTTAACATTCTCAATTTATAATTTCTCACCCCCTTCAAAACATTTAACTCAATTTACAATCATTTATTTTCTCTATGTATTCAGACTACACAGTACTACAGGGGATGTCAACATTTTTCAACACATTTCCTCTCCAAAAGAATCGACAGACATCAGGCCAACCTTGCTTTGATACCATTAAATTGTAACAGTCCAGTAATACAGTAATACACATATTATTACACCATTTAGACGGTTGGGTTGTCTTCGATACTTTACTTTTCATTTACATTTGAACAATTTCATATAAAATTATAACATGAATTACATCCCTTATCTTAATTCCCAAGGAAGTAGTATTGTAGATAAGTCTAAATACAGAAAATAAATGATCGTACCTCATGTAGTAAATCAAGGTGTCGTATCGTCCCCAACTGCACAGCCGAAATCCTTAGATACCAGACTCTCAGTCCTCGAAAATTTGATATGTTAAAATTAAGGGGTGAGCAAACCACGGCTCAGTAAGAGAGTTATATGCAACACTTGATATTCAACTACCTATATGCTGAAAATAATTTTTCACTTTCTTGAAATCTTCCTAGAGGGCTCTAAGCTCACATGTAGGAAGAATGCTACAGTCGGCTAGGGATCCGGATGGAGTAAGGCAGGTATTTTGAAATACCTGTCTTGTCCCGGAATCTAGAAGCAACTGTAGAGAGTACTATATCAATTGTTCTCAAAACGATTTAATATTCGTTTTCCATAGAGTAAACCATTTATTTCTCTTCACTTCAGTATGTTTTAAAACACATGACAGTTCAGTAGTAAAATAGTGGTTTACTTCTGTTATCTTCAGTACAATTAAAACACGTGACAGTACAGTGGTTTGTAAATATCCACATCATTGGATAAACAATTCTGCAATTATTTCTATTTTAGAAATAATTCTTATGTTATTCTTTTTGAATAAACAAAAATATCTCTTTAGTTCAATAACCGTATCTTACAGTTCAGTAAAACAGTAATACTCAGTAAAACAGTATTTTGATACGATTCAGTCAAAAAACAGTAAACAGTAGCTACCAATTCAGAAAACAGTATGCAGTAGCTTTCAGTTCAGTAAACAGTAAATGGTAGCTTCCAGCCCAGTAAAACAGTAATCAATGGCTACCATTTTAGTAAATAGTACAGTTTTGTAAACAGTGTTTTGGTACGGTTTTTCATCAGTAAATAATAAACAGTACAGTAATTTAGTACAGTAAATCTTTCAGTAAACAGTAAGTGAGACTAGGCAACACCGTACAATTAAATCATGCTATCATTGTCCACTAAGGGACACAATAACAGTAATGAGATCTATGGCCATGATCTATAATATGTCCTCGGTGTACACTTGCTAGGTGACAATCCGGGACGCTGATGACTAGTTGGTCAATCAGTCACGTGACAGTAACAGTAATGGCACGATGCATGAAACTCGGGCCTAAGTCTCAAAACAGTATAAAACTGTACCATAGCCTTTATAGATTTTTAAACACAATAAATCGAAATATTTCAAAGTAATAAGGCTCACATGTAATTATAATAACCTTTATGAAATAAATAAAATAAATAACATTTCTCAACATATTTCATAAAAGTATAAATCATTATTTTCCACACGGTGAAAACAGTAATTTAATAAATCACACTGTAAGAATAAATCTCATGATTCTTTCTTTTTCACCGTAAAAACTGTACACACGATTTTCCGTGCTTTCTATCGAAAACATGGTTTACAAAGTTATCAAAATTCAAATCAATTATTATTTTTTTACAATTTATGGAAAATAAAATATTTATTTTCCCAAATTCAATAATCCCGTCACCATGTTTTTCCTCCATAAACACGTGTAGAGACCTTTTAGTCTCAAAATACTATTTTTCATCTTTGATTAACCTTTATGGAATTTATAAATAATTATTTTCATAATTAAAACCATAAAGGTTTTATATGAAATCAAGTGAATATTTAAGAAATATTTATAAAATATTCACTTCGGTCCTTTTCATTTTCCATCTCGTTTCACATGAAATATCACATATCGAGAGAATTTTCTGTGAATTCATTTTCACAATTCTAAAAAACATGAGTATTTTAAAATTAAATTTTCGTATATTCATGTTTTATGAAAAATCATCAATTTTTCGATTTTCGTGATTGGAAATTGTTGGCTCTATAGGCTATACCGAGAGAGGGGTGAATCGGTTTTTCGCTAACTTTAAGTTCACTTTTCGGTTCCTCTAAATTCTCTAGCCTATATGAATGTTTTCTAAGTTCTCTAGGCTACTCAATTATGCAATATAAATTCAAAACAATAAACACAAATATAATTGCAAATAAGTAAAGAGAGTAAGGATAGAGAAATGTACGCAAGCGATTTATGGAGGTTCGGCAACCTTGCCTACGTCCTCTACCTTCAGACGCTCCCAAGGATTTTCCCAAATTCACTATCCTTGTATTTGTTACACTCCCTCTTTTTCTAGGCTAAAGAGAAACCTCTCTCTTTTTCTAGGCTCAAGAGAAACCTCCCTCTTTTTCTTAGGCTAAAGAGAAACCTTCCTCTTTTTCTAAGGCTAAAGAGAAACCTTCCTCTTTTTCTAAGGCTAAAGAGAAACCTCCTCTTTTACAAGGTATGAATTTGTTTACAAGTGGTGCAATCAAAGAAGGCCTCTAAGTAGGCAAATGATTACAGAAATTAGGCACAAAGAAAAAGCCTATACAAGATTTGTGCTAAGTAATACAAGAGATATGTGTATGATGGAAGATGAAGACTTTGTAGCTCTTGATTTGTTGTTGAGGCTTGAGGATTTGAGGAAAATGAGTATTGGAGTTGATTGAGTAGTTCCTCTTGCTTTCTTTAGCTTCTAAGCCTCTATTTATAGTCCCTTGGATGTGTTCTAGCCGTTGGGTGGAGCCAAAACTTGAATATGACCGTTGTCTCACAAAAACTAACCGTTACAGGCTGTTTTCGGGAAAAGGTATCGATCCCTTCCCATAAGGGATCGATCCCATGCTTCGTTCTGAGCCTTGGAGGCATTCTGCCATAAAAGGATCAATCCCTTACCTTAGGGGATCGATCCCATGCCTCCAGAAAGCTATTTCCTGCACTTTTTGGGTTAAAAATGATGTGGTCTTTGATCCTAATACAACCCAAAATATTTTGGTATTTTTGTGGGAGTTTTTCTTGACTTTCTCTGATGAAAACATGGTCCAAAAACTTATAAGTAATTTTCTAAACTTATATTCAATAATTCTTGAGAAAATCACTTAATATTCAAAACCATTTTATAAAGTATTAAGACCAATAAGAATATGTAATTACATCATGGTCTTAATGTTTGATATGATCACTTGAAAATGGTTGAGAAAATCATATGTGATAAGGCAAATTTACAATATGAATTAAAACATTAAAGCTTATTTACGTTTTTGTCATTCCAAAATATATATGGCCATTTAAAGCTAACAGAAATCATTTCTCGTGAAATCAAATCATTTATTATGATTTTCGGTAATTTTCGGCAGTATAACGGCAGCCAATTGGCTAGCCTCGTGCACGGAAAATACAATTTAAATCTCAACCGGTAAATCACCACAATTTTCCAACCAATCATTATCAATAGCATTTATAAAAACTAAATGCATAATTTAAAACATGTGCCAAATATCCTTACAGGCTGCATATGTCTCCCTTACATATCCCGGGTCGACGACCACCTCATTACATCGTGCCCGTGTTCAACTCGCCCAATTCCATCATCTCGGTCATCGAGGAAATTCTCTGGAAATAAAATTCTAAAATTTAGAATTTTTCCAAATAATTTATTTAATTTTACTCGAATTTAATTTTCGAAATTTCTTATCGAATTTCCGAGCTTCCGAATTCCCGAGAATTTTCGAATTCCCGAAAATTTCCTTTTCTCTCTCATTCTTCTCCTTTCTTTCTTCCTTTTTCTCTTTTTTCTTTTCTTTTCTTTTTCTCTTTTCTTCTTTTCCTTCTCTTAGTCAGGCCAGTCAGACCGGTTCGGCCTTCCTTACCGTCGTTTCTTCTCTGGTGGCCGGTTCTCCGACGGTTCGACGGTTCCACAGCTGGCCAAGGTGGCGGCAAAGCTGGATCTGGCCTCCGTTCAACCCAGATCGGTGGCACGGCGGCGAATCGAGTCGACCGAGGTTCGGCCTCTTCTCCCTTTTCGCCCTTCCTCCTCCGTCGTTCTCTGCCTCTTCAGTGGCCTCCTACCCTTTTCTCTTCCTCCGTCGAAGGTTCAGTGGCAGTGGCCGAATCGGCCGGCACTGCCACTTTCCCATTTTCCTTTTTTCTCTTCCCGGCTTCACCGATTCTGCTTCGTTTCCTTTCCTTTTTCGGGTCGTTGCTGGTGGCCTTCACCCTTCCTCGTCAACCGGCAACGCCCCCTGTCCTCTTCTCTCTTTTATCTCGCCGACGGCAGCAGTGGGTGCTGCCGTCAGCCCCTCTGTTTCGGGAAGGGGTCGGGGTTCCCGACTCCTTCTATTTCATTTTTTTATTTTAATTATATATATTATACTTATACTATATATTATTTTATATATAGTATAGTACTATATATATTATGTATAAAGATATATATTGTGTATAAAAATATATGTCTAATATATATATATGTATATTTATATACTTTAAATTAAATAACATTTATATATATTTATATAAATGTAATTACAATATATATTGTATTTACAATATATATATATATATATATGCACACACACATATATACAAACTCTAATGTAAATTAATATTTACATTTTTCATATATGTATATATTTATATATACACATAAAATGTTATACTCGTGTACATATGTACTATTTAAATTTATAAGATAGTGTATATATACATATATACCAATGTATATTAATATATACTGTCGTAACGGCTTCGCGCTCGACGATTTTTGAAAAATGTTTAAAAACCAATGGGAGTCGCCACCAATCTTTTTTTTTACTAGGTGTAATTGGTCACCTAAAAATATTTATTTTTTTAACAAAATCTCAAAATTAATTAAGTTTTATTAAAAAGATAATTTTTGATCTGCGAAAACAAAATCGGGTCCGGGAGTACGGTTACGCGTCGGGAAGGATTAGCACCCCCACGACGCCTGTTAAAAACAGTACCATAATAATCATGTGTTACCCTTTAATTTTAATAAAATGGTCTTAAATTAATATTTAAAAATAATTCTTTTTTATTGCAATCTTTTTATTCAAAAATCATTTTTTATTTGTAAATTTATTTTTTTTATTTTAAAAAGTTAAATTTTATTTTTCAAAAGTAAATATGAACCTTTTTGTATTTAATAATTAAATCAAATACTCCAATACTTTTGACAGCATTTGAAATAATTTTCCTCACCTAGAGATTTCTTAAGAATCACTACTTGTGACTTCTATAGAATCTCATCCTCGAAAAATTCACACCTGCTTCGAAAATTATTATGAATGCACATGATGCAAACAAATAAAAATGATGCAAATGAATTTTTAATTTTGAATTTCATTATTTATTTGTTGATTTATTTATATTTCTTTTTCTTTTTAAGCTTATTCATTTTCATTTTTATAAAAAATTAAATTATTGAAAAATCATACTAAATATTCCAATACTTTTGGCAACATTTAGTACGACTCTTCTCACCTAGGGATCAACTAGGAATCACTACTTGTGACTTTCGTAGCATCCCATCATCGGACTTCATTTAATTTAATTTAAATTTTATTATTTATTTCCTTTTTCTATTTTCTTTTAAAAAAATATTTATTTTTATGTTTAACAAAAAATTAAATTATTGAAAAATCATACTAAATATTTCAAAACTTTTGGCAACATTTAGTACGACTCTTCTCACCTAGGGATCAGTTAGGAATCACTATTTGTGACTTCCGTAATATCTCATCATCGAAAATTTATTAATTTTAATTATTAAAATTTACTATTTTGATTTTATTATTTTTAAATACGTTTTCTAATCAATAATAGTAATTAATTAAAATGCAAATAAAAGAAAATTTTTCAAAAACTTTTATTTTACAACATGCAATAATAATAATAATAATAATAATAATAATAATAATAATAATAATAATAATAATAATAACAACAACAACAACAACAACAACAACAACAATAAAAACAATAGTAAAAGCACAAAAATAACATAATAAAAATAACAATAATAACAATAATAATAAAAACATAATAATAATAATAATAATAATAATAATAATAATAATAATAATAATAATAATTTTTTATTTAATTTTTTATTTAATTTTTTATTTAATTTTTTATTTATTATTATTTTTTTATTAATTTTTTTAATGAAAATTTTTTTTTTAACAAAGCATATAAATAAATAAGTAAACAAATAAACAAATGGGAAAAGAAAAGAAAAAAATAAAAAAAATACCAAAAACGGATTTGGGCTTGGACCCAAAGGAAGCCCTCTTGAATGGCCCAGAAACACAGCCCAAAAACCAAAGGCTTGATCGGATTGGGCCTGGTCTGGTGGGCTTGGGCAGCAAGGCAGGTGGCAGACCGGGTCGGGCGCGCGGGTCGTCAAGTGGGTCGGGCGCACCACGCGGGTCGCGGGAAGGAGGTGGAGCCGGGTCGGACGCGTGGATCCCGTGTCGGGTCACCTGAGGCGCGTGGATCTTCTCCCTTCCGAGGCGGGTCGGACGCGCGGATCCCGGGTCACGGGTGGATCTTTCCCTTTTTTTTCTTTTTTTTTGCTATATAAATCTATCTTTTTTTTTTAATTCATTTTTCTCCTTTTCTTTCAAAAAAAATTCAGAGCTCTCTAAGGCTCCCGGCTGGGCGATTTTCGGCCGCAACCCGCCACCGTCGGTCACCGTCGCCGGTGGCCGAAAATAAAAAAGGACACCACTTTCCGGAAGCTCTCCACCCCTTGAGCTCGATTCCGACCTCCGATTTACCAAAAAGTCACCCTAGCCTCGCAAATCTGAGCTTCACCGAAATCGATTTCCCCCTTTTTGTTTTTTTTTTTTTTTTTTTTTGCTATTGGTTCTGGATCTGGCTTTTCGGCTGCTTGTTGTTGTGATTTCTTTTTTTGGTTTTGTGTTTGTTTTGTTTTTTTTTTGTAGGTTTGAGATCTAGGGTTATGGGGGTCTCGGTTTCGAGATCTGGGGTTTTGGGTTGTTGGTGGTTGTGGGGTTGTGTTTGGATTTTTGTGTTGAAGGCTGCTGGGTGATGGTGGTGGTGTCTCTGCGTTGGGGCTAAGCTATCTGGGATGGCTTTTGGGTAGTGGGGAATGGCGGGAGGTTTGAGGGCCAGAGGGTTTTCCGTTCGGGGTTTGGGTAGTGAAGATGGGTCTTCTCGCTGGTTGCCGGCAGTGTTGAAGGTATTTGTGGAGTTTGTGTGTCTCGGGTTGGTGGAGATGGGATGACTGCCAGGAGTAGCTGGTGAATTGACAGCCTCTTGAGAGGCCATGGCACGGCACCAGTTCTTTCCTTCCCTTTTTTTTATTTTTAATTTTTAATTTTTAATTATTTTTTGTCATTTTTTATTGTTTTAATTAATTAATTAATTTGAAAATAAAATATAAATAAAAAACTTGGACAAAATTAGGTGTCTACAACTGCCCCTCTTTGCTCATTGCTGAGGATCAGGAATAGAGCAAAGACAATAGACAACAATTTTGTCCGACTTAAGACCTAATCCCCCTCTTTTTTTTTTGCTATTCCTACAACAGGGGCATTGGAATTTTAAATTCCTTCTTGGAATGTGCACATCTTGTAACAGGGGCAATGAAACTTTAAATTTTTCTTCTGAAATGTCTCCTCTTGCAGCAGAGGCAATGAAACTTTTAAAATTCCTTTTTTTTTTAAATGTGCTCCTCTTGCAGCAGAGGCGATGAAACTTTAAATTCTTTTTTCTGAAACGTGCTCCTCTTGCAGCAGAGGCGATGAAACTTTAAATGTCTTTTCTGAAAATGTGCTCCTCTTGCAGTAGAGGCGATGAAACTTTAAATTCTTTTTCTGAAAATGTGCTCCTCTTGCAGCAGAGGCGATGAAACTTTAAAGAGATATGATTGCGCCCGGAGGACTTGGAAATCATTTCCTACCTTGAAAATCACGCATCCACTTAATTAGGTTCAAATTTTTGGTGCCAGTTGAACTGGGCTTAAAATCTCATCTCATAATGTGCCGATTTTGCAAGGCTTAATACCACACAACGGTGTCAACTACATCGGGCTTAAACATCATCTAGGTGCCAGCTACGTTGGGCTTAAATTCATCTTGGGTGCCAACTTTACTGGGCTTAAATTCATCTTGAATTATGAGCCGATTTCATTGGGCTTAACACCACACAACGGTGCCAACTACATCGGGCTTAAACTTCATCTAGGTGCCAGCTACGTTGGACTTAAATTTTCATATTGGGTGCCAACTTTACTGGGCTTAACAATCTCCTCTAATTATGTGCCGATTTCATTGGGCTTAATACCACACAACGGTGCCAACTACATCTGGCTTAAACTTCATCTAGGTGCCAGCTACGTTGGGCTTAAATTCATCTTGGGTGCCAACTTTACTGGGCTTAAAAATCATCTAGGTGCTAACTTTATTGACCTTAAACTTTCAACTGTGCCAACTACGTTGGGCTTAAATTTCATCTAATTATGTGCCCACTTTACTGGGCTTAGACATCATTTAAGTGCCAGCTACGTTGGGCTTATATTCTCTTCTTGAGTGCCAACTTTACTAGGCTTAGAAATCTATCCAATATCAAGATTGCAATTATTTTTCAAAGATTCTTGATTCTGCAGTTTCCTTTATCAATTCTTTACTATCTCATTTTAAGTTTTTTTTTTTCAAATTCTCAAATTTTGAAACTTTCCATTTTATCTCTCATATTCTCAAAATTCCATTAAACTCATCTCATTTTCTCTTTTTTTGTTTGACTTTTATTCTCCTTGCTATTTCTTTCCTTTGTTCTCTTAAAATAAAAGAAGTATCTCTCTTTTTTCTTTTTTCTTTTTTGCTTTTCAAGCTACATTTTGACATTCTTGTCATTTTCAAAAAGAAACTCCTCTGTTTCACACAAACTTTTCTTTTCCTTTTTTCAATTTTCATTTTCTTTTCTCATACACAAAACTCCTATTTTCCCTTTCTTTTTTTTTCAACATTGACAAATGCAATGATTGATGATGCAAATGCAATTTTATTTCAATGAATGATCAGCTATTGTGATGCCAATGCACACAACTTTTGTCCAAATGCAAATTCAAATGTCTCATGAAAATGCCAATTTGCACTATAAAGATGCAAACACAATGATCCAAGAATTTTCTATTTGATCCCTTTGTTAACAAAATTCTTTATTCCATGAAGTTCTATTCTTCTTCAGGAGTTGCCCCAATCATCACATTCCTTTTTACTATTATTTTGAAACACTATCAAAATTTTCCTTAATGAGAATTGCCCCAAGAAGGCACAAGAAGTTCATTGCCCCACCATAATTATCAAATTTCTCCCTCATTTTTACTGGAAATACTAAAAAAATCGAACAAAATTGCCCCAAAGAATCACAAGGAGCTTATTATTTCCTGTAAAACAACCTTTCCATTTTTCATTTGAGGGATATAAATGATTTCATTATTCAAAATTGTTTATCCTGTCAAAACTTTTCAATTTTACATATTACCTCATACTCTAGTCAAAGGAAGTTGAACCTAAAACCCACAGTTATACAATATATTTAACATTCAACTCTTTTAAAATTTGGTGATCACTATTTGGATGCATATGGAAGAAAATGGTAAGTTATTCTCATCAACTCAATTAAGTGAGTTCACACACCAAGGTTTTGGTTTGGGAAGGATAGCTGCCAGTTGATGAGAAAAGGGATGGGTGTCCCTTCATCTAGGCTCACAAAAAGAAAGTGTAAATTATTTTAAAAACACTAGATTCCTTGAAATGATTTTTTTTTGTGAAAAGATCCATTTTAAAGTGCAGTCAAAACTGACACTCTTTTAGTTTTCAAATAAGGTATTTTGATATTTGTCAAGACTAGCTATGATGGGCTCAAATTTTTGGCATGTTATTTTGGGAGAAGACAAAAGCTTCAATCTTAGTACCGATCCTTTTAATGGCTCTCAAAAGGGCATTCTTGGATATTTTGATGGTTTGGGATGCTTACTGGTTGCTTCAAAATGACTTTCTCAATGCCGCTTCTGTTGTGGTATTACCAACACCATGAATGATCTCGAAGAATTCTCACTTTTGCTCTAGACTGCCCCTTTTGGGGTTTTCACCCTAAAGCCTCATTCTTTCATTTTTTTTTTGTGATTGTACATCATGCACTTAGGAATTCAAAATTCATTTGAAATGAGTATAAAGGTTCTCAAAGGATAATATTGGCAAAAAATGAGATAAGTGCCTCATAGGTTTTATGACTCTTCAAGGAACAATCTCTTCAGTTTAAGTATCCAAGTTTGATCAAAATGGACTTTCTAAGGTATGTAATGTAGGCCAAGTTTCAAGGTTTTGAAAGAATGGATAAAAAGGCCCAAAAATGTGTTTGAAGGTGATCAAACCAAGGATCATTTAATATGATTGAAAGATTCGCTTTAAGACTTTTTCACTATCAAGTCTCACCTTTCATCATTTTATTTCTCCATTTCTCTTTTTTTTATCCAAAATTATTGGAAATCAATTTAATTCAAACTTGCCCCTCATCATAATAATCTTCTTTTTTCATCTAGAAACTGGGGCTGGATCATTCATGTTCTTCGAAAAGATCTTTCTTTTTTTTTTTGCACTTGCACTTGCCCCTCAATGTGGAGGGTGATCCTTGATTAGGGTTAATTTAGAAAGAGTTCATCAAGCTCAAAGGGGTCAGCAAATAGATAAATTTATAAATTTTTGAATGGATGACGAAAGATGGCCATTTGTCATTCCAAACATGGCCGCTTAAATTGAAGAGTTATTCCTTGAATCAAAAAAGGTAAAAAAACCTTATTTTTATGTTTTCTTTTTTCATTCATTCATTTTTTTTTTTGGATTGGGCTTCTTGGACTTTTTTGCTTTTTTCTTTTTCTTCTTTTTTTTGAAAGGATTTTTCTTTATTGTTTGGAATCATCCAAATATCTTAAGTGCATGATGTCACAATCAATTTTCTTTTTATTTTTTTCTTTTTTTCTTTTTTTTTTTAGAATGTCTTGCACCTCATGCATCAATCTTTCCATGGCAACGATGCAAATCCATAGATAATGCCTCATAGACCAATGAATATCACGTTGGAGCATTTCATTTTGACCATATGTTACTCGTAGTATCTCTACCGAGAGAAAAGGGAAGAAATACTATGGTATTTGGGATGTTTTAAAGGCTTAAGGCACTTTATTTACTGTATCTTTTTATTTTTTTTTGGGTGCTTCAAGCAACAGGTCGAAAAGGTTAGCCAAGGAATTTAGGACCCATGGTTTTTTCAAAGAAGTTTGGATGATTTTAACTACCAAAGTCCGAATCTAAAAGAGTGTCATTTATTTTATCATTAAGGAATCCTGACAAAAAGGTTTTAACAAACAAATCATTTTATTAGCCTAGATAAAGGTCATCTTTCCTCAAAATCTCACCATGACTAAGTGAAAAATAAAGGTCCATGAAGTTCCAACTTGTGATTTTGAAAGAAAGAAATTGTTTGAAGAGAATGTATTTGTTGGAATAACGATCACCAATTCTCTAGAGAGTTTGTTATGTCCTCTTCTTTTATTTTTTTCTTTTGTTGGCAATTATAAGGGCTCTTATTAAAGAAATGCTCAATTACCATTTTTTTTCATTTTTTGTTGTTTTTTTTTAAACCTTAAAAGCACAATTTAAAAGAAGTCTAAAAATTTCGAATATGAATATTTACAGATTCATGAAATACTTGGTCAAATCTAGTTCACATCCTTAGAAGTAATGTTGGAATAAAAAATATGTACAAAGCATAAACAAAAGTTTCCCATTGGAACACATGTTATCCCTTGGACCACTGATCCTTAGGTCTTTCTCCCTTGATGATGATAGCCATAGACAAGTTCCTTGAATTTCGTTGGATCTGCATCGATCAAAGCTTGCACCTTATCCTTAAATGCAGTACAATTTTCAATGGAATGTCCTTCAATCCCATCATGGTAGTCACATTTGGTGTTGGGGTCATACCATTGTGGGTAAGGAGGTTTTTTAGGTTTGGCGTGAACAGTGGAAATCTTGTAACTTTGGACAAGGAGTGGGAACAAGTCTGTATAGGACATTGGGATTGAATGGTACAATTTAGCCCTTTTTCTCATCTTGGTCTCAGGATAGTCAAGATCAATCTCATGGTCATTTGGTAAAATGCGATTCTGAGGTAGAGGGGCTTGTGCACAGGGGACTGAGGTGTTAGGATAACGTGGCTATGACAACTTGTGGGGATAAGATACCGAAGTGTAAGGATAAAAGGGTTGTAGCAAAGGGTGAGAATGACTGTTGAAGGGTCCTTGCATCACATTGAATTTCCTCTTGTCAGATCGTTCAATAGTTGCTTCTTGAACTTGCTCAGTAAAGGTGTCCCATCCCTTCTCACCATAATTCCTTGTACTAGTATCTGCAATCTTCCCTTTTCTTATCCCATCTTCAATTCTACCCACAGAAAATAACAAATCTACAAAGTCTGAAAAAATATTGCCAATCAACTTGTCATAATATGGAGAAGGGAGAGTATCTACAAACAGAAAGTTCATTTCTCTATTTGTAAGTGGTGGTCGAACTTGTGATGCCAGTTCTTTCCACCTAAGAGCATATTCTTTGTAGCTTTCATTCAAGTTCTTTCTCATGCTTTGGAGGGTTAAACGATCTGGAGCTATCTCCATCAAATGTCTATATTGCTCTAAAAATGCTCGAGACAGATCCCTCCATGTATGAATTTGGCCTCTTTTCAACTTAAAATACCAATTAGCTGCTGCCCCTATCAAACTATCTTGAAATACGTGAATAAGCAGCTTTTCATCATAAGCATGCCCAATCATCTTGTGACAATATGTGGCTAAATGTGTTTTAGGGCATTTAGTCCCATCATACTTTTCAAAATTTGGGACTTTGAATTTTGGTGGGATGACCACATCAGGCACCAAGCAATACTCCTTTGGATCATAAAGTTCATTCCTTCCTTCAATTGCTTGAATTCTTTCTTCCAAGAGGTTATACCTTCTTTCTGTAACTGGACCCCAAGCCATTTTTGATAGATTTTCATTTGAAGGTCTTGACTTAAGGACAGTAATAGGATTGAGAAACTTTGCCTCTCGACCAAGAATCGATTGAAAATTCGCATTGCCAGAGGTTTGCCCCTGAAAGTTCCCTTTTGGGTTGTCATGCGTTTGAACTTGATGATTATTCCCCTGCACGAGACTCCCTTCCACATTCTTCTTCATTTCTAAGATACCCTTAATTTCTTGCATCATTCGAGAGAGCTGTTCCTTTATCTCATTTTGGTCTTGTTCCACTTTGTCCATTCGAGTTACTTAATCATCTTCCATGTTGAACCACTTTGTAAAGACCAGAATCAACCTTCCAAGGGAATTTAACAAAATGTGAAGGTTATTGGACTCTTTTGAACATAGGCCTAATCAAACATAATGCATACATGTCAATGGATGCATGGATGCAATGATGGATGATGTGAGATGACATAAAATGCAAAACAGGTTTACTAAATTTATTTTCATATGCACATTGCCCAAATGATTATCAAAAAGTGACACCTCTCTTTTGATTGCAATTTGCACTCATTATTATCACTAGGCAACTCTCTTAACCTTTTTTTCTTTTTCTTTTTCTTTTCTTCTTTTTTCTTCTTTTTTTTTATTTATATTCTATAAGATACTACATCTTTTCTACTCTCTCTTTTTTTCTTTTCTTTTTCCTTCCTTCTAACCTAATGAATTTTCTCCTAAAATCAAGATTTTTTTGATTCTTTCATTTTTATGACATTCTCCTTTTTTTTAATCTCTCTTTTTTTTTTCAAAAAACAAAAAGAACACATTCTCCCTTTTTTTTATTTTTCTCAAGAGTTTTTTCAGGAATAATAAAGAATAAAGAAATTTTTTCATTAAAAAAAAACTAATTGAATTTCTTCTTATTATCTTTAATGAAAGAGGCTAAAAAAAAAATTTTTTCAACCATTTTTCTAACAAATTATTTCATTTTTTATTATAAAAAGAAAATTTTATGCATTTTTTTTATCATTTCATGTTTTCCTTTTAAAGAAAGAAAAGTGAAAGAAATTAAAACCTTTTTTATTTTTATATATAAAAAACATGTTGTAACCAAACATACACAAAACTTCTTTTTCTTCCTCTTACTTTGGAGAACGTATTTTTATTAGTTCCTATTTTTATGAACTTATTTTCAGAAAATTCCTCCTTAAAAAAAATAAAGAATGAAGAATTATTCGCATCTTTAAAAGAAAAGTTACATATTTGTTCTATTACTTTTATCACACATCTTTATTTTCTTCAAAAATAAGTAGATTTTTTTTTTACAAGATCTTTTCCAAAGAAAATATATTTTTTCATTTTTATTTCTCGAAGAAATTTTTTTTTTAGGAAAAATCAAAGACTTAAATTATATACAATTCAACCCAAAATCAATAGTACCTTTATTATAGATATGAGAAAAGGGTCAAATAGTGTCCCTTCATGTCCTAATTTTGGGATAATTTCTACAAAAATGGGTCATTGCTCTACCTAAGGCTGGCCTTTTAGGTTTTTCTATATGCTGGGCTGGGATATAAAGATCTAAAGGTTCTCAAATTATACCTCACTATCATCCACACTGGACTAGTAAGATTTAATTTGAGTGGGAGTAATTCACTTGCCATTGCGGAGGTGATTATCTCACGAGAGCAAAGGTACTCTACTCCCTCCTAAGGAGGACGGAACCCGGGTATAGAGTTCATGTTATGCAAATGGACGTGCAAGTGTGTGCATGAGGGAACATGTCATACTCAAATTAAATTATTATCTCTATTCTAAATGCCTCAACAATTTATTAATAACAAGTATATACAAATATAAAACATAAAATAAATAACATAAAATGCAAATGCAAACAAAATCATTTTCAAAATCCAAGTGAATTAAGTTTAAATATCATTCAAGACTATTAAATTAAAACTTTGGATAACATATGATTAATGGATGGCTTGACCCTAAAAAAAAACGTCCCCAGTGGAGTCGCCAAGCTGTCGTAACTGCTTCGCGTTCGACGATTTTTGAAAAACGTTTAAAAAACAATGGGAGTCGCCACCAATCTTTTTTTTTACTAGGTGTGATTGGTCACCTAAAAATATTTATCTTTTTAACAAAATCTCAAAATTAATTAAGTTTTATTAAAAAGATAATTTTTGGTCTGCGAAAACAAAATCGGGTCCGGGAGTACGGTTACGCGTGGGGAAGGATTAGCACTCCCACGACGCCCGTTAAAAACGGTACCATAATAATCATGTGTTACCCTTTAATTTTAATAAAATGGTCTTAAATTAATATTTAAAAATAATTCTTTTTTTATTGCAATCTTTTTATTCAAAAATCATTTTTTATTTGTAAATTTATTTTGTTTTATTTTAAAAAGTTAAATTTTATTTTTCAAAAGTAAATGTGAACCTTTTTGTATTGAATAATTAAATCAAATACTCCAATACTTTTGGCAGCATTTGAAATAATTTTCCTCACCTAGAGATTTCTTAAGAATCACTACTTGTGACTTCTATAGAATCTCATCCTCGAAAAATTCACACTTGCTTCGAAAATTATTATGAATGCACATGATACAAACAAATAAAAATTATGCAAATGAATTTTTAATTTTGAATTTCATTATTTATTTGTTGATTTATTTATATTTCTTTTTCTTTTTAAGCTTATTCATTTTCATTTTTATAAAAAATTAAATTATTGAAAAATCATACTAAATATTCCAATACTTTTGGCAACATTTAGTACGACTCTTCTCACCTATGGATCAGCTAGGAATCACTACTTGTGACTTTCGTAGCATCCCATCATCGGACTTCATTTAATTTAATTTAAATTTTATTATTTATTTCCTTTTTCTATTTTCTTTTAAAAAAATATTTATTTTTATGTTTAACAAAAAATTAAATTATTGAAAAATCATACTAAATATTCCAATACTTTTGGCAACATTTAGTACGACTCTTCTCACCTAGGGATCAGTTAGGAATCACTATTTGTGACTTCCGTAACATCTCATCATCGGAAATTTATTAATTTTAATTATTAAAATTTACTATTTTGATTTTATTATTTTTAAATACGTTTTCTAATCAATAATAGTAATTAATGAAAATGCAAATAAAAGAAAATTTTTCAAAAACTTTTATTTTACAACATGCAATAATAATAATAATAATAATAATAATAATAATAATAATAATAATAATAATAATAATAATAATAATAATAATAATAATAATAATAATAAAATAAAAACAATAATAAAAGCACAATAATAACAATAATAACATAATAAAAATAACAATAATAACAATAATAATAAAAACATAATAATAATAATAATTTTTTATTTAATTTTTTATTTATTATTATTTTTTATTAATTTTTTTAATGAAAAATTTTTTTTAACAAAGCAAATAAATAAATAAGTAAACAAATAAACAAATGGGAAAAGAAAAGAAAAGAAAAAAAAATACCAAAAACGAATTTGGGCTTGGACCCAAAGGAAGCTCTCTTGAATGGCCCAGAAACACAGCCCAAAAACCAAAGGCTTGATCGGATTGGGCTTGGTCTGGTGGGCTTGGGCAACAAGGCAGGTGGCGGACCGAGTCGGGCGCGCGGGTCGTCAAGCGGGTCGGGCGCACCACGCGGGTCTCGGGAAGGAGGTGGAGCCGGGTCAGACGCGTGGATCCCGGGTCGGGTCACCTGAGGCGCGCGGATCTTCTCCCTTCTGAGGCAGGTCGGACGCGTGGATCCCGGGTCGGGTCCCGAGTCACGCGCGGATCTTTCTCTTTTTTTTTCTTTTTTTAGCTATATAAATCTATCTTTTTTTTAATTCGTTTTTCTCCTTTTCTTTCAAAAAAAAAAATCAGAGCTCTCTAAGGCTCCCAGCTGGGCGATTTTCGACCGCCGCCCGCCGCCGTCGATCGCCGTTGCCAGTGGCCGGAAATAAAAAAGGACACCACTTTCCGGAAGCTCTCCACCCCCTGAGCTCGATTCCGACCTCCGATTCACCAAAAAGTCACCCTAGCCTCGCAAATCTGAACTTCACCGAAATCGATTTCCCTTTTTTTTTGTTTTTTTTTTTTGCTATTGGTTTGGATCTGGCTTTTCGGCTGCTTGTTGTTGTGATTTCTTTTTTTGGTTTTGTGTTTGTTTTTTTTTTTTGCAGGTTTGAGATTGTTGGCTCTTATAGGCAATACCGAGAGGGGGGTGAATCGGTTTTTATCTAACCTTAAGCTCGTTTTGCGATTCTTCTAAATTCTCTAGCCTATTTGAATATTTTCTAAGTTCTCTAAGCTAGGCAAACATGCAATCCAAGTTCAATGCAATAATCACAAATATAATTGCAAGTAATTAAAGAGAGTAGGGAAAGAGAGATTTACACAATCGATTTATAGAGGTTCGGCTACCTTGCCTACGTCCTCTACCTTGAGACACTCCCAAGGATTTTCCCAAATTCACTATATTTGAATTTGTCTTTACAATCCCTCTTTTCAAGGCTCAAGAGAAATCTCTCTCTTTTTCTAGGCTCAAGAGAAACCTCTTCTCCCTCTTTTTCTAAGGCTCAAGAGAAACCTCCCTCTTTTTCTAAGGCTAAAGAGAAACCTCCCCTTTTTACAAGGATTGAATTGGATAACAAGTTGTGTAATCAAGGAAGACCTCTAAGTAGGCAAATGATTACAGAAATTGAGCACAATGAAAAGCCTATACAAAGTTTGTGCTAAGCAATACAAGAAATAGATGAATGATAGAAGATGAAGACTCTTTATCTCTTGAATTGATGTTGAGGCTTGAGGAAGATGAATAAGATGACGAAAGATGTTGCTTGGTTGTTCCTCTTGCTTCCTTTAGCTTCTAAGCCTCTATTTATAGTCCCTTGGATGTATTCTAGCCGTTGGGTGGAGCCAAGATTGAATATGACCGTTGTATCTCACAAAACTAGCCGTTATAGGCTATTTTCGGGCAAAGGGATCGATCCTGCTACAGTGGGGATCGATCCCTTTTGTCCAGAATCTTCATTCTGGGCTTCAGGGACATTGGGAAGACTTTCTGCCAAAAAGGGATCGATCCTGCTACAGTGGGGATCGATCCTTTTCTTCCAGAGGGCATTTTTCCTGCACTTTTGGGTTAGAAATGATATGACCTTTGATCCTAATTCAACCCAAACCATTTATAAGTTTTAAGGGAGTTTTTCTTGACTTTCTCAAATGAAAATATTGTCCAAGAAATCATTAAGTGATTTTCTAAAATATTCAAAACGTTTATAAAGAATTAAGACCAATAAGAATATGCATCATTAAATCATGGTCTTAATGTTTGATATGAACACTTGAAATGTATTGAGAAAATCATGTGTGATAAGGCAAATTTACAATATGAATTAAAACATTAAAGCTTACTTAAGTTTTTGTCATTTCAAAATATATATGGCAATTTAAAGCTAACAGAGATCTAGGGTTATGGGGGTCTCGGTTTCGAGATCTAGGGTTGTGTTTGGATTTTTGTGGTGAAGGCTGCTGGGTGATGGTGGTGGTGTCTCGGCGTTGGGGCTGAGCTATCTGGGATGGCTTTTGGGTAGTGGGGAATGGCGGGAGGTTTGAGGGCTAGAGGGTTTTCTGTTCGGGGTTTGGGTAGTGAATATAGGTCTTCTCGCTGGTTGCCGGTAGTGTTGAAGGTATTTGTAGAGTTTTTGTGTCTTAGGTTGGTGGAGATGGGATGGCTAGTAGGAGTAGCTGGTGAATTGACAACCTCCGAAAAGGCCATGGCAGGGACTGGTGCCTTGCACGGCACCAGTTCTTTCCTTCCCCTTTTTTTTTATTTTTAACTTTTAATTTTTAATTATTTTTTGTCATTTTTTGTCATTTTTTATTCTTTTAATTAATTAATTAATTTGAAAATAAAATATAAAGAAAAAACTCGGACAAAATTAGGTGTCTACATATACTATATAGCATTTCAATACTTATGTATTTGTATAAAAATACATTTATATAATATATAATTATATAAATATATTTCATATTCACTTCTCATTTTCTTATTTAATTTGGATTCCAATTTATCCAAATTAAATTTCCTCTCTTCGTTATTTTTCCATAATTTCAACCTTATTCTTATTTCCAATTTAATTTTCTTGTTCATCACTTCCTCAATTCATGGAATTTTCACTAGTATTCCGATCTCATAATTATATTTATTTATTTCAACATATCTATTTTCTTTAATATTAATTTTCAATATTAAACAGTGAAAATTTTACGGTTATCACAGTATATGATACAAATTGTACTTAAAATTATAATTATCAATTTAAAGTCTGCAATGACATCAATCTAATCTTTTAATATTATGATCATTGATCAAATTAATTTAGATTACATGAATACCTCCTAAGAAATCAAATGTTTGAAATTAGATATACAATATTAAGATAAAAGTTGAATAATATGCAGCTTTAAATTAAATGATCCATGTGAAATAATAAATGGATTATGGTGTTGCTGCAAATTTATCAATTATACTTGAGAATTAGAACTCTTAAAAGATATTAGTGAAAAATAAATTAGTTAATTATCTTCTATTTTATAAAGTACTTAGATTAAATTTATAAAAATTTTATAATAAATTAATTTAATATTTTTACACATTCATAAATCAGAATTAGTTAACTAACCTCAAATTAAAAAGGATATGAAAATAATTTAATTAAAAAAAAATTCTTAATATAATTTTAAATTTATGCATACTAATAAACAATAAACCCACAGTAAACTCACCATATTTCATAAAATAATTAAAATTTTATAATGATCTATTCATAATAAGGATCTAGTCAACTACTTTCTCCTGAGTACGCGTTGTGACTAAACTTGGTGCTAAGTAAACATATAACTTCTGGAATAGTGATTGTAATATTTAGCAAACACGTTTTTTTTTTGTTCATAATTTTTAGCAAACACGTTGTATTAAAGCTAAAGATGTTTATTTATTTTTTGTTACAAGAGGAATATTAAATAACTGGAGATGAGGATACTTGGATTCGAATCCAAGACATACAATATGCCACAACTCATCCTTAACCACTAGGTCAAGAGGTTGTTGGCAGATGTTTATACTACCATTATGGAATTGACCGCTACAATTAAAAAAATAAATTCATAATACAATTTTAAATTTATACACACTACTAAATAGTAAACTCACAGTCTCACACTAAACTCATCATTTTTTATAGAATAATTAAACATTTATAACACACTAACTAAACTCACCGTTTTTATCAACAAATCCCAATTCCTCACCAGCCTTTTCAATGTTTCATGAACCTTAATGGCATGTTTTGTTGTACAGATTTGATTTTCAATTCTGCCATTTTTCCAAAGATTCATGGAATATGTAGATTGGTTGAGGGAAGAAAAAAAGAGCAGAAAACTTGTGTCGCGAGGGAGGGAAAAGCAAATAATCTTTCTCCCTCAATGAATAGCTTTTCCATGGGCAAAACAAAATTTTTGGACAAGCGTGTCCTTTACAAAATCAAAAAATGACAGCAAATACCACTATCAACCTTTTCTCTTCTGTCGACTCCTTCTGCTGGACTCCTTCTACTCGACTCCTCTTCTGCCTTAATCTCCCCATTTTTTTAATTTCAATCTATAAAATACGAATTTGAAGATCATTACTTAGTTTACATTGCAAATTTTTGTAGGTTAGGGTATCCTGATTCCATTTTTTTTCATTTTTTTCATATATATATATATAACTTTTATTATTATTTTGGCTTTTTTATTTTTCAAAAATTTCTCCAGCTCAAATTAGGTAAAAGGTAAGAGAAATTGCAATCTTTTTCCTTCTTGAATATGACTTTTTTGTCTTTGTCACTCTTGTTCCAGGGCATTCTGTTTGCCCTGGATGATAAGGCATTCGAATTCCCTATGCAGGGTATTCGGATGCCCTTGTTCCAAGGCATTCTGTTTGCCCAAGATGATAGGGCATTCGAATTCCATGTGTAGGGCACTCAGATTGTCACGACCCGTGACCACATTTTTACCCTTCTTATACACAACTTAACCGGTTGGGCTGTCTGCGATACTTCACTTGTACTGACTGTTAATAAATTTTACATAATATTGTTTATATTGTACACATCCCCTATCGTAACAAATCAGATAAGTAGTACTGTTGACGTGTCTAAATACAGAGAATAAATAATCATACCTCAAATAATCAGTCGGTCTGACACATTGTTCTTCGTGTACAGCCAGGATCCACAATCCACTGATTTCACATTCATCAAAACCTGAGATGTTGAAAATTAAGGGGTGAGCAAAACCACGGCTCAGTAAGAGAATTATATGCCTCACTTGATACTCAGCTTCCTATATGCTGAAAATCTTTTTCATTTTTCCTATGGGCTCTAGGCTCGCATGTAGGAAAGATACTACAGTCGGCTAGGAATCCGAATGGAGTAAGGTAGGTATTTTAGAATACCATACTTGTTACGGAACCTAGAAGCAACTGTAGAGAAAAAATTTTTTTTCTTTTGTTTTGAATTAATAAATCCTTTTCCTTTTTAATCTTTCATAACCTTTTTCATATTCCTTTCAAAATAATGCTTCTACGAAATAAAGCCTTTAAATAGAATAATTAATATCCGTATATTCCTTGAAAAGAATATTAGTTAAATCATCATCTTATTTCTTTAAAACTTATTTCATGTTTTAATGTACTCTCTTAATTAGTTCTGTCCGTTAAAAAGCAGAATAAGCTATTAAAATCTATTTCATTCTTTGACATTTGTCGAATTCACGAATCACACTCACCTACTTATCGTCATAATATCCTACGATTTCTCATACTAACATCGGAACACGTGTAGCACTTAGTTCCCGAAGGACTCTAGAGGTGGCTCCCACTGTTCAATCATCGAGTCTCTGCTCGGTATGGCCTGTACTGAAACATCGGAACACGTGTAGCACTTAGTTCCCGAAGGACTCTAGAGGTGGCTCCCACGGTTCAATCATCGAGTCTCTGCTCGGTATGGCCTGTACTGAAATATCGGAACACGTGTAGCACTTAGTTCCCGAAGGACTCTAGAGGTGGCTCCCACTGTTCAATCATCGAGTCTCTGCTCGGTATGGCCTGTACTGAAACATCGGAACACGTGTAGCACTTAGTTCCCGAAGGACTCTAGAGGTGGCTCCCACGGTTCAATCATCGAGTCTCTGCTCGGTATGGCCTGTACTGAAACATCGGAACACGTGTAGCACTTAGTTCCCGAAGGACTCTAGAGGTGGCTCCCACTGTTCAATCATCGAGTCTCTACTCGGTATGGCCTGTACTGAAATATCGGAACACGTGTAGCACTTAGTTCCCGAAGGACTCTTGAGGTGGCTCCCACGGTTCAATCATCGAGTCTCTGCTCGGTATGGCCTTTTCCGTTTGACATATTCCATGTCATGTAAAATATTTCTCTTTTTAACATGTCACCTATCATTTATGGATTTTAATATAGACGTTAATCTTGTCGTACTATAAACCCTGGAGGGTAAAGGACTAAACCGGTCAAATCTATGACCATAATCTATATTGTCCTCGGTGGATCACGGATCAGGTGTCGACCGGGACTAAACATGTCACATATCATGTATCAGCATGATAAGAATACCAACCAGTCTCAAAACCGTATTTTTCATCGGAAAATACACCTTATGGAATTTATACAATTATATAATTCCATGATTTAAAACCATAAGGGTTATAATCCTTTAGTGAATATTGATAAAAATATCCATAAAATATTTACTATATTTCACTTCATCTTTCGTCTCGTAATTCGTGTAATTTATCTATTTCGAGAATTTTCGGTGATTTCATTATCACCATTCTCGAATACATGAATATTCTAAAGTTCCATCTCATTATATTCATATTTTATGAAATTTAGAAATTTCCTCATGTCTCGTGATTTACTATCGAAATTCGGAAATAAATCATTTAATATGATTTTATAAAGTTTTTTTAAAATTTTCGGCAGCATAACGGCTGCCGATTCACTAACCTCCTGCACGGAAAATACAGTTTAAAATCTTTCAGCCAGTACTTCTTCCCAACTTATTTTCAGCAAATCATGCATCATAATAATTTTCATAAAATAATTGCATAAAATATTTCAAATTAAATTATGCAGACTGAGTATCCTTACAGTGCTGCACATGCATCCCTTACCTTTTTCCGGGTCGGCGACTTCCGCTTATCGATCGCGCCCGCGCTCCATTTCTCTCGATTCCTTATCTCGATTGCTGAAAATAATTTCTGGAATTAAAATTCTAATTTTTAGAATTTTTCATAATTTATTTAATTTTTTCTGAAATTAAATTCTCGGGAAATTTCTTACCGAATTTGTAAAATCCCGGGTTGTCGAATTTCCGAGAATTTTCCGAATTCCCGAAATTTTCCTTTTTCCTCTTTTTCTTCCTTTTTCTTCCTTTTTCCTCTTTTTCTTTTCTTTCTTTCTTTTCTTTTTCTTTTTCTTTTTTTTTCTTTTTCCTTTTTCTTTTCTTTTTCTTTTTCTCCTTTCTCTGGCCGGACCGGTTCAGACCGGTTTGTGCCTCATCCCGCCGGTTCGGCCAGTTCGACCGCCGGCGATCCTCCTTTCCGCCGGTTCACGCCTCCCACAGTTGGCCGACGTTGCGAGGATGCCGGATCTGGCCTCCGTTTCACCCCATCACCGGCGACGGCGCCGGATCTGAGTCCGTGGGTTTCGGCCTCTTTTTCCTCCGTTTCTTCCTTCCTCCGCCGTTTCCTTCACCGCCGGTGGTCTCCTTCACCTTTGTTGGTCCTTGCCGGTGGCGTTGTTGGCGGTGGCGGTGCCCGGATCGGCCGGCACCGCCGATCTCCCTTCTCCTTTTTCCTTTCGTTTTTTTTTTTCCGCTTGCTTCGCGTCGTTTTCTTCTCTTTCCGCCTCGGGCTACAGCCGTTCGCTTCCCCTCTCGCCGGCGACGTCATCCCTTCCTTTTCCCCTCGCTGGCGGTGGCAGCTCCGCCACCGGCGGTCTGGCTGGGAGGGTCGGGCTCTGTCCCGATTCTCCCTTTCCTTTTTCTGTTTTAGTTTCCTTTTTTGGTTTATTTTTCTTTCCCTATTTAGTATATAGTATACTATATATTATACACATAATATAATAACATATATGTCATATATTTATTTTATATATTTAATACACATAATATTCTTATTATCATATATATAATATAGTATTATATATATATTACATATAAAATATGTGTTCTGGTGTATTAAAATTATAGATCTAGCATAGATATATATGTATATATTTATATACTTAAAATAAATAATCTTTACATATATATCTATATATATATATATGTTATAATATATTATATATTGTATTTAAAATATTTTTTTTTTCAAATTTTACTGTAAATCAAATATAAACATTTCTCAAATATATATGTATATATATACTTATATATACACAAGAGATTATACTTAAATACATATGTATTATGTAACTTCATGAACTAGTATATAATACACATAAAACATTATATTTATATACATATGTATTATTTGAATTTTTGAAATAGTATATATATATATATATTTATATATATATATATATATATAACAACGTATTTTAAAATATACTATATAATATTTTGAATACATAGGTATTTGTCTATAAAATACATTTATATAATATATAATTATATAAATATATTTCATTTATGTTCTTATTCTCTTATTAAATTTTGGATTTTCATTCTCCAAATTAAATTTTTTTTTCTCTTCACTATTTCCCATAATTTTATCCTTCTCTTATTTCCAATTTATCCAAATTTAAATTCCTCACTTTCCTTAATTTCGGGAATTTCAACGATATTCCCATCTCGTAAATAAATTTTATTTATTTACTTTTATTTATTTATTTCCTCTTATCTACTTTCTCTAATATTTATTTTCAATATTTATTATTTCCAAAAATTGAAAAATTTACGGTTATCACACAGATGCCCTTGTTCCAAGGCATTCTGTTTGCCCTGGAACATAGGGAGTTCGAATGCCCTATGCTCCAAGGCATTCTGTAGCCCTATATTTTATTCCTTTGCATTTTTTTATTAAAGAAAAGGTAATCAAATCTTTATCAACAAATTATCTTATTCATTCTCAATCATATGTTACAAAGAGAACAAGAAGGGATTCAACACAAAGATATTGAAGCAAATGGCACGCTTACATGGGATGATACCAAATCGTGATCGTTTGCTATCTTGGAAGTGACCACCTTTATCATTTTGATGTAATTAATCTTTGTTTTACTTGTCATACAACCAAAAATTTGATTAAATTATTAATTTAAATGTGCAATGAGTTGGCAGGCTTTTATAATTCCCCCCACAGATGGCATCTTTCAAAGAGACAATAGGTAAAAAATTCAAATGAGATAAATAAAAAACAATCATAACATCTATTAATTTTATTGATGATTAGGGTAAAATTTGCGAAAAATTGATGATTTGTTGAATGAAAATATGGATGGGTAAGTGAAAGTTTGAGTTGGAAAGAGAGAGCGTCGAGGGTGGCTAGTGAAGTTTGAGCCGGAAGAGTGAAGGTCGAGGGCTATTTTTATAGTTATCGCTCGGGCATTCGAATTCCCCAAAGCATTCTGCAAACAGAATGCCTTTCAACAAGAGGAATTCGAATTCCTATAATGGGGCATTCAAATTCCCTAAGGCATTCTGCAAACAGAATGCCTTTCAACAAGGGGAATTCGAATGCTCATAATGGAGCATTCGAATGTCATATGCTGAAAAATGTTTCCCAATTAGAAAATAATAAAATTTAAATATTTTATAAAATATTTGTAAATTTAAATAAATATATAAATTAATTTTAATTATTTAGAAAATAATAACTCTAAATATTTTATAATTACTCATAAAGTGATATTATTTATAAATAAATATTAATTTTATAAATAAATATAAATATTTTAATATAAATATAAATATTATTTATTAATAAATATTAATTATTGAGCAAATAATAATTTTCTAAATAAATATGAATATTTTAATATTAATTTCTATGATAATTTTATAAATTTATATAAATTTTTATATAAAATATTTTTAATTTTATAAATTTATATATTTTAATATTAATTTTATAATAATTTTATAAATAAATTTATATATTTTATAAATAAATTTTAATATTTTAATATTAATGGGTATTTTTGTTGTATGTATAGCAACAATATTATGGTGAATTTATAATTACCAATATTAAAATTCAAATTTTAATAAATTAATATTGAAGGGTTTTTTAATTGTGTTAGCAAAATATATTTAAAAAATAAAGAAGAAAGGTATTTTAGTAATTATGCTGACAACATATGTTTTTGTGATAACTGTAGGAAAGGGTATTTTCGAAATATTAATTTAAATGTAAGGTATTTCAGTAAATACTTAATGAGAAAAAATTATACTCAATTTTAATAAATTTATATTAAAAGGGTATTTTGGTCATCTAAGTGTAGGTGGGATTAATAATCAAAACTGTTATATTCATATTACATTTCTTATGTCATCAGTGACTTCATCACTATCATAGAATTCAAGATCGACTTGATTTATCACTATTCGGGACATAGTCCAACATAGGGACATTTTCGTCATTTCAAAATTTATTTCTTTCTCCTCAATATACATTTAAACCCATAATCTTTTTATCTGTATATTGATGATATCTCTTTTCATACTAATATCATCGTTTAAGATTTTATCCGATTTAGACAGAAAACTCTTGATAGGATTCATAGCTGGACCATTTTGCATGAAATGCATCCCTATACCATCAATTACTCTGTCAAATCTATAAAATTTAACTCACATTGGTCTATTATGACTTTGAAGAAAATTTTTCAATGTAGGGGTATTTTGGTCATTTTGCCAAAAATTTCTCTCTCTTTCAAAATACATTCAACCGGTGGGTGATCTTAAAATCTATTTACTGATGATATCTCATTCCACTCCTATATCATCCTTGTAAGGTCTCAATTCGATTCGGACAGAAAAATACTGGTGGGCCCCTCACCGAGTCCATTTCTGTTCCTTACCGAACAAACCTTTATTAAGATTATAAGATCACCAATTTCAAGTAACCTTCTAGAGCCATTTTTCCCCTTTAGCATTTCTTAATTCATAATTCTCACTCATTTCACAACATTTAACTCAATTTACAATCATTTATTTCCTTTATGTATTTAGACTACACAGTATTACAGGGGATGTTAACCTTTTTTGACACATTTTCTTTCCAAAAGTATCGACAGACATCAGGCCAACCTTGCTCTAATACCATTAAATCTGTTACAGCCCGTGATCACAATTTTTTTTGTTTTTTCACACATCTTATACGGTTGGGCTATCTGGATACTTTACTTTTCATTTTCATTTAAACTATTTTATATTAAAATTATAATGTCGTTTACATCCCCTATTTTAATTTACAATAAAGTAGTACTGTCGACAAATCTAAATACAAAAAATAAATGATTGTACCTCATATTTCAGTCAAACTGTCACATTGTCCTCAAATGCGCAGCCCAAAATCCTCAGATGTCAGATCTCACAGTCATTGAAAATCTGAAATGTTTAAAAGTAGGGGAGTGAGCAAACCACAGCTCAGTAAGAGAATTGTATGCAAATTTTGATATCACAAAGACTATGTGCAGTAAAACCTTTTAGTTTACTATCGGTATGCTGGGCACACTATAAGGAAATGATACTATAGTCGGCCGAGAAATCCAGATAGAGTAAGAAAGGTATTTTGAAATACATATCGTGTCCCGGAAACCCAGAGCGACTATAGGGAGTAGAAATTTATTTTTTTAATATAAAACTTAATTCAATTTACTGCATATAAATATATCATCCACTTGAGTAAAACACTTTATCAAACCACTAATTTAATACTTGAAAATCACAAGGTTTCCACCACTGAAATCATCACTTATACACATGTAACAGTAAAATAATTGTTCAATTATAATAACAGTTTAGAAAGGAAACACTTCAGAAAATCATCATAGTTTTCTGAAAATATCACTAAAATCGATAATAAAACGTGAAATCATAATGGAGACCAGACAACACCCAAATGATATCATGCTATAAGTCCCGTAGGGAATAATAGGGTACACGTGAGATCCTTGTAAGGACAGTATAATAAACACATGAGATCTATGGCCATAGTCTATAGGTGTCCTCGATCGTACACTGATCAGGTGTCAACCAAGACGCTGAAGACAGGATCAGTGTCAACAACTTCACACATGAAACACGTAACACGTGAGCATGATCGGGGCCTATCAATCTCAAAACAGTATATAAGAAATCTCATTACTTTTATGGAATTTAGTAAGATCAATTATGTTTTCCAGAAAATCCATAAAGGTATAAATAATAATAATATTTCGTACGATGAAAAACAGTTTATAAGATAATCACTCAGTAGTAATAAAATTTCATAACTGTTCTTTTTCACCGTAAAATACATACACACATGTTTCTATACTTTCTTTCCAAAACTTGAATTCAAAGTTATTGGAAATCAATTCCAATATTTTCATACTTAATGGAAAAATAAAAATATTTATTTTTCAAAATTAACAATAATTCCACCAACACATTTTTCACTATAAAACACATGCAGAGACATTTTAGACTCAAAACAATAATTATACAGTGATAAAGCCTTTATGAAAATCATTACACGTGATAAAATTTATTTAATCCATAAAGAAAAATCATAATAAATTAGTGAATATTATACTGAAAATTTTTTTATAAAATATTTACTATTCACCATTTCACTTCACCAATTACACATTTCCCTATAAAACATGTGGAATGAATTTTCGGTAGTTTAATCTTTACCGAAATCGGTATCATGAATATTTAATAAATACTTTTCGGTAAATTCACCGTTTATGAAAATTAATTAATTTATCACTTTTGAGGCTAGGAAAAATACCAATAATGCCTTAAAATATTTAATAATATTTTTGAAAATATCTTTAGTAAATTTCGGCTACATATACAAAAGATGAGTGTAACAGAAATGAGAATGTTACGGTGGATATGTGGATATACAAGAAAGGATAGAATGAGAAATGATGATATTCGTAAGATGATTGGAGTGGTACCTATCGAAGACAAAATGTGTGAAAATCGTTTACGTTGGTTTGGACATGTAAGACATAGACCTGTAAAGGCTCCAGTTAGGAGAATAGAGGCTATGGATGTTGAGAGAAGGGTTAAAACTAGAGGAAGACCGAAAAAGACTTGGAAGGAAGTAGTTTGGAAAAACATGTAGGTTTTAGAATTAGATGAGCAAATGACCTTGAATAGGAATCTATGGAGGCAGAGAATACATATGGACGATCTAACGTGATTTTAGATATTGGTTCATATAGCCTACCCCAATCTATGAGATAAAGGCTCTGATGATGATGATGATGATGATGATGATCTTTAGTAAATTTCGGCAGCATAACGACTGCCAGAGTCCTAGCCTCCTTGCGTTTTCAAACACAGTCTCAATAGCCAGAAACCACAATTTCGTAGCATTTCAAGGCAATTTAATATCTAATTAATCTTATAAAATTCATAGCATGAAAACCATGCATTCGGATATCCTTACAAATTCACACACGCATCCTTTACCTATTTTGGGTCGACAACTTCCTCGCTGTCGCGCCCGTGTTCCACCTTTCCTGATTTAATCATCTCAATCACAAAGTATGATTCTACAAGTCAAATTTCCACATTTTAGACTCGTATAAAATGAATCTATGAATAATCGTAATTATTCAATAAATAATAATAAAATTATTATTATTTTTCCTACCATTTTTTTCTTCTTCTTCTTTTTCTTCCTTCTCTTTCTTCCTTTTTTTTTCTTTTTCTTTTTCTTTTTCTTTTTCTTTTCCTTTTTCCCTTTTCTGGTCTAACCGGTTCGGCACTCACCGGCCGGTTCAACCTCCGGCAACTGGTTCTTCACTGATTCAGCCCTTCCTCGGCTAGTGGAGATGGAGGCGAAGCTAGATCTGGCCTCCGTTTCTCCAGATCGACGGCGACGGCCCCGGATCTGGTGGCGAAAGGTTCAGCGTCCTTCTCTTTTTCTCCCTCTTTTCCATCTTTTCCTTCACCGTTGGCCATCCCTTTACCTTGGTCGACCTTCGTCGATGGCGGGAGTGGCGGTGGCGATGCCCGAATCGACCGGCACCACCGTTTCCTCTTTTTCCTTTTTTTTTCAGTTTCCTTTCCACTTCGCTTCTCCCCTCTTTCCTTTTCCCGTCGCCATCCGGCTTCTCCCTTCCCCCTTTTCAGCTCACCGGCATCGTCAGTTTCTCTCCCTTCTCTTTTCTCTCGGTCGGTCGGTCGACGTGGTTAGCTGCCATTTCCTTTCTGTTTCCAACAGAAAGAAATGGGGATCGGGTTATATCCCGATCCCATTTCTTCTCTTCTCTTTTTTTTTTATAATATATATAATTATATTTATATAATTATATATAATTACTATATTAGATATATATATATAATATATATATATGTATATTTCATATAAACCATATATATCTATACATTTAAATTCAAATACTATATATATATATATTTCATATATATTTATTTATATACAAAAATGTATAATAATATACATATGTATTTATTTAATATAAAATAGTATATATATCATTTTATAATATTTACTATATTTCATATATATTTATTTATATAAAACATATAAAATTATATTTATATAATCAAATCATATAAATATACAAATATTTTTATTTCCAAATTTTCGGATTTCTTTATATCCAAAATATTTATACCCATTTTTCTTTCTTATATAATTTGGATTTTCATCTATCCAAATTAAATTTTCGAATAATTAAGGTTAATTTCAAAAATTCGCGGTTATCACAAACTAAACCCTATAGCATCTCTCAGTGGCGACCTTTCCGATGCATTCTCCAAGTCGCGATAGTTCTCTTCTATGCAGCAGTAGCATTCTTGTGGTCATGGGGCTCTCTCCGGTGCTACAACAGTTTTGTCGCGGTTGCGATAGCCAGATTTGACGCTATTTCTCATGGTTGTGGCGGCCATTGGAATGGTGCTTTCTCACGGTTTCTCTAGATCCAAAGTCATCGTTCATCAGCTCTTTTGGTTTTTCTCTCTCCAGATCCAATAGCAGCAGATCTTTCCTCTCTCCAAATCCGACGGTAGTTGCCCTTTCTCTCTCCAGATTGGGCGATAGTAACTCTCTCTTTCTAGATCCAACGATCTTCTTTTTATTTCATTTTTTTAAATTAGTTTATTATTATTTTTTATCTCAAGAGTAATAATATTTTATCTATTTTAATTGTAAGACCATCTACAACAATGGATTCAAGTTGCATGTTTGATGATGATGAACGACTTGTATGATTTCAAGTATGTGTGTTTTTACTAATTAATGTTTGTTTGAATTGTAGTTGCATAAATATATTTCTATGTGTTGAAATTGTTTGTTGAACTACTAAAGTTTGTTGAATTGTAATGATACCTATATGTTTTTTAATTTTATGTTTTTAATTAACAAATAAATAGATTATTATAAATGTTTTCAGTTTCGGGTTAGGATTCAGGTTCGGGTTAATAATTAGGTTTGTCAAAATTTTGGAGGTATAAACGGGTTCGAGTAATAAACAGATAGTAAGAAAATTAATAAGGTAGGGTTCGGGTAATACGTTTAAAAATTAATCAAGTTTTTATAGGGTTCAAATTTTTAAATTCTTAAATGGGGTCAGGGTCGGTATCTCGAATTTGATGGGTATCTGTCCCGCTTACATTCTTAATTTAAATACATGCAAATTTGTTTCTAAAATTCTCTTCCTTGTCATAGCAAAACAAGAGTGAATGATCAATATAAAGCTCAAATAATTTTTGCATGAAATGCACAAGCATTGCTAAGGATATTCACACATTTAGCTTGATGAGTACAAAACATGATGTTTCAAGAATCTATTAGCATATTTCAATAATTTTCAAGAAACAAGCATATCTTATACATGGAAGGTTTTAAACTATATTTCTCTTAATAAAAAGTATTATTCCATAAGCATATTCACAAAGAACCATAAGCTAGACATGGCAAATCCTGTACACGACACGATGGTACGAGATAAAAATGACACGAAAAAATAACACAAGCTAAAAATTGATAAAAATTGTATATGAATATAACAAAAACTAAAAAACAATGTTTATGTTTGACGTATTACATGAATTTTTTGACATAAAATTTTTTTATTTTACATGATACGAACACAATTTTATATGATATAAACATGGGTTTTATATACAAATTTTTAAGTCTACTAAAAGCTCATATTTCCTCAAATAAATCATTATTGTTCATGAGCAATAAGGTTCAAATCACTTAGGGTCCATTTGGGTGACTGAATTTATTTTCTTGAAAATGTTTTCATCATTTTCCTATGTTTGGTTTCCTGAAAATATCAAAGTCAAAGGAAAATAAGAGTTACAAGTCAACAGAAAAACTCGCCTAAATTTGAAAGAAGGGGAAGACATTTTACATACCACAACCACACCACTGTTAACAGAACCATACCCTTTGTTGAAACTCAAAATCATCTGTCGTTACACCTACACTTGTCTTTGCCACCGATCCTTTTCTCGGCACCATCGATCTACTTGCCAGTGCCATCAATCTTCTTGTTGGCACTCATCCTTCAAAAAACATCTTGCTAAAAGCTCGAAAACCTTCAAAACCCAAAAAGATTTTCTCCTGTCTAGGGAAAAAGCTCAAAAACATCACAGCCGGCAGCATCTCATATCCAGCCAATTTTCTCCTTTTCTCGTCGGGCTCTTCCAAATTTCCAAAGGCGCCTTCATCCTTTTCTTGCAATCTGCACAGTTCAAATTCTCTATCTCACTCTCTTAATTATCTTTCTTTTTTTCTTTTTGAAGTTTTCAAAATTTGCAATCACCATTGCCGACTACTAGTGTTCTTTCTATGGGCTGCCATAGGATTGCGATGATCATCGTTTGTTAGCTGAAGATCCTTTTTCTTGCTTTTAACCTAACTGTTGTAGGATTATAATTTATTATATTTAATTATATATTATAAGAACTATATATAATATAATTAAAAGAACAATATATATTGTAATTATATATAATATATAATTTATTATATTAATTATAAGTTTGTAATTATGACTTTATTATATTACTATTTTAATTTTATTAAGTTATTCTTTTTTATATTTATGATTTATTATTATTGATGATTTAAAAACATCATTTAAATAGTTAATTATGTAAAAAAAATTATTTTAACAAAAATGAAAATTTTTCAGAAAACAACCAAACAGTAGAAAATGTTTTTAGTATATCAATCAAACACAAGAAAAAATTAGTTTTTTCTAAAAGCTAAATTTTTCAAAAATCTTTTTCCAAAAATCATTTTCTAAAAATTATTTTCGGTGAACCAAATAGAGCCTTAGTTAATTTTCAATTCATTTAATAGCAATTTACCTAATCAAAAATGATTCTATCATTTAACTATATGTAATATATGCTATTCTATCCAAGGTGGTCTTACTCAAGCAAATCAATGACATACAAAAGGATTTAGACATTTAAATTCACAATCTATGAGTAAAGTCAATTTACGGTCAAGAAATCAATAAATTCAACTCAAAAGCATGTTTAAAGATTCTGTTTCAAGGCACTAAGTGTGATCGGTAAGGTGAAAAAGTGAAAGAATTGAAAGGAGTGTGTAAAAAAATTGAAAGAAAATGGTTTTTTAGTGCTTCGCAAAAAAAAAAGTGAGAAAAAAAATTGAAAAATTGTCATTTTCTTTCATTATTAACAAAACCAAATAATTTCAAATTGAAAAGATAAATGGAGAGAAAATGAAAGAAATGTGAATCAAGTAAATATATTTACCAAATTATCCTTAATTTTTTTAATTTTATTTTATTATCTTAACTAAATAATAGTATAATGATAAATTAATATAATTTTGTTTTTTTTTCTCTCCATTTTTCAACTCTACTAAGTAATATAATAAAATCAATCACATATAAGAAAAATTTAATGTTTTCCATCTCTTCATTTTTCCTTCCATCCAATTTTTCATCATTTCATTTTTCTTTTCAACCTGCCAAGCAAAAACTTATCTTTTCAACCTACCAAACAAAACCTAAGTCTGATACAATATCAAAGTGTTCAAGAATATATGCATGAAATACAAACTTAATTCCTTTGTAATTCCCATTGGTTCTTAAAATTCAGCTCCATTATTAAATATCAATGGCATGAACCAATAGACTTGACAATTTTTGATATGCGTCAATTATACGATATAAAAACAACATAAACAAGTGATACGAACCAAAATTAAATAAAAATTGTAGACAACATGATGAATGCTAAAATAAAAAGTTTTATTTGATGTATCAACACAAATTTAGATAGGAAATTTTTGTATTTTATATAACACATTGATGAATTATATACATAACTTACCAAATCTACCTTCAAGTGACATTACCTAAGCATTGGATAAAATATTTCTGCTGACATGAAAACATTATAAAAAAATAAATAGAGATGGGACATACATCATACATGCAATACGAGTTTTTGGCAAAAAGGAAAAATGGATGCACAGCCTCAGATGTGTATAGCCGCTGCGCCAGTGGAAAACACCAAGGCAGGGCCCGAAAAAACATTCACTACCCCTTTGCTCAGTTCCACTGTATACACTACAATAAATATCATTAGAATAAATATCAATTGCATTTCTTTACAGTGGAGGAACCAAGCAAATGTGGAGGGAACCAAGCAAATGTAACCAAATTAGTTATATGTAGAAGGCCGCGGCTTCTGCGGTATGTAAAAAGAGTTGCCGCAATCGATTGGAGTATGCATAAGAGGATTCCATCTATCAAATACTATTCGGCCCCCACGCCCCATTCTTCCATGAAATTTATAGTGCGGTGCAGATGCACCATTTTTTGTTGAAGAATCAGATGGGGGTGCAATGCTCGCAGCTGCCAGCTTATCTGGAACCAAAGGTTTTGTGAACAACAATACTGGCTCAAGAGGATCCTGCATTAACCATATCAAAACAGAACCCTTTGGTATGTGAGACCATAATCTATGATCGACTAAATCCACCATTAAGTCTTACTTGGTAAGAAGGATAAAAAGAAGGAAAGAACACAGCTAAAGTAAAGTCAACTCCACCACATGATTTGGAAAACCAAGTCTACAGCATTTGTTCTAGTAATGCTATATAAAAGCATACCACCATTGGTTATGATATGTCGATACAAACTAAAGCAATTAATTCCTTTTGCATCTTGGAGTTGCAAACAGAGAGCAAGCTAAATTTAACAAAGCATACCAGTTTATGGAGCCATCCATGCAGCAAATGTCGCCGCCGAAACTCATGCTTAACACTTCCAGCAGGAGCCATGGCTGCATTAGAATCTGTTAGAGGTGGATTCTGAACCACGGCAGGTCGTGTACGGGGACGGCTATTTGCCAGGTCATCTGAGTCCATAAACTCATCTTCACTGGAACCAAACTTGCTAGATATTGGTGGAAATCCAGGAATTGTAATATCTTCAAGCAGCTCAGTTTCGTGCTGAATTTTGGGAAAGCAACCATGCATCATCCAAAAACAATTTTCAAATCATATTGAACTGTATTTTCTACAGCACATTAAAATTTATTCAAAGAAAATGTATATAAACTAACAAAATGAACAGAAACATTCTGGTAAAGAAGGTACATATCATCTTTTTTAACCACCAAGAAGATATCAACAGTTAAGATTAGTCATTGAGAGAATTAGTTAAAGGAAAAATGACATTCTGCAGACAACATTACACTAATAACAGAAATCTCTTCCAAAAGCACACTGCCTAAAACATTTGATATTACTTGTGCCCTGCTATAAATAAGGATGTGATAATAGAGGCTCAACATCATGAGGCCAATTATTACAAATTTCCTCCTGTTTTAATTTTATTTCCCCTCTTTTACAACAAAGCAGAGGCTTAGGATGGTGTTTTGACATTTACCTAAAATGCACCTGACCATTTAAATATTCCATTCACCATCAACTATTTCTTTAAATGCTCTCAAATAGGTTAAAGACAATTACAACCCAGGTATCTTACAAACCACAATTTAAATAAATACTCCATTACTATCAGCTATTGTTTAAATGCTCTCAATAGGATATCAAAACCTAGGCATTCCGAGAAACCATAAGAAAAAGGATAAGCGAATAATACAATCCAATGGACACATACCATGTACTTCATTTGGATCCTCTGAAGGTTAACTTCACACTCCATAACATCTCTCTTCTTCTCTTCTCTCTGCATTCAATCACAACCCAAAGCAGGTAGAATTCAAGTGCATAAATAGTCTCTATTTGCAGTCAAATATGCTTAAAACTGAAGCAGTAAAAGCACCTTAATTAAAGCCTCAATTAAAGTCTTGGCTTGGTCCAGGTTGCGTCTGACCTGGGAGAAGTCAATTGCAAAAATGAAAAATTAATCTAATAATCAATGAGGATTATTTTGAAAACATTTGTAAAGTACTACAAGAATTACAATAACAAAAAAAAGAAAGTGGCATATTGTCCCAAACCACATTATAATAAAAAATCTGTGACAATAAACTCTTGAATCAACTTAAGCTTATTTTCATAACAAAATACTCACACAGCATCATATTCAAGAGTGGTAAGTAAAATAGAAATATATATATATATATATATATATATATATATATATATATTTTAGTTCAGCACTGATAGTAGTCAGTGGAAAAGAGAGAAACAAGAAAGAGAAATAAGTGATATAGTTGCATCTTTCCCATCTTCTCAAATGAGACCAGCAACTGATGGGGAGAAACTTATGGATAACCAAAAATTAAGAATATCAATCCTTTCTAATGGCCTTTCATGAAAGGAAAGAATGTGAAAATTAAATTCACAAAAGATAGCACCATGTTTTTGCATGATGCCAGTTTTATGCATGGGACAATCACTTTGTTGACCCTGAAAGTATTGTTTCATATTAAGTTAGTGAATGTACAATGAAATGAAGATTAATTGTGCTCACCTGACGAAGCTTTTCAAATGACTGCACATTGTTTTCCCTCCTTTGCATCTACATCAAGATAGCATGAACTTCAGGCACTTACAGCAATAAACCTCCACTAATGGTTTACAACTAAAATCAGAAACTAACCCTTCTTGTGTGCAGTCTGTGAGCTTTCTCCCTTGGCCTAAAGACATTGTAGGGATTGTTATCATTAACTGGTGGAGGAGGCTGCACAAGAAGGGAAAAGAATTTAAATGCTTCTGTCATTAACTGATCTGAATTGTGTGGCTGAAGCATATTAGTTCAGGTAAATATTAAAATAAAAAAATATCATGGCACACAAATATGAATAATGGCAGATATTTACAAATAGCCAGCTTGCCCCCAAAAATTATTGTTGATAAAACTTAAGAAGAAAGAAGGGTAGCAAGATGCAAAACACGATGTTAATGCTTATGGACATAAAAAAACAAATGAAAATTTGCAGCAGCTACTTCTGATCGAATTATTTCCAACAATTTTCACTTCTCAAAGGACTGGCCTTGCATGAATTGCAAAGTCTGGTACTCTGGTATGAAACATACAATATGCAAAAGTGGAATGAAAGGATAAAGATACTAAAAACTCAGGAATTTTAGTGTAGTATGAAACCACGTCCAGATAAGAAATAGTACAATGATTTTTAGTCACCTAAACATCAAATCCATGCAGTAAAATCTCAACAATGTATATATTTTCCATAAATATCTCAACAACGAATATATGCAATATGTGATTCATAGAGCAATCTCCATATTTGATAAAGTTACAAAATTAACCTGCAAACGCCGTAAAATAGGCTTCAGCAACCGTTCACGCTGGAAAAAAAAAATAGACAGACAGAATTACATAAATATCCATGTTATAATATCAACAATAGTTCAATAAGTTTGGCACAAGAACTCCAGGAAAAGCAAATGAAAATAGTAGGGTAATAATTCAAACTATTTAACAGTCACATTTTGTATGGACGGGAGCAGTCCAAATTATTTTCACCATGTCCAGGCTTTGCACCACATCATCCATCAAAATGATGGCACCTTCTCCACTGATATTAAAGAAATAGAGGTTGACAATACAAAACTTAAGTATTTAGATAAGTCTGAGCACTATGAAAACCCCAAGCAGACTTCTTTCTTCAAAAGATTCTGAATCTCTAAGAAGTCCATAAAAACTTAGCAATGATATTTGTGCCCTACCTTTTCTTTCCAATAGCTATAAACCGACTGAAAGACACCATATTTGATGGATTGAGATTGCAAGGCCTAGTAATTAAAGCAAACAAGGAAAATTAGAAAAAGCATGAGCTCATGTATCCCTCTCAAATGATTCAGCAAATAAATAAATTCAATAAAATGTCAAAAAGCTGAGGCAACAAAAAATAAACAAGTTATCAAACAAGAATTAGTATTTGGAGGTAAAGAATAAAAGTAAATATTTAACATCTTAAGTGTGATAAAACTGTTTATCTTGAATCAAAGTTCTTAAAACGGGCTCCCAGTATGCAAATCACAAAAAGAGAAAGAAATAAACAGACAAAAATTGCCAAAAACAGAAAAAGAAAAAAAGACTCTTGGGCTTCAAACCTGCCAGTACCAAAAATAATAGAACAAGTGAGCATGCAGCGGTCAAGGGCATCAACCATCATAACATCAGAGGATGGATACCTCTTGTAAGAGAATCATATATGAGAGATTTTACACTTGTTAAATGGTAATTTTTAAACAATCATTGAAACCTATAGTTATGTATGGCCATTTTAAGTTGAAGGAATCTCCAAATCTTGAAAATTAACATAACTATGTTGTGTGACATGATATAAATATGGGATGAATAACAATAACTATCAAATTGGTGAGCACCAGCATAATTAAAACAAACATTCACCTCAATAGCAGCATCCATTGTCAAAAGCACATGAATGGGTGAAACAAGAGGTGTTATAACTCCTGCTCTTTCCCTAGCTTTATGATCCAATACCTCCAACTTAAAAAGAAGACTCTCCAATCTGCATCAGCAAGCATAACTGCAGAATTAATTAAACAGGAAGAAAATATGCAAGTGACTCACACTTCAACTGGTTTGAACTAAATGATAACATTTATGGAGCCAAATTCCAGGAGAATACTTGCCCTATGTCTGAGTTAATTATCCATCTAGTATAGTGCATCATCTTCGGAAATAAAATAAGATAGCAAATACGCATTTGTTGGCTACAAAGAAACCAGAAGAGAAAATCATGCTTGCTTCTAGAAGGTGATAGCCCATACATGATTAAAGAGACTAAAACAAAAGAATACACCATCAAAAGGCCGCATGCATGCTAAAGGAGCTAATATATATTTCCAGCTCATTGAATGGTTCCAGCAAGTAAATCAGCTACCTCTGATACAAAAGCTAGAACCATGAAACTAAACCAACAACACTTATAAAAAAGCAAAGAAGCCCTAGATCACTCAAAGAATAGCATATTACCCGCTGAAAGAATATCAGAGCAGATCTCAGATCCTTTACAAAATTTTAATTGCATAAAGTAAATTCTGAGCACCTTTTAGAGAGACAGTTTGTAAAGAAATAAGATCAAATTGAGGAAATCAGCTTCTTCATGCCTGCTTTTAGACAGATATAGCAGTAGATGACTTCCCAACAATCTTCAAACTCAAAGGTAAATAAAGAGTAAAAGAAAGAGTTAAGTGAATAATCTTAAGAGAAAATTTCAGATGAATAACTGAAAAAAAAAAGGAATTTTTTCATAGAAAAATCTAGTACTTGAACAAGACCAACAGAACAGCATAAATGCAATAGTAAAATCAAGATTTATGTAATTACTTTTCAGGTGCAAGAGTCTTCTTATCTTTGTTGTACTGTTGAAGCCAATCTTCATCCTCATTATCTAGATCGTACTCAACAAACTCTCCAATATCAGCCCGGGCTGCAGATAATTGAACAGACTATCAGAATGCTACCATCGATTTAAATATCACTAGAAAAGAACCATCCAAACTAGCTTTTACGTATTAGCAGATGAATCTTTCTGATTTCACAAACCTCCCCTTGCTCGTAAATAGGATGTGGGTTGAAAGAACGTGCGAGAATAATCTCTTTCATATGTATCCACAACAACAAACTGAGGTGTAGGTATTTCAGGAGCAAGTTTCTTGGTAGGGATTGGTTGTACCTAAAAAAAAAGTTAAATCTATTTAAAAGAACAAATATTGTACTATCACAAAGTAAATGTAAGAACAATAATAACTTTGAAACTATAGAGACATTTACAGTTACAAAATTTCAAAAAAGAAAATAAAAGTTATCTTTAAAATTTCAAAGTCTGCTCATTAGCATAGCGTTCATAAAAAATGTTCAAAAGCCATTTGGTTGGTTGGTTGTAATAATAAATCATTCAGCAAAACAAGCTATGCACCCAATTCCTCTTGGACGGATAAGGACACTCTTTTATTGCACTACAATTTATACATATAATTAATCTAATTCCAATGTATGCGCACACATTCCTATAAACCATACATCTACATAACAACTGATTAAATTACTTAAGTTTTGTTTGGTTTGTGTCTTTTCTACCCCTTTTTTTTTTTGCTTTTGAAAGCAAAACAACATATAAACGTCTTTCGTTGCTCTTTGTAAGAAAAGAATTATAGATAAAAACACATAATTTTTTTGGATAACAAAATGCATAATTTTACTTCTATGCGACTAATTATGCTGCAACTAGTGTACCATTTTACTTATTTGCCCATTCGCAAATCAATTATAACTCTGTTATTTAGCTTTTGCCTTTTCCTTCTAGCATGAAGCTAAAGTATGATGCTAAGTCATAGCGAAGTTCTTGACAAAAATAGGCCCCAGCTGTTGTAAACTCTAATTTTTATTATTCCTTTTCCAGAAGCTATGTTTATATATAAAAGCAAATGTAATAATTTGAAAACCAAACTGCATGATTTTGCTTCACTTTAAGATTACAGATTGGCAGTGAATTCAAGCTGATAGAGCCAGTTATTAAAAATACAATAAAGAACAAAATATATTAACATAAAAAGCAAAGAGAAGGCAAAGGAGAGAAAAGGGCACCTCGGTATCGACCTCTGCAGAAGCAATTCGAAGCAGTTGAGAATTACGAGTGGCGGAAGTAGGAGTCTCATCGTCTTCGAAGTCTTTAACTGACTTAACAATCGGTAGCTTCTTGTTTAAGTCTAATGGGCGTGGCCTAAACGATAGCCTACTCATTTTTTTTCTTCCTTTTTTCTTTCCCCTCGCAGCTCTCTCAATCAATTAACTTATCCCACATCGAAACCAACAAACTAGAAGAAAAAAAATTAACAAAATGCAAAGCGAAAATCCACTTAACCATTCAAATGCAAAAAAAATTTTAAAAAAGGGAAAAATTTTGCATTTGCATGCATTGGTTTACAGTGAAATTAAATGGAACTGTTGGAAGCGGAATGATTGGAAAAAACGGAGACTGAAAATTGGAGAGGCTTAAATCGGCAAGGCGTTACGGGGAAGGGAAGTGGGAGATTTCTAGGGTTTGGCGGCTGCTGGACGGGGATTCTCTGAGGTTGTGTGTAATGCTTTACAGTGAGTGAAGAGGAAAGAATTTGAAGCTTAGGAGAAGAGTTTGGGAATTGGGGATTTCTTTGGTTGGAATTGGAGAGTGAATGGCGCAAGCTAGGGTTTGATATTTTGATTGGTTGAGTTGAGGAAAGGATGATAATGGGGGAAAATAAAAAGAAGAAAAAAAAATCAGTTGAATTGAAGGGAGAGGGAGATGGTTCGAATTGCAGTAGGCTTTGGTTGGGCCATTCAATGTTTGGACAGATGGCCCATCCCCACCCAATTTAAGTCCACTGGCCTATTGAAATTCTTTTTAGATAAAAAAAATAAAAATAAAATACTTTTAATTAATCTCTCAACCATATAATATAGGGTTGAATAAAAATTTTGAGAAAATAAAAGATCCATTCAAGAAGTAGTGCTGGTTTCCATTTCAGTTTTCTTTTTTTTATAATTTTTTTAAGTTTGATTTTTTATTCATGGCTTAAAAATAAAAATGATCCTCGTTGTTGGGAGAATTCTACACTTTACTGCTCTTAATCTGAACAGTATTAGACTTAAACGGTAAACGAATGAGGATACATGTAATTACACAAAAAAATAAATATCATCTAAGAATTATTATTCAATACGTTGCTAATAGAGTTTTTAGACCTCACAAGCAGAAAAATGTATATGTCATTATCTTAATCCTGTTTATAGAATCTAAAAACTCCATTAGTAGTATATTGAATGATAGTCAATTATCTAAATCAAACAAAATCTTATTTTTATTACCTTTTCAATTTTTATAAAATAAAAAGAGTATTTTATTTATAAATATAAATAAGAGATTATTAAATAGTGAGTATTTAAATTATAACGAAATTAAGGATTTGATAGTTTAAAAAATCTATTTGAAAAAATATAATTAGGTATAGTTTATATATTCTACTAACATACTTTGTTAAACAATGATGTGGTAAAAACAACAAATAAGATTAAGGGTTTATTTATGATGCACTGATAATATATAGTCTCTATATACTATCAGTACATCAAAAGTTGACATCTCATCAATAAACAAACTAAAAAAGTGCCAAGCCCTTAAAAATAAATACAAATATTTTTTTTCAATTTGCTCATAAGGATTTATTGATGAGGTGTCAACCTTTAGTACATTAACAGTATATAGAGATTATAAATTGTCAATATATTATATATAAATCTTAAAATTAATACAACAAGTTGCAAAAACATACCACTATCTTTTTTTTATTTTTATACCAAGAAAAGAAAAAATTAAAAAGATAAAGCTAGAAAAAAGCAGATGGAATAGAAAAAAAAATGAAAGAGACAAGAAACACAAGAAAAGAAGTGAGAGAAGAAAGGGAAGGTGGAGGATTAATAATCAATGCTTGCTCTAGCTATTGTTATCTTTCTTTAGAATTAAGTTCAAGGTTCGAATCTTTTTTTTGCTTTTATACTTCTTTATAAAAAAAAATTCTTTATAATAAAAAAAAAAGAGGGAGGGTCAGTTTCCTGCTAATAGACTAATTCGAAATAGATTAATAGAAATTTGTTTGGTTCAAGGTAGATAAGTTTTTTTTAAATTTTTAAATATCTATTATGATTTTTAATTGTAAAAATAATTGTTTTACAATTTTTTTTCTATTTCATAATTTTTTTTTTTAATTTTGATTGTGTAAGTAAAAATAACTAAGCAAGAGTGGCTCCCAGTTGTTCATGGGTTGAATTGGACTTAAACTATATATTAATAGATTTTATGCAAGCCTGAGCTCGGTTTAACTTGACTATTCAGGCCTAATTTTTAATTCAGACCCATTGTAAAAATCTATTATAATAACTCAATCCCAATCTGACCCGAATACTTTTTTTTTAATTTAGTTTTTTGTTTTTGTTTATTTGCTTTAAAGTTTAATTTGATTAGTCAACTTTGCATGCTAACTTCCATATTAATTGCTTTACTTTCATTCAACAATCATTTTTGTTAACTAACAATATTTTATGTACATATAATTACATTATACGTTGTAAACATATATTATCTTATAATATAAATAATTTTCAAACTAGATCGGTCCTAACCTAATTCTTAGATGGTAAAATCCAAGCCTGATCTAATTTATCATTGGGTCATTTTTCTTTTGTCTAAGTCTATTTATTGCACTCAATATTTTTGTTCAAACTCATTAAAAAATCTAACTAAGTTTTGAATTTTAACAAGTCTACTGACTCATAACAAGTCTTCTCCCACTTTTACAAATAAACATCCACTTAACACATAGATAGACTTGTTCAAGTGCCGAGTTATCTCCCAAACCCGACAATCCATAGTTTGAGCGATCTTGGACAAAAATATTAAGCTTATTAAATGGCTTAGACTGAAAATCTAGGCTCACTAAAAAATGAACTGGGCTTAGGTCCACTATTTCAAGTTCAAGTTTGGCACAGTAATTATAATTTTTTTATATTAATGCATTTTTTAATTACTTTTGATTTTTTATTGAATGTAATTTGAGCTTGTATTATTTTTTTAGAGTATAATTTAAATTTTCATTTTTTTGTAGCCTTTTTGTAATATTTTAATCGAACTTATTGTGTTATACTTATTAACTATAGTATGTTTTAATATGTTTTATATTTTACTATAGTTTTTTTAAAAAATCTAATAGTATTAAGACATATTTAGATGAGTTTAAGCTTTTAATTGAATGCAAAAATGAGTATGAATAAAAATTAGACTCCAAAATCGAAATGAGCTAAGTTTGAGCTCACTTTCATTTCCTTAAGATCTTACCTAAATCCAACCCTCACCCAATTGGACCTCATCTATTAACAAATCTATACATAAGCTTTGCTTAGTAAAGAAAAAAAAGAGATAAAATATATTTTGCTAATTAAGATAAAAAATAAGAAAATAATATGAAGAAAGCTTTTAAATACATTTCAAGTTTTACTCTTTATACTTCAACATATATGAAGACAAAAATATCATTAGGTGAAAATACAAATTTACCCTAAACACACCTTTCTTTCTTCTATTCTTCTTCTCTTTTTTTTGTTGTTTTCTTCTCCATCTTGTTATTATTCTTTTTTATTTTATAACTCAAAAAATAAAAAAATTTAGATAATTTGAAGGAAAATAACAATTATGATAACATGTACAAATATGATAACATGAAAATAAAAAAAACTAAAGTTTAAGGAAAAAAATTGAAAACAAATTTTCAAAAGACCTTGCTATTTGCACAAGTTGTCTTGCGCTAGAACATGCTCTCCACACAAATTGCCTTGCACAATGAGCATGTCATAGCGCAAGGAAGCTTGTGCTAGGAACTACTTCCTGCGCAAGGTAACTTGCGCAAGGACATGATATCTGCGCAAGTTACCTTGCAAAGTGACCAATGGGTGTTTCTTTTTCTCTCAACAAAAAAAGTGGGTGTTTTTGATCTACCATGAAAATTGAATTCACATTTTTCCTTGATTTTAGTGAGTTTTCTTGATATTTATGGGTTTAAATTGAATTCATTCAAAATCTTTTGTTCCTCATTGATTTCATAGACATCTTCAAGTCATGAAGTGAATTTCTTTTCAAATCTTCATTTTTATTTCTTGGTTCTTTCTTTTCTGATTGTTTATGGATTATTCAAGCCCTTATTGTTTGATTGTTTGTTGTCTATGAATCTAGAACTTAGGCTCTGCTGGGTAGGGTGAAAAGAAAAATGGAAAGAAGGAAAATTAGAATGAGGGAAAAATGAAGAGATGAAAAACATTATTTTTTTCCTTAAGTGTGCTTAGTAAGAAGGATAGAAAATGTGAAAGAAAATATAATTTTCTTTCTTTTCATTGCTTGGTAGAGTTGAAAAATGAAAGGAAAGAAAATGAAATTATATGAATTTATCATTATACCATTAATGAGCTATGATAACAAAACAAAATTAAAAGAATAAAAGATAATTTTGTAATTATACTTTCTTAACTCACATCTCTCTCATTTTCATTACTTTAATTTTTCTAATTTGGAGTGATTTGGTTTTGTTAATAAGGAAAAAAAATGACAATCTTTTTATTTTCTTTCCTCACAATTTTCCTTCCAACCAAACACTAACAAAAACTATTTTCTTCCCACTTTTCCACATATCTCTTTCCATCCTTCCATTTTTTCACTCTACCAAGCACACCCTTAGTTCTTGTATTATTTTTCTTAGACACGAGGCCGTGACAACACAGACACTGCCATGGCCACGCAAGACAAACTCCACCTCACCCACCACTCCGACAATCAAAGACAGAAATCTCCAAGCAATATTAGCACAATTAAACAAGAAATATACTTGACATAGCGATGAAGATGGTATTGGAGATAGGCAAATAGCGATGGTGATGGTCTTCGAGATTGGCAGATAGCGATGGAGATGGTGTTGAGTTGAAGGAAGGATATAGGGAAAAGTAATTAAGGTCAATTTTATAAATTCAGAATGTGTATTAAGTGGTTTTATTGGGTGTAAATAAAATGTAGTATAATCAGTAAAAAACCGAAGTGCAAATAGAATTTCCCTAATATGAAACCTGACAATTAGAAAAGCAAATACTTCATCTTGTTTTTTTTTTGCCTGGTCCTCCCACCAAGCAAAAGCCATAAGATGCATACGTGAAGAGAGAGGTTAAGTTAAAGATACAACACTTTTTAAATTTATATACTTTCTAAATTTTAAAGCTTCATGGAGATTGATTTGAATGTAAGAGCAAGCAGGGGCGGAGGAGCATGGGGCCCAGTAGGGGCTCAAGCCCCCACTGAATCACCAATTTTAGGTTCTTTTGTTGATGTTTAGCCAATGATAAATATATTGTATTGTATTTTAAAGTTTGTTTAGCCCCCACTGAACTTAAATTTTTTACTTTTGACTCTTTGAGTTTTAGCATTTTTTTTTAACTTTGAATCAAAGCCCCCAGTGAACAAAATCTTTGGCTCCGCCACTGAGAGCAAGTCCACGTTTTTGTTTTGTTGGTTTAAGGAGGCATACGAATGTAATAGAAATGTAAATGTTGCAGTAGATACGTAGATATACAAGAAATAATAGAATGAGAAATGAAGATATTTATAAGATGATTGAAGTTATACCTATCGAAAACAAGATGTGTGAAAGTAGTTTACGTTGGTTTGAACAAGTACGATGTAGACCTGTAGATGCTCTAGTTAGGAGAATAGAGGCTATGAATGTTGAGAGAATGATTAAGACTAGAAGAAGATCAAAAAAGTCTTGAAGAAAATAATTTGAAAAGATATGGAGATATTAGAGTTGGATAGATGCATGGCTTTGATAAGAATGTGTGAAGGAGAAAAATACATATAAATGATCTAACATGAATTCAAATATTGGTTTATATAGCCTAATGGTGGTTGTTTAAGGAGCCATAGCAAGTAGAAGATATGCCTTTGCCTATCTATCGATGTTAAAGCACAAACCTTTCAGTAGTTCTGTTCGTGACAAGTTTAAGTGAAGACATATCCCTGCCTGTTCAAGACTGTCCTGTAAAAACTTTAAAACGGTACTTTCAATTTTTGTTTATATCAATTTTGAATTTCCCACATTGTTTTCCAATTCTTTGGGGTAGGGGAATACCTGTTTTCATATATCTGTGTTTATTTTCTGATTCACGTGAAATGTGTCATTTCGGATTCAAACCGAATTGACTTGTCTATTTACTTGAAGAAATAAGCTACGATTAATCGAGGATAACCAAGAATTCTTGTGAAACACAAAGTCAACATAAATGTATGCCGGCCTAAGAACATGTTTTGCACGATTGAGGTGTGCTTTGCTTGGTTTTAGAAGAAACTTCTAATTGTTTAGTGTTGTATTTTGACTAGCCAAATTCTAAAATGATTTTGGAGTTGCAATTTTACCATGTTTTCTTTTGTCTTTCCTATGCGCTCCACACGTTTGATAAATTGTATAGTAGTAATAAAAATGAAATGACCATTTCCTATCAAATTCAGGTTTTTGAAGTTTATTTTCAACTCCATTTTCAATTAAAAAAATGGATTTTCACTTTTCAGTCAAACGAAAACTATCCATCACTTACACTTTGTTTGACTGGGAGTTAGGAGTAACAGAACTTTGATAGAGATGTGTTATGAAAACCCTATATCAGCAGAAACTGATTGTTTAAAATCTCAAATGTGTTTAAAAAAATGCAAATTTCTAAGCAGCTTTTTAGCACATTTTCCCTTAAAATTTCTTTCTTTAAATAGCTAAGTCTCATTTTTAACCAATGTGGTTGGAATATTTGCTGTAAAATTAACTGGTCAGTAGAAAAATTAAATTAGGTAGGACAGAATATAGTCTGCTCATAAAATATGATAGCCTATGCTACATAGACTCCTTACTTTAACATACCTGTCTCGCAACACTTGAATTCACACAGGTCTGATGCTTAGATCCTGCAAATTAATGTGATAATTTGCTAAAACTTATCATGCATAACCATGTCTAACACCATAGCTCAAGTCCATGAAAGATAGATGAAAGCTGAATTTAAATGAAATCAATGATCCATGACATTATAATGTATGTACATGAATATGTATTTGTGTGTACACATTCGTGTATTTCATTTTGATTCTTGCATCATATATAATGCAAAAGTATCTTGTTTATTACATGATACATTGGGAGGTATGGTGGGATTATGCTGTTGGGTTAAGTTTTAGTTTAACTCTTTTGAGCCTGAGCCCTCGAAAAAAATGGTAGGAAGAAATATTAAGGGATAAAATTGTTCATCCGAAAGGGAAAAATATAATCGGGCCTCTAGAAGTTCTTTAACTTCTGTTTCATGACATTTTTGTCCAACGCCTGTTAACTTAATTTTCAATGTGAAATCTTAAGTTTGGTTTAAATGAACTGCGTGCCATTTCTGCACTTGACTTTGCTTTTATTACATGCTTCTTAGTAAATGAAGTTTTCAATTTAAGCATTATTGCTTATAGCAAAGGATCTTGTTTCAAGAATTTGTTTGAGTGTTTCAAGAATTTGTTTGAGTGTTGATTGTGATGAAGACATACTTGAAATTGAGAAGATGGAAAATAAGCAAAAGTGCAGCTCCTTATATATTCTTTACAGCTAGGAAACATAGAATTCGCTGAACTTTGGACGAATCATTTTAAAACAAGATGTCACAACATGGTACATAGTAGATATTTTTAAGTGTGATTTTCTATTTCATATGAGAGATGATAATTATGCAAATACATCGCTTATGAATTCAGGTTTCCTAGATTACTTGTTTGACCATCATTTGACCTAATAATTTGGTTTGTTTCTCTAATGAAGTTAAGACTAAAATTTTGAATGAATGAACATCCTCTGATATTTGATGTTGTGGCAGGTATTATGATAAAAGTTTAAATATCTCTTGGCCCTTTGTAGTTTAACTTATTTGTTCTTGCGAAACAAAAGATAGATAGTATAACCTGCTGGCAATAGTTAGATGTGTTTTTACCACTCCTAAAAATCATATACAATGGTCTAATACCGGCAACAAATTTATTCGACTTTTATCTGGTAGATATTGAAAGTTAGTGACACTATAATAATGAATTCACCTGAAGGCAAAATTTTAACGGCTTATGTTAAGTAGCCAAAAAAGTGATGGTGTTTGCTTTGTAGATGCTGAAGCTAGGAAAACTGTCTTTGGTTTAATGTACAGAGCACTAGTTTCTCAGCAAACCTATCTGACAAAATGTTACAGTCAAAACCCCAAACAATAGTCCTTAATTGTGATTTCTTTTGTACAGCTGAAGTAGTCTGATTGGGTAAATTTTATTTACATGGTTAAAATAAAGTTAAAGTATGCATAAGCTAATTCATACATTTTGTGCAAGTATACGTATCTGTTTCTTATGAAGTGTTGACGGGCACTTAGCACTAATCCTTATCTTGGTTTCTGATAGTTGTTCCTACATTCTTGAGCCAATCAACAACTTCCTTGATAGTTGGCCTCTTGAAAGGATTCTGGTTGATGCACAGGCAGGCCACATCCAGCACCTGTAGCATCTCTTCATCAGAACCCTTTCCTTTCAGGAGGGGATCAAAGACTTCATCTTGCTTGCCCTCATTCCTCATTTTCTGCACCCAGGCAACCAATTCTCTTGATGTTTTTGGCCTTGACATATCCACAGGCCTTTTACCAGTGAGCAGCTCAAGCATGACAACCCCAAAACTGTACACATCCCCTCTCAAAGTGGCCACCCATGCTTGTCCGTACTCTGGAGGAATATAACCCAAAGTACCAACAAGCTCAGTTGTAACATGAGTGTGATAAGGAAGAATCAATCGCGACAACCCAAAATCTGCAACATGCGCCTCAAACTTGTCATCAAGAAGGATGTTGCTGGACTTGATGTCTCGGTGAACAATGTGCGGCTCACATATCTGATGCATGTAAGCCAGTCCATTACTTGCTCCCCTAGCAATCTTTAGTCGAGTTTGCCAATCTAAGACTGATGGACCATCTGTTTTCTCATGTAACCAGTAGTCTAAACTTCCATTCTCCATGTAGGAGTAAATTAATAGCCGAAATCCTTCATGGACACAATACCCTTGCAGGGACACCAGGTTTTCATGTTGAGCTGTGGATAGAGCCTCTACCTCAGCTTTGAATTCCCTCTCCATCAGGCCGAAATCTCCTGAGAGCTTCTTCACTGCCAGTTTGGTTCCATCTGCTAAAATTGCTTTGTAAACCAAACCAAAACCCCCACAGCCAATAATGTTCTCTTGATTGAAATTGTCAGTTGCTTTCAAGAGTTCAAATATGGTCAGATCCTTGACTTCGTTGGTTTTGTTTGGGAACAACATAACAAGGCTAGCATCCTTTTCAGTCTGTGGAGGAATTCCAGAATAAGAGTTGCTGGAAAATGTATGTAGTTCAATCTTATCTGAGTCTCCTCCTGGAATAATCCTTCTCTTGGACAATATCCACAATGCTAGAATAGTAATAACAAAAGCACTACCAAAACAGATGCCAAGAACAAGCCCAATGATAAGTGTTGTGTTTAAGCGTTTTGGATTAGTGATAGCATGAGCAATTCCTGGTGCACCGGGGCAACTGCGCTGTACAATTGAACCGCACAGACCTGGATTCCCCTCAAAACTGGAGATAGTAAAAGTATCAAACTGACCCCCGGATGGTATCGGTCCTTGAATATTGTTATATGCCACACTGAATGAAGACAAAAAGTGAAGATCTCTTAAAGATGCAGGAATTTGTCCAGAAAGCCGGTTGTCAGAGAGATCCAATATTTCCAAGTTTGTGAGATTTGATAACTGATCAGGAATGCTGCCAGAAAAGTCATTCTGGCTGATATCTAGCACATGAAGAAATTTCAATTGACCAATTGCCTCAGGGATGTTGCCACTGAGGTTGTTGTTTCTCAGATAAATAGCTGGTGGGAGGCTGGAGAGTTGGTTATACAGCTGCTGATTGGTAGCATTAGTAGGCATGACAAACACAGGGAGCTCCAGGTAAGTTCTATCTACTTCATTGTTAGACTCTTGTGTTGCCAGTGCCCACAGGCTTGCGAGCTCCTTGGGAAATTCTCCTGATATAAAGTTACCAGACAAGTCTATATAGAAGAGGTTTCGTAGGCCGCCCAACCAACCAGGAATTAAACCAGTGATTCTATTTTGGGACAGGTCTAGCACCTCTAGATTCTTCAGCTTAGCTAGCCAGCTGGGGACTTGACCAGTGAAGTTGCAACCTCCTAGGGCCAAAATCTGCAGGTTTTGAAAGCCTTCTCCTACCATACTTTCATCATCGGGTATTGCTTCATTCATGAAGTTTTTAGAGAGGATGAGAGTAGTAATGTTCTTGAAATTCATCAAAATCTTTATTGCCCCAGTAAAATTGTTTAGTTTATTAGTAGAAATTGAAAGGAATGATAAAGATTGCAGTGCAAGTATAGCGGGTGATATCTGTCCCTCTAGCTGGTTACTAGCCAGTCTTAAGGCAGTTAGTGACTTGCAAGAATAAAGACTTGAAGGCAAGGTACCTGTAAAGTTATTGTTTCCTAGGTCAAGAGTGTTGAGGCGTTGGAAACTGGAGAAATTAAAGGTGGAGAGATCTCCTTCCAGATGGTTGACCCGCAAGTTTAAAGTGATGAGATTGGTGCAATTCATGAGAGATGGTGGCAGAGAACCCGTGAAGTTGTTGATGTGAAGGAGCAGACGTTCCAACTTGGAAAGCCGACCGATGTCTTTCGGGATGGGCCCCTCAAATTCATTGGAAGAGAGCTCAAGGATAGAAAGCTCAGTGAGTCGGACAATGTCATCTGGGATTTGCCCGGAAAGGTGATTTAGCGGTAATGACAGTTGCCGAAGTGAGGTAACACTGTAAATACCGACAGGAAGTGTCCCGGAGAGATTATTAAAACCTGCACGAAAAATCTGCAGCTTGGAACACTTTTCCAGTCCAGAGTGAATTTTACCATTAAGCTTGTTGTCAGATAAGTCCAAGAGGGAGAGGGAAGTGTTGAGGCAAATCGTGGATGGAAACTGGCCCGTTAAGGTATTGTTGCTCACATTGAAAATGGTCAAATTCCGGGCCGCCTGGAGAAATGAATCAGATTGAAAGGTTCCTGAGAAGCGATTGCTGGACAAATCCACTGTCTGGATGGGGCTGAGACTCTTATTATAATCTGAAAAGAAATCCAGAGGCAGTTCACCATAGAGACAGTTGTAGCTGAGATCAAGAACTTGGAGTTGATTGAGGGAGGAGAAAAACCCAGTGGGGAGAGACCCGGTGAACCGATTGTGAGAGAGATTAAGGTGAGTTAGAAGTGTGAGGTTTACAAGAGATGCTGATAGATGACCACTCAGGCCTCTAGAGGGTAGCCAAACTTGGGTCACCCGATCAGCATCCAAAGCAACACAGCCTACTCCTTCCCAAAGGCAGCAGTCTATAGAAGTGGACCAATTCAAAGGAGACGATGATGGTGATGTTATGTTGGAATAAAACGCCCAGAGAGAATCCCGATCGTTGAGGTTGCAGGCAGCGTGGCAAGGAGAGGCAAAGAAGAAAGCCAGTAGAAATAATAAAAGAAGATTGAAGAGCAAGTGAAGCATGGAAAATGTTCTTGGTTTTGAAGTTGAAGCACCAAGACTAGTCTCTTTGTCATCTATCATCATCGGAACAAAGTAAGGAGCAGAAGAAGAAGACATGAGGCAGAGAAAAAGTTGGCCAAGTACATCATTATCTGATATTGGTTAGCTTGTACATGATGGAAAATTGCGGTAAACATACCATTGACCTGCTAGAAGGAAAGAAAGAGAGAGAGAGTACATTCGTGAGTGACGTTTAGTTGTTTATATTAAAATGGTCAGTTAACAAAAAGATGGAAGGCAAAGGGCTTGTTGGTGGAATCATTGTTTATGATTAAAAATGAGAATTCCCATTGAGCGTTTACTTTTGGGCGGCTGGTAGTGGATTGTGCCATTGTGGATGGTGGACTTCTTCCAAGATGATGATTGATTTATGACCAATGGCTCAAAGCGTGTGGGTGCAAAGATTAGAGTTAGAAAGATACCTAAAAGCTCCCATCGTGAAGCAAAAACAGGTTCTCCTCTTTGCCTTGCCTTCCCCGCATGTCCAATTGGTATATCTGTTTCTGGGGTTGTGTTGTGGTGCTTGTGGGCTGTGGCCTTCTACCCTGCTGTTGGTTGAGAGTGGTGTTGGCCTTGCTTTGTCATCGCTCATGATAGCTAAATTCCTCTTTGTCCTGTCTTCTCTTTAAATTTTAATTGCTAAAATTGCTATCTTTCAACCAGCACCCTTCCTTTTATTTAGTTTATTCACATCATATCATCATATCCATATATTTTACAATCAAAATATATGAAAAAAATCAGCAAGAATCATCCCAACCCTCTATTTCTTTTTTTTTTGGGTACATCCCAACCCTCTATTTCTTATTACAATGAAAAATAGGAAAAAATCAGCAAGAATCATCCCAACCCTCTCTTTCTTTATTCCAACTTAATCTAATTGGAGACACTCATCTTTAAAGAAGTATTCCATCCTCAGATTTTAGAACAAATCTATTTTCCCAGAAAACAAATCTTAAATTTAAATTACCGTCTTTGAGAAAAGATATTTAGAGAAAAGAAATTTGACCCGATTTGGGACTTAAAAACAGCATTCCCAACCAACCAGTCCTTAACTAATATGCAGCTGAGTTTGCCCATTCGCCATAAAAAAATCCAAAGTCTAAGCCTCCCTATTTATATACAATATCGGCACTAACTAGAGTGTTTTAATACAAGGTGGCAGACAAGGTAACTAGGTGTGATGCATTCGTGGACTTTGAGCAGATAAAATCTCTGCCAAATTTTGTTTATTGCAACCCCAATTAAATGGGTTTCTAGTCTTTCTAAATTAACAATCATTTACTAATTGAAGTGTCCTACGCCTCTGCCCCTCATCATTAGTTAACCTCTGCCCCCTTATAATTAGTTAACCCTAAGGGTCAGATTTGTTAATAAAAATCATTTTATAGGTCGGATTCAAAATTCAAAAAATTCAAAATTTAAAGTTAATATTTAAAAAAAATTAATATTTAGCCTCGAGATGTGCACAAACTAATCCACCACTCTGCCTTCTTTATTAGCATTTAGCCATGCTGATTAGCTTATGGGCTGTGGCACTCCATGTCAATGGTTCCAGGCCAAGTGTGGCCTGGAGCAAATGCGCCACTAAAAACAACACAAGCGACGTTTTATCTTAACGTGCGGCTTGAACCGAAAAATTCAAAAGAAAGGGAAATCTTAACTGTGCTTGCTTATGCCCAATAATTAGGATAATATTTGTAGAAAGAATTACTAATTATTAAACTATCCTTCTTTGAAGTTAGTAAGAATAATAATGTATTAAAAGAACAAAATATTTTTTAAAATAGCACCTTTAACCGACCCTAAAAAATTTTAATATTATAAATAAAATATAATTTTTATTTACAAATTTTAATATTTTATTGGAGTTGTGATTTCGTGTGCAAGTTTCAATCTGAATTGAGCTTTTATATAAATTAAATTGAGTTTGATTATTTTTTGAGTTATATTTGGGTAGATTTTTTTTCAAATTGAACTCAAATCTCCTATATTTTAATTGAATTGAACTTGTAGTTGACATTGCATTTGGTTGACCAATGCAATTACACTCCTATTTGAAATTGGTAAAGCTTTCTGGAAATTGTATTTAAGATCAAATTTATGGAAAAGAAAAGTTTCTCCTTTTATGTACTCTAGCAAGTTGACAGATTGAAATGAAGATAGATGATCCCTCTTGATAAAAATGGAAAACTTGGATTCAAGCAATGGCAGTTGTGTTATAATTCCAGTAAGATGTAGAAGAAACAGAATATAAGCATGATTGGTGATGCAGGACATGGAAATAAATCCAAAAGTTGAGTGGAGACAAATTATCACACAACATTGCTGATGGGCTTAGCTGGAAATCCAACAGGGGTTGAAGTCCTATTTTCACCACATTTTTCATTTTGAAAATGACAACCCATTAGCTACAGTGATGCTCTACCATTCCTCCACACTTCGCATGTGCCTCTACACCCATTTTCTGAGCCCTGTCTCCAGCTCTGCTGCAGCAGTAAGATTAGTAGTGGTACTAGTAATCTATTTACTTGAACAAACAAGTATCCAGCAAACAAGCTGCTTCGTACTGTGGTTTTGTTGAGCTTTTTTACCGTGGATGAAAATGAATTTTTTTTTTTAGTGCTTCTAATACATTGGTCTTTGAATTTTTTTGTTGAACTTTAATGAAGAATGAACAAGTGCATAGATGACTTCAAGACTAGCTGTTATAATATCACTTCTTTTAATATTAAGTCACCACTACCAAGTATGACATACACTTGTTATTGTTGAATAGTCTTAAAATACAATAAAATCAAAATTTGAATCATATTACACTTGTAAAATCAAATCATTAAAAATCATTGAGAAGTACAAAAGTATCTTGCGATCTGTTCATAAACCGGAAGTTCAACCCTGAAAATCCATCCGAATTTTGGATAAATTTGAAACATATTAAGTCAAATATTCAAACTTGAACGGAAAAAATAGAATCCGATCAAATTTCAGATTAGACTTGGGCTTTGTTATTGAAACCCAAACCCAACTTAGCTCAAAATCTTGATGTGACAGTGAGACTGTCATTTCTACAGCTCTCTCTAGTTGATGAAGGTTCTCATCGTTGTTTGTTTTCATAATCATATTGCATATTGAGGTAGAGTCCGTTCCTATATTGCTTGCTCATTTTTTTGAAGTTATGATTATACAAAGACTACCCTTTGGAGTATTTGCCGATCTTCACGAGTGGATGGGTAAACAACAATTAATTTTCCTCGATAAAGTAGATCATTTGTTTCACTGGAATTAGGTTTACTTTATTTTGTTACAAGAGAAATATTAAATGATTGAAGATAAAGATGTTTGGATTTGAATTTAAAATTTATAATATGCCACAATTCATTCTTAATCATTAGATCAATAGGTTTATTGCATGGAATTAGGTTTATTGCTTGCATTATTTCTGTTTTTTTTTATGTTAATTTATGCATTCTACTTGTTGCAGTGTTTAAAGGAGTAGGTGTTTTTGGAGACACTAACTTGGAATTGCCTTTGTTTTGTTCCAACCAATCTAATTATTGAGGTCCATATGAATGTTGGATCCAGCATCTCATTGGGACAGAAAAATGCCGTAAGGCCATCGTGTTGCTCACTTTTCTTTAATCACACCAGTGATGTTTTTTCTCTCAAATTTGGGATATCTTATTGGACGAGCCAAACCTAGATTTGCATAATAAACTTAAAAACGAATCTAGGCTAAAAATCAAACTCAAATAAGCGAGTTGGGTCTGACTTGAGCATGTATATAATTTTGTTAATGTCTGACTTAGGCTTAACTTAAACCTGGTGCAGCCTATGGGCAAGTCTAATTTTGTCTTAAATATGATTTTCTGTGATAAACAATATCTAAGAGATTTTTTTCCACTTTGAGAATGAAAGGAAAGAGAGATAATATCATCTTTTTGGTGTATACAAAATGAACATTGACACTTCTATTTACAAAGGTCCAATTTAATAATTGTGAACCTTTAATAAAATATTATGACTATTCACTTATGTTGTTTAATGCAACAACATAATTATTTAATATAATTACAATTTTTGGAATCCAATTATCATTTTTTAAAATTATTCATAAGTGAAAGAATACTGTTTCAAAAAAAAATATGTAATTCTTCAAAAGAAGAAACTATTGGCTTGAATAATTATCTTTATATTTTCCAAGTATGACAGTCGGATATTGATATAAACCTTTATAAAAAAAGATGATATAGAACAAATAATTCGCAAAGAACACGAAGAACAAACCAAAAACTCAGCAAAGAAAAACAAAGAATTAAAAGTAAAAACCAAGACCTACTATTTAGGAACACAAGAACCTATAAATTTGATGGAAGGTAGAAAATGTGTAAGGACCTGCCCACGTGCCACTTTGTTCCCCACAAGGATTCAAAAGATGACCTCATGGCGATCCTTACAATCTGTCAAAGCATCGTCCGTTTATCTTGAAGGAAATCGAAACAAACACGCAGCGGAATTTAAATCATTTGGCCTCCACCAGGATCGATTCGAAGAGTTGCCTGATTAGGGTTTCGAGATTTTACCTAACGTTTTCTCTGATTTTCTATCGTTGGTCGAGTCACAAGCAACAACTTTTCGTTCTTGCCTCTATGGTATCCACACGAACGGATCTCACGACTCTTGAACGTCTCACGATCAGAAGCCTTAAAGAGCGTTTTTTATTTTAACCGAATTGCTAGCTTCGATTAAAAGAATATTTTGTTTTGTTTGAAAGAAGCTCTAAAACCACAGAGAACAGGTTTCTCTTTTCTGTTTAATTGTGTGGCTCAGTTTTAGAAAACACAAAACATCCTTTTATAGGCAGTAAATTTTACCCTAAAATTTACTGTCAAACAGAACTCTAATCTTACTTAGAATAGGATTAGTTATATCCTTAATCCAATTCAGAATAGGATTAATTAAGCTCCTCATTGATCCGTTCTAAGTGTGCGACCCGATAGGTTCTCAAAACAATGGCAATGACAAAATTGTCACAGGCAATGAGCGGTATCTAGCAACACATCATTGCTACCCATGTAACGAGAATGTCAATGACTCGACATAACCTTACTCGTGATAGATGTTACCGTGTAGTCTAATCCCTTTATCCTTTGATGTCTTGATTAGACACAAGTCATGGAATGTGTCACACTTGTATAGTCTAATCAGTGTTTCTTGATTCCTGAGTAGACTAATTAAACAAATAAAATCAATATCTCATATTGACTTATTCGAGCACGGCCATGCATTTCTTAGTCTCACTCTATCAAAGGGCCCAAGACATCACTCTTGTTTTATAAGAGGGATAAATCCTATCTTGATCACTCAACATCCCTCTACATAGATCAAGGCATACCCAATTACTACCTTTATAGTCCATCCTGTTACGAATGACATCTAGCAGCATTAAAGTATGCAATTCTCTATGTTGGGATCTCTGATGATCTCAAGTCAAAGGATCACATACACCATCATCACTATGAGAATCGCTTATGACACTCATATAACAATCCATGTAGCGTTCTCATGGAGGGTCGATCCAGTACATAGTTCTCTAACATGTACCTATGTGATGACTTGATATTCTATATCCATGACAATGGTCATCAGTCAACCACATACTAGTCTTATCGTATCATTGTTATCCTTGTTTACAATAATACTTGACTAGGGATATTTTAAGAATAGTGTGTTATTACTATTCTAAGGACATTATCATATAAGATTACATTACGCAGTTATAAGACAAATATAATAATGAACTATAATAAATAAAAATGTCATGATACATAAAAAAATGCCAAAGTCAATCATCTAATGAATGGTTCTAAGGGCATAATCCAACATATCTGCCGTCAGTGAGCATCCCCTGGGCGACCCTCGGCCCAGGTTTGCCTTGACTTCGTGAAATGGGTGATCGCCAACCTCACCAAACGTAAGGGGCATCGAGGGAGTCACCTCTTGAGTCCCTGTTGTCTCAATGGTAACATGAGTGTAAGTGATAGGTATCTATGGGTCTTGGGATTGAACCTTAGTGAAAACGCGCTCAAGAGAATTAATCTTGAGTTCTTCAGACTCCTTGGGATAAAGTTGTGAGGGTGAAGATCGCCTAATGTGGGAGATCGCCCAAAGCAAATAGTACGTTAAGCGAAGTGAGTGTTGGGCGATCACCAATCTCACCAAACGTAAGGGTCGTCGAAGGAGCCACCTCTTGAGTCCTCAAAGAGAGTAAAGTGCTATTCGATGGGTCCTTACATCATGCTTAATCATGCTTTCATTATTTTGAAAATTTCCAACAATCTCCCATAATTTTCAAAATATAGCAAATTCAATACTTAAGGAATCTTAACACAAATAAAGGCATAAATCTTGATTTAATACATTCACTTTAATGAATAGTTTGTTGAGTTAATTAAATAGCATAATAGAACTAGTTCTTTGAATCAATGATTCTATAATGATTAATCATACACTAATTCACCATAAAGATTTCAAAAATTTGTCAAGAGTCATTTAGCAAAAGTTTGACAATATACTAGTCATGTGTATTGTACCTATTCATCAATATTTAAGAGCCAAGCCATTTGCTCTTAGAAACGACAGTATTTCCACTCATTGGTGAACTCCATCAAAATGCTATTGTATAAGCATTTTAATGTTATCCTTATGTGTTATGGGTCTATTAAGAATAATAATTCAATCTCACCAATTTTATTTCATTTTATTTTTTTTGTATAATCACATGTATCTTCCTTTATTTTAAGGTTTAAAATTAATTCTGTTTAGGCTGGATGTGATTAAAAAAAAACCTTTTCAACACTAGTTGCAAACAAGCAAAGAGCGACAATCATTACCTATGAATTGTGGTTCAGTTAGTAATGCAGGTTGAGTTTGTGGGAAGAGCTCTCGGGTTCGATCCTCACTAAACATATTTTTGGGAAGAGGTAAAGAGCATTAACTGTGATTAGACTGTTAAAACAGATGATTAAAAAAAAAAAAGAGCAACAGTCATTTGGCCCACAAAGAGCCCGTCTAAAAATTTGTCCAAACAAAAGCCTACAAACACCGAAAAATCCCCAAATCCTCAAATCATGCCAATTTCCCGCTCTCTCAAATTTCCGACTCGCAATTCCCAGTAGTCGATGAAGAAGACCAGACCAAAATCAAGGGCAACCAAAGCTCCTTTTGTCAAACGGAAGAGGCGAGGTAACGCAATGAATTACTTAGCTTTCACCTTTTTTTTTTTAAAGAAAAAAATGAATAAATTTTGTTTCCAGCTAAGAGGTAAAATGGGAAGAAGAAAGGGAAAGAAGAGGAAATTATTACTCCTTTAATTGAGAAATATTGGTTTCAAAGGTACAGTCTTTTTTCAAAATATGATGAAGGAATTAAAATGGATGAGGAAGGCTTGTATTCGGTTACTCCCGAAGAAATAGCCATTAGACATGCGGAGAAGTGTTGCGGTGATGGACTTGTCATTGATTGCTTTTCCGGAGTCGGTGGTAATGCCGTCCAATTTGTTAAACTGTAAGTCTCACCAACAATACTCTTATGTAGAATTTTAAATTTAAAAATGCTGTAAGGAAATGTGTCGGATAATTAAATTCATGTTTTTTTTGTCTTACAATTATGTTATGATTTTCTTTTACTTTATTGCGATTTTTTAAGCAGTAAAAAGTGCTTGGCTTTAAAGTGTGTTTGTTATGAGTTTGGATAGGATAGACCGAGTGGCATGAACTTTGTTCTTGCTCTCAAAGGATTTTATTTTGCTTAAAAGTGGAGAAACTTGGGTAATGGACGTGGACAACAAAAATTTTTAGCAATTGATCTATGTTGCATTGTGGTCTACTGTATGAGGAATCTTACTGGCATTGATGAGTGATGGAATCAGTATATAAATTAACCCAACTAGGTATTTTACTTGTTCTTATTTTGCATATGACATCCAGCTAGAAAGTCCTGCTAGGCATTAGAAGTCAATTTTGGAATTAATTATGCAACTTTATCCAAATTAGAGACTAGAATAACTCCACAATCGCATCATCTAATGAAGTTTGAAAAGCAATTTCATTAAGATAAATTTGAAGATTTGCATGTTTGTTCATATTGAAGATATTCAAAGTCAAAATGCATCAAGCCTACCTTTCTAATTGACCTTTTGAAAGCATGTAAATACCTACGCATAATTTTTAAGTTTGCTTTCTTTTTGAAACTTGTCAATATCTTTGAATTTAATTTATGTTTTATTTTCCCATTTCTACCATATACTTCGTGAATCAATGTGAGCTTTCTAACAGATGTTTTTACTTTTTAAGGTGTACTTTTGTTGTTGCTATTGATATTGATCCTCACAAGGTTAATATGGCCTTTAACAATGCAAAGGTATATGGAGTGGAAGATTATATTGATTTCATTGTCGGAGATTTTTTCTTGCTTGCTCCATCTTTGAAGGTATTTAATCTCTTTTTATGAATTTTGCTGGGTTGAGATTAAGTGATTTCTAAGTTATGGTGCTCATTGACGAAATTAATTATTTACTAATAAAGTCATTCTAGTCCTTTGCTTTGATTTTTCTTCTATTGAGTATGTTTTGTTTTTCTTCATATGAGTTTTTCCATGAAGTGGTTTTTGTTGACTTGAGCGAGTTAAGGATTGAATTCCTCTTACTACGCCCCACTAGCTGACTAAATATTTACAAAGATTTTCATTAAACTAGAGATTTTTTCTGGGCTCCATTTGGCTTATTGCAAATAACTTCCAAAAAATTATTTTTGGAAAATGTTCACATTTTCAGGAAAACTAAAGATTTTTCGTTATTTGGATGACTCAATGAAAAATATTTTTTGTAATTTGGTTGTTTTTTTGGAAAATCTATTTTCTTTTTTAAATGATATTAACATAACTAATAAAATATTAAAATTATTTATTAATATTAAAAAATAATTGTATTTTGAAAATAATATTTAATATTTAAATATTATAATATTATCCATTTAAAAGAAAATTATTTATTATTGCTTATATTAATATATTTTAAAATTTGAAGTAATATTACAGTTTTAATATATATAATATTAATAGTATATTAATATTTATTTTTGAAATGTTAAAAATTTTTATACTTTTAAAATTATTTTATTTTATGCTGAAAGTATTTATTATTAAAATCATAACAAAAGTATTATTTATTTATATTTATTATTAAAATCTTAATATAATAATATTTGCAAATAAAATATAAAAACATTATATCTTAGATTAAAATATTAATTATTAAAATGGTAAATATATTAAAATCAGAATTGGAAACTCTTCTTCATCCTAAAACCAATAGTAGCAGTACAATATATATATATACATACATATACATATACACACAAAAAAAAAATAAATAAAAGAGCTAACTATTATCACTAAAACAGGAAACAATCTTATCTTAAACTATATCCCTATAAAACAGGAAATAATCCTGGAAACAGAATAAGAGATAAACTCCTTGAAATCTGAAATGGTCAAGTTTCCCAAACTGTTTCAATCCATCTAATTATTCCATTGATTCCAACACTCCTCCCCAAGCTGGAAAGTATATATTGATCATTCCCAGCTTGCTTACTAACTCCTCAAAGCTTGGCTTGTGAAGTCCTTTAGTCAAAATATCAGTAGCTTGTTGTTTAGTAGGAATGTAAGTCATACAGATAATCCTTTTGTCTATTTTCTCCTTGATGAAATGTCGATCAACTTCTACATGTTTTGTACGATCATGGTGAACTTGATTATGAGCTATACTCACAGCAGCCTTGTTGTCACAATACAACCTCATTGGATCACTTCCTGATACCTTCTGTTCATCCATCAATCGTTTTAGCCACATCCATTCGCATATACCATGAGCTAGAGCACGATATTCTGCCTTTGCGAGCAATTATGAGCTGTTTTGTACTTCTTCAAGTCACTAAATTACCCCAAACAAAGGTACAATAGCCTGAGGTAGATCTTTTGTCAATAATCGAGCCAGCCCAATCTGCATCAGTATAGATCTCAAGCAATCTATGGTCATTTTTTTTGAAAAATAAACCCTTCCCAGGTACTCTTTAAGTACCTTAGGATTCTGAATACCACTTCAAGATGTTTTTCCTTAGGAGAATGCATAAATTAACTTACTAGGCTTACTGCAAAGGTAATGTCCAGTCTTGTGTGTGACAAATAAATCAGCTTTCCCACTAAGCGTAGATATCTTTCTCGATCAACCTCTTTGTCGTCTTCTTCCATTCCAAGATTAATCTTAGGCTCCATTGGTGTCTCGGCCGGTCTGCACCCCATCATCCCGGTTTCTTGTAGAAGGTCAAGGAATATTTTCTTTGTGAAATAGAGATCCCAGCTTTGCTCCTTGCTACCTCCATTCCCCAAAAATATCTAAGAGCTCCAAGATCTTTGAGTTCAAATTTCTTGGCTAAGTATTTTCTCAAGGCATCAAGTTCTACATGATCATCTCTTGTCATAATAATATCATCCACATATATTATTAGGACAACAAGTTTTACCATCTCTAGAATGCTTGAAGAAGAGAGTATGATCAGATTGGGCTTGAGTATATCCGCAACTTTTGACCGCTAGTGTGAATTTGTCAAACCATTCTTATAGAGATTGTTTTAGACCATAAAGAGATTTCTCAGTCTGCACACCTTATGGTCTCCTTCTGCAAAACTTGGAGAAAAGTCCATATAAACTTCTTCATGCAGGTCACCATTCAAGAACGCATTTTTAACATCTAGCTGTTGTAGAGGCCAGTCAAGATTAGCTGCTAGAGACAGGAGAACTCTAACAGTGTTAAGTTTGGCAACCGGTGCAAATGTCTCTTGGTAGTCTATGCCATAGGTTTGAGTGAACCCCTTGGCAACAAGTCTCACCTTATATCGACTTATACTTCCATTGGCATTATGCTTCACTGTAAAGACCCATTTGCACCCAATAGTTTCTTCCCCTTTGGTAGGTTTGTTACTTCCCAATTCCCTTTTTTCTTTAAAGCATCCATTTCCTCTTGAACCACTAGTTTCCACTCAGGACTAGCAAGAGCTTCTTGAATGATCTTGGGAATTTTTGTATTGGACAATGAGATTGTGAAGGCACGGAAACTAGGAGACAATTTTTCATAGGAGACGAACCTGGAGATAGGATGTTGAGTGCATGATCGAGTTCCTTTTTTGAGAGCTATTGGAAGGTCTAATTGGTTTATGGAGTCTTTTACCTGAACCCGATTGGTAAGGTTATTGGGGTTCTCAATACTGGAGCTTGGCCTTGGTTTTGAATCTTGGGAGGGCTGAGTTTCAGGTTTTTCACTACCTTGTAGAAGCCTTCTTCGTGAATAGACAAGTAGATCCAAAGGATTTAGTCGAGAGTTAGCTCCCCCTATTTCCAAAATCCTTTCATGTTCAATGGGTGGCACAATAGGATCGACAGTCCATTCATGTTCAATGGGTGGCATAATAGGATCAACATTAGAGGTGATGTTAGGTAGAGGGATTAATGATGGTGAGTTCGAAGGATCTGAGGTTAAGTCCCAATACTGAGGTTAAATCTATTTTCTTTGAGCAAATAAACCCAACACACTCTGCTTTGATCATCTATGAATATGATGAACCACCTTGTACCTGAGATGTTTTTTATTCGAGATGGCCCCCAAATATCACTATGGATTAATGCAAAAAGTTGAGATTCTTTGTATGGTTTGATGGAATATGAAGTATGGGTATGTTTTGCTAATTGACACATTTCACAAGAAAAGAACCTTGGACTTTTATTGATGAACAATGTTGGAAACAAATGTTTTAAGTAATGGAAATTTGGATGGCCTAACCTTTGGTGCCACAACATTATTTGATTATCATTAGAAACAGGGGAAAAATCTCTCTCGGCCTTTGAAGCTTGTCTTTCCACGTGAAAAATATCCACAAAGTAATAGAGTCCACCTTGTTTTCTAGCACTGCCAATCGTCCTCCCCGAGGCTTGCTCCTGAAGTTCACAACAAATGGCAGAAAAATTAGCAACACAATTCAACTCCTTGGTCAATTTACTAATGGATATAAGGTTACAAGACAAATTTGGATCATGAAGGACTGAATGTATTGCCAGGGACTCAGACAACCAAATTGAACCTTTGCCAGCAATGGGAGAAAATGGGCCATCAGCTATTTTAACTCAGGAGTTACCAGGGCAGGGATAATATGGGTAGAATAGTGACGGGTTACCTGTCATGTGATCTGACGCGCCTGAATCAAAAATCCAGGGATGCGTCGATTTATTCTGGGCATGAAAAACGGTACCTTTATGAGCAAAGGTGCAGACCGGAGAAACCTGTTTTGAAAAGATTGTAGAGGAGGCTTTCTTATCTGATCCTGAAGTCTCTTTTCTAGTACTCATCACTGTGTATCTTCAGTGATTGAAAGAAAGAGAAATATGTCTGGCTCTTGATACCATAAAATCAGAATTGGAGAGAATGAATAAACTCTTCTTCATCCTAAAACCAGCAGTGGTAGTGCAATAAATATACAAAAAATAAAAGAGCCAACTATTATCTCTAAAATAGGAAACAATCTTATCTTAAACTATATCCCTATAAAACAGGAAATAATCCTGGAAACAGAATAAGAGATAAACTCCTAGAAATCTGAAATAGTCAAGTTTCCCAAACTGTTTCAATCCATCTAATTATTCCATAGATTCCAACATATATTATTTCTTAAATTAGTATTTAATATTTATTATTAAAAT